>JPHH03000007.1:0-600000 GCA_000750105.3 Tolypocladium sp. Sup5 PDA-1
CCCTCTCTTTATTTATGGAGAGGAGACGGGATGAGATGAGATGGGGAGAGATTTACTGACTTTGGGTGATTTAGGCAAGTTGGGGTGGACGCCATGGACCACTTCATGGAGGGGGATGTTGTGATTCCGGTGTGAAGGCTGGGGATGGCACATTTCAACCACCACATGGCCGACAGCGGCGTGTGAAACGGCTTCGAGACAGCGGCGTCTGCCACTTATCACAAAGAGGCCGAATCCCGCCACGGGCATTCATCGATGCCGAGAGCCAAGCCGAGCTCATCGACACGGATGATTCGGGCACGAGGAATACACCCCTCGGAGCCCTTCACAATTCCACTCCACGAGAAGGCGATCGAGTTCCAGCAAGAAGGACGGGTCATAAAGGCCATCCGAGTTTAATCGAGCAGCTGCAACGTATAGAGAGAGGAGTATCGGGTCAGTGAACGCGCAGGCTCACGCCGCGAACTGTACAATACAATTATGGGAATAGGGGGGATTCTACACGGCAACTGATGCCGAGGGCGGCACGAGGGTACGACCGGTCGAAATGCAGGCGTTTCAAGAGATATAGATGCTATCAGTTGCCCATTGAATCCAGTCCAACCCGCCCAAACGTCTTTTCAACCATCTCCTTTCATGACGAGACCTTCCATACGAGCCTCTCCCCGCTTACGGCTTTGCCCCTCAGCAGATCCAGCGCATTCTGTGCCCGCTCCACCATGGTCGCGCCCTCGACCACCCGCTGCTTGTTTGGCTCGACCACCCGCTCCGCCAGCAGCGCGGGCACAATCTCCGGCTGCAGCTTCTCCTTGAAGAATTCGTTCTGTGACTCGCGTTAGTCTCTTTACTCATGGCGTCCCGTTGGAAGCGGAAACTGGGGAAGCAACCTGGAGATAAAAGTGCGTTCGCGCGCCCCTGAGGATGACGCCGTCCGCCCACTTGTCCGCGTGGCACTTGGCCACGTCCATCTCATACTCGGGCTCCTCTTCCTCGGTGGCGTCCTTGAGGATGACCGGAAGCATGATGGCGACTCGGGTGCCGCGCTGGGCAATCTTGGTCAGGGGCAGCAGCGTGCCGTCGAGGGACCCGATACAGTCCAGGATGCGCGGCACCGCTGGCTCCCCCTGTCCGCGGTCCTTGACGTAGCCCAGGATGCTCTCGACGACGTCGGGCTTGGTGTAGTCGAAGCAGGCCGTCGCACCGATGCGCTTCAGGTAGTCGTGGTGCTTGCCGCTCGACACGGCGAGGACCTGTCTGTACCCCCAGTGGCGCAGCACCTGCACCGCGTAGATGCCCACGCTGCTGCTCGCGCCCCAGACGAGGATGGGCGTGTCTGCGGCCTCGGGCGCCCAGCCCTGGGGGATGGGCCAGGGGAGCTCGAGCTCGAGGTCCGCCGTGGCCGTGTGGAACACGGTGACGAGGTTGACGGGCACGGTGCACGCCTCTTGCAGCGTCAGGCACTCGGGCACGCGCGACGCCAGGTACGCGGGCACGGTGACGTACTGCTGGTGGTTGGCCTCCTTGCCGCCGTGGAAGGCAAAGGCCATGGCGCGGTCGCCGACGGCGAGGCCCTTGAGGTCGCCCGCGGGGCCGGAGCCGACGGCCACGACGGTGCCCGCGATGCCGCCGCCGCCGGCCTGCGCCGGGTACGAGGAGATGAGGAGCCCGCCGTCGGCGCGGTGGAGGTCCAGCGGCGTGGAGGCGGTCCATTCGACGCGCACGGTGACCTCGCCCGCGGCGGGAGGGTAGACGGGGACCTCGAGCTCGATGTAGGGCGTGCGCTTGGCCGCCATGGCGACGGCCTTTTGGGTCGTGGGGAGGGATGCCATAGTGGGCTGAGGAATCAAGGACACAAGCAACGGACGCTATACGGGGAGAAGACGAGACACCCTCGAGCAGCTGCGGAACTGCCCATGCAGGTTCCTATAAGTATACAAAGGACGCCGTAGGATTCGACGTCAGACAAAGTCCACGGAGCCGTTGGTCGCAGCTTAATTTGTCATCTGCAACCCAACAGCACGGTGCATATGCCTGTACGAGTAGGTGAGCCTGTGAGGATCCTACGAAGCTCCACCACGGCAAACTCCTGCCGGGCCCAGGAGTCGGGATGTCCGTGGAGATCGCAATCGATCCGAGACAGCGGCGGAAATCCCGATCAATGGATTGCGGGCCATACGCGCGGCGCAGCAAGTCCGAGGTGGTGTTTACAAAGCAATGTTTGGGCCGTTTGACAGCGATGGAGACGGTTGAAATGACGACGTTATTAGTCAGCTGGCTGGCACTCGTTGGGGCCAGGGACGTTGACGTTTGCGGGTGAGAAACGCGCGGTCCGGGGCATGTTGAAATAAACGTTCATCGATCCGTGACAGCAGCTTTAAGCTGCAGTTTTGAAGCCCAATAACGGCGACGAGGATACAAAAGATGAAATAGACTCGTCGTGCCTGACCGCACGCCAAAGTGTGCCACGGCCCCCAGCTTCAAGCCACAACTGATTCCCCTCACTCTCGTCATCCCCCCCAGGGTTGGCTCTGCCGTGAGGTTACAGAAACAAGTGACAGGCCCCGCAGAAACTATCGTGGTGCTTTCATTGACCAAGGACATGGCATGATAGTGGTATCGAAAGCACCGTGAATCGTCCATGTGCCGTGTCTGTAGATGGCGTACAAGTCCCAACGCCAAGCAGTCCCTCAACACCGCAAGCCCAGCGACGCCCGAGTTCCAAGACGTCAACGGTGGAAAGATCAATCCATCAAGAAGCAAACGCCCATCCCGCGCGCCGCGCCCTTTTGCGTCCGTCATAAGCGCATGTCCTACACCGTTGCCTCATTCCCGTCGGCGCCTCAGATCTTGGTCGGGTTAGAGAGCGCATCTCCAATCAAGGCCACCTCGGCAAAGTTGAGCGTGCGCTTGCCCTCCTTGGCGTCCTGCCTCCGCGTCGGGGGCGCTCCCAGATCGTGGACGACGTCGCGGGCCTTTTGGCGCAGGCCGCGGCGCCGCTCCGGAAGGGGCTCCGGGACGGGGTCCTTGGTGTAGGAGCAGGCGGTCGAGCCCGAGTAGGTGGACGAGGTGTCCGAGTTGGAGCTGGTGGACGGGCGGCGCATGATGACGATGGCTGGAAGGACGGTGGATGGGTGGTGGTTTGAGATGAGTTGCGGTAGATTTTGAGTCTCGACGTATTATCAGCCGAGGCGATAAGGGTGGATGGTGGTGTAGATGGGCCGCGGCGGTCCTCCCGCTGGTTGCGCTATCTGTCGATGACGATGGGTCGATAACCGAGCATCCGAGCCAAGACGGCAATGATTCTGCGGGCGATGCGATATCAGCGAGGGCGATGAGATGAGGCGGGATGGAAGTGAGGGTGCCTGGCGAGTGGGTGACGCCCGTTTCTTATGCAAAGGCTTGGCTGCGATTCCGACGAGCCAACAGCAGCCTCAGCAGGACAGCCAGAGGGATCGAGGTCCAATGGGAGCGAACCTGGCGCACCGATAGTACATACTCGTAGAGTCTGGATGGCGGGCACGCAACAACGGGCAGACGCGCTTGGCTTCATTCAGCCGCTGCCTCGACGCCAGCCCAGCTTGAGAATATGTCGCGGATCAGCCCTGGATCCGTCCATTCAGGAGCTTGGGCAGTTCATGGGGATTTGGCGGGTGACAGGGTCGATCAGAGGAGAGGGCCTCAGCTACCGCCGGATGCTGTTAGTGCAAGGCCACTCCTTCCACGCCGAAACCACGTCTTGTTCCCCTCACGCGCTAACAACTCCCGCGTATTCCGTCACCTCCCCTTCCCTCCTTCACCTCACCTCGCTATCGCACCACCACCCACCCACAACCTATCGACTGCCACGAACCGTGCTCGAAAAACGCCATCCGCAGGGGCCCCCAGCTAGTCGGGCAATCCCAACGTGCCAGAACCGCCGAGAAGCCGGCATATGTTGCACATGCCTTTACGGACTACAGGCTGCCCTCGGCCATCCAGCCGCCCGGACCCTCGACACACTCTCGACGGGCAAGGTAGGAGACAAACGACACTGGGACACCGCACACGAGACATTGGCTTCTCTTACTCATATTACGTCTCGGCATCGCGGGCTGTTGAAGAGCCAGCTGACGGATACGCTTCCGCGCGACAACTGCATGGCCAGATCACGTCGGCAGCCACCCTCGTTTTGAATCATGACTATACAACATGTGGCGTCGAGGCGTTGCATGAAGCCAGTACGTTGCGGGCAGGCGTTTCGGACTTCGCGGCTGTATTTTAATACGAGTTGCCTCTGAGCAACCGGGCAATGCCATGGAGGCTGCGTCTCCTACAACGTTCACGCAAGGACACTGCCCAGGCTTGAGCTTCAAATATCTCAATGAGCGAGCTTTATTCGTGTACCGACCCATCAATCCATCAATCCATCCACAAAGCAGTGAAACTAACCGTGACTTGACCTTGACAGCGTCTTCCGCGGTACAGAGGCTTGAGCACAGCCATCACGGCGAGTAGCATAGCAAAGGCCCTGCGCGGCCATTCGACCTTTCGAATTTGTACCAACCTGCCATCCTCATGTCAACTCATCGGGAACCATTAGCAAGACTCGCAACCATCGGGGAAGCTCAAGGTCTCGAAGCTGGAGTGTTGGCCAGGTCAGACGGTGCTCCGGCAAACATAAACGTCACGGGCCTCACCGTCTGTGGTCCTCGGATGATCTCGTCCACCCTCATCATGGCCTGCGTCTCCACGGTATCCTCTCGACGCATGGTGCCGAGTCTGCGTCGAAGTTCCTTGTCCAGCACCACCGAGATTTCCTCCCGGCCGATGCCGTTCCATTTGACGCCTCCCCTGTGCATGTAGATGCGCAGGTCGCGAACCGCCGACATGCCCAAGTCGAAGGCATGAGAATAGCGACCAGAACAGACGTAGGTCTTCGCGTTCCACGACGACAGGAACCAACTGCCATGTCGCATAATGACCTCGTTGATACCCGAGACGAAAGTGCGACAGTGGGCTGCCCTGAACCTCTGGCGAATGCGGATGCGCAGTCTCTCTCCGGCAAGGCGCAGCAAGACGGCGATGCACAGCAGCTGTCTGGTGCCGAGGGACATGAGATATTGTCTCTGGCGACTTCGAACACGCCAGCGCACGTACGTCTCCCTGTTCATCTCAGCCTGGGTCCTCCGTTCGACATGCACGTGGCGCCTGATCAGGCCCAGGCGACGGGAAAAGTCGTGCTCGACGCTCACCAGTGGGAGTGGAGGAGCATCGAACTGGTCCAGATTCTCGCCGCCGATCACAGCAGCCTCCATGTCTGCCAGGCGGTCGCAAATGTTTATTCCCTCCCGAACCATCTGGCGCATGGTCTCTCGGTGGGCCGGGTTGCTCAGCCTTGGCCAGTCACTGTCACGTCTCGTGCAGAGAAACTCACTGTTCAATATCTCGTCGACTACTGCAACGCGCTTCTCGATGACGACGACCGTTTCCCAGTCGACAACTGGCAAGATTGTTCGCACGTGGCACGGGTTGCCACAGTATGCACTGAGTGAATCAACGACGAACCCTTCTTGGATCGTGCTTTGGCCGACATGGGGGCGGATGATACCCTTGATGATGCTGGTGGTGTACCTCTCGATGAGATCGCCGAATACCTAATTCGCAGCGCGGACAACATTAGCTTCTGGTTCGTGGCCGAACGAGCGGGTTTTCTTCCATGGGGATTGGGGCATACCGGGATGGAACACAGGGCTTGGATCGTGGTCGAGTCGCAGTTCTCGATGATCCGGAGCACGAGGGAGTGGTCGAGCCCCGGCATCTTGGAGATGTGAACCTGTGTGCCGCTCACCAACTTCCTCGGTGGTGCGGTGAAGGTCGCAGAAACAATCCGCGTGTGGCAGCGTTAAGAATCCTTATGGGCTGGTTCTGCCAGGTGCCGAAGCTGCACGATGTAGTTGACAACTGTTGACTCTAGGAAACCCTGGCGTTGGCAGCTGTTAAAGCTCCGCCCGAACAGCTGCAGCCAGTGCTGTTGCACCAGGGCAGAAGCTGTTACTGAACGTACCTTGATCACAGCCCTGGGTGGCCGCACATGGCAAACGGGGGGTTGAACAGGACTCTCAGAGACGTCGGAAAACCCACATTATAGCCACCTTAATCACTCGTGGGCGCCGCCTCTCATTCACTGGAAGATGTAACCCCCTCCATCGATTGGCCGTAGGTGCAAGTATACAGGTGGCAGCAAGGATTTTCCTCGACGGACGAGCACCTTGCGTCCTTCCATCACTCGTGTTCGACGCGCACGTGCATTGGGTCTGGACTCTGTGCATCACTACCCACGAGACTGAATAACTACTGCTGAGCTAGGGAAGGTAGGTAGTTACAGAATAATGTCTCTCATTCAAGCCAAGATGGCCGTGCCTGTCCTTTTATGCGTGTTGTACACCACCTTTGTGCGCCGCAACTCCGATTACCGAATGCCCCAGTACCAGCCACGATGGACGCCCGTGACGGCAATCCAACTCTTTACCAGAGACCCCCTTCCCTAGATGCCTAAATGTCATCCGAGGCTCAAAGGCCCCTCCCTACTTCCAACCAGTAGATGATGTGATGCGAGAGTACATGATGAAAGCTGTCGAGGATGAAAAGAAGAAGAGGAAGAAGAAGTGGAGGAAGAAGTGGATATATCTGCGCTCAAACGTGCGGCTACGCGTGGTGGGCGCCCGCGCTGAAGCGCTCACTGACCTCGACGCGCTTGTTGCCCAGGTCGCGGATCTTGGCGGCTAGCCGGTCGGTGTTGTCGAGCTCGACAATCTCGTCGCTGCCACCCATGCTGACGCCGTTGACCATGATGTTGGGGACCGTCTTGCGGCCCGTCCTGGTCTTGAGCTGGTCCTGCAGTTGCTTGCCGAGGGGGTGCTCGTCGAGCTCGACGACGTAGGGGGCCGGGCTGATGGTGTACTTTTCGAGGAGGATGCCCTTGGCGCGCTTCGAGAACTGGCAGTACGACTTGGAGAAGATGATGACTGGTAGGTCGCGGGTGTCAGCTGGGATGGAACTGGGGACGGGGGGCGCTGATGGGAGACCTACCGGGTGCCTTTTTCAGGATGCTGTTCATCTCCACCTCGGCCTCGTGCTCTTCTTTCGTCTCCTTGGAGGCCGCGTCCTTGCCCTTGGACGAAACGCCCGTATCGCTGCCGCCCTTGAGCTTCTTGACCTGGCCCCCGGCCGAGTTGCCCTTGCCGACGACCTCGCTGGGGGGATCCGGCCGCAGGGCCTTCTCGTTGGCCTGGTCCTTTGCCTTTTGCTCGGCCTCCTTGAGGCGCTCCTTGGTGCGGGCCGAGGTCATTCTATCGTCGTCGTCGACGTCCCCGTCGCCGTCCTTGTCGGCGGGTATGTGGCCCGCCTTGTTCCCCGTCTTGGAGTCTATGACGGCCTGGCCAGGCGATGTGCTGCCGGCGCCGCCTTTGCTCATGCCGTCCATGGTCTTGTGGTAGAAGTCTTGAATGGTGCGCGAGTCCTTCTTGCCCGCGTCCAGGCCCGAGGTGTAGAAGAGGATGACGATGATGGTGACGATGGTGGCCAGCACGAGGAGGCGCAGGCGGCGCGGGGAGGGCATCGTGGGCGGTTGTGTGGTCGCCAGGCGACGGATGAGAGCTCCGGGAGCGGGTGTGCTCAGCCCTTCCAGTGCTGCATTCAGGGCGGCGCGCGCGCGACGAAGGGAATGCCGTCGGTGTGCGATCGCGAGGGGGGTTGGTTGCGATGCTGGGCAGGTCGCGGACGTACGTGGGCTGGGTTGGTGGACGATGCTGTACGAGTACAGGTCAAGGTCGTCGTCAGTTGACATTGAGACAGTCGAGTTTGGGGCCAGGAGAGGCCATAGCTCTTGACAGCGGCGCGGTGTGATTGGCTGCTGCGGCGACAGGGGACGGTGCGAACTGTCCACAGCGACGGCTTGGGTGGACCCTTTCTGCACCAGGGGCCTTGATGGCGCTGCGGCCAAACGAAACATGACGTTTTAACATACGAAGGCGTTTTAAACTTGTTTTATTGACAAAACGCAAGGGGATGTACGGATAGTGAGTGTGGTATTAGAATCGAATATTTCCAACGGATTCAGCGAGAGACTTGGAAAAGGAGCGTCCTGCGCTCTTGGTGAACCCCCCCCCCTTTCCCTTTTTTCTTAGTGCCGCCAGGGCATCCATCAAGGCTTCGAGTCTTGGACTTTATACCAGCAGCCATGCCAACTGGCTGAGAGTCCTCCCCGTTGTGGTCCGTATCATCTTTCCCACATGCCCAGCATGGCGTTGTCGACGAGGACTTTGTCGGCAGCAATCGCATGCATGGCGGGCATTCTGATGACGTTGAGCAGAGGGTCGTCGGCCGGCGCAGGCGTCGCCTCCTCTCTCTTGCTGTTTCCCTGCGTGATGGCCCGATCTGGAGAGTCGTCTGTGAAGCGAGCCGCGGCGGACTTGGAAAAGTGCAGACTGCGGTGGCTGTGGTGGCCGTGGGTGGTTGGGGCTGCGTGGAGGCCTGCTGCCAGAGCAAGCAGGATGAGGTAGGAGCGCATGTTTTTTTCCTTCTTGTTTGAAGTCAAGACGCTGAAGGTGAAGTGAGCGTGTTTGGCCAACGGGGTTTTAGGGTATTGATTGTCGAGGTAGTTCGAGTTGTTGGCTTGGTTAGCTGCTGCTGAACTCGAGGTCCAACACGGCCTTAATTATATCTTCGAGGCTCTGGTCCCGCCAGCCTCGCCGCCGAAGCGGATGACGACAAGTCGAGATTGAATTAGCATCAAGTCTGCTCACCTGATTTAGTATCGATGGAATGGAGGCTGGCTGTTAAAGTTTCTGCCGGCTTTGGTGGTTGTGCCCGTCTCGACTCTTCAGTCCCGTCTCCGACTCTCCCCAGCCCCTCCGACATATGAATGGGAGGATACGCAGTCACATCACGCATCACCACGCCCGCACCAACCTCGCAGAATATCACGGAGAAGCATTCAAATGACATGGATTCTAGGGTGCTCTTTTCAATGTCGTCATCGCTAAAAATCAAACGGACAAGCTGGCAGGCAGAAAGTGTTGACTTGTTGGCGACGTGTACTTCGTACTCGTACTTCGTAAGTGTCGATGACTAGGCCCCACCGCCGTGTCGTCCGGCCAATTGAAATCTGCCAAGTTCAGTGGCCACTTCACTTCTGGCCAGTGGACATTCTGCCAACTTCGATATCCACACCATGGCAGGCTCGAAGGTGTCCTCTTCATCCAACTGACTCACACGGGCGCTATATCAAAGACCTTTTCATTGTACATTAACTTCTGCTTCTCTTCTTGCACTATTGGACTGGCCGGCGTTTCCTGTTTCAAAGACCTTCTTCCATCAGTGGTTGGCGAGTGGTGCAGCACACTTGGCACAGGGAGCAACACGAACTCTGGCATCCGCGCGCAACACTCTTGCTACCAGTCTCGGACCTGCAAACTCACCTCTCTCTCGTTGTTATTATCCAAAAGTCTCACAACATGGCTCGTGTGTGGTCAAGATCAAGAACGCTGCCACTTCTCTTGGTCGTGATCCTCGGCGTCCTGTTATGCGTCGCCATCACACCAGCCCTGGCCGACTCAAAACCCGACCTCATCTGCCTCACATCCGACCCGAAGGAATGTTACCCACGGATTTTCCAGCCGACCGACGAATTTCAAATTGTCCACGACGGCCAGGAGCTTCCCAAGGGGCTGCACGTGCGGCTCAACATCTGGACCGGCAAGAAGGAAGCCAAAATCAACGTGCCGGGCGAGGATGACCCGGCGCTGGAGGGATTACCTGTGGACCAGGCCATTGTGGTTGTCGAGCCGCAACAGCCCGACGCCCCGCGGGTGCCCAAGGGCGCGCCAGAGTATGAACCCGTGGGCAAGGTCAAGGAGCCGCCGCAGCATGAGTCTGGGTCGTTTGTTTCGATCATGAAGGCGCTGGGAAACGGTGTCATACCCGACAATCACGCTTTCGACGAGGCGCTAGAAGGGCTGGAAGAGCTCTCTCACGACATCTACTACGGATTGAAGATCACCGAGGACTCGGAGGTTGTCAAGGCGCTGTTTTGCCTCATGGCGGATCAAAAGGCTTCAGCAAGTGAGGTGTTCACTCCTCGCGACCAGCAAGCAGCGTCAATCCTGGCCAGCGCGTTGCAGAACAACCCGCCAGCACTGAAGGAAGTGACCAAAGTGTGGCCCAAACTTGCGGACTCCAAGTGTCCCGGCACCGACCAGACTCTCCGTGAGAGTCTGTACTCGAGTTTTATCCCCGCGAGCAACGTCGACCCCGCGGGAGCCAAGCAGTCAGCCTCACGAGTCAAGGCCAAAGTCTCAACCATCAACGGCCTCATCAAAGACGGCTCCGTCAGGGGCGAGTTCCTGAACAACGGCGGCATGGAGGGTCTCCTCAAGGCCCTGGTGCCCGAGGAGAAGGAATGGGCCGGCGCGCAGCGAAAGGTCGGGCAGCTGGTGCTCGACAACTTTCTGGACGAGGACATGGGCGCCGAGCTGGGGCAGTGGCCCAAGGTGCCGAAGTTGAGCGATGAGCAGTGCCAGACGGAGGAGTTGTCGACGGCGGAGGGGTGCTGGGACTACCACGTCGGCCGGATCATGAAGGCGAATAAGGGGGATAAGAGCCATTGGAGCAGGGACCTGAATGACAGGCTGGTGGCGGCAAGGGAGAGGTCTAGTGCGCCCCCCATGCACGAGGAGTTGTAGAATTATAGAAGGGAGTTTTTGTGTTGATAGTTGTTACTACGAATTATACCCAGTCACGGATGTTTGTCACAGACGGCCAGAAGATGTCTTTGCACGGCCTGTGAGCACGCAGCTTCAGATATCCCATGTAAATGCCAAGGTGTAAAGACAAAGGTGAATTAAGTAGGAACGCAGAGCCTGGAACATGAGAAATTTATCACGCTTGTGGAATCGGTACGAAGCCATGTTGGCATTCGACTGTGGAGCAGTGACTGCTGTCGTCGCCCGCTCCACCAAATTGTCTCTTACGAGTACACATCGACTTCAACGCTTCCGCCACGACCTCCATCCAACATTACCTCAAACACCACCAACCGACATCATTGCTCTCATCTCCAGCAATGCCGTCGTCGTCGCCACCGACACCGCCCACCTTGCAAATCCGCCCCCATGCCACCAAAGGCCGCGCCCTGCACGCAACGCAGCGCTTCCCCCCCGGCGCAACCATCCACGCCTTCACGCACCCAACCCTCCTCCTCCCCTCGCGGACGCACCTCGCCCTCGTCTGCAGCCACTGCCTGCGGCCGGGCGACCCCCGCGCGTGCTCCCGCTGCCGCGCCGCCTACTACTGCGACGCCGCGTGCCAGGGGGCCGCCTGGCGCGCCGGCCACGCGCGCGAGTGCAAGCCCTTGCAGCAGCGCCGGCTGGGGGACCGGCCTGGCGCGGAGCTGCCCACGCCGGTGCGCGCGCTGCTGCAGGCGCTGCTGGTGAGCGAGGTTGGGGGTGCGGTGGGTGCGTTGGAGGGCCATGTGCGGCGGCGCAGGGGGGATGGGGGCGCGGCGTGGAGGGACCTGGAGATGATGGGCATGGCGGGCTGTGCGTTTGCGGGGATGACGGCGGGCGAGCATGAAGTGAGGAGGGCGGTTGAGCTGCTGTGCAAGGTACGTGATGTGATGACGAAGTGTTGTTAATACGAGATCGCAAAGCTCATGTGAGGGAAACAGATTCAGACAAACGCCTTTCACAGATACGACGCCGACTTGGGACAAGTCGGCATCTTCCTCGAGCCGACGCTCGCCATGGCGAACCACTCCTGCGTTCCCAACGCCATGGTTCAGTTCATTGGACGGACAGCGGTCCTGCGGGCTGAGAGGCCGATTGAAGCGGGCGAGGAGATTGAGATTTCATACACAGGTTGGCGCACAACACCTTCAATATCGACTTTCGAATTGTCTGCTAACCAAAGTTTGTAGACTACACGTATCCCCTGGCCAAGAGAAAGGAGGCCCTCTCGCCTTACTGCTTCGAGTGCAGCTGTCCCCGCTGCAAAGACAACCTCAACGTCTATCAAGTCTGCGCTGCCTCTCGCGGCATCACTCCCCCTGGGCTCAGTCTGCTACCAGGAGCTTCAAAGGCCCAGGACCACCCGGCCGTCAACGATCCCGCGAGGCAAGCTCTAGCAAAGGCCAGCGGCGAATCTGCCACCAGGTCGACAGAAGCTCGCGCATCGCCGGAATCACTTCCTGAGCGCCGCAACATGTTGCTTGCGCAGTACCGCAACTGCAAAGGCTTGATTTCGGGGGAGCTGTGGGCCGTGACCCCTGTACCCCAAGTCCTGACCGAGATTTCGATATTCTACGCCGAGGAGGGCAACTTCCCCTTTGCGTTGGCGATGGCATGCTTCGTAGCAACGAAATGCGATCCGTATCGATACACGGCACCCTTCCATCCCGTCCGGGCCAAGAACATCTTCATGATCGCCAAGCTCCTTGCCAACACCGCCGAAGGAACAGCTGGGTTGAGCAACTCTGTCAAGTCCGTGGCGGCCAAGGCCAACTTGGACCAAAAAGCCCAAGAGGCACTCCAAGACATCGACCAGGTGTCGCTGTGTCAGATGCTGCTGGCCATGGTCCTGCGATCGGCTCCCGTCGGCTACGCCGCAGAGTGGGAGCTCGGAGTTGCGGCGCGAGAGATGCTGCGAGACATTGAGCAGCTACCGGGCAGAGACAAGGAACTCTCCCTCATCAAGTCCTGGATGCATGACCCAGCGAGCGACCAGTCCAAATCATTCTTCGATTATGCTGTCGTTAAGCAGGTGGATGCCCTCGCCGCCTTGGGACGAGCGGTGCTGAAGATGGACTTTGACGCCGGCGCATGACGAGCAACACAGATGAAGTTGACGTGCAATATCGGCCATGACTAAACAAGTGCTTTGCGAAACTCAACCTCCAGCTTTCCAGCTTCGCTTTGTGGTATTCCTAGCACCTGCGCCGCTGGCCCTGGTCCGCCTAGAGGTCGCTGGCGCAGCAACACCATTGGTACCGGGAGAAGAGCGATACGGGTCGCTGGAGCGAGCATAACTCGCCGACAGCCCGCTGCCAAACTCTGACGATGACAGGGCCACGCGTTTAGGCGGTGTCGTGTCAAAATTCTGGGCGTCGTCTCTGCCGGCAGGAGTGCGCTTTTTGCGCATGTTGCCCTCGTAATATGGCTGGGTATTTTCGTCGTTCTGAGGACTAATGTCGCCGTTGATGGTTGCGCAGCCCCTGTTTGGAGTCGCGGCAGACATGCTGGCGCGAGCTTCGAGGCGTTGAACACGGGTCCTGAACAACTCAAACTCCATCTGCAGCGATTCGACTTGGCTTGCGCGGTTGCCGATCTTGGAAATGCTGCTGGAGAGGATATCTAGCTCGTGAGAGGAGAACGAGGAGTGTTCGGATGGTTGGGGCTGAGCCCGCTCCCGGGCCAGCTCTGCCCTCAGCTGCTTGATTTCTCGCCTGAGAGTCGACACTTCGGAAGCGTACTCTTTAGACACAGCCACGCTCTCGTGAGCAATCTGCTTCGTTTCGTCCGCTTCGTTCTTGAGCCGCGCCGTTTCGTCCCTTGCCTCGTGAAGCTCGTGCTGCGTTGCGGCCAGTTGGTCTCGTAGATCCGCCATCTCAGACTTGGACTTGTTGAGGGCTTGCCGCAGCTCCGTTACGACCCTATCCGTAGTTTGGAGCTGCTGGTCCAGCCGCGAGACGACCGAGTTGTTCTCGCAGTCCCACCTCACGTCCGTAACCTCCGACTTCAGGGACCTGAGGTCGTCCCGGTGCCCGTCGCCGTCCTTGCGCACACTGTCGATGGAGTCGCTCAGCTGCTTCATCTGTCGCTCCACGCGGGCGATGGCGGTCTCAAAGTTGGACACGACCTGCATGCCCGTGGAGCCAATGCGGTGGATGTCTACTCGCTGTGCGTCAAGGTCGGCCTGCAGCTGCATGAGGTCGAGGTTGTCGACGCTGGGGCCGTCCTGAGGCGTGCCACTGTCGGCGTTGGAGAAGTTCATGAAGGGCTTTTCCTGGGCAGGCGACGTATCGGCGTGTCCATTCGTCGAAGGAGAGTCGTTTCTTAGCTTGAGAACTCGTTTAATCTTGGGCTCGGCTCTGCGCCGCAGGTCCGAAGAGGACTTTAACGATATTGACGTGATGCGAAAGATGATCTGGCCACTGCACAAGTCAGAGGTGCCCATGGTAAACGCCGCTGTCCTAGGTATCTCACTCATTGAAGACGTGGTTCATGGGGGTTTTCAGGCACTTTTGGCCCAGGCTGGTATGGCATTTTGCGCACTCGGCGTCTTGGAGCTGGCTATCGCGAGTATATACACATCAGCTGACAGTTCATGAATGGCGGCGCAGTGACGTGAAGAAGCAGCTTGCGTACCATCCGCCAACCAAAGTATCGGCGTCGCCCTGGCGAATGGAGCCAGACGTTGATACTCGGAACTGTTCATCGTCCTCCGCATGCGTCGTTGGAGTGAGGTACTTCTTGCCAATCTGGATCCAGAGGTTGACGAGTCTGCCCAGCTTGGCGTCACAGCTGGCGCACTTGCAGGTGACGAGATCCATGGTGATGAGACTGGAGAGCAACGTTCAGCTCTCGCACGGCCCCTTGCAGCGAGGCTCAGCACTCCGGGTGGGAGATCAAAGCTTCAGCTTATATCTGGGGTGCTTCAATTGGATGAGGGGCCATCGATAGGCAGTTGGCAGCAAGAAACGAGCTGATTTCAGCAGCAGCGATATCGTCGCGTCTCGGCCAAAAGATGAGGCGCGTAAAATGGTCGCGATCCCTGGGAAGGGTCCAGGGTGAGCGCCGAGGTGATTGGCCAGGCTCGGGCGCATCTGCCCCGCCTGCCAGGGACCGTCGGCCCGGTGGTGTGTGATTACTCCGTACGAAGTACCAAGGTATGTATGTACCTACCCACCTTCTTATCTTATCGCCCGGGGCAGCTCGCCGGGGGCCTTTTTTCTTGTTGACTTCTCGTCTGTTCACCGCGCCCGCAACGCTCGTGGCCAACAAACACCATCCGCAACCAGGCGACGACCACTCTGCCCGCGTCGGTCGGCTGAATCCACCACAGGCATCGCAGTCCTTGATCCGAAAGCTGCTGTCTCCACCAGTCTCGCGCTATGGTCGCGAACTTCAGACAGAAACTGCAGCGCGCCAAGCAACTCGCCTGCAGCTTCCTCGGCGTTTCCTCTGCTCCAGAGACGGCTGGACTGGACGCCGCAGGGCCCTCACAAACCGCCCAAGCCGACGCCGCCATGAAGAGAGTCGCGCCAAACGACGCCGACGCCGACGCCGACTCGCATCGGAGCGAGGGCAGCCTTAAGCGGCCCACCCCCCACGATGAAGACGACGGCGGCGGCGAGTGGCAGACCGTGACGCGCCCCAGCAAGAAGCCCAAGAAGGTGCCGCGCCCTGGCAAGAGCTATCCGGCCCTCACCTTCTCCCCCAACGCCCGTGTTCACTCCAAGGTCAACCTCAACCAACTCCGCGATCTCGTCATGTACATCTTCGCCGACGGCACTGGCCCCCAGTGGATCAACGTCTCCCACCGACCGCACTTCCGAAAGATTGTCGCCATCATGGTGCCGGGGCTCGAGGAAGCCATGTTCAAGGCAAATGTCAACTACCTGACCTACAATGACGCCGCGGCACGAGACGAGCGTCAAACGCTGACGGCCCCAGACGACGACTGTCCGCGAAAGCTCAAGAAGGAAGACCTGCCAGAGGCTCTGCAGCCATTCGCCGACATGTTTCCTCATCTGTGGCCCATTCGGACGCCTGGCGACGAGAAGCATGCCAAGATGCACTCTCCCATGGCTGCATTCCTCACCGCGCCGCTTCCTAAGGAGAAGACGTCGCAGAAGGGCGGCGTCAAGCCAGCGGCCGAGCCCCACGGATGGAAGAACGAGAGAACACGAATCACCGAGTTTCTTGCTTCTGCCGAGGAACTTGCCGAGAATGGCTTCGTCGTCCATCCCGCTCTCCTCCCAGAAGGAGCGCGAGAGAAGTTTGTCGCCCCCGAGGGCTGGGTCATGACAAACGTCGACAAGCTGGAGGACGGCGACGTCCCCGAGAGCGAGATCCAGGATGGCAGCGTGACAGCTGGCCGAGAGATCCTGGGCTTGGATTGCGAGATGTGCATGACTGGCGAAAAAGAGTTCTCCCTGACGCGCATCACTATCCTGGATTGGCACGGGAAAGCCCTCATTGACGAGTTCGTCAAGCCTGACAAGCCCATCATTGACTACGTTACCAAATACTCGGGCATCACTGAGGCGATGCTCAAGGATGTCAAGACCACGCTGCGCGACGTCCAGCAGAAACTGCTAAAGATCCTACACCCACGAACGATTCTCGTCGGCCACTCCCTCGAGTCCGACACCAAGGCAATGCAGCTGTCGCACCCTTTCATCGTCGATACGTCCCTTCTGTACCCCCATCCCCGAGGACCCCCTTTGAAGTCCTCCCTCAAGTTTTTGGCTTCGAAATATCTAGTGCGCACCATCCAGAATAACGACACTGCCGGTCACGACAGCATTGAGGACGCTAAGACCTGTCTCGATCTTGTTAAGCAGAAGTGCGAGAAGGGGAAACTATGGGGTACCTCTGATTCCAACGGAGAGAATCTGTTTCGCCGACTCGCAAGAGCGGGCACGACGTACAAGGCCCAGGGAGGCGATGCTGCCCTGGGCGGCATTGAAGCTGGCAAGACCAGCGCCGCCGTGGACTGGGGAATGCCATCCAAGGGTATGGGCGCGGGAGCTACGTACCAGCTTGGATGCAAGTCGGACGAGGAGGTCGCGACTAACATCATTCGTGCCGTCCAGGGCGACGCGGACGGCAAGGAGATTCCTGGCGGAGGAGTAGACTTTGTCTGGGCTCGCATGCGCGAGCTGGAAACCCTCCAGGGATGGTGGAACAACAACCGCGCCGAGAACCCCAACAGCGACGGCGGCCCGCCCAACCAGGACGCCGCCGAGAAGGAGCTCACTTCCGACGACTCTGGGGCCTCACCTTTGCAGAAGGCCCTCGTCAAGCTCTCGGAGCACCTCACCCGCATCCACGAGGCCCTGCCCCCTTGCACGGGCTTCATCGTCTTTAGCGGCTCCGGCGACCCCCGCGAGATGGCCCGCCTGCAGCAGATGCAGAACAGGTGGCGCAAGGAGTACAACACGCCTGGCAAGAAGTGGGATGACTTGAGCGTTCAGTGGACGGACAGGGAGCACCAGCTACTGCGGCAGGCGGTCCAGAAGGCCCGGTCCGGTATTGGTTTCCTCACCGTCAAATAAGAAGAAGGAGAAGAAGAAGAAGAGGATCTTGGTTGGCTTGGAGATGGGATGGAGAGTTGTGAGGTTTGAGATAGGTAAGGTTTGAGATGGGGGGCGTGCCGATGTACCGAATACTCGGGCAAGCTTGCTCAATACCTGCCTACGATGTAGATACCACCATGTCCATATATCTGGATGAGTAATGAATGAATCTTGTAAAAACAAATTACAAGGTCGTATCATTAGTGACGCTGTGTGCGTAGCTGGCATCAATCCGCTAAGTAAACTAGACCCGGCAGTGCCTCTGTGCTTGTGTGTGTGTCAATTATTCCATCTTTTCCAGCTATCCCAGCCAGCCCGCTGTATGTAACATATACATAACCCTCTCGGGTTCCCAAAAGACCACCACCGCCGATTTCCCATCCAGAACTCGTCCTTTCCAAGACGGGGGGAGCACGCCCAAAGCCGACTGTATCATTTTGTACGCCCAGCCACAGGGGACACAGTCTGAGAGACAACAAGATAAGAAAATGTAGGTAACCTGGAAAAAGCAACGCCCCGCCCGATTCATCAGAGAATTCCATTCCCAAGGAGGGTGCTGATGTGGTAAATGTGCCCATGACGCCGGCAAACGGAAATCTGCTGATGGTGAAGCCTCAAGGACTTAGTGCGTGTTGTGTTTTGTGCCAGCGTATGTTCGGCACTGAATCTATACAAGGTGTACGTGGCAAAACTCGGATAAGAAAGTGCCGTGAATCGTCATGTTGTTACAGATGAAAGGCGGTCAAGTGTTGGCCGGGCATCGCCTTGATCTCCAGTTCGGACAAGCGTCTCTGTAGCGCGCGGCAGAGTCCCCTCAGCGATCTGTTCATGTTCGCTTCCTCGCCGAATTGTCATCTACAAGCTCCGCTGAGCTTCCCAGCAAGTCGGCTGGCGGGTGTTCAGGGTCGATTCGACTGATCCCATGCTGCGGAACCATGCCGTAACTAGCTGGCCGCTCGTCTCGTCTGCCCTGGAGGTCAATGTCGGTGAAATCGCCGGGAAAGTCCATGGATGACTTGGACGACAATCGCTTCTGAGACCCTGTGCGCTCGAAAGGTAGGGTGGAGGACGCCGACAAATTCAGTCGATGCCCACGGGTAGAGCCGCCATCCTGGGTGCCTTGATCTGAGTGTGAGGCAGACTCCACCAGGCTGAGCGATGGCAGGTGGCGGGGATCTATCGAGTCCGAGTGCCTCTTAGAACTCTTTCGGGGAATAGCCGGAAGGCCAAGGTCATCTTCTAGTGGGCTGACCCGTCCTGCATCCATCGTAGGCGGCCTGCCTGACCTTGGTCGTTCTTCATCCGGACTAACCGGCTCATCTGGGTCAGGCCGCGGATCTCCGCAGTCCGTCAGCAGATCGTCCGGTCGACGCTTGGGGGGCCGCTTTGCCTGCGGCTCGTCGTCATCCGAATCGATCGGTCCATTCCTCAGGACGCCCATGGCGACAGGGATGCCCTCCGGCGGCGTCTCGTCACCGAATCCGCCGTTTCGCACCATGGCGGGCGGCATCCTTGAGCTTCTCACGACCTCGAAGCCCTTGCTCTTCTCTTTCGTCTTGCCGCTGAACATATTCCGGAACCATCCCGTCGCAGTGGCCACAGGGCCAGTGGGATCGGCCGGCCCGGTCCCAAGCTTCCGGCCTAGTCCTTCAGAATTCAAGGCCGGCCCTCGGACGCCATAGTAGAAATCCACCTCTCGAGTCGAATAGTCGGGACGGTTCGCGGGGAGATTCATAGTCGAGTTCTGGGCATTCGCAGCGTTGGGGGGATTCGGGGGTGCTGGAGTCGCACCTCGAGATATCTCTTCGCCAGTCTCGGTTGCTTCGCCAGACATCCCAGAAGCTTGGACGGCTTGTTTCGGATCAAGTGATACTGGCGGCATGTCTGAATACATGGATTCCCTCAGGGTATCGCGCCGGCGGCGGGGTGGTCGATAATAAGGGTCGGACGCCTCCATGCCGACGGGAATCGCCTGTCGTGCCAAGGTAGGGGACGCAACAAACGAAAACGTGCTCGTTTCGCCTGGCGTTCCAGGCAGGTATGAACTGGCATTGTCCATGTTGCGGTGAGCGCCCGAGTACACGTCGATGCTGTCGAGTGCCGAGCTGCTCCTGTGTCGGTGGTGGCCGGCCATGCCCCCGAGGCTGGCAGCCGATCCCGAGCGGACCCTACCGCTCGGCATCACGTACCCAGCCCTGCTCCCGTCCTCCATATCCAACATGGCCGCAGTCGACAGCTGGCTGGCCCGAGACGGTCCCGCACGGTGCGTTTCTCGCCGAGACAGCTGCCGCATTCCAAAAATCTTGGACAGCCCACCTCGTGTCAGCCCACTCCTGTTATCCCCACCAGCTCCAAGCATCCGCGCCACCACCTCGACGAGGGTTTGCAGCGCGCTCAAGAAGAGGCCAAAGATCAACACTCCGCCGTGGATGAGCAAAATCGCATATCCAATCCACCCCTTTGGCCCCTCAGTGACGCCGAGACTCGGGACAAAGGCGACCATCAGCATAATCGTTATGGCTCGCAGGCAGGAGAAGAGCGTGTGGTAGGCATTCATCGACGTGGGTGAGTGGAAGGGGCGGAAGGCGTGCAGGGTGAAGACCTGGATGACCTCGCAAATGGCGAGCAGCACAACCTGCGCAATTCCGCTTGGCTGAACAGCTCCAATGGCGATGCCGCGGAGAAAGTTGAGCATAACGGGGATCAGGGCAAAAGCAGCCACCTCATCCGAGTATGTGTTGTAGAGGGGACCGTATCGAAGGACGGTGGGTAAATCGTCGAATAGCACAGACTTCGGTCGCGTCCTGATGATGAGGAAAAGGATCCAACCTGTAAAGCCCATGAGCACCACCAAGGTCAGGACAGCCAAGGCGACCGTGTATGCTGGAGAGCTGCCGGCGATCACGAGCTGGAAGGTCGACAGTGCCACAATGGGCATCAGCATGTAATTAAATACTATGCGCACCACGTTTCCAACGCTGAACGGGATGTTCTTGGCCCGCAGGTCCTCCTCGGAAATCTTGTTGATCTTGCGCCAGAGCCACTGGATGAGGAACCCGATTTGGACGAGCACGAAGACTCCGGCGATGATGACGCAGAGCCAGACCATCATGCCGGCCCAGATGTCCGTGCTCTCAGCCATGCCAATGAGCTGCCCCAGCTGGTGCAGCCCGTATCCGTCTGTGGCGTTGGTCACGTAGATGCCGTCCACTACGCTCTGCCAGGACGGGGCATTGGTGACGAGGCTTTCGTTGAACATGAGCGCGGACCAGCCCACCTGGCTCACAACAGGCTGGTAGAAGCCGGGGTAGCTCAGCGACAATCCGCCTGTGAGGGCAATAAACTGGATGTACTGTAGGCAGTCGCCAAAGCCCGGCGTAACCAGTCTCAGGAGGTCGGCATCTCGCCCGTAGTTGGACGTCCAGTGGAAGATGTTGGTGGTGCCCCAGGGGCTGAAGATGCCAGCGAATACGACGGCAAAGCCGCAGAAAAGGAGCACGAGGAGCGGCAAGAACTTTAGCACCCACGACACGTCCCCTAGGTCTGGTGTTAGCGTAGCCGACATGCACCCGATGTTGGTCACCTTGGAGCCGCCGTTGATTATGAGAATAGTCGCAGCAAAGGAAGAGAAGGCATATGAGGAGTAGAAGTCGTGGCTCATGTTGACCGAGGGGAAGCCGTAGGGGAATACGCTGCAGAGTCCTCCAGTCAGCATCTCCATCACATGCGAGCCTCAGAAGGACGGGGTGGAAGAGGTGGTGGGTTGGGTAAAGCGTACGAATCACGATTGAACTCGGGGGGCAGAGGGCAAGTCCCATTGACCAGGCCGTTCTTGCAAAAGTTCTCCACCTGATGCCACGGCTCATACGTGAGGACGTTGACACGACGATACAGTGTCGTTGCGATCGGTTTCCCCGCGTCGGGTTCTGGCATCTCGATGATCTTGCCGTTCGTCTCGTCGGGATTCGTCCAATACGGACTGCCAGGAGGGGGCAGGACAGCCCGGTTCTGCGAGCCGGTGACGTTGCCCCATACTATCAGTTGGAGGTTGTGGCTGTCGTTCTTGGTGTCGAACTTGGCATCGGCGTATAAGGGGACCCATTGCAGCGGGGCGGGTATGCTGGACTGGTATGAGTCGGGCAGGCAGTTGGTGACGTTGATTCGGACGGCGGCGGCGGGGGAAGCGGCGAGGAGGATGAGGAGAACGGTGACGAGGGTGATTGCGGGCGCTGGGAGTCGTGCAGAGGATAGGAGATTCCTCCATGTCCTCCGTCTATGAGGCGTCCGTATCATTGCCTCGCCGTCCCCCTGGGCACCCAGATGATTCAGCCCTGGGCGAGGAGAACCCATGGCCGTTGGAGTCCCCGACATGTATCCATAGCTCGGCCGCCTCGATGGGTTTGATTGTCGACCATGCCGGCGCGGGTCCTGGCTGCTCTCGCTCCGGCGATGCGGCTCGCCAGCCCAGCTTAGACGCATGTTCGGCCCTCGCAGCCGTCAAAAGCCGCGCATCTTGGGGGACAATGGCCGTTCGAAACCCGTCGAGCTCTGGGTAGATATGCCGTGCCGTGTAGTCGAGGAAGCAAAGGACCGCGCAGACGTCCAACGCGCGTGTCTGCTGGGAGGTTCGACGATTGGTAAGGTATTATGATAAGGTATGGACAAGGAAAAAAGAAATCAGACGAGGAGATCGAAGATGGAGGTGGCGCCAGCTGGGCAGGAGCCAGAGCTGGGGTGGAGTAACTACTAGGTCATTCGCAGGCAGCCCAGAGCGGGTTTCCAGCGCCTGGGCTACGTACTCGTACTGTATTATCAGGCTAGCCCGGCCCAGGGATCATGAGCTGGGATGGGATTGGATTCTTTTTTTCTCGGCTGCTTTGGTTGGTGAGATGGAAGGTGGCTGAGGCCCGAAGACCAACTCGCTTCGAATGCTTCTTAGCCACGACCGAGCCCAGCGCAAGTGGGACCGAGTTCGCTGGTACCTAGAAGCTGCCAACGGCCTCGGGGGCGGAGGCCAGTGGCCATCGGTGCCCTGCAGAGGCGGTGCAGCGCGCTAGCGCCGAGGCGGCGGGGCCTGAAACCCTCGTCCCTGCGCTGCGCTGCCCGTCAGCCCTGGGCGTCTACGAGTACGCCTTCTGCCGCGTGGTGACGCACCGTCCCGCTGGAAGCCCCTTCACCTCCCTCCACGCGTGATGAGTAGTTGCTGTTGCACGCTGCTGTTGCTTGATCTCTGGTTTCGTTGTCTTTGTCCAACCTCCGCCGGCCGTGCGACTCCAACCAAGCACCTGCCCAGTCGGGGCGCCTGGTTGAATTCTACCTTGTCTCCGGTTTTGTGCTTCGTACTTGTATCATCGACGCACAGCGCCGCGGAGACTTCCTTGTCTTGGTCCCCATTCAGCCCACGCTCGAATACGGGATCTGTCTGCTTACCCATCCGCTGTGTTTCCAGGTGCACCTCCGATGACAGGAGTCGGTCCCTGAGAGGCGCGGCGCTGGCTCACGGCGTGGGCCCAATAAGCCACATCCCACCAGCGCCGGCTTCTAATAACGCACATCATGCATCCAGTGACATGGCCGGCATCCTCATCAGAACGTCGAGAATGGCCTGAGAAGCGACTCTTTCAACAGCGCCGTCTCACGCCAAAATAGCCTTCCTCTCATGCAAACCAGCTCATGGCGCCGAACAGGGCGCGTGCGACTGCCGCAGAGCACAAACAAGTTTGGCGGACACACCTCACACACGACGCACATGCGCATCCATCACCACCACCAGCAGATACGAGTGCCACGGGCCTTAGCGCCCCTCTGGTCCGGCTCTGCCCATCCAACTTCCGTCTAGTCCGTGGCTGGCCCTCCTTCCAGTTCGCCAACATGGCATATTAGCCTGTCTCTATTTTCAGATCTTGATCCTGGTGTCGCAGTTGGGTTTACCGAGTTCCCTGGTTGGACATTCGGGATCATCGGCGCGAGCTGTGACCGTGGACTACGTAGTCTTCATCTGCGTCGCAGCACGACTGTTTATACGTGGCTCAACATGCAGACACGAAGCAATAGTCGGCTGCTTCCGTTTACCCTGGCATGGCTGAACCCGAGAAAACTCTAAATAGGCTCACGCACCAGGAACCTGGCACCCGTTGCTTGTGCCAAGAAATTGCTTCTCCATGCCTTCAAGTAAGCTCGTAACTGCGAAATACGCTCCCAGTATCCGTACTTCGTACTCTCCCCCGTCGACAACCCCATAATAAGCAATAGCACTAGGCCGGGTCACACTGGCGGTTGTCTTGATCCCTAGCACCGCCTCAAAGCTGCTCAACCCCTTCCCTTGCCCTTTGCCTCTGATTGAAGCCTGTACACTACATCTTCCACCTTCATGTTCTCCTTGGCCATCCACGAGTTCACTTGCAGCCTCAGACGGTCTTCCACAAGCTGCACTTCCGTCATGTCCCTGAACGGCAACGCAGCCGCGAGACTACCGTAGCGTATGTACGGGTCCAGCGTGGCAAGCTGGTCCATCCGACTTTGAACGTCACTGCACGGAAAGTGAACGGTCCCTGAGGTGTCGTGCGTTTCTCTATCAGCAGAGATTGTCTCAAAAGGTAGTTTCCTAGACGACATCCGCCTCGGATGTCCGTGTATAGCTCGTGAACGCTGCCGACGTATGAGATAGCGGCGAGGATCTCCATCCGGACCTTCGGTTGAGCTTCTTCTGGACGTGGGCATGGCCGCACGAGCACGCGGGGTACCTTGACGTAGCAATTCATATGGGTTCTCTGCCCCCCTGATTCGGTCCTCGGGACTAATAGTAGACTCAGAATTGGGGACTGGATGCGGCGTTCCCCTAAGAATTGCCCGGGACAGGTGAGAGTACTGGTTGCCCGAGTGCGACAGCCTCGTCCGAGTGGGTTCGAGTGCTTGAATGCTGAGTTGAGATGCTGCCTGGAAGTGGCCGTGTTGCCTTCCGGATTCGTGATCCTGCTGCTGAGGGCTCTAGTCTCGAGCAGACATAAACGGAGGACTCTCGTTTCGTACAAGATCTGGAGGCCGAGGGATCTCCTCGTCAATATAGGACTCGCTGCCAAAATCAAAATCGATTTCTCCTCTCTTGCGAAATCTCTCTGCCATGGAAGTAATTGTCGTCTGGGCTAACCTGTCGGCTGCGGCCACGCCCGTTCCGAGCATATTGCTGCGTTGCGTCTGTCGTTGTCTCGGAACAACGGCGTTTCGCCAGCCATGCGGCCGGAATGGAGGATTGGGAGGTCGTTCACCTCGATTAGGATCCGAAGACGGCGGCGTTGGCAACAAGGCGTGCTCGTTGGGTCTTGGAGAAGATGGGAGATTCTCTGCAGCGGTGTTTGATGTGAAGGGATTACTTGGAGAAGGCGAACTGGGACGGCCAATACTCTCAAGAAACTCATCTCGACCAATGACACTCTGACCTTGCCTCGCAAATGGCGCGTCAAGATCCCCTCGGGGTTCATGATACGGTCGTAGAATTTCAGGCTCAACGTCGGAGAATTCCGAGACTGACTCCAATTCCCCCTGAAGCCTGTTCACCTCAGAGTCATTCAGAGGTTGCAAGGGCAGTCGATTTGTCGGCTCCGTGCGGGCCGTCTGAGATAAACAATCGGCCTCACTAGACTCGTTTGGGGTTGCCGTTTCATCACAGGCAATATCGAAGTCCTGGCGTCGCGTTGGTTGGAAGTATTGATGGATATCTTCGGACAGTCGTGGTCGAGGTCTTTGCTGTTCAGGAGTTGCTTTGGGCTTCGCCGGCGGAGGTGGTATCTGAACGTCAACCAGTTCAGTTGCGCTGTTTTCGTCGGTAGTGTTACTTTCTTTGCGAGCCATGTCGACTCTCGTGATTGTCCTCATCTTTGCTTGGACCTGGCCAGCGGCTAGTTGCTCTTCCATTCGAACGGACTGGGTCTGGCTTGAGCTGGAAGCAGGTTGCTGTGTCTCAGGCCTATGTAGCACAGCATCGCTGTCGATTTCATCCAGCATGCCAAGGACCTCTACGTCATCCAATAGCTCGGCATCGGTCAAGTCGTCGTTGTCATTTTCGGTAAGGAGACTATGTCACAAATGAGCCTTGATTGTGTGCAACTTGGTTCTGGGGTCGTATTTACTTACGTGGACAGGTCCATTCGGCCAGCCTTATCTGACAAGACGTTGACAACTCGATGATCATCAACGGGCAAAGACTGCTCTCCGCTATATAGCTTCCGACACAGGCCTTCAAAGCACTCAAGCAGCTCCTTCTCATCAACAAGCAGGACCTCATCTTTCAGAGGCGACACATTTGCATCGTAACTGCCAGGAGGGCAACGAATGTTCAGCTGCATGAATGGACTTGTTTGGGGCCTTGTCGACCCTGACCCGGCGAGGTGGGACTTCAGGATTCCTGACATCTTCTTGGGAAATCCCGTTGCTGGCGACACAGGTCTGCTGTCGACTGAAATGAAGACGCCTTTGCTCCTGATGGCGTCCGGATCGCAATCGCGCTTCGGAATAAAGGCGTCCAGTGTGAAAGTCGTCCGTTGCAGACCTCTTGTTTGGATCTGCGAATCCTCACGCTGCCATCCGGTCAATGTCATTTGAACACAGCTGGCGGCCAGGCTTCTCCCAAAGATCTGCAAGACTGCCTCCCGCACTGTCGGCGACTGGTTCGGCGCATAAGACCAAGATTGGGCGCTGTCGTTGGTTACTTTGAAGGAAATCTTGAGGTGTGGTCGCGCGAGGACATAGGCCCTCAGAAGCTCCTTGATCTTCAACATGGTCTTGTGCTTCTCCTTCAACAGGTTCTGTCGCCTGGCAGGTATGTTCTTGAAGAGCTGCGCAGCTTGGACAGTTGTTCCCACCGGCGCCGAGACTGGCCGTTTGTCTTGCACGCCACCGGCTCCAGGTTGTAGCTGAAGCCGCGTCGCGACCGGATCTCCGGGTACTTTGGTTGTGATACTGATGGAAGCGAGTGAATTGGCACTGGCCAATGCCTCTCCGCGGAATCCCAGCGTCTTGCCACCCTTGGCCTGCAGCTCATCAAAGTCCCTCAACTTGCTCGTGTGCGCTCTCCGGCCCAAGGAGTCGAAGTCCTCCACCGCAATTCCGTGGCCATTGTCGTGGACAGAAATCTTTTCGACGGTATCGGCGGAGATAAAAATCTCAATTGAGGTTGCTTCGGCGTCGATTGCGTTGTCCACCAACTCCTTGACCAGGTCGCATGGTGTGGTGATGTTCACCGAAGAGCCGAGTAGACGGACTGTCGATTGAGGGAGCGTGCAGATGGCCATGCTTCCTCACCGAGACTGAGCAGGTGTCAAACGATCGCATATATGGCGTAGATAGTTTAGACCTAAGATATAAGAAGATGATGTTGCGATGTTAAAGATTGTGATTTCGATACCGAATAACTTGAGGTAGAGTAGAAGACATGTTGAGAGAGCGTTGAGGCTCTTCCAAGACGGGTGCCTAATGTACCTATGTACATGCTGAAATCCTTCTGCCTGGAAGCTGGTGATGCTGAGGAAGGAGCTGCTCATGGGGCGGTAGACAAGTGTGAGTGGTGTTCTTCAAGGCGGGTACATATCGAACTATGAGTGATGCAATTGACATGTAAAGACTCTTGATTTCGTTAGGGGCGTTAGACTTCGAGAAAATATGTGTATAGCTTCAGTAATACTCAAGTTATTAATATAATAAGGCTTGATCCCTGAATGCAATCACCGAGTTATTAATGTGATGTGGTGTTGTGTGGTGATGTGACAGTACAGATGCGGAGGACCCTGTACGTGACAGTGGAGAATGGCGTGCCGCCAATCCGCTCTGCTACCGCTACGGACTACCGAGCAATACCCCGCCGCCGCCCTTCACGAGCCCCGCCATCGTCAACGCTACAGCTGGGCTCTCCCTCGTGATCCCGAATAACTTAGCCTTGACCAGTCCACATAACACACTAATACCTACCTAACGTACGAAGCGCACTGCTCAACCTCCAGCCAAACCGCCCGCATACATCACAAACAATGTCTCTCAAGGGCCCAACCACCCAGCAGCACGACGGCTCCGGCCTGCGCGTCGCCATCGTCCACGCCCGCTGGAACGCAACCATCATCGACCCCCTCGTCGCCGGCGCCCGCGAGAAGCTGCTCTCCTGCGGCGTCAAGGAGTCCAACATCGTCGTCCAGTCCTGCCCGGGCTCGTGGGAGCTGCCCTTTGCCGTCCAGCGGTAAGCAACCCTCACCCTCCCTCCCCCCCTTCCCTCGCATCCGCCCACGTGCGTGTCGTGCTGACAGTTGGAATCGCAATCCGAAAAGCCTCTTCGCCGCCTCCACCGTCCAGTCCGCGTCCTCCGGCGGTCCCTCCGCCACCGACCTCCTCGGCTCCTCGACGGCCGACCTGGCCTCCCTCCCCGGGGGTGCCGCGTCCGGCGCCTTCGACGCCATCATCGCCGTCGGCGTGCTCATCAAGGGCGAGACCATGCACTTTGAGTACATCGCCGACTCCGTCTCCCACGGCCTCATGCGGGTCCAGCTAGATACCGGCGTCCCCGTCATCTTCGGCGTCCTGACGGTCCTCAACGACGACCAGGCCAAGGCCCGCGCGGGTGTGGACGGCATGGGTCACAACCACGGCGAGGATTGGGGGCTGGCTGCCGTCGAGATGGGCGTCAAGAGGAAGGAGTGGACGAATGGCACCATCGAAGGGTGAGGAAGAGGCTTGATTTACTGACTAGATTTGGGCAATCAAATACGCCGGCGTGGGGGGTTCAACGGGGAGAGAATCAGCTTCGGTCTGGCCAAATACCAAGCACGGGCTTTGTATAACAGCGCACAGTAGACGACGTGGTTGTAGCGGGGAAAGAAACGTTGGATATCTCCATTTCACACTGGATGCTCCAGTCTCGCCCGGTATACACACGCCGCGGTCCATCATCCAATTAGTCCATTAGCACGTATAGCCATGTCTATCGTACGCGACGCAAATCCGTCCTCAGGGCACCAATTTCCATCACATTTGTGCCTGCTGACGCCCCAAGCCGAAACAGATATCTAGCTCCAAATGTAAGGATTTCTCGGCCCTCGCCATCAGGATATCCCAGAATGCAAGAGTCCACGACAAAGGAAAACAGGTAAATGTAAAGAGATGCAAAAACCACTCTAACCCAATCCACCTCCCCCCATGCACTAGGATTAACGTGATGTCGTCCCAAATCACAGCGCCAACTCACTGCCAAAGCTTTTCTTGCTCCTCCACAGCGACCTCTTCTTCTCTCGCTTCGCCTTCATAGCCTCCCAACCCTCTTCTTCGTCGTCATCGGAGCCGTCGCCCGCCTTGTTCATGACTTTGACGGTCGACTTGCTCTTGGTATCGCTCCAGCCCGAGAGCCCTCCCGACATTGTGCTCGCTCGGTGGTCAAGGCCCGGAATAGGAGATTGCGCCTGAGACACGGGCCTGTAGCGTCCCGGGAGGCCGATGTTGCTTCGCTCAGAGGGGGCAATCGATGGCGCGTATCCTGCATAGGAGCCTCGGACGGACGGTGCCGCGTACTGAGGCTGCTGGATGAAGGAGGCCGAACTGGGCTGCACCATGCTCATGGTTCGCATCCCGTGGTCCATGCGGCGAGGTTCCATCATCATTGGCTCGCCCATTACGGAGTGCCGAGACGACAGATCGGCCATGGACTGGTTACCGGGAAAGCCGGCGCCGTACGGTGGCTGCATCGGTGGCTGCATCAGATGGTTCCCGGCGTTCTGGTTCCCGGCCATCATCTGCATGAACTGCATCTGCATCTGCATAAACTGCTGCATTTGCTGTGTCATCTGGATCTGGGCTTGGTCGCCAGGCGTGAGCATCGGCTGCGGCATCTGGGGCATCTGAGGCATCTGAGGCATGCCGCCCGCGTTGTACATCATATGATGCGGAATGCCGGTGACAGGATCAAAGCCCTGCCCGTGATGTCCACCCATGCCGGCGCCAGCCATCATCCCACGATTGTCGAGGCTAGGGCTACCGCGGCGCATGGCTCTCGAGCGTTCCTCACTCACAATCACGCCGACGAGGCCGCCGGGAGGAAGCGGGCCTTGTTGCTGAGGGGGCTGCCCTGCGTCGCCAAACGCGAGCGATTCCCTCACGGCTGGTCGGGCGATGCTCGCTCCGACAAAGGGATCCTGAGGCAGATTTCGCGCGAATGCCGGGAGCATCGAGTGACGTCGGGCATTAGACAGGGATTCGCCCGTCGTGGAAGCGGGTCGGCCAGGTGGTATCCCCTGTGCCAAGACTCGAAGATTGGAGTTGGAGCCAGCGTGGCTCAGTCTGGTAGGCGGCCTGTTTTTGCCGGGAAACCCGTGTGCCTGGAGGATGCCCAACGGGACATCCTCGTCGTCGTCCTCGTCGGATGCCAAGATGACAGGGTCTGGCGAAGGTGCTTTCATGTGGCTCAGCTGCGGTGCACTTGTTGACGGGAGCAGCCCTGGGCGGCTGTTTCGGTTCACGGCTGGTGCGCTGGCAGTTTCTCCCGTAACCTTCATCATCTGCTGCCTGTAGACCGCCATGTGAGCCTCCTGTTTCCTTCGCTGCTTGGCCTGCTGCTTCGACTTCTCCTGCTCGTCATCGTCATCGTCATAGTTGATATCGTCCTCGTCCTCGTCATCTTTGACCGCCGACTGGGCCAGTTGTTCAGTTGAGCCTTGGCGTTCTTTATCCTGTCGGTACTTCTCGAATTGCGCCGGGGTCATGACCTTGTTCTGTGGCGGATTCGACGCTCGGGGAGCGTATCGATGAGACGCTTTCGAAAATCGAGACAGGCTGCCCTCGAACATGTTGTCCTCCTTGCCGAAAGTCGACGCAGTGGGCTTTGGCGGAGCCGCAGTGAAAGTGTCTTCGTCTCGTCTGTATCGCTGTGTCTGTGTCCTGGCGGAGCTGTCGTTAGGGTCTGATGACAGGAAGTTCATTGCAGTAAAAGACTCCCGTAGAAGCTTTGCGTCTTCGTCTTCCACAATGTCCGACGGGCGATGCGAGTACTTGAAGGACCCGCCGAGTATCTGGTGGCGAGGTACGGGCGGCGGCGCATCGTATGCAGACGGCGGCGCATCATCCTGCTTCGGGCTGTGGCGCTGGCCCAGGAGCGGCTCCGCTGGGGTGACAGTGTCCGGGCTTATCGGAACCGGCTGGATGTGACGATGCCCTGTAAGAACTCTCGGCTCAACCGGTTCATCGCTTTTCAACGTCGCAACGCTCGCTCGCTTGTCAAAAGTTGCGAACATGGACCCAAAGTCTCCACCCAAATCCAAGGCGGCGTCTTCTGTGTTGGTAGGCGTCGCAGTACTTGCAGTTGAGGCCGTCATGCCCCTGGGTCGGTTCTCCCCGTTGTCCCCTTGCAAGCTCAAGATTGGGGGCATCTCTGGAATGCGGTCATCTTTGGGCGGAGGAATAGAGTGCTTCTTCTGCCCACCGAACGAAAACGTCCGGCTCGCGCGGTCCAAGAAACTGGATTTGGACCCTCCTCGGCTGGGAGGCGGCTGCGGCTGCGGCTGCGGCTGCGGCTGATGCTTGGTAGTATATCGATTGCTTTCGTCTTGCGCGTTTCCAGCGCCGAAATCAGTAGAGGACGGGGCGGTGGAGGCGTTGCTGTGCCGAGACGAGTTGTCGGTCGACGTTGCTTTGGTAGTGTTCGAGACGCCGCTGCCGCTAGAGTTGCGTTAGTAAAGACGGTGGGGTTCCAGCATGTAAACAAGACGGCGGAAGTCTCAAAGCGAGGTTGTACATGACCATACCAGGTCTTGGTCGGGGAGACGGAGGGGGCGATGAAACTCACCGGTTCGCCTTGAGGTCCGCAAACATGTTGTCCTCCACGTTGAGCTCCAGCAAGTTGGGCTTGGGCGTTACATTGGCAGACATATTGGCAGTGTGCCTCGCCATCCTCGCTCCGCCGTCGAAAGACCTGATGTTGGCGACATCGTTTCGCTCGATGACGCGAAACGAGTGCTGCTCCGGCGTGGTTATGGGCGCATGTTCGAAGTCGTCAGCGGCGGATTTCCGCTTGGAGAACGCGACGGAGAATCTAGGCATGTAGACGCCGGTCGGGGGTGACTGTTATATCTTGGCTGAGTCCCGACTCAAGACTGAATCGATCGAGGGCTGGCGTCGGCGTGTCCTTGTTGAAATGGCAGCCCGTGGCACTCGTGAGAACGGCCACAGATGGGCGATACGAGGTGCTGCGGTCGTGCAATGACGAACGGCGATGGCACGGCCGTTGTCGTGGGTCCGTCGGGCAAACTTGGCGAGAGGCACGCTAAACGATAACTGCATCAAGAGGGGACCCGAAGTCAGCAGTGAGCTGGGGATGCAGCCAACAGCGAGTACGGAGGAGTAGGACGGAGACAAAGGCGGGCAGAAGACGGAAGCAAGTTGCTTTATTGGCAACATGGCGTCGTTCTGAGACCAGCCGGTTGGCCGGACGTGGCAGGCATGCTGTCGCTGGCGGAGGAGAAAGGAACGGGCATGTAAGACTCACATTAATCTCCAAAGGGAGGGCCGGTACGCAGTAATTCGCTGCCAGAAGCCGGTCCAGAAAAGGGCCTGTTCGAAAGCAAGGCGGCGCAAAGAGTCGCAAACGACGACGTTGATGGAGAGAGAAGGAGAAGCGAAAGATGACAGGCGGCAATTATTAGGGATGGGTGGATGATCGGATGGGGCGAGACACGCAAAAAGTCGAGCGAGCGAGGGGGTGAAACCGAGGTCGATGGAGATCCTGGTCGTCTGTATGTATGTACACAGCACCGCGCAATACAGCAGATGTATACACAGGTCTGAGGCCCAGCAGGCGCGATTATGGCGGACAGAAACGAGTGTCAAGAAAGATCCGGCATTTGGATGTCGTTGGTTATTACGGTTGGGAGAGGAGGACGAGGGAGAAAAGAGGGAGCAAGCTGGCTGGCTGGCTGACTGGGTGGTCGGTTGGGGAGGAGAGGCGAGTGAGCGAACACGACGTTCTGCTGCCCATGCCCAAGCCCACTTCCGGCTAGCCCGGCCATACAGTTGGTCCCTGGGTGCTTTGCTGGGTCGATCTGGACGGGTCATTGATCCATCACAGGCCCATTCCATTTAGCTCCCCTGCCCCCGGACAAGCCCTGGCCTGCTGGAGATGGCGAGAAGAAGGCAGAGCTACCCCTCCGTAGTGGGAGCAGTCTGGCTGAGCTAAAGGAGATTGACGGCGAATATGCGCCAGCCGCCGGGGAACAACGAGGGCATTCACACTCCGGGCGAGGCCTCATGTACAAAGTACGGTGCGCATGCAAGTCCGGCACAGGCGGGCTCTGGAGCTCTGGACCCCTCTGGGCCAGAAGCAGCCAAGCCCGCAGCAGGTGACTGTGGTGGACGGGCGGACATGGTCTCAGTGTTTGGTGCAGTTGTTCATGGGCTGGCGCGCGCCACCAGCAGCGCATCCCAGGCGGTGATCCTCCTTCGCTTCGCGCGTACGGATTACTCCTGTCGCGAACCAGCAACAAGAAGGCCAGCGGCGACTCGTTCAGCCGGGACGGTGTAACACAGCAGCTGAATGAAGGTTGTCGGTAGACCCATGGGCGGGCCTAGTCCGGCCAGGGTTTTGGGCTGGTGTGCGTGAGTGAGCGCGAACGGGTTGGCGGACGAGCTAATGCTTCCGAGCCTCTTGTTTGGGTGCGTGCGTGGCCGCATGCATGGCTGGGCCGGGTGGAAGAGCGTCCGCGGCAGTGCCGAACGTCTCTCTCTTGATCAGGAAAGATTGCACGGCCTGGTTATCTTGTGTTCGTTCTCGTACATAGATAAAAGGATGGGCATCCTGCATCTCACTAGGGATCCAGGAACACGGTGATCATCATGCGTGGGTACGAAGTAATAATACCGACTGGCGGTTATGGGGAGAAACTGTTGACAATGCCTGGCTGACCAATACGAACTACGAGCACACCCAGGTACGGAGTACGTACGAGTACATTCATGCAACCGCGCTTGTGCACGTGCGGATTGGGGCAACGCGTTGCGGAGGCAAGGAAACAAAAAAAAACTCGGACGAGATTCAGACAGAAAGGGGGCTCCTCAGCAGTACTCGTAAAAGCTTGCCATGGCAAAAAAAGAAAAATTGTTACGGCAATGCATGATAATACCACAAGTGTTAAAGGCATTGCGCCGCCGCGTCTTCCGGAAGCTTGTCCACCGCGGGTAGCGTCTCAGGGGCGCCGCTGCCTTTGGTTTGCAGCTATGTAGTATAAGGTAAGGGCTCACGGGCTTCCCGAGATGGAACCCTGGGCGAGTTGCCATCAGGCCTGCTGGTGGCAGTTGTTGGACTCGATCCCCGTTGCCTTCCACAGATGCCGGGTCGTAGATGGGGGTCATCAGCAGCAACACTTGCTGATAATGGCGACTGGCGCAGCAAGCAGTAGTTCTCGTACAGCAGCGGTGGCATTGGTACGAGGCATCCATGGATATTTTTGGCAACGACGGCGTTATGCGTTGAGCCACTGGCAAGGCACAAGGCTCGCCTTGTTTCGCGCCGACGCACAGAGCATACAAATGGCCCATGGACGGGTGGCGGCGGTAGCTGTGGATACGCCCGCTGAGTCTCATGCCAGTCGTCGCCCCAGCAGAGCGAGTCGATCAGGGTGAGAGTGCATATGTATCGATCGAAATGTTGCACGCCGCGTGTCATCCTCCGTGATCACAAGGCCGAGGAATCGTGGATCGGAAATCAGCTGGAGCCTTGCCCCGGTAGGTTGTCTTAGTTGTCCAGTTCCATCGCCAGGATGCCACGCAATTGGCTGTCTTAAGCCTCCTCACAACGTGATCAGCATTGACAAGCTTTCTCATCGTGGTGGCCTGGCAGACCGCGTGTGCTCCACCGTCCTCTCCACAAAGCCCCTTTCTCAGCGACTTGCTGCTTGCGGCCGCTCTGCATTCAAGCGAAAACGTGCTGCATCTTTGGCTGCGCCTCGGCCCCGGAAGGCTCGCTGTTCTGCTGGGGCCGTCGCCAAATGGTTCATGGCCCACTCCGGTGCTTGGCCTGCAGCGTGCAATTCGTAAAGAATTCGGATACCTAGGGGCCGTGGTGCGGAGCGGTACGAGTGGGAGTCCGCGTCCACAACCGAAGCTGCTGTGCTCGTCGTGACTGTGGATGGATAGCTTGCGCCACGTTTTCCGGTAGCCGTGGCACATGCTTCCGCGTTGACTCCGGTCGGCCGCGACTGGATGATGAGCGCCAGCTCCAGCGCGATGAAGGATCGTGCAGGAACTCCATGTAACGGATCATAAACAAGCCTGGCCAGATGGCGATGAAGAAGAATCCTCAGTCTCCAGGGCCTCCGGGGCTGAGAGGAGGGGAAAATGCTTGTTACCTTGGCAGGCAGACAGGCGAGGGTTCAAATGGCATGTGGTTTCCAAGGTTGCGGCCATTGCAACGGCGGGCAAGCGCAGATGCCTCCATTCCTGCCCATGGTCCCCCATATCGTCACGTCGCCAGGGTTTATACAGCAGCTGCGATGCATGCACCTGCCCTGCCGATGCTACGCTTTCGATGAAAACACCACACACACCACACTTCAAATTCAGCTGCATTGGAAACTCCATCCTTTCACTCACCGCCATCAGCACAGACCAATTCCTCGAAGCTTCTTCTCCTGCAGCTCGGTTCCCGTCTCGTGTTTTGCAGGCTCACTGAGTCGCATCCAGGAGCAGACGGGCCCCTGTCCATGCTTCGTTCTGCTCGAGGCCATTGGGCCAGTCTCGCCTCCGACGTCGTCGAGCGCTAAACCGGGCGTTTCCTGTATCACGGAGAATTTTCGATGACACAGGATCGCCCCGAATCTCCGACCTTCATGGGGCTCAGGCGATGGCTGGACTGGCACTGATCTGCTCGATCGCTGCCCACGCTCGTGAACCGGGCCGTGCAGCAGGGCCAAAGCAGCGGCTGGACGTCATCCTCACCGTGACGAGCGCCGGGTAACGACGAAGCTGTAGCCGACCGGCGCAGAGCGGCGGAGCCCCGTGCCGCTTTGGCGGCAGGTCAACCCGTGTTTGCAGATGCAGGAAATCCCCGCAGAGAACGCGGTCCCATCAGATATGGAGTGCTTCGTACGAGAGCACGTTGCCCGCCAGATCCGTGTCTCTGCGCGGGCTGTCGTTTGGGTTGGCCATTCCAAGGGCAGTCGGCTCCGAATACCAGCCGACCTTGATGAACCCTGGACGATGCCCTGTGTTCAGCTCCCCGGGGCTAAAGTGAGCTATCAATCTCTGGTTGCCCGTTCTTCGATCCCGTCAAACGGGCCATCGCCGTGGTTGCAGACAATGTCGCCAAGCACCCCATATAAACAGACCCGGATGCGCAGGTGGACACCCATCTTCACTGAGCATGAAAGAGAAGGCCGAGGAGGGGACAATTCGCCAACGCCAACGCCGGCGCCACGCACGCACAGGCCTCCTACGGCCTAGGTTGTCACAGAATCGCGGCACTTGCCCACAATCAATCTGCGCCGATTCGGTTCTAGTCGGCGGGAGCCAGCAAAGTGTGTTTGCGATTGCAGCTCCACCAACGAGGTCCATTCTGGGGTGAAAACCAAGAGACGCCCGTGGGAAAACAAGCGTGCCTCGCCGCGTCCCCGACTTGTCCTCTGTTCTACTCTGCCGCAGCCGCCATTCCTCGCCGTCCCGGTGGCTTACTTGCTGGCCGTGCCCGCCCGCGCTGGTCCGTACTCTGTGCCGCTGTCGATTTCGTCCGTGCCGGTGCTTCGTCCGTGCCGGTACCGCTGTTCGTCGCCGTCACAAATCAGCAAACAGCCCGCCCTACCAATGAGCTCCCCGAGCCCACGAGGCCGCCCCATCCGGAGGCCGTCGCTGCTCTCACAGGATGACAATCACTTCCACTATCCGCTGTCCACCCGGACTGGCACCCTGGCCTCGCTCATCCGGAGCCGCTCCCAGCACAGCCTCGGCGGCTCATGGCCGCCCCCGGCCCTTCGGCATGCCCCGGACGATGAGGAAACAGCCGCCTGGGTGCGCCACGAGGACGACGACATTGAGAGGCTGCTGAGGGATGAGACTCGCCTCAGCCAGATTCTCAAGGGCCCACAGGCCAGAAGCATGAATCTCATTGGTAAAAGCAATCCTCGATATCGCTGGGACCGCTACTGGAAACATGAGGACGAACTCGAAGCCATGAAGAAACCCATGTAAGACACGTCCTGCCTCTCCCCCTGCAGTATGCTATGCTTCTCAGATGCGGATGTGGGGTTGACAACGGCATATAAAGACGTGAGTACTACGAACGGACCAACGAGCTCATTCAGCAATACTTGTACATCGACTGCCTGCTGGACTCGTCGATTCCCCACGACTTGCTTAATGAGTACTCGGCCGAGCTGGAGGCTTCCGCCTTCCGGCCCATCGACGTCCCAGCCACCATCAGCGAGGAGCCCAGTCTTTCCCAATCTCTCTCGGCTTCTCTGGACCAAGCCATTCCCGGCTCATACGGCTCAATCACCCCCGAATCAAATGGCAACGGCACCACTAACACGAAGCCAACTTTGCCCCAAAAGCGAACTCCAAAGGACATCTTCCGCTCATCCGACAGCCTGCCTCTGCTCCAGCACGTTGACGACGAACCTCCTGCCCTTGCCCATGTGTCTCCGACTGGGGATTCTGGGCCCAAGCCCAACCTGCCGTGGCTCGAGGACGCCGATATAGACAGCGATGACCCGGTCGTGACCCTCGCCATTTGGATCAACCTTATCGCCAACGTAATCCTTCTGGCCGGAAAGATTGCTGTCATCATCTCCGTCCCATCCATGTCCGTTCTTGCCAGTCTTGTCGATGCTACCCTCGACTTCCTCAGTACCGCCATTGTCTGGACTACGACTCGACTCATCTCGGCCGGCCAGAAAGACCAGCACCGCTACCCAGTCGGCCGCCGCCGGTAAGTCCAATTGCCCAGACACATATGCGGTAGAGCGATGCTAACTATCATACTCGGCAGGTTGGAGCCTGTGGGTGTGTTGGTCTTCTCCGTCATCATGGTGACCTCGTTTGTGCAAGTCGGCATCCAGTGTATACAACGGCTGGCCGGCACGGAGCACGAGATTATATCGCTTGGTCTCCCCGCCATCGTAATCATGATTAGCACCATCGTTATCAAGGGAGCATGCTGGGTCTGGTGCCGGTTGGTCAGGAACTCGAGCGTTCGAGCCTTGTAAGTCACCTACGAAGCATGCCACCCCCCAGCCATTCACTCAGATGCTCCGTCTCACACGTCCACTCTCTCTAGGGCCGAAGACGCCAAAACCGATGTCATTTTCAACATCGGGTCCATTCTGTTCCCCATTAGTGAGTCGATCCGTTCCCATTGCTCCTGCTCAAAAGCCCAAGGGCACTGACAAACTTGCTCTTCAGTTGGGTTCTACGGTAGGATCTGGTGGCTCGATGCCTCTGGCGGTCTCCTCCTCTCACTCGTCGTCATCTTCACCTGGAGCCAGACCTCGGCCCACCATGTCCGCAACCTGACGGGCTTCTCCGCCCAGCCCGACGAGCGAAACCTGCTGCTCTACCTGACCATGCGCTTCGCCACCGCCATCCGCCAGATCCAGAACCTCCGCGCCTACCACGCCGGCGACAAGCTCTTCGTCGAGGTCGACATCGTCCTCTCCGCCATCACTCCGCTCAAGGATAGCCATGATCTGAGCGAGGTCCTTACCTACTTCCTCGAGTCTGTGCCCATCGTCGATAGAGCTTTCGTCCACGTCGATTACGCGAGCTACAACGCGCCGACGCACATGCTGAAACAATCGTCTGCGTAGAGCTGTTGCTGCAACGACACTTGAGGCCATCGACAAGCCGGTCGCCCTACGATACCTTGACGAGGTAGCCATGTGGCTGATAACGGCGCGGCCTAGCCCTCAGGGGTCGCAGGGCTCATGCTGTGTTCACAAAAACGGGGCGGGGGGGATGGCGGACATTTTATTTCGACATCTTTGGCGCACTATTGTATATTAAAAGCGGAAAACTATGTGTCTTGTGTATCGGTTGAAAGAATAGCGAACTACCTTGGGCTGCGGCGAATGTACCAAATTCTACCCATCTCAGTACGGGATCCCGTTTGTCAGCAGCTGGAACTGATCGTAGACGCCCGTGCTGTAGCTGGAATAGCTCTTCTTGATGAGGTCCTTCATGAAATCGGCAGCCTCCCGCTCGCTCTTGTCCAGCACGAACCGCTCCCTGAAGTGCTTGACACTCTCGGGCTTGAAGCACGGCAGGCCGCTGTCCATCATGAGCAGCACAACCTGGCTGAGCTTCTCGCAGTACTGCCTGCTGGCGAGGAAGGCCTTGACGCACAGCTCCTCGAACCACTTGAAGCTCTGGTGGTCCGTGGAGCCACCCATGACGGCGACCATCTCCCTCGTGAGCTTGAACGGGGCGCGCTCGAACTTGATGCCGCCGGGCGCGATGTCGAAGCAGAAGCCAAAGTCTATGTGCAGGATGTGTCCCGCGTCGTCAATCATGATGTTGCCGTTGTGGCGGTCCTTGAACTGCAGCAGGAAGGAGATGACCGAGTAGGCGGCCATGGACTTGACGAAGTTGTTGCGCGCCTGCTGGAAGCGGAGCGAGTCCTCGTTGCCGTACTTGGACACGAAGTAGTCGTAGAGGCCGTTGACGGCTTCGCGGCCGAGCATATCGCGGGAGATTGAGTTGGGGAGCACGTCGATGACGCCGCAGCCCGGGGCCGTCGCCGTGACGCGATACGGGAAGACGTACACGTCCAGCCCGACGTTGTGGAAGATGCCCCGGAAGGCCGCAATCATCGGCAGAGCCAGGACGTCCTGTCTGCAGTCGTCGCCGACCTTGAAGATGGCAGACTGCCAGACCTCGATGGTGTTGTCCGGGGGCTCTTGGCCCCGTCTGTTCGTCTCCTCGAGCATTTCGTCCACCTCTTCCAGGTCACCCCTGTTTTTCTTGATGCGGAATGTCGCCATGTAAGGTGCCTTGGCGTGGCTCTGCAGAGGCTTTCCCGACTTGCGGTCGATGCCGATGACAACGCCATCGGGGTTGCTGGGCAAATAGACCCCGACCTCCAGCTTGATCTTGCGCAGCTCCTCTTCAATCTTCTGCTTCTTCTCCGGCTTCGGGCGTTTGATGAGCGGCTTGAGCTTGCCCGAAATACTCGTGACCTCGTCAAAGAAGGCGAATTCTCGCTCGAAAAAGACCTTGTCCTCGGCAGCGAAGCTTTCAACCATCTTCTCCATGACGCCGTCGAGTGTGGGTTTGATTTCATCCGGCACCTGGGCATCGTCGTCTTTGTACGAGTTTGCCTTCATGTTCCAGATGATCTGATGGGCAAACAGCTGAGAAAACTGCGCTGTTTCGAGGATATAACGTTCGACGTATCCCAGGTTATCGTATCTGAGAGTTTGGACAATCTGAGGGACATAGAAGAAGGTGACGTCAACCGAGTGGCTCTCAAGCGCTCGCATTGCATATTGAATGAGGAATGGGTGGTCTTTGTATGCTGGCAAAAACATGGTAACAGCAGTGAGGGGATTCACCGGTTCCCAGAATAGAAGATACTTCCTAGAAGTTAGCAGACGCACGCAACCATAGATTCTCGCAACTACGTACCTTCAGTTGCGAATTAACATCATCAGGAAGATGCCCATTAAACAAAATGGGCAAGGCTTCAGGCTCGGAAACCGCTTTTTCGGGCATGCTTAGAAGCAGTTGCCTAACCTCTCTGTGAAGGCGAGGGAGGTGGAATCTCGTCGCAAGCTCGATGGCAATTGCAGGGTCTTGCCCCCAAGCCGTGCGGACCAGAGGCGTCAGCGCGCCCTCCACGCCTGTCTTCGATGTGTTGTGCGCTGAGAAATGACCTCCTTGCTGGCTCAAGGGGTTGACCCACACGATCAGCCTTGACTGTTCGTTTTCAAGCAGTATCTGAAGCAGCTGCTCCTTGGACTGCAGGGATTTGACATTGCCAACGGTGTGCGCTCCGATAAAAGACACTACCTTCAACGCAGCCAAAACGTCCGAAATGAGGCGGACTTCGGTCTTCAGCTGAAGAACGTTGCTGCCAAACGACCATCTCGGTGAGTTTCTGAACCAGCTAAGGCCTGCCGACAGAATTTTCTCCTTAAGTCTCCATTGAGCAGTGGCCCCAATCGTGGTACTTGCGCGCAGCACCTTCAAGCCGAGCAAAACAATCTGGAATCGTAGATCTCTTGCCATGGGGTGAGCAGTGGACTCCTTGAGGGCATCCATGGTGAGGTCCAGCATGCGAAGGAAAACCCTCTGAATGTCGACGCTGCCCAGCCGCGTCGCATTGAAGTGGCTACTGAAGAATTGCAGAAGACGTGTGTGCGGCGAAAGCAGGTCATGGACGTGCTGCCTCCTTTTCGCCAAAGCCTTCTCCTCGCTCGGCGCGAATTCTTCCCGCTGGAAGAAAGGATCCGGGTGCGTCAAAGCTGGGTTGAACAGGCCGACCTTTCGAGTAATCGTAAACTCCCACTGCTGAGCGATGCTGCTCAACAGCTTGGACTCCAGTCGCGGGTTCTCATTCATGACGCCCAGCCACAGTGAAACTCCAAGCTTGATCGACTGCTTAGTGAAGAGGGCGAAGGGTATGCTGACAAGATAACGAGCAACGGCTGACTCGTCCCTGGGACTGCGGCAAAGCAAAGCCGCGGCTCTCCTCAAAATATCCCGTACCTCGTTCAAGGACGTGGCCTTCTTGCTGAGAATCCTAGCCTCGACGTGGGCCAAAGCTGTAGATGCGTTTGCGCTCTCCGTCACAGACGACTGCACAAAGGACGACCTGCGGTTCAGGTTCATGAAGCTCATCAGCTCGGTGCCGCGGTCAGGAAGCGTTTCGCCGTAGCGGTATTCCTGACGTGTTGTGTACTGTGCAATCAGGTCTGATGCCGTGTTGATGTCGCAGTCGCCAACTCTCTCCACGGACTGGAGACGGTTGTCGCTCAATGGGATGATTGATCCAAGCTCCAGGGCAAAGGATCTTCCAAGCGAAATGTGCCCGTACGCGCCGTCATCGTCGAATTCGGACAGATACGTCTGCAAGAGGCCCTTGACGTCCAATGGGGCAAGGTTGATGGCAGTGTTTACCCAAACTTTAGCCTTTCGGTTAAGTATATCCAAGGTCCATCGTCGAAATTCGTAGTCGTCGGAGAGTTCTACGGTGACTTTACCGAGCTCGGAAGAGAATGTCGATCTCGGTGCGTAGAGATCTGTTTCAGCCTCGAGGCAGCTCGACCACATGAGCGAAAGAAGCTCCAGCAGCGCAAAAAGGGAGGTCTTGTTGCACAACGCCGAGGGCACATCCCGTATGATGCGGTCGGCGCAGTTGAATGCAGCTTGCTGCACTCGCTCAATACGATGACAGCACTTGCAGAAGATTGACGCAAGTTGGGTCGCAGCATATTGTGCAGAGAAGGATGGGTCGGCACCTCCGAGCGTCTTCCTGAGGTACTTGTCAAGAACCGCAGAAGCGATGCCCTCCATGGTGTTGCTAACTTCAGCCTTGCGCATGCTTGGCTCCAAGAAGTACGACAAGACCTTGGTGCAGTCGCCAGAATCCGCGCGTAGACTCTCGACGAGGTATGCTGCTTGAAGGAAGATGACCTTTCGGTAGCTCGAATTCTTAATATCGGCTGCCTTTGACGGTATGAGCTCGGTGAGGAGTCTCTTCTGCGTGGCTTCCCGCTCGTTGCTGTTCCCTCGTCGCAAGACGGTGTTGAGCTCGATGTCGCTTTCAACTTGCTCGCTTCGCTCGCCAGCGACCAAAGGCGGCGAATGGATAGCAATTATACGAAGCTCGTTCATGTATCTCTTCCCGCGGTCTGTGCTGGCCGAGAAACCATGCACGACGACGTTGAACCACGCATCTCGAAGCAGTGAGTAGGATTCAACATCGGCGAGAGGTTCGGATGCCAGATCGTTACTGGCCATGAACACGGCGAGAGGATGCAAGAGTTCCCCAATCTCCTGAGCCACGAGTTGCACGTCGGACTCCTTGGCATGGCTCGTCGACTCAGCATCACCAAGAGAAATGATGCTATCCAGCAAGTGCTCCCAGTAAATGTCGAACAGGGGGGACTCGCGCCGCAAGTTGGCAGAGATATGAGTCCTGGCCTTCATTACCGCTGCCAGAAGGAACTCCTTGTTGTCGACGATGCCGATGTGACATATTCTGCTGTACATCTTCAGCAGAGAGCGGAATTCGAGCTGTCCACCACTCAGGGCCAAGGTTGCAGCGCCGGAGATGACCTGGGCATCAACGTTGGCATTGACCTTGTCGAGCTTCTGGAGAAGCATGGATTGAGCTAAGGCAGTGATCTTCTCGTCTTGGCATGCCGACGCAATGCAGCAGATGGCTTGCACAACGTTGCCACAGACAATTGCAGCCTCCTCTTCACCATTCATCAGTAGTGAAATTGAGCTTCCTGTGGAATGTCGGCGAGCATAAACCGGACTAGAGACCGTCTCGTTTCCAGCCGTACCATTAGCTTGGCCGTTTGTGATCGCTCCTCCAGCTTCAGGGCTAAGCACGTTTCCAAGCGTGTACAGCGTTGTGATGACAGCGTCTTTGGAGAGGGTCTTCAGAATGAAGGCTAGGCTCGTTGCTGCCACGCGGACGGTGTCGCCATGCGGCGTGGTCTGGACAAGGAATCGGGGAAGAACACGGCTGACCGTTGGAGAGAAGGCGGGAGAAACGCGGCATATCAACGCGAGGCATCGCAGGACAACGGAAGCGAGGTCTTCATCTGCCATCTGGGACAGATCCTCCAGGGTCTCCTGCAACCAGTTCATGAGGATATCTGGGTCTGCCACCTCCTCGTTGAGCAACGAGCAGTTCAAGTACGACATCATGGCTGCGGACTTGACGGCATACGCCAGTTTCTGCTGATTCGACGATCCGAGTCGAACAAAGTCGGCGCCAGCCTCAATGTAGTCCATCTGTTCGACCGCCAGGTTGGCGTATACTTCAATGGACCTCAGGTCACCATCAAGCAGTTGGCCCGGCCCTGGCTGGACGTTGCCGCCTCCAGACATGAGCAAGTCCAGGATGTGAGTGTTCCTGAGAGTCGATCCATCCGTGACCATCAGAGCTGTGCTGGATAGCACCAACCACATGAAGCTGCGCTGGAGGAGCATTGCTCCCAACGGCCTCCCTGACGAGGCATAGTGGCGGAGGAGTCGCTTCCATTCCTTGGCTTCTCGGTCCTGGCTATGGGAGTTTCGAATGGTCGAGAGCGATGTTTCAACCGCAACAAGGAATGGCTCTGACAGAAGCTGTTTGATCTTCTGAACCAATCCTAGCCGGCCGCCAGCCTTCCAGAAGTCTGCCTGAGCAGAAGCCGCATCCAAGAATCCCAGAAGCGCGAGGGCAATCGTCGCCGTGCGGACAGCCTCTTCCATCGGTGGGTTCTCCGGGTCGCTGGCTTGCGGGGAGACGACGGTCTCCGTGACCCTGGTGCACGAGTTGGTGAATGCCCATATTCCGTCCGTCACTGTTTCCCTCAGGTCGATAAACTTGACTCCAAGCGCCAACAGGGCTCCGGTGACGTGGAAGGCGAGCGATTCGGTCGGCGATGGCTCGATCTTGCGGAAGAAAGGCGACGGGACGAAGAGTTGGGAGTGGGCTTCGAGTATGTACGGAATAAGTTGATAGGAGAGCTTCTGTGCGCTCTGGCTGGACTGGATAATCGGCGCCGTCTTGCATAAGGCCAGGAGAACCTCGAATTCGCGAATCGACTTGTTCCAGTTAGCCATTTTGTGTACGGTGTCGCAGTTGACGGCGCCCGCCTACCATGGGAACTCTGCCCAGCGAGCCAGCTTGCTTTGCGCTGTATCCGCCATGGGCGTACTCTCTGCCTCGGCCTCCCGAATGGCATGCCCTGCACAGCTTGTCGAGGTCGGACCGGTCGAAGGATGTCGTAGAGCTAGCCGCGGACAGCGAAGCTATCTTCTGCAGCGCCTTTGCGCGAATGTCACGCGTCATGGTCGCTGTTCAGGGAGCACGATGTCGCATGAAGAACATTGAATGGACGCGGGAGCTCCAAGAAAAGAGCGTCGCAACCAATCTCTCGGTCGATTTGTTGAGAGCGCGCTGCCCCCTGCAAAATGATGGCTTTCTGATCCAGGAGGCCGACTCGCCGAGGCTCACTCACATCGCGCAGCAACACCCCGTGCTAGCTTAGTCATCAGAGCTACCCTGGTCGCAAGGCCAGGCAAGGCTCCAGACCTGACGCGTGCTTGCCAGCAACGTCAGCTCCATCCATCACCGACTTCGAGATCCCAACTTCACCAGCAATTTGGCATCAGTGCGCTCACCAACTTCGTCTACTCTTCGCACAACACCTCGGAAGCCCTTTCCAGCCGCCAAGATGGCCGCCATGTTCAGCCAGAACCCGGTCATGAACGGCCCCAACTACTCCTTCTCCGATGGTGCCAAGACCACCAACGGCGAGCTGAGAGAGCATCGCTTCAACCCGTAAGCTCTACCGATCCAGGGTCGTTGAAGCGCTGAGCTGACATGACTGCAGCTACACCGACAACGGCGGCTCCACGCTCGGCATCGCAGGCGCCGACTTCACCATCATGGCTGGCGACACTCGTCACACCAGCGGCTACAGCATCAACTCTCGCATGGCCCCCAAGGTCTTCAAGGTCGGCGGCACCACGGCTTCGCAAGACGATGCCACGATAGTCCTCTCGGTATGCGGCTTCGCCGCCGATGGCTCAGCTCTGCGCGACCAGCTGGACACCATCTGCAAGATCTACCGCTACCGCCACGGCAAGCCCATGACCCTGAACGCCTGCGCCAAGCGTCTGTCCACGATCCTCTACCAGAAGCGATTCTTCCCGTACTACGTCACTGCGATGCTCGGCGGTCTCGACGAGGAAGGCAAGGGCGCCGTCTACTCCTACGACCCGGTCGGCAGCTACGAGCGGGAACAGTGCCGTGCTGGCGGTGCGGCAGGCAGCTTGATCATGCCCTTCCTGGACAACCAGGTCAACTTCAAGAACCAGTATGTTCCGGGAAGCGGGGTGGGCCACGACCTCAAGGAGCGAGAGCGCCACCCGCTGTCGCGGCCACAGGTTGAGACCATCATCAAGGATGCGTTTGACGGCGCGGTGGAGCGGCATATCGAGGTTGGCGATGCTCTCCAGATGATGATCATTACAAAGGACGGTATCGAGGAGTCGATATTGCCGATGAAGCAGGACTAGACGGGGGCGCCTTGTTGGTGGAGACTTGTGTATAACAGCTGCTTTCTAGACAGGTGCAATAGAGACCTGACGTCCTATCCGAGCATGCCTGAAGACCAGTGATACGACCCCGAGCCGAGAATCTGTGTTTCCGTAGTAGATGGCCCGATATCAGCATCTGCAAGAGCTGTGCAAGGGAGGTCAGACCGCCGTCGTCCCAACCAGGACACCCGGTGTGGCAGAAGCGAAGACATCGGAAACCTTCCTCTCAGGCCTTACCCTAGAGTACATCCCTTTTGAGCAGGTTTCGGTCAATGGAGCAAATACACCCTTCTCGTGTCGATATCATGCAGTTCGGAAAGTCTGGGTATCTCACATAAGCTTGAGACTTGGAAGTTCCCAGTTTTCAGCACGCTGAATGAGCGAGGGCATGTCTCTGTCGCGGCTGCAAGTCTAAACTAGGGAGTCGCGGTAAGCTATTTCCGTGTATCCAAGCTCCGGGAATTTGAGTTGTGTTCGTGAGCCTGTTAAGTCTTGGCTACAAGGGATAGTGGCCAAGAAATCTTTGCAGGAAGTTCCGGCCAGCCATCTTCGCACTCGACAAGCTCCTTATGCTCGGAATATGCAGGTTGTAAAGGTTGATAAGCTGTCGGCGAACAGTTGGCTTAGAAGCAGCTGGCCAAGAGGTTTGGCCGAGACACAAGGGGAAGTCGGCGTTCGGCAGCACCTCCATTCGCTACCCTCTTCTGGCGGCACTTGATTTCTACGGTCCTCCGGGATAACCTCCACACTGCGAGAACAGTAAGACGAGGCATCGCCATGCAAGTAGGGGACGTGAGTGCTGGATCATGGAACTAGTGCCGGAATATGGAACCTGAGAAACCTTGAGGACACGCCTGCGGCTCCGGACATCATTGGACCTGGTTGAGACGGACGCGGGAAGAGTATCCGATGGCAACGCAGTGAGGCAACGGCACATGGCAACGTGGACGGCCGGAGGCCGCTCATGCACACACGGTCTTCGCGGAATCCTAACGGCACTCCAAGGCGGCGCCAGGATGACTCTCATCCAAGTGCTGAGTCCGTTGGCTGGTAAGGAAGGAGAAGTGATCTGAAGCTCCACGACCGGCAACATTTCGATCCTGAGAACGAAGCAGTAGGTAATTTTACAAGACTTGGGAGCCAGAGGGGTTTGCATGTATAATGCTACATGTCTTGGATAGCTGCGTGGACAGCAGTTGCAGGATAGCTCATTGGGACTTGATGGAGGCGTTAGTAGTTCAAGCACACTTTGGGCTTGTCGCCGCCGCCAGATGCAACCTCAAGTGTTTTGTGCACTCATATGATTTAGTAACAGCATGAGGAATATGGATAAAGACGGCCATAATGAACAGAGTGCTACTTTGTGATCTAGGTGTCGTGGTTGTGTAGACCGTCTTAAGTCGTCGATGTGCTCTAGGGTAGGTCGATAGTTCGGTAAGATGCCGCTCACCGAGAGCCCAACGCTGTGAGGAAGATTGATTGGCAATGGCATTTGCCACTCGGACAAAACTCTACCGGCTCTCAGCCGCAAATCATTGGATGATCGGGTGCCTTACCCGTCTAGCCGGGGGTGTACCTTTCGTACCTTGAAAGTACTTGCTCGTACTCGACAAACGATGCCAAGAGGATACCTCTGGGGATATTCAAACCGTCAGCTGTTTGAAGCAATTGTCACATCTCCAAGCTGCAGCAAATCTCAGGAACAGCGCTGAAAAACTGCGTCATCGTCGTCATCGATCGATCAATGACCTGATGCTGCTGTGGAACTCTGGCGAGAACTCCATCAGCGCGGAGCACAGCACCTGGCAAAGTGTCCAATTGCCCTCTGCGACATGATGCGCGATTGGCAGATGACCACCATGGCGGCCTGTCGCCGTCGTGTGGGCTCACAGCGTACCCCGGAAACTGGGCTGACGAACGGTCTCTCAATCGCGGTGCTGCGCTCCTCGACAATGACGACAAGCCGCGCCAAGTTTGCGACGCGCTTCCATCACGACGTCATTCCGCCGTGGGGGCCCAGATTGAGTGGGTTGGGGCCTTACCCCGCTAAGTCGGGATAAGATCAGCGCCTGCGGCCGCGAACCCTGGCACCACTCGGTGGCGAAAGATGCATCAACTGCACCACTACTCCGTACACAGCCAAAAGTCAATGACCTCACTTGCATTGGCCTTTGTGCACCGTGCCGTACCAAGTACTCTTCGTGCCTAAACAAATGCTACTATTACCGTAGTATTTGCGTCCATTCCCAAGCCACCATGCCCTACCCTGTGCCGTGGCTGGCGCCTGTCTGTGAACCCAACGGCCCAACGGCACTCAGGGTCGTCACGGGCTCGCAGATGCTGGCACTGTCCGGAGCATTCGATCCGGGCTGACACAGAGCGACGGGAAGCAGGCCAGTGCTCGGATCCGGGTCAAGGGCTAGTCGTCCCCGGGGCTGCTCGAACAGGGATGAAAAGAATGGAGGCCTTCCCCATATTTCGCCAGCCGCAGAACATCTACCCTCCCTTGCCTCCAGGCCGACGGCTCAAGTCCTTGTGGCACTCAGCAGATTGCAACGCGATGTCGTGCGTATTCGAATTACAGTAGTGTGAGGTGAGTGAGCCCACCCTGCCGTATGTAGTGGTGCTGGTGAAGGCGGCCGAAATTGCCATGTCCGAGGAACATCGTGAAGTTCCAAAATCCCATGCACAGCACCTGTTAGTTCAAGCAGCGGGAAACGCCACCGTCCAATTAGAGTCGCCAGAGCCCGTTTTCCTGGTTGGCAAAGAGGTTCGATCAAGGTACGGATATCGCGGGACGGAGGCAAACCCTGAGGGTTGGGAGGCTTGGCCAGCCACCGACGGTGGGCCAGAATGCCAGCATAGGGGGATGATCGCCGAATCTGGCCCAATGTCAACGCCCTCCACGACCACTCTGTTGCAATGCAGCGGGCGCCTGGATGTACATTTTGCAAGCCGCCGGTTGTGCCTCGTTGTCGTCGTCGGAGCTCTGCATATTCATTCATAGGGCATCTTCTCCGTCCGATCGGCGACAAGCTTGCGGAGCACGGAGTGTCACCGCTCCAGCAGCAGTGGAAACGGGGGACAAAAGGACACATGACCAGGCAAAAGCTGAGAGTCCAAAGTCGTCAACGTCCACAGGGGCCGCCTCTTCTGGGAATAGCTGCGGCTAGTACTTGGCAGGTCGCTGCGCCAGCTTGCTTTGACTTTTGGCCTGCATGGGCATCCACGATCGATATAGTCCGTATTTGATCCTCGAATCTCCCCGCAATCGACATTTGGGGGCACTCGGCGCGGCCAACAACTCGTTTCGAGCTCCGTCCGTCAAGTCAAGGCTTCGTCCTGCAGCCTGCCGATCGGATCTGCTGGTAAGCGCCTGGGTTCCTCTACGCACCCCCAGACCCCAGGCTTGTTGTGTATGACCGCAACAAAGTCCAACTCGGTCGTGCCGAACAGCGTATGTGCACTGCGAGGTTGATCAGCCGTCGACGGGATCGAGACGCGGCAGCCTTCAACTCCGAGTGACATACGCACGTCGTTGCGAAATACTTATGAAAAGCACGTCTCCGGCGACCGGCTCGACGTTCCTGAGCTTCTGGGGGCCCTTGGCCAGGGGTGAGAGTTGCAAAGTCGCCACCAAGGGTCCACGCAAGAAGGGTGCCACAAACTCAATTGTGTCGAGATGTGGTTTAGCCGCTATCGGCATGTGGCTCAGACTGGCCCGGTGCTACGAATACGGGACAGGGAGCTAGACGGAGGTACTACATGTAAAGGCATGTACCTAAGGTACCTATCCATTGGCCATGCCCAGCTGCCGTGGCCGTAGAATAATACAGACGTGCTCCCGTCGTCCCTCGGGAGTGGTACTTGCCGGAGACACGTTAGACCCTGGCGCCAAGTGGCCAGGCACCTTGTCATCTGGTCCATCACCCTCGCCCACACGACAGCCGCACTGCCCTACTGTACATTACATGGATGGGACGGAACCCACCGCCGTGGCTTACACGCAGCAACCACTGGGGACGGGCGTCTGTACGAAGGGCAAGCGGCCAACAGGAAACGCCGGGCTCGACGGCCGACGGAAACCAAACAAACGGCGTTGCCTCGATCCACATCGGCGTTGCAATTTGCAACCTCCTTGTCTCTCCCGCAGGCTGCCCTCCCTAGACAAGCTAGAGAGCTAGTACATACTGTAGGTCTGCTCGGTGCTCTCCCGGTGGCGAATGTGGCTCCAGTGACAGCTCCAGGCAGCTCCCCTTCTCTTCTTCTTTTCCCCGGTGAATCCTCTTTTCATAATTCCACGGCCAGCTGCTACTCCCTCGACTCCAGAGCGGATAAAGAAACCCCGGCTCTGGTCCTGACTCCCCACCCCTGGCAGCCCTTTGACATCCCGGGACCGGGGACTCGCACACAAATTATTAAGGTACCTTAGCCCTTAGCTGCAGGCTGCGTGGGACAAGAACAGCAGCCACGCCTGCGCTGGACAGAACCCTCGCTGGCCCCTCCAGCCCACTTCGCGCTCCCCAGCGCGTCGGGACGAGGTACGTGACCAAGGAGACGAGAGAGGGAGCTTGGCGGGAGAGCTCGAAATCGAGGCATCGAGAGAGTACCTTACTCCGCCTGACACGTCTTACAGGAACCTGAACGTGGGCTACCCAAGTACGGAGTACGGCTGGGTACCCTGCCTACCCGCCAACCCACTCGCCATACCTTCTGCTTCGGGCTGCTGCCGTATCTCGAGGTAGCTTGGGAGCCGAGCTGTACTGTAAAGGTACAGGTACCCAAGGTAGGTAGGTACCTTGCGTTTCACTGAGCTGCGGCTCGTCGAGAGGCACAGGCTCGCCTTCTAATCCGCACGCCTCCAGCCTGCCTGCCCGTGCCTTTCCAACCTCACCTCCCGCTGCCCGCCCCAGTTTCCTCTTTCTTGCATGCAGAATCTTACTTTACATCTCCCCGTCCAATCCAAGCCCTTGGCAGATGCCTGTTTTGCAATCATCGCCCCCGACTTGGCCACTCGCAGCTCGGTAAGTCCTTACCGGGCCCCCCCGGTACAAATGTACAAAACCCAGGGACTGGGGCTCATGATGATGGCATTTGCCTCCCATGACTACTCCGTACTTTGCCTGACAGTACTCTCAGTCCTGGCGCAACAAGCCACTGGCCTCTTCCATCTAACAAAATACCAAACAGTTAGCTACGAGGTATCGCTCTTGTAACGGGTGTCACCTTGAGACAACCTGCTGAGCCCTTGTTGCGCTCGAGCCTGGTTTCGCCGCTTCCCCTGTTAAACCGACCAGGCCACAGAAAAGCCCTCTCAGGAGCTCACTCCAGCGTGCTGCGGAGGCAATCAGCCAGCAATTTTGCTGCTACTGTACATACACAGACCCCGAGCTTGTACCTCGCTTCACGAACGCCCTAGGTGGGCTTCAATCAGCCCTACCTCGGGTCCTTCTCCATCGTTGTACTGGGTTTCCCAGACTCTTGATACCACTGGAGAGATTGGCGCATCGGGGACAACGCCCCGGGCAGCCTCCGCTCTCCACACGTCTTTTGGCTTTCTACAGTACATACTACGGGGCAGCTGTACTCCCGTTGTAGAGCCTCCTTTTCCACAACTTGGCACCGACTAGCCACAGTGGTTGACCAAGGACAAGGGTTGTGTCCCCCAAGCTTGATTATCCTGTGGCGTCCTCGTCGGTGGCGGAATTCGAATTTCAGTCTTCCATCATAAGAGGAGGCACCTTAACATCGGGCTTACCGTGCCTAGGACTGGCACCGAAAGGACCCGATTCTGTCACGGGTAGTCTTCCCTTGCTTTCATTTGTCCCTGCAATAGCCACGAAACTCGTTGCCTCGACTACTGACGCTAACTGATACAACAGCATCAAGCCTGTCGTGCCGACTGAGATCGCGCCATCTCCTCTAGGATTTCCAATGGGAGACCTTTCAACCCCTTCGACCCTGGGGGCAGCACAAACTGAGCCCATTTCCCAGAAGCATTCTGACGCTTCAGAAGGACACCCAGTCTTCGACGAAAAGCAGAGAGATACCAAACAGGACGCCGCCGCCCCGTCGCAGCCACCGCCGGTCATTGCCCACCATTTGTCTTCCTCTCAGCTCGACATGGCAACAGCACCACCGCCACCACCACCATATGGTCAACCCCAGGGACCTTACGATATGACGACGATGGCGAACAATTTACCTGCCGTTGGTTACCGACCTGGCCAATACCCGCAAGGGGGACAGAGATACAACCACACGACCTCGCCGCCGATGCTCCAGCAGATGCCACATATGGCCCCGTACGGGGGACCGGCTCCCATGCATATGGCAAACCAAGGCTACTATGTTCACCAACCGCAGATGCCTCAATACTACGGCGCCGGTCCCGTGTCGCCGACTCAAACGCAACCAACGATGCATGCGAGGCAGAACGTCGCGTATTACCCGAACCAGATGATGATGAACCATGCACAGTCTGCCTTCTACTACCCTCAAGCGAACCAGTATCCCGGGCAGCCGCAGAACATTGCGGCCAACATGATGCCCGGACAGTACATGGTTGGCAGCCCAAGCAGCCCCGATGCCCCAATGCTCCGCCCGACCGTGGACGGCTCGGGGACGCTGTCCCAAGTCCATGGGCAAGATCAGGGTATGGTTGCAGATACAACGCACCAAGGGAAGTTGACTAACCCTTCCTCAGACGAGTCGGGCAGCCGGCAGAACGCCGTTCGAGGCCCACCCAGGAAGCCCCGGCAGAGCGGTACGGAGTCTCACCCCTCTAGAACATGTGTCGTGGCTAATCTCTTCTCAGGGCATGCCATCTGGATCGGAAATCTTCCACCACAGACCGACCTGATGAGCCTGGTTCACCATGTTTGCAAGGAGACAGCAGGGCTCGAGTCCCTCTTCCTCATCTCGAAAAGCAACTGCGCATTTGCCAACTTCAAGGACGAGAAGACGTGCGTGGCTGCCCAGCAGAACCTACACGATTCGAAATTCCAATCCGTCCGACTCGTCAGCCGGTTACGGAAAAATACTGTTGAAGGGGCTACGGGCTTGACGGCACCGACTGGGCCAGCGGCGGGCGCAACGAGCGGTACAGCGCAGGGCGATTTGGCTCAAGACAGCGCGGCTTCGGAGACGGATAGTCTGAGCCCAGTTGCCAGCCAGCCAGCCAAGCTCAGGGCGAACCCTGCCGGCGAGGGCAACGCTCAGCAAGACAAGTTCTTCATCCTGAAGAGCTTGACCCTGGAAGACCTTGAGTTGAGCGTTCGAACTGGCATCTGGGCAACGCAGTCTCACAATGAGGAGGTTCTTAACGATGCATTCCAGGTGGGTATTCAGGAACGCTGTGGAAACCAAGAACGGGACTAACCAAATCCAGACTTTCGACAACGTTTATTTGATATTTTCGGCCAACAAATCGGGCGAATATTTTGGATATGCAAGGATGGTGTCCCAGATCAACGGAGACCCATCTGCGGCGATAGAGTTTGCCCCGAAAACGCAAGCCACGACGGCCTTGGACCTGCCTCAGGCGATCCCTACCGAAGCGACTGGATATGCGCCCAAAGGCAGAATCATCGATGATTCGGCTAGAGGGACAATCTTTTGGGAGGCGGGCGGGGAGGATTTGGAGAGCGGGTCCGACAATGAAAGCGAAATCTCGAGTGACAGAAGCGCTGGAACGGAAGAGGACACCAAGACCTGGGGGAAACCGTTCAAGCTTGAGTGGCTCTCAACTAGCAGGTTGCCATTCTACCGGACGAGGGGCTTGCGAAACCCATGGAACTCGAACAGAGAGGTCAAGATTGCAAGGGATGGGACTGAGCTGGAGCCTTCTGTCGGGCGTAGACTCATTGGACTCTTCAACCGAGTACAGAGTCCTGTGCTGGTATCACCAGTTATGCGTCCGCCCATGACCATGATGCACGGCTTTCCCCCAATGCGGCCCTACGGCTAATGGATGGATCCGACCTGCGAGGATGTCGGATGTATGTTTTCCTGGAGGCGTTTCACCGTCGTCTCTGAAGGGACTGGTCGGGTCGCAAAGGCGCTTAAGAGGCATTCTATTGTTACAAGATGACCATGGCCATATGGGAACAAATTGTATGGCTATATGCTGGACATGACGGAGATGAAACCTCTTGAATTCAATTTTAATGTGGCTCTCGCTGGAGCCTGTCTAAACCAAGTGTCTGTCTATGCCGTGACCATACCGATTTGAAGGACATGGTCATAACCAGTGAAGACTCCTTTCAAGTCAGTAGTAGTAGAAGTAGCAAAGGCACGAACGGTGCGCTTTCGCAGCTGGGATGGGTCTCACGGGTTCAGCAGAGCAGCCTCCATGAGCTCCACGAGCTCCAATGGACGAGTGGCATTCCCGTTTGGAACGAGATCTCAGCACTTAGCCAAGACATGAAGTTGAAAGCCAAGTGGCTTGCGAGTGGCGACATTCCCTAGTGCGGTCATGCTGTGGCTTGTTTAGGAGTTTAGACCCAAGTGCGGCCGCAGTGAGGAAACTTGGTGCTCCAATGAGCGTCCAAGGGTGCTAAAGGAGAAGATGCTACGGCCGGTGACGACAGTCACTCTGACGCAGGTAATTGTGCAAAAGGACGGTCTCGGTGACGGCGCAGCCACTCTTGCTGCCCGACGTCAGTGCAGTTATCGAATCGCGATCTTGTTTAATGTCGAAACTGGTGTTGAGATTGAATGGACAATTGAGTACTCCGTACAAGGAATAAGAGCTGAACGACGTCATTCCGTCATCGCTGACAGGGATACGTAGAGGCGCCCAAAATAGGCATGGCACCGTAACTAGATACCTTATGTAAGCCAGAAGAATGTCTATTCGCGCACGGACCATGTGCTCAACTTCCCGTAGTCAAGGGTCCTGGACTCCTACATAGGTCAACAGATCCATGAACACAGGCGTTTCGTTCACAGCAGTGAATCATCGTCTGTTCACGCTGACCTAGGCGGCGCTGCTCGCGTCTCGGATGAATTTACCAATATCCAATGATCTAGCGCTAACAATTGGTGCGGGCACAACGCTGGAGGTGGCCGTGAGCTGTTGCAAGTGCTGGCAGCTGCTGGAAGGTTCCACCGCTGTCCAGCCGTTTCTGGGCATCACCACCAGCGTCGGGAGGCCATTTGCAAGTGCAAATGTCAGCAACACGCCATGGAACGCGCAATTCTTTGTTTCCAAGGCGCTTCTATTCGCTGCTCGTAACTTCTACAGATGCCTGGTGGCAAATTTCTCGAGCTTTCCCGAAGTTTAGGGAATGCTAGCCGTGCACCCTCCTTCGTGTATAAAGCAGCAGACTGTTCCTTGAACCTCGACTTCTCTCTTTTCCAGAACACTCACAAACACAACACTCAAGCCGCAACAAGCAGAGCACTTTATGCAATCTTGCAAATCAACTCTTCCTCGAAGACTCCCACGCAACCTGAAGCGAGTTTCTCTCAAGCCCACCACTACTCAAGCACGCACAATGGCCTTCTTCCCGCGAAACTTTTACAACGCCGACACCTCCTTCACCCCCCTCTTCCGCCTTCTCGACGACTTTGACAACTACTCTCGTCAGAGCGGCGGACAGCAGCATGGCCGACGCGGTGCAGTGCCCACCTGGCAGCCCAAGTTCGACATTCGCGAGACTGCCGACAACTATGAGCTCCATGGCGAACTCGCCGGCATGAGCAAGGACAACGTCCACATCGAGTTCACCGAACCCCAGATAATGCTCGTCCGAGGCAAAGTTGAGCGAACCTACTCTGCCGGAACCCCGCCCACTGGCCAGATCGAAGATGCTGCCGTGAGCGGCGCCATCACTGAAGGCGAAGAGCCCAAGAGCTCGCACCGGGCGACCGTCGAAGACGACGACGAAACCGTCAACACCCCCACGGAGTCGACGGCCGATGCAGTTGTCGAGCATCAGAAGACTGAGGAGAAGAAGCCCGCCGACAAGGCCAAGTACTGGCTCACGGAGCGCAGCATTGGCGAGTTCTCCCGCAGCTTCAACTTCCCCGGCCGCGTCGACCAGGACGCCGTCACTGCCAACTTCACGGACGGCATCCTGACCATTGTGGTCCCCAAGGCCAAGCCTCATGCATCCCGCCGCATCGCCATCAACTAAGCCGGCAGCGAAACAAATGCCCTTTGCGCACGTTTGGTGTGTATTTGACGGCTTGCCATGCTGATGATTCTACGGCACTTGCATTTCCCAGCAGCACATGCATAAGATGGTGTTCAGGACGGTCTGATTGGAACTTGGTGTATGGAGGAGTTGGCTCAAGAAGCTTGCTCATCCCACTCTCATTTGCTTGATTGTACGAATACTCTAGCTTAATATCCACAACAAGGTCACATTTGACGAACTCGAAATCATATCGCAAATCGCAGTGCCTAAATGTCATGACCAGTGAATTGAACATCGAATTGTGATACCAGGAGCCTCTTGCTGCATTCTATTAATGGTCGAGGTGGTCACATGATCTGGCGTTAGGAGTGGCGCTGTTGCCTGTCCACGACGCGTCCCACCGCGCTTTCTAATCAACACCATCACAAATCTCGCCTGCCCACTCCGATCGCTGTTCGCCATCATTACACTGCGTAATTTTGTCTGAATCCGATTGTCGGTCTTTTCATTGCGAATTCGAGCCAACATGAGTGAGGAATACGACGAGGCCCAGATGGGCGAAGAAGGCGGCCACGCCACCCCAGGAGCCCCAACGCCTCTCTCGGCGCTGGAGGTAGGGCTGCACCGCCAGACTCGTTGTGAATTCCGCTGATGGCTGTTCCGTGCAGGGAATTGCGGGCTTGACGAAGCGCGACATTCAGCTTGTCGTCGATGGAGGGTTCAACACAGTAGAGTCGGTCGCTTACACTCCGCGGAGGATGCTGGAGCAGATCAAGGGTATCTCGGAGGTGAAGGCGGGAAAGATATTGGGCGAAGGTACGCTTCCGAACGGCGATGCGTTTTGGGACTGGCGTTGACTCATTCCGCAGCGTCGAAACTTGTCCCGATGGGCTTCACAACGGCGACCGAGATGCATCAAAGGCGAAGCGAACTAATCTCCATCACAACCGGATCTAAGAACCTGGATACACTACTCGCAGGCGGCGTCGAAACCGGCTCTGTCACCGAGTTATTCGGCGAGTTCAGAACGGGAAAGAGTCAGATTTGTCACACGCTGGCTGTGACATGTCAATTGCCGTTTGACATGGGTGGCGGCGAAGGGAAGTGCTTATACATCGACACCGAGGGCACGTTTCGTCCCGTCAGACTTCTGGCCGTGGCCAACCGATTTGGACTGTCTGGAGAAGAGGTCCTGGACAACGTGGCCTACGCTCGCGCCTACAACTCTGACCATCAGCTTCAACTTCTCAACCAGGCGGCAGCCATGATGTGCGAAACACGATTTTCCCTGCTCATCGTTGACAGCGCCATGGCGCTGTACCGGACAGATTTCTGCGGCCGTGGCGAGCTTTCAAACAGACAGACGCACCTGGCAAAATTCATGAGGACCCTGCAGCGACTGGCAGATGAGTTTGGCATCGCCGTGGTCATTACGAACCAGGTCGTCGCTCAGGTCGACGGTGGGCCAAGCGCCATGTTCAACCCCGATCCGAAGAAACCCATTGGCGGTAACATTATGGCTCACGCCAGCACCACGAGGATCAGCTTGAAGAAAGGCCGTGGCGAGACGCGAATTGCCAAGATTTACGACAGCCCGTGCTTGCCAGAGAGCGACACCCTGTTTGCGATCAATGAGGACGGCATCGGTGACCCGTCTCCAAAGGATATGGAGAAGGACTAGGTGCTGCGGCAGAGAGGTGTGGCTATTATCGGATGAAGGGTGTTGATTTGCCTATGATGTGATTATGCATGGATTCTGGCGTTACGTGTACATGAGTCGATGTTTGCTGTGTTTGAATGTAGAGATATAGCTGCAGGTCGAGGGTAGCGCAAGAGTTTGGGGCAGCCATATCTGAGGAGCACGAATATGTGCTGTAATTGTTCCAGAGCCGTGGCTAGAATTATGCATTAGTTGTCATTTGCTCCTCTCTTGAAAGGTTGTCCGTGCTGATCTTGGCTGCTGCAACTTGTGACACTGCGAGGCTGAGCTGATTACCATGTCGGGCTAGCGCGGGCGCGACCTCCAGTTTCTGAATCGATGAATTTCTACCCTGCAAACGCGCGACCGCAGACAGACACCACCATCAGGACACTCTACGCGCCGACGACATCGCCAACCACGTCTTCCCTCCACGCACGTCGGGCACGAATCGCTTTATGGAGGCGAGATGGACTCGGGCGAGACTCAGTATCTCTTCAAAGAGACGCGCTTGAACCTCGAGCCTCCTGCCCCGGCGTCGGTCGTCACCATCCGAGTCCCCTCGAAAGCAGCCAGCGGCAGAGGCCAGCGGAGGCTTGCGCACGATTCATCCGCCGAAGATGAGACCACATTCCGACTCAAGAACCTCGCCGTCGCGTCGTCGGTCTATCACCGGAAATGGCACGACACGCCGCGCAGCTTCCTGTGGCGGGTGTTGGACGACGGCACGCTGCTGAGCATCCGGGCGGTCGACATCTGTAAAAAAGACAAGGCGCCCGATGCGCCGCTGGTGCTGAACTTCAACTTTGCGGTGCCCATCCAGCAGGGGTGCGTGGCGTTTGCGGATCCAGAGGAGCACGATGCTCTGTGCGTCTTTGTGCTAGACCAGGCGTCGCAACTCTACACCTTTACGCTTCGACCGGATCTGTTCAGGAAGAGGACGGCTATTGATGCCGGTCTATCGGAATTGGGCAAGGTCCAGTCACCAGCGGGCTTGGGGTTCAAGAGCCCCCACCGATTGATAGCCGTGACGGCCAATACGCTCCTCGCGACGGTCAATGACGGCGGCATGATTCGCTTTGACAAGACCAAGTCTGACGACTGTAGGTTATCCCGTGACTTCTGCGCAGTGTCCACCGCTGACTAGATATAGCTTCGGGCGGAGTATGGAAGGAATCCTTCTTCAACGTACAGGGCTGGGCCCAGAACCTCCGAAGCCTGCTGCCGTTCCAGGGCAAGCACACAATCAAGCATGGCAAGGTCAACATGGAATACAGCGCCGCGACATCCGTCCAAGTCACATCATTCGGTCTCGAACAAGGCTTGTTCGCCATCACCGTTTGTCTCGACCACCGCATGCGCATCTGGAACGCCAACGACGGGCAAATTCTCTACACGGGCGACCTCTTGAACGTTGAAAGGACGCCGCAAGAGGTGGGCAAGTGGTCGATCGATCCGTCACAGTCGAACCTGATTCAGATGGTTGGAAGAAATCGAGGCCAGAGAATTTGCGCGACGTACTCGCCTATCGGACCAGGAGAGTTCAAATTCTGGAAGATTATTGCCAAGGATCCCCATACAGTTATCGTCGAAGACCTGTTCCCGAAGAACACCTTGCTGCCGCCAACTCCTTCATCATCAGATATATGGACGCTGGCCGACTTTATCCTGGCATCGCCTGCAGAAGGCACCATCAACATCTGGACGCTGTGGAAGAACAACATGACGTACAGGGTGCAGCGCTTGGAACTTGACAGGAAAAATATGGCGCAGACGTGGGAGGACAGCTGGGATGGAGTCTTCTCCGACACGGGCATTCCCGCAGCCCAGACGTCGGGTTCCTGCGACTCCACTGATGTTACCGAAAAATGGCTTCAGGCCATCCTTCAACCCGGGAGGTTTACCAAGGCAACATTGGAGACTGCCCTGTCGATATACGAGCGCGGACTGGGAACGCCCAAGGACAACAGCAAAGGACGAGGCCTTGCCGAGTCTATATGCTCCGTACTAGGCGCCACGGCATCTCTAGACCGAGGCCCGTCTGGAACCATGGATTATGAACAATTCCGGGCCTCGAGCGAAACCCAATGGCGGAGGTTCTACCGACTCCTGATTGAACTTGACAGGCAGCGGGGAGAAGCCATCGGACTTGCCCTCGACCCAAAGTCAGACATGACATGGGTCGTTTGTACTGACCTGCTCTCTGCAATCACCGACTGCAGCAATCTGGAGCGACTATATCACAACCAGCCCGCAGCAGACGAGGAAGGAGAACAACAACAAGCTGCACTGGTCAGCTCGGCGCTATCTTTCGTTGATGGCTTCTCCGACAACTATGTGCAGCTGTGCAATGCTGTCCTACGGCAAGAGATATTCGAGGAGTCGTCAAAGACAGACCTGGAACGGATACAATACTTCTCGGACAAGGCAGGCTTCTGGCGGGGAATCACCGATGACGACTGCGCTCAGGTCGTCGATGCCCTCGGCGCAAACTTTGGAGTCGTAACAGATGAGCTGTACAGAGCTGTGCTGGACCTGATTGCCGCGCCGCCAGAGGCAAAGCGTCGACACCTCCGACATCCCTTGACCGAGTTTGGAAAGAAGCTCATTATGAAGGGAGTCCAAGACAGCATTGAGCTGCAATGGAAAGTTTGCTTTTCTCAGCTCATCCTCCTGGTGCACATGGAGTTTGAGTTTGACAACGAGGAGGAAGCCCTCCATCGTCGAGTCGACATTGGAACGGTGTTCCGAGAGCTCATCAGCGCACTGAAGAGGCTAGAGCTGCTGAAGTGGCTTGCGCGAACGGAGTTGTCAGTCCCTCTGTTCAGGGCCGAAAAAGGGTCGCCACAAGTGCTCTCGAAGAAGGGAGGCGAGGAGTCGCAAGTGGTTACCGCTTTGGAAGCCAATGTTGGACATCTCCTCGGGTTCGGCAACGTCAAAAACGAGCCATTCTCCCTCAGCATCACCGAGCTCGTCGCCAATCTCTGTGCGCCAGACAGCGACATTGAGGTGTCGCCAACGCTGATCCAGTGCTCGCTGGTCAAACGAGAGAGGGCAGATCTGGCACTGGATCTCGCGCCATTCTGCGACCAAAACCCGTTCTCAGTCTACGTTCAGGGGCGAGTGCTATTAGCACTGAAGGACTTTGAATCTGCGGCCATCAACTTTAGGAAAGCAGCAATCGGAATGGGTAAGAATGTCAGAAACAATATCGATTCAAGCAAGGCTGACCCGCAACAGGCACCGAGAATGTCCAGTCCGATCGACACAGTTGTGGCTTGCTCGATGACACCGAGTGGAATCTCCTCAACCGCGGACAGGCCAAGTACTATTCTCACATTGTCGCGCTGTACGAGGAACACAGGGCATACTCGTACGTTCTGGACTTTTCTCGGTTAGCCGTTCAGTTCTTGAGCTTTGCCAAGGGCAACGAGTCGACCAAAGCCGACATGCTGAGCCGGTTGTTCAATGCGGCACTGGCCACCTCGCAGTTTGAGCTGGCTCACACGAGCTTATTGTCCATCAAGGACGAGGCATTGAGGCAATCCAGCCTGCGAAAGCTTGTTGATAAGATGTGCGAGACATACCACAACATCGAACTCGTGTCTCTGCCGTTCCCCGGCATGCAGCAGGAGGTAGACACCCTCCTGGCTCAAAGATGCAGACACGCGATGGATGTTGTGGATGGTTTCCCATACCACCAAGTGCTTTATTCCTGGCGGATCAAGCGCAACAATTACCGAGGCGCGGCGTCGGTACTCATGGACCGCATTCAGAAGCTGAGGAGCGCAGGAGAGGGAGACAAAATCACAGGAGAGGACATACTCGACACACCGGTGACGCGGCAATACCTGCTGCTTATCAATGCGCTGAGCTGCGTGGACCCCAAGCAGGCGTGGATCTTTGACGAGGGTGTACCGGGGGTTCATCAGAACGGGGACGCGGCGGATAAGCGGAGAGTGGTATCGCTTGCGGATATCAGGAAGCAGTACCAGGATGAGCTGGACCGGGTTGCCGCAATCCAGAACAACCAGTTTGGGTTTGAGGCGGACGACATCATGGAACTTGTATGAGACGGGCGAGGCAATGTAGAGGACTACTGGAACCCCCCTTGAGCAAAAGACAAAGGGTAGCGGACTTGATACCTTGGGAGTTTGATACAGGATCATCACGAGAGATAATCATTTTTGTGTCTTGAGGTGTCTACGCTGGCGCGAATTAACCGATATGTTGCCCCATCTTTAAACCCGAGAACGCCGAACCCTATGCTAGAAAACATTGACACAACTTTGAACAAGGCCAAGGGTTACGCCACGAAAAGTACAGTCCTCATGCCTGGGCCGCGGCAAGCCTGCTCTCGCTGGGAGGGGGAACGGTTTGGATGCCCGGCTCGGCGGGAGCCGGCAGCGCCTCCGGGGCCTGGCGGTAGAGGATGATTTCTGATTGTTTAAAGTACCGTCGGGCATCTGGGTGTGCCGTTAGTACACGGTTCATGTGTGTGTGGGAAGCCAAGCACGAACCTTCATCGATGAGAACCAAGCTGAGATAGTATCTTGTGGAAAACTTCTTGTTGACGTCGCGGAACGTGGGCGTCAGGTCGAAGCCTCCGAGGAACAGGCGGATGGGAATCGTCTCGCCGCGCGAAGGCGAGCCGTCCATGATCTCAAAGCGCACCAGCGTCTCGCTCTCGTTGTACTGGTTCGGCGCTGCGCCGGTCGTCTCCCGGCGGATAATGGACAGCTCCATGTGCTTGATCTTGAGGCGGACAAGCAGGAAGTAGATGCGGCCGACGATGACGTCCTTGAGGTGGTACTTGCTCTTGCTGTACTCGAACTCGATGTGAAGGCAGTCCTCGATACCGACGTCCATCTTGATGCTGCTGTTCATCTCGGGGGGGATGCGGTAGCTGTAGACCCAGATGTCCTTTTCGCGGATGACGTCGGCCATACGGCGCGAGACGGTGACGCGGACAAAGTAGCGCAGCTTGACGTTGATGCCGTTGTACGACTCGTACTGCTTCTCGACATTCTTGAAGTTGAAGTCGAAGGTCTGCGGGTGCTGCAGCTCGCCGGGGGCGGCGAGCTCCTGGTTGAGGGACAGGAACTCGTAGTGGTTGCCGCGGTCGAAGAACATCTCGATGGTACCGATGAACTGCACCTTGATGCCCGTGTGCTCGAGGCGCTTGCCGTCCTTGGGCCGCACGGTGACGGCGCCCTTGACCGACTCGCCGTCCATGTAGAGCGGCGCCTTTTCGCGGCGGTTCTTGTCGAGCTTGACGTCGACCATGGAGCGGTCGTCGGCGTCCTCGAGGACGATGTCGATGTCGACGGGGGTGGAGAAGAAGTACGACATGATGGGCCGTGGGTTCCCCGTGCGTCGTCGATAAGATGGATGGAGGTGTCGTCGCGCGCGTCCCGGCCTTGCAGCGCCGCTATCGTGGGTGAATGGAGGTCGGAGTGTCGCGCGCGAGGAGGGTGGTGGTGGTGATGGCGCTGACGTATCGCTGGGCCTCGGGGGAACAGCCCGGTGTCCGCTAGGCGTGCCTGTCGCAGGCGCAGCTCTCGGTGGGGAGCTGCAGCTGGCTGGTTCAACGGTTTTGATATACGGGACAATAGGACAAGGGCTTTTGCGCTCGACTGCAATTCAACTACAATTTCTCTTGCTGGACAAGCAATTCCACATCTACGGTATGGAGTTTCAATGTCTTTGTCTTGCCAAGTTGGCAATCAATCAACCATCGCTCTCCTGAAGATGTTAGTCGGCCAAGTCGGCCAAGTCGGCGTGAAGAATGGGTGGAGTCGGGGACGTGACAACAGAGCTTCCGAGTCACGTGCCAGGTCACACCCCGCCGCGCCATCCACTTTTTCATGCTCTGCAGCGCGGCTCAACTTCGGCCATGACAACTTTTGCCCTCACGTGCAGCCAGCCCTAGAACTTTTCCTGCCCACACGATTTCGCCAACAAATTCGTCGTGACCGCCGCCGACAACGACAACCTCACCTCCCGACATCTCCAGCACAACACCGGCAGGATGAAGTACATTCATTCTCAGGAGCTCCTTGACATCCCCGAGGGTGGTACGTGAACATCCTCCCCGTCAATACGCGCCCGCTCGAAAAATGTGTTCCGCCGACCGCAGCTACGCCCGCCATCGAGCACGAGTCTTTTGGTGGACCGATTGGAACGAACACTTTTTCGAGACGGCATACATGGTGCGCAATTGAGAATGAGAGTGCTGACTGGCTTGTGCGTGTAGTCAAGGTCAACATCAAGACGCGAGTCGTCACCGTCGAGGGTCCCCGAGGTACGAACCATCCAGAGCCGATTGCGATCTGGCGATGAACGTCTCTAACGGAGGGAATGCAGGCAAGCTGGTCAAGGATCTGAGCCACCTGGCTGTCAACTTCGGCCACCCCAAGAAGAACACCATCTCCATCGAGATCCACCACGGCGCTCGCAAGGATGTCGCTACCCTCCGAACCGTTCGCTCGCTCATCAACAACCTGATCATCGGTGTCACGAAAGGCTTCAAGTACAAGATGCGCTACGTCTACGCCCATTTCCCCATCAACGTCAACCTCGACCAGAACAAGGAGACCGGCCTGTGGGAGGTTGAGATCCGAAACTTCATTGGCGAGAAGATTGTCCGACGGGTGACGATGGCCGAGGGTGTCGATGTCGAGGTCTCCAAGAACCAGAAGGACGAGCTCATCCTGTTCGGCAACTCCCTGGAGAATGTCTCCCAAAGCGCCGCCGATATCCAGCAGATCTGCCGAGTCCGAAACAAGGATATCCGAAAGGTGAGAAACGATGGCCGCCCACCTTGCTCTCCTTCGGCTTCGTTGGCATGTATGTGAGCTAACACTGTCACCAGTTCTTGGACGGTCTGTACGTTTCCGAGAAGGGCAACGTTGTCGAGGAGTAGACGCGGATTCGGATCTTGTTTCTTTTGCGTTTCTGGGTCTCAGGAGTGGCGAAGGTTTAACCATTTGCATGTCACGTAGCAAAGGGCTACAAAAGAAACTATTACAAAAAGTAAAGCGAGAGTCCTTGTATGCTCACACCAATCGTCCGCGTGCCGAATGCGACAAAGATCTGGAGACGGCCAAGGATGGCAAGGGGGAGTTTTGAGAGGGGAAAATGCTTTTTCTGTGGTGAATCGTCATCATTATTACATGGGAATGAGCTACGTGCTGAAAGCTAGCTAATAACTCTGCCCGTCTATCATGCGGTGCCGTTCCGAAGTCGCCAAACATGGAGGCGCTCATTCCTGCGCAGGCGGCTCTATGGCTCCAATCTCATCTCACGTCTCATCTTCTTTCGACTCATCATTTCCGTCATGAGTCTCATGGCCTTCTTTCCCTTCACGCCGTCAGGGAAAACTTGCTCGGTCTCCCCCATGGCGATGCCCAAAACAGGCATCCAAGCAAAACTCTGGGGCCCCGTTTGTATACAGCCCTTGAACGCCGCCACAGCCTCCTGTGGTTTTATATGTGCCGAAAGCAAAAATATGGATGCGGACCGGAGCACCTCACACTGAGATGAGGCTGCTGCTCACGATCTGATGATGAATGTGGGGAGACATGTACAGGGTGTGCGTCCCAGTCGCGGAACACCCGGTCGAGGAGCACTTCTAGGGCCGCCGAGAGGACCGGGAGTAGTGCGATCGGGGGGCACGGCTGGGGGCACGGCTGCCCTCTGTGCGCCGGGTGTAGTTGGTCCGGCGGCCGGAGCTGGAGCTACCTGCTGGGACTGTTAGCCGTGTTGCCGCGAGGATATCTGGGGCGCGTGGGACTGGAAACTTACTGGGACTGGTAGCGTCAGAGTAGGTGTAGTAGGAGTCGCTGTACCGCGACGACATGGCCTTGCGAGGCTTCTTCTTGTCCTTTTTCAGGTTCAGGAGCGCGAGCAGCGTGGCGGCCGCACCGGCGAGGCCCAGCCACCACTTGCCGTCCGACGACTTCTTCTCGCGACGGTTGCCGGCCGTGGACGGACGCCCGCCGCCGCCGCCGAACCAGCCGCCGTGGCGTTCCTTGCGCGAGTAGGCCGAGGGCACGCGGCTGCCGTGGCGAGAGTGGTAGCGCTCCTCTTCGATGACGGTCTCGACGCGCTCCTTGTCCTTCTTGCGGCCGAAGATGGCGTTCCAGAGGCCGCGGGCGATGCAGCAGAAGCAGAGCAACAGCAGCAGGGCCACGCCGGCGAGCGTGCCGATGACGATGCCGGCGATGGCGCCGGGGCTGAGGCCGCCGCCGTTGGTCCCGCCGTCGGCACCAATGGCCTCGCCGTCGCTCGTGTTGGTCGCAGTGGCGGCCGTGTTGGTCGTGGTGGTCGCCGTAGGCTGACCCGTGTTGGCACCGGTGGTCACGATGGTGGTGGTTCCCGTCACGCGGAACGGCGCAGAGTAGCGAGTCGTGACCTTGCCGTCCGATGTGACGACGATGGTGCTGGGCTCGGCGTAGCCAGGCTTGACGGAGCACTGGCCCTTGAAGGCGCACGTCTGCCAGCCGGCGCAGCAGATGGCACCGCAGGCCTGCTGCTCGCTGTTCTGGGGCACGCAGTCGACGCCGGCGGTGGGTTGGGGCGCAGGGATCCAGTGTGTCATGACGGTGCTGGTGTAGGTGCGCGTCTCGGTCCAGGTGGTCGTGTACTGGCCGTAGGCGCCGCCCGGCGCGCCGACGCAGGTCGCGACGTTGCCGGGCAGCGTGGTGCAGACCTGGCTGGAGTCGCAGCAGAACTGGTTGTCGGAGCCGCAGTAGGCGGCGCACCCGCGCGGCATGAGGAACGAGAAGCCGGCATCGTGGAGGGAGTCTCTAGGGTAGGGCGTGGCCGAGGCGAGGGCGGCGGCGGCGAGAACGAGGGCGAGTCCCCTCCTAGTCGTCGAGGGTGCCGACGAGGAGGAGACTGGAATGTGTCGCCGCATGGCGGGCGGTCGTGGACTCGTGGCCCGACTCGAGTGGAATGCGGGTAGGCGGGTGAGCGGGCGCGGACCAGATCAACCTGACGTCTTCTCCCTCCCGTGGGTCGGGGGTCGGGCTGCGATGGCTTCACGAGTCGATATCGCGACGGCCTGTATCCAACCTCTTTGGAAGGCGGAAAACAAAAACGGCTTTTGTCTTGTACGATGCACGAGAGAAAATCGAACGGCGCGGGCGCTGCAGGTGAACCTTTAAGAGGGCTTGCTGCGTTGGCGGCGTCCCCAACCTCCCACTTACACCACACCACCACCACCAACCACCCAGCCCCGCCATTTCGAGATCAAACGTCACCCTGGATCTAGCGGCTTGAAATACGCGCAGGGACCGGGGGATGGAAGACTTTTTTTCCTCCTCTTTCTTTACTTGGTGCCTTGTCCGATCCATGCTTGGGTATTCTAGCCCCAGCAAGGGGTCCCTGAGGCGATCGGCGGAGCAGCGAGGCCCGTCGATGAGTACCTTGATCATCAACGGCGGTCTGGACTTTTGGGTGTTGGAGGTGAGGCGAGTCGGTGTCGGTGCTGGCGGGGAAGGGACTCGCCAGCTCAGCGCTAGACTCGAGTTGTCCCGCCGGGCCGAGCCAACTTTTAGCGGCCGTTCGCTGGAGGGGAGTGCTGCAGGGCCTGCGTTTTACGGACGGTTATCGATAGCGGCGGGAGCAGCACATGTTGGCTCACAATGAACACCATACCTGGACCTCGCCATGGGACGGCCTGGGCCAGCCAGCTGGATCAAGGGACGGAATGTCTGCGGCGACTAGTCCGTAGCTTCCAGCTGCCTCATTCAGGGGCTCCAGCCGTAGCCCAGCCATTGACCAAGGGAATTGCTGCCGTACTGGTCTCCATCCATCCTGGATGTTGACGCTTGGTCTGGCTGGGGTTGCTCTCCATGTCAGTGAGGTGGTTGGTAATGGTTACGTGGCTCATCCCCGGATAACAATTCGAGGCGCCCGACTCAACGGCCGCACCAAGTCCACAGCAGGTGGGGCAGCTTGTTTGGCTCCAGACGAGCAGCGAGCTTCCAGGCCTGCGACAGCTGTGGACGCTCGTCACTCGCTGGCTGTTGGCTGCATCATCAGCGACCTCACGTCACCTACTCCAGCAGCTCCCTCTGGCCGCCGACCATCCATCCATCCGTCCCCAGGCCTCCCCCTCCCCCTCATCAACACTCCCTACGCCGGCCACCGCCGTCGACGCCGCTCGCTGCCGCGACGCACCGTCACCATGTCGCCCGACCCGCCAACGTACCTCGCCTCGCTGCAGAGCAACATCCGCCAGCGGCCCATCCCCTGGGATGGCGCTGTCCGAGCCGGCACCGTGACCGAGGAGCAGTACGCCAAGATCCGCACTGTCGACAAGGCCAAGAAGCCCGAGCAGAGGAGGGAGATTGTGGAAGGCGACATGGACGGATACCGGCTGCTGTTTGTGGGCGGCTCGGGGACACCCAGCGTCCTGGAGACGGCAGGGAAGCATGCCAACGTCATCCAGTATATCCTGGTGCTGTTGGCCGACTTGCTCGATGGTAAGCCCAGAGCGCGTCCTTTACGAGAGATGGCCAGGCGGGCAGGTGGCGGGCGGACGGATGGCTGTTTCCATCGGCGACTTCCCGCAACTGGATCTGAATATCCCATGTGCTAACTTCATCCTCCAATACCTAGCTGTTCCGTCCCTAGCGAAAACTCTCTTCAAGAATCCCGATCCGTACCGACATTTCTTACCGCTGCTGCACTCCAACACCACCGAAGATCCTATCCCCTTGCTCACGTCGCACGCCCTGACGAACCTCATGGGTCTGGCGCGAGACGAATCGCAGGCGACGCACCAGGCGCTGCCGATGATGCTCACCTACCTGTCCAGCCTGGCGAAGAGCACCGACGCGGGTCTTCAGGACATCGCCGTGCAAGAGTACTCGGCGCTGCTGTTCGGCCACGCCTCGCGGGACCAGTTCTGGAAGCAGAGGAGCGAGACAATTGCGCCTCTGGTCGTTATCCTCCAGACGGCTGTCGGCATCGGCAATGGAGGGGACTCGTCGGCCAGCCTCTGGAGCGGCAACGCCACCGTTGGCGGCACCGGGTTTGAGGGTTCTCTGGGCGGAGGCGTTGGGCTGCAACTGCTCTACCACGTGCTGCTGGTTATTTGGCAGATGAGCTTCGAGGCGGAGGATATTGGCGATGACCTGAACGAGTGAGTCCTCTTCAGGATACTTGACCCATAGGTCCTATTGCTGACATTGTGACAGCGAGTATGACATTATTTTGTTGTATACTCATCTGCTGCGCCTGTCACCGAAGGAAAAGACTACCCGGCTGATCCTGTCTACGCTCTACAACCTGTTGGAGAAGAACCAAAAGTCGCTGCTTCCTACTGCTGTTCTTGCCCGACTCCCGGGACTGCTGGGCAACATAGGCAGCCGCCATCTTACGGACCCCGACCTGTTGGAGGACCTGGAAAGCCTCAAGGAGCTGCTGGACGAGTACACCAAGACGAAGACGACGTTCGACGAGTACGTTGCCGAGGTGCAGTCTGGCCACCTACGCTGGTCCCCGCCTCACCGGAGCCAAGTGTTTTGGGCCGAGAACGCACGGAAGATTCTCGAGTTTGAGAATGGAGAGATCGCACGAATGCTGGCCGAGATTATGAAGAAGCCGTGGGACAGCGACAGGCAGGTTCTGGCAATTGCGTGCAACGACATTGGCTGCCTGGTGAAGGAGGTTCCGGAGAAGAGGCACCAGCTGGAAAAGGTCGGCCTGAAGAGGAGGGTCATGGAGCTGATGCAGTCCGAGGACGAGAACGTGCGATGGGAGAGTCTGAGGGCGCTGGGCGGCTGGCTCAAGTATAGCTTCGAGCAGAAGTAGGCCCCAACTGGCGTGGTTGGGGGAGCATTGTTAGCTGGCGTCGTGGTTTTCGCAGCCGTGGACAGAGACAGAGCACAAGTTGCCTCGGTAGACGCTTCTTCTGTACTCCGTACAGAGTAGACTGGTCATCCGCATGTTGGAATTTCGGAGGGGACAGGACAGAACAGGACCGACCATCAGTTCAGTTGTAATTGGCATAGCCTGCTGGGGTCTGGGGAAGATTGCCTCGGACTGAGGAGCAGCTGTGTACTCGTACGAAGTACGTATGAGAATGCGATCCAAAGGTCAAATCAGGGCCTCGTAAGTGGTTTAGATCATGTAATCATTATGGCACCTTATTCGCCTTGGACCGCCCTGTGTCGCCTGGGAGCGCGCTTCGATATCGGAGCGCCCCCGTGGATACCCGAGCCCCACCATAGCTCCTACTCAATTGAGCATTTCATCAGTCATGAATTCGACGTCGTCGCGGGAATCGAGGATGCTAGTCTGGGGTCTCCTCCACCGCATCTTTTCCCACCGCGCTCTGCGCTTCCTCTTCTCCCTCTTCATCACACTGCCTCAATTGATTTCGCCCTGACCTCGTCTCCCCTACCGGTACCTCAATTAAAAGACTCGCGATGAAGGGCTTCGGATCTGCTGTGCGCGCGGCGCCCCGAGTGCAGGCCACTCTCACCCGTGCCCATTGCAGGGCCAACGCGGCGCTGCCCGCACTGCCTGCGCTGCGGCTCAACAAGCAGCACGGCGAGGCCCGATACGCCTCCGATGTCGCCGGCGCAGACCTCAAGAAGACGCCGCTGTACGACCTGCACGTCGCCCACGGCGGCAAGATGGTGCCCTTTGCCGGGCACAGCATGCCCGTGCAGTACGCGGGCGCCTCGCTCGCCGACTCGCACCACTTCACGCGCAACCATGCGTCGCTCTTCGACGTCAGCCACATGGTGCAACACATCTTCAAGGGGCCCGACGCTGCCGCCTTCCTCGAGCGCGTGACGCCCTCGGGCTGGGGCAACATGGGCGGCATGCAGAGCAAGCTGACGACGTTCCTGTGGCCCGGCACTGGCGGCATCGTCGACGACTCGGTCATCACGCGGCTCGGCGAGGACGAGTACTACGTCGTCACCAACGGCGCGTGCTTCGAGAAGGACACCAAGTACCTCGACGAGCAGCTGGGCCAGTTTGGCGGCAACGTCGAGTGGACCAGGCTGGACGGCTCCGGCCTGGTCGCCCTGCAGGGCCCGCAGGCCGCCGAGGTGCTGAAGGAGGTGCTGGCCACCGACATCAACCTGGACGGCCTGTACTTTGGCAACGCGATCTGGGCCGACCTGAAGCTTGCCGACGGCAGCAAGACGCACCCCGTCCTCATCAGCCGCGGCGGCTACACGGGCGAGGACGGCTTCGAGATCTCCTTCAACGGCAAGCTGTACCCTGCGCTGGAGACGACGACGCCGGCGGTCGAGGCCCTGCTCAAGGCTGCCGGCCCCGAGCGCCTGCAGCTCGCAGGTCTGGGGTCCCGCGACTCGCTCCGCCTCGAGGCCGGCATGTGCCTCTACGGCAACGACCTCGACGACACCACCACGCCCGTCGAGGCCGGCCTGAGCTGGATCATCCCCAAGGAGCGTCGCGCGGCCGGCGGCTTCCACGGCGCCGAGGTCATCATCCCGCAGATGACGCCCAAGAGCAAGGGCGGTGCGGGCGTCGAGCGGCGGCGCGTGGGCTTCGTCATCGAGGGCGCGCCGGCGCGTGAGGGCGCCGAGGTCCAGCAGGACGGGCAGAACGTGGGCAAGATCACGAGCGGCGTGCCGAGCCCGACGCTGGGCAAGAACATCGCCATGGGCTACGTCAAGGACGGGCTGCACAAGGCGGGCACGGAGCTCGATGTGGTGGTCCGCGGGCGCAAGCGCAAGGGCGTCGTGACCAAGATGCCGTTTGCGCCGACGCGGTACCACAAGGGCAATGCCTAGGGGGTTTTCCCATTTGTTTAGGGATATGTACGACTTTTATCATTGATCAGATAGGGACACTTCAACGTGTTTCGAATCCACGTGGGGGACTTTGGGTATGAGTGCTTTTTGTCTAGAGCGTTTGTCTGTGTTTCTGGGACGGCTGGCGAAAATGAGGATAGGGGTATCCGAGATATATCATTCAAGTGAGGGAATCCATCACGTTATCGCAGACCGAGGCCTCTTGATTCGAGTTCCTCGGCTACGTCCTCGCAATGACAACCCACGCCTCGAACCGCATGCCCCCGTGCTCGTCCACCTCCCTCTGCACCGCGCCCTCGACTGCCTGTGGCCACCTCGCGCGCTCCTCGTCGGTCCACGCCCGCGTCGCCATCTTGGCAAAGTCGGCGAGCATAAACTCCTTGAGGCCGCGGAGCTGCTCGCCCGTGCACACCACCGCCCGCTGCAGCACGCGCATCCCGTCCTCGGGGAAGCCGGCCTCGACGGCGAGCCGCGCCAGGACACCTTCCTCGCAGAACTGCGTGCCGGGGAGGCGCAACGGGGGCAGGTCGGGCCGGACGAGGCGCTGGGCGGCGTGGATGGCGGCGCCGAAGCCGAAGCGCTCCCAGGTGAGCAGCGCGGCGAGGCCGTCGCCGTGCGGGCGCAGGCTGGCGCGCATGGCGCGCAGCGCCTGGAGCGGCTCCGGGAGGAGAAACACCGAGAAGTTGAGGATGGAGTGCGTGAAGCGGCCGTCTTCTACTCGCAGCGCCTGGGCGTCCATCTCCTCCGCCGTGACGCCGGGGAAGTCCCCGAAGGCATCCCGCGCGGCGGCGACCATGGCGGGGTTGCTGATGCTGTATCCGGCGATTTACGTGGTACGGGGGATGGTGGATGGGAGGCGAGGTTGTTCGTGATGTGATGTCGTCGGCTTACATCCAGCGGGGTGTGATGACGTCCAACGCCATAGGCGCTATTCTATGAAGGGCGGATATCTCGGGTCAGCCATGAGCACAACGGTTAGTGACATGACGCTGGATTCCATGCTGGGCTCGGCCTGGACGAAGCTTCTCGTGAGGCTAACGTGCGTGAGCCGGTGAGGAGTCGTGTGGGAGATGTACGAAGTACTTGATGCGACCTCCACGCTGCCCGGAGAATGCCCTCCGCGATGGCTTCCCTATTTGGGGCCAGAGTTGCCACCAAGGAGACTCTGATGGCTCGCGATGATACGTTTCGACTTTTATTCTCGTTCGTGTGCAAGGCCCTAACCATGGCGCACGAGTGCGATGCTCGTGGGCTCAGGGCCAGGGCAGAGGATAGACTTTTCCAACGGCTGGAGGACCCCTTAAAAGCTTTTCTTGCCGCAGATTGAAAAGCGAAGCATCTTCTCTTCTTGCATCTCAGTCTCTCTGTGCGTGTTCGCTGCTATTCCGGCACTTCTAGAGCAGACACGTGCTTCATTGCTCAGCATGAAGGCCAACCTCCTCCACGCAGCTGGGTTCGCCCTCGGATGTCTCATCCCGGCGGCGGCGGGACTCTGGTATGACGACCAGTTTTCCGACAATTACCATCAGTACGGTACGATGCCTGCGCGAGGGCCCGGGAGAGAAGAGATGTGCTCAACCCGTGTGCTTAAACTTGTCCAGTCAACTACGGCGCCACCTTCTTCGCCAGCCCAAACTGCACCGGCGACATTGGGGGCGGCCCCATCGTCAACTTTGGCTGCTCCGACCACTGCTTCCCGGCGAACGGGGCAATGAGCGTCATGCTCGAGGGCGACTTTTTCGACCGCTACGCCAACAACGGCGGCGACGAGGAGGAGGGCAACTACTACAAGGAGACGTTCAAGTTCGTTTACAATATGATTCACGTTGACGGCCCCGTTGCGTACCCCTACTCGACGGGCGACTGCAATGGCACGTACGACATGGGCCGCGTCGGCATCCGCTGGCACCGCGATGCCGTGTGCGCGTCGTTCGAGAGGCCCGCGTACAGCTTCAAGCTGCACTTCCAGCGCATGTGCACTCCCGATGACCGCCTGAACAAGGTCGGCAGGCCCAGCCCGCCGAACGAGGCGACCAGGATCAAGGACTGGTCCAAAGAGCAGCAGGCCATCGGCTTCCAGGCGTGGACGGGCGACAACCTCCCCGCCGCCGACGAGCCTCTGCCCGACGAGCCTCTGCCCGACGACACGCAAGAGGGCGGCGGCGACAAGTGCAAAGGACCAGCAGGCCGACGCCCCAGGAAGGGATGCGGGCCACGCATCAAGAAGGGATGGCAAGGCCACTGGGCCGAGACCGCCGAGGGCTGGCAACACATGCGCGAAGGAGACTTCAGGAATGCCGACTTCGACTGGTACAAGAAGCCCGAGGTGTTGCCCGGCGGCCAGACGGTTCAGGATTGGAGCGAGGAAGCCGAAGCGGCCTTTCACAGCTGGCGGGGCGGCGAGGAGGAGGACAAGAGCAAGAACCGCAAGCCCAGGCCCAAGCTCTGGATTTACGGCAAGCCCAAGAACAAGGCCCCCTTCTACGGCAAAACCAAGCCGAAGGAGGAAAAGAAAAGGACCAAGAATATGGGCGTCATCTGGGGTGAATCGGCCCGGGAGCAGGTCGGATACTGGGACGAGGGGCAATGGGCCGCGCCAGAGGGCGCGGAGACGTAGATGAACCCGGAGAGAGCGAACCGGCACGTTAGTGTGGGTATTCGTGCCTTTATATATCAACAGAAGCGCCGTTAGCAATGCAAGAGAGGGTCATGGTCAAGTGCAAGTGAAAATGTTGCCACGAAAAAACCATAGGAGGCCGCCACACGCAAAGGCGCAACGTCAGCCTCCCTCAAACGAGCGGCAGGGTTCTGTCTGGCAACGTGAGCGTCCTCGGATGGGCGACGATTCTATGGGGGAAGAAGGCCTGGGTTGGTGAGGACGTTGTTGCGTGCATGAAGAAGGGAAGAAAAATCTGGGCCAGCAATTTTCCGCGATGCAGTTTTGGGCAGTCCCGTGCTCCACATCAGCCGTGCTTCAACCAACCCCCTGTCACCTCTCACTTCATCGACAACGACATCCAAGAACCGACATCAATAGTTGAGAGATTGGGACAGTTTGTTTATTTGCTGGCCGAACCAATGGGTAATGTTTGCCACTTGTTACTAAGTATTGCAATTCCTCTCCCTTTGCCCCCCCCCCAAATTTTCCAATTCTGCGTCATCTCTAGCTGCTGTGTTGGCTTTGGCTTCTGTTCCAGAAGCATCTGCTCGGCCACGATCTCGAGGGAACGGCATCGCACCGCTCGGCCAGAGTTGCGGTCGAAGGCATGACCAGTGCTCACGCCGAGCAAATCCTTGAATTTGAAGCTGTGGCCCGTGCCATGCGGACGTCCCTTCGACTTTGTCAATGCACCACGGTGGCACCGCCCGCGACCGCGGGCAAGAGGATATTATGAAATTGCGAAAGGTCGAATTCGAATCCGTTCAGGAAGAGGTCGTCATGGACGAATATACAGCCTGGCTCTGATCTTCCTCCCTGGTGCGGCCAGCGTCATCAAGTGGCGGCACGTCGACAGGCCGTTGTTCTGCCCGAGCCTGCTGTGTGCGAAGTTGCAGGCTGCACCGTGTGGTACCGGGGAGTAACCCATGCGCTTTTGGGTACTAGGCTTGGACACTGCTGTCGATGGCGCGGACGCAGCTCAGGAAGGGACGACGGCGCAGCCTCCAGGGTTGCTTGGGAGTCAGTTCCTCCATACTCTCGTGCCAGCTCACACAGGTGACGGCCAAGCAGTACACAAGACGGAAACGATTCGTAGTCGGGCGGCTGGTTGCAACCGGGCTGGCCAGCTCTCTCAGGAGAATGTTGAAGACAACGAGGCAAAAGTGAGGGCGCGTCGCGAAGCAGCCGTCGTGCTACTTGAGGACGTGCTCGAAGTACTCCTTGTACCTGATCTCCAGGTAAATAGACCGTGCGAGAGCGTTGTTGTGTGGCGACAAGGACGCTGAGATGCAAGAGACGTTAGCAAAGGGCATGCATTTGATTGACTGGCGACTTCACGTTGGGCAAGGAGTTGACTCACAGAATGTGATACATCCTGAACCGAGCGCCCAACGCCATTGCTTCCCCGAAGCCGCGAGCCAGTAACGCCGTCCGATACAGCAGGGGGGTCAGTCATCCGTCCTGCCATCACTGGGGCTCCATATGGGTGAAGCCAGCAGCCGGGACTAGATGGCAGGTTGTTTTATGCATCTGTTGCGGGCTTGTGGCGAGGTCCTGCGTCGCGCCGAGCTGGACATGCGACTATGCGGTCGATGATAACAGCAACTCCGAGAAGGGCAATACGTTGTAGGGAGGCATGTGTATCTGTATCGATCTGTACGTGCAGATCTGGCTTCTTCCTTATCACCAGAAGGTCATGAGCAGGACGAGGACGGCTATATATACTGCGGTGGTGGGCAGTGAATCGGGCTCATCAAGGTAGACAGTGACTCTACGCAAACGCCGGCACCCGTCAAGTCCCACGAAAATCTGCAAGAGTGAATGGCTACGAAGTACGGAGTACGAAGTATTCCGATAGTGACTGAAGCAGGAAGCATCTGATTCGACTGCCCCAAGAGCCCTCAACTGCGTGAAGTGCGTGCTAGACAAGAATGCAAAGAATCAAAGTCCTCGATGCTGGAAACTGGGATTGTCACTAGTGTCTTGGATGCTTTCAGTTGCTGAAATGCTCCAGTCACGCCATATGTTAAGAGCCACTCGAGTCGACTCGCCAACCTCGGAAGCCCACGTTGCTCTAACGTTGCTGTGAAATGCAAGACGAGCCCGCAGTTTCTCGACAGTAACCTTGCAAGTCAGCCCTGTCCGATGCCCTGACCAACATGCAACCAACGAACGTTGTGTGATTGGGTGACACGGCGCGGGACAGCGCGCAGCATCCTGCCCAGCCGGATCGTTACGAGACAGCCATATCCGGCTGGTCATCTGCGCCAAGCAGCGCCCGTCAGGTGAGACGGGCAGACGCCCGCTGCAGCAAACGGCTGTGATTGCCCATCAGGGTGCCACGGGAGCCGGAAGTGATGGACAGCTGCGGACCGACGAGTCGCGTGCTCCCTGGCTGCTGAGCACGTGTGGGCAGAGATTGGCTGGCAACGGGGGTCCCCAGCGCTCCTCAGCGCCCCCAGCGCCCCCAGCGCCAGCCATTCAAGCCTCGCTTTTTGGCTTTGGACCCGAGCTGGAATCGAGTCCCCGCAGTCAACTGTGCCCTAACCATCCGTACCTATTTAGAGCTCAAATGCCCAGCGCCGTTTCCCAACGCGAAAGTGGCATTCGCGCATCGTCAACAGAGCTCGGTGCTGCACCGCCTCCTCCTCCCACGCGATTCCATCACGAGCTCCAACTTGCAGGTTCGCCTTTATTAATTACAGACCGCCTCCTCAGCGCTGCCGCCCCTGTCGCCTTTAATTTAGGGGGTTACGTCAGGCTGCCACGCGCCAAAGATCCGGCCCGCCGAGACTGCCCAGGGTTCCCCAGGGATGCCAGGCAGACGACAGGAGGGCATGCATGACCTCACTGCTGGACCCTGATCCATCCATCCCATCACATTCAGCTGGCCACGAGCCGCCGTTTTTTATGAGCTTTTCCGTGCCCGTGTAACCACACGGTCTGACGGGCGTCCAACGGACAGACAGACGGACATACATACAGGCTGCGCGTCCTGGCCTCTGTTGGCTCATGAGTAGTCCGACGTTTCTCTCCAGCTTTCTTCTTGCCCAGGCTTTCCCAGGCTTTCCCAGGCACTGGAGAGCGGCCACCGCCCCGTCTTCACGATGCCTCGCGCGGCCGACGTCTGGCTCCGGCTGCAGCTCTTGCTGGCGCTGAGCAGCTGCAGCAGCGTCACCGCATCGCCAGCTGCCGCGCCTCCCGATGGCCTGCAGGCGCTGCTGCACCAAGCGCCCGAAGCGCAGCCGCAGCCGCAGCTGCAGCAGCGCAAGTTGCATGGCCGCTTCCTGCACATCACGGGTACGTAAATTAACTGCCACCCCCGTATCCTCTCCGGCGCGCGTCCGCGCTCTAGCACCAACCACGGTCGCTGACGCCTGCGCATCCAGACTTCCACCCCGATGAGTTCTACAAGGTGCATTCGTCCTCGCGGGCGGGCGTCGCCTGCCACCGCGGCAAGGGCATGGCCGGTACGTACGGCGCCGAGACGACCGACTGCGACTCGCCCTTTTCCCTCGTAAACGCCACCTTTGACTGGATCGAGGCCAACATCAGGGACGACATCGACTTTGTCGTCTGGACCGGCGACTCGGCGAGGCACGACAGCGACGAGAGGCACCCGCGAAACGTGGCCCAGGTCCTCGACACGAACCGCGCCGTCGCCGACAAGTTTGTCGACACCTTCGGCTCGTCGAGCAACAAGAAGCTCGCCCTCCCCGTCGTCCCCAACTTTGGCAACAATGACTTCCTGCCGCACAACATCATGGGCCCCGGGCCCAACAAGTGGTTCCAGGAGTACAGCGACATCTGGAAGCGCTTCATCCCCGAGGAGCAGCGCCACTCGTTCGAGTTTGGCGGCTGGTTCTACGTCGAGGTCGTCCCCGCCAAGCTCGCCGTCTTCAGCCTCAACACCATGTACTTCTTCGACCGCAACGCCGCCGTCGACGGCTGCGCCGAGCCCTCGGAGCCCGGGTACAAGCACATGGAGTGGCTGCGCATCCAGCTGCAGCGCATGCGCGACATGGGCATGAAGGCCATCCTCATGGGCCACGTGCCCCCCGCCAGGACCGACAGCAAGCAGAACTGGGACGAGACGTGCTGGCAGAGGTACACCCTGTGGCTGCAACAGTACCGCGACGTCGTCACCGCGTCCCTGTACGGGCACATGAATATCGACCACTTTCTGCTCCAGGACACCAGAAAGGTCGACTTGGCCCTGGACGCCGAGCAGGTCTATGCGCGAAGCTCCATGGAAGAGGACTTTTCGGTTCAATCAAAGGGCGACTATCTCCAGGAGCTGCGGGACGAGTGGTCCGACTTGCCCGGCTCGGCGATCCGCGAGGAGGAGGAGGAGGACGACGACGATCATGACGACGACGACGTAAACTCCCTGAAGAAGAAGAAGAAGAAGAAGCACAGGTACAGGAAGATTGGCGGCAAGTACGCCGAGCGGTACCAGCTCTCGCTCGTCAGCCCCAGCGTTGTCCCCAATTACTTCCCCACGCTCCGAGTCTTCGAGTACAACATCACCGGCTTGGACCAATCGGCCATTTGGAAAGACTCTTTTGACGCGGAAGCGCCGCCGCCTTCGACGGTGCCTGAACCTAGGGAAGAGGAGGGTGAGGACGCACACCAGGAGCTCAGACGCGATGTCACCACGGAAAGGAAGAAGAAGAAGGGCCACAGGGGAAGAAAGGGCAAGAAGAGACCCAAGGACCCCAGCCTCATCATCCCCGATGATCCACCCAAGGATGCCCTTCCCGGGCCGGCCTACTACCCGCAGCCCTTCACCCTGACCGGCTACGTGCAATACTTTGCCAACCTCACCGACATCAACAACGACTTGTCCGACTCGGACGTCGACAGATCCAGGTGGCACGGCGGAAACCCCGAGGACAGGAGCCCCAAGCACAAGCCGCCGCAGCCGCGCACCTTCCGGTACGAGGTCGAGTACAGCACGTTTGACAACAAGGTCTACAAGCTGCCGGACCTGACGGTCAAGAGCTTCTTGAACCTGGCGTACCGCATGGGAGAGAAGGAGAAGGGGGCGGAGTTGGCAGCATGCGATGACTGCGATGACGAGGACGACGAGGTGCTGGACACTTTGGATGATGATGATGATGAGCTTGAAGAGGACCAGGTCAATGACGACGTCGATGGCGAGAGGAAGAAGGGCAGGAAGGGAAGGAAGGGCAGGAAGAAGAAGAACCGTCGGAGGGAGAAGAACAAGACGTGGCTGCACTTTCTCAGCCACGCGTTTGTCAAGACGGTGCCCCAGGAGGATCTTGAGAAGATGTGAGACGGAGAGGCTTGCATCTTTTGTATTATGCATTTGGGGATCATCATCATCAAGCATGCGATGGCGTCTGGCGCGAGTCGCGGACTTGGGAGGCATCGGTTCGCGATGGAAATATCACAATCTTTTACTCTCGGTTGGATATTCGAGTCGACCTCACAAGTAGGTAGATTCTTTTTGCATGGAAATGGATCATATTTCGCATAAACAAGGGTATCGACCGAGGCACGCCGGGCCTCTACATTGACTACGTGTACATGTTGCATCGTGATTGTATCCTCCCCTCCGTATCGTCCTTGTTGCTGTGTATACGCATAAAGCGCCCGTCGAGTATTAAGTATTAGGTTGTAGTAGGTATTTTGGTATGCCCGCTCTCAACGCCGTTGGCATGCCGCAGCCATGCAAGATTGTGCACTCCGTACATGAGAAAGAAGCCAGTCGAATGCCAGCCGCCCAGCGGCGGGTCCGTCGTATATGCGTCTGCGCCGCGAGTCGTGCGCAGCGTTTCAAGTTGATGATGTTGTCATGAGCGCGAGCAGGCCGCACCGAGGTATTTCTGGGCGACGGCCGACGCCGGCGACACGCAGAGCAGGTCGTCCCCGTCCAGGCCCATCTCCTTGAACACGGACGTCCGGCCCTTGCGGATGTTGCTGCTCGCCCTGAAGAGCGGCGGCAGGTACAGGCCCGCGCCCTCGCGCAGGCGGTCCGAGGTGACGTGCGAGTTGAACTTGGGCCGCGAGGGGACCGAGGCAGAGGAGGCGGCGGGGGAGAGGGTGGCCATGGACATGGTGGTGGTGGTGGTGGTGGTGAAGAAGATGGTGGTGGTGATGGAGGAGGGCGAGGAATGTACCGGAGTTGACTTCGTCGTGCGAAGTACAAGGAGTGTACGAGAACAGAATCCAAGGAAACACACAATGCGAAATATAACCCCAGCGTCACGGCACGTCTATGTATGTAGGTGGACAGACAACGAGGAGGGGGAGAAGAGATCAGGAGATGTGGGCGCACACTCACTCACAACAGGGGGGACCGTGTCGCAGCTAAATACCTAGACACGCGCACAACACCAACAAACCACCCCCCAACTCGCAACGAGCCAACACGAGCACAGAGAGGGCAAGACTCCATATCCGCACAAGGTGATCCGCACAAGGTGAGTTACTTGGTACGAAGTACTCGTAGTCGACGGGACCAAGCTCAGGCTGCTGTTGGGCTCGTCTTGGCCCGCGGATCGCCGGCCGTAAATCCTTTCCAGCGCTGCGGCCTGGCCACCGCCCGCGGAGTTGCACTTGACGGGACGCCGCTCTTAGCATGGGTCCGATGCTCTTCAGATGCGGTGCATTCATGCTCGGGATCCCAGGGCCACGGGCGGGCGAGCCGACGGAAGCAAAAGCGGCGAGGGGCTAATCCTCATTTGCCGCGAGTTGCCGAGTCGGGCAATTATTTGTGCATGTGGGATTTGGGATGATCGGAAGGAAGAAACGGGGAAGAAACGGGGAATGACCTCGCTCGAGTCGGCCCTGCAAACAATCGGCTCACGGGGGGCTTGGCGCCTCCACGGTGGATCTCTCTCTCTCTCTCTCTCTCTCTCTCTGTCTGCTGGTCTGTCTCTGTCGTTCCTTTCGCGCCCTCGCTCATCAACTCAACGCAGGGTCCTTTTTGCTCTGTCTGTGTCCTCCCTCAGGGTCCTCTCTGGGGGGGGGGGCTCGTGTTCGCCGTGGTGGTGGTGCGGACCGGGTTGGACCCCTGACGTCAGCCACGCGGGCGCTAAACACTCCAGCTCAGAGCCGCCGCACTGTATGAATTACCAAATACGGTTCCACGCCTCTTTAGCCTCGCAACAACGCCATGTGGACACAGTGCCAAAGACAAAGCCCGACGCAAACTCTCCTCCAATTCGGCCCTTATCTGCGAACCGTGCCCCTTTTCCTGGGCGCTTATGCAGTGGACTGCTGCTGCGGACGGCGCTTGTCATCTGCCGACTCAACACCACTGGGGAAACGAAGATGGGCGATGGGGGGGGGGAAACGACCAGGGCGAGAAAACGGCAACAAGATGCGATGCCCCGAGGCCGTTCATCTTGGCCCGCCGCCCCGGCCTGGTCCCTCCCTGGCGCGAGCTTGTCGCAGGCTCGCGAGACTGGCGGCGCCTCCACCTCGAGGCTATTGTCGGCGTTTGCGATGCCAAGGAGCCGTTTGGAACGGGCAGGCTCTCTTCTCCCGCCTTTACGATGCATGTGGGGTTTGCCCTCTCACGGGAGGAGGCAAGATGGCTCTGCTCGGAGCTTGGGGTGGAGGGACGGGAGAGCAGGCGTGCTGGTCCCTGCAGAGAGAGCCGCAGATCCTACGGCACCTCGTATCGCGGCTCTGCAGGTGATGCCCCAAGGCTGTGCTGGCGCGACGATCTTTCCACTAGGTTCAGTCGACGCCTTGAGCGGATGCCGACGAGTGTTGGCTACGCAGGTAGGCATCGGCAGAGTGTGGGCATCTCAGCCGTGGCTGCTGCTCACATCGTATTCAGTCGGGCAGGGTCTGCGTGAAGCCTAAACCCAATGCTGACCTGGGCCCCTGACTTGAGCACGCGGAGCAAGCCTAGCCCGTCACAACCTCCAAGCAGACAGTTGTAGATTCACCGCATCGGCATGAACTGCTTTCGAGCATGCAAGTACGCTTGTCTGCTATTAACGCCGCCTCCTCCTCCTCCTCCGCCATCGCTCAAGTCTAGATGCCTTGGAGTTTGACCCTGTCGTGGCCACGGTTCCGGACGACAACACGCTGAATGTCAAGAACCACCATGTTTCCACGCACTCGACCATGTCAGCCAGGCGGTAACTGGCACCATGCACCGATTCACAGGTTTGCAAAGGAACGGGGCGGCAACAGGTCTGTTCGATATAGCTTCGCTTGCGAGACGACGAACTGGCGGTGATCGGGAACGGTAGACCCTCGGCTGCGGCTGAGACGGAGACATCGCCGGTTCAGGGTCTTGTTCATCCTCTGTTCCAGCCGACCTCTGATTCTGAGCCCGAGGTGTCGTCTGTTCTCGGTTGGGGTTATATAACACCCAACCGCCGCTGCTCACGCCGAAATTCACTGCCCACCACTCGCTCCAACCGCTCACCATCTCCCACTCCTTACTCTCGCTCGAATCATTCCTCCTTCATCCTCTGACAACTTCGTCCCATCATCCCCTTGCAACTGCCATCTCTTCGTCTCCCACAACGTCCACCATGAAGCCCTTCATCGCAGCTGCCCTGGCAGCTCTCGCCGTTGCCAGCCCTCCCAGCGACGATATGGAAATCCAAGTCGGCATCACGGCCCACGACTTCACCGACCACGGCTGCCGCGACGTCGTCATGCTCTTCGCGCGCGGCAGCCTCGAGGCCGGCAACCTGGGCACCATCTGCGGGCCCGCCATCGCCCAGGGCCTCCAGGACCGGTTCGGCGCCGACAGGGTCGCCGTCGAGGGCATCGAGTACAAGGCCCTCCTCGAGGCCAACCATCTCCCGGGCGGCGCCGACCCCGACGGCGTCGGCGAGATGAAGCGGCTCATCGCCAATGTCACCGACAACTGCCCCGCCTCGAGGCTCTTGGTTGGCGGATACAGCCAGGGCGCCGCCATCACGCACCGGGCCGTCGAGAACCTGAGCCAGACCCAAAAGGACAAGGTCACCGCCGCTTTTACATTCGGCGACACCCAGAACGAGCAGGTCAGTATTCGCCATTCATGTAGACGCCGTGCAGTTGCTGATGCTCGATGCTCAGGATCACGGCAAGATCAACAACTTTCCTGTCCAGAAAACCCATATCATCTGCAACGAGGACGACGCCAACTGCGATGGCACTCTCGCACTCACCCCCGCCCACGTGAACTACACGGTTCGCGTGCCTGAGCAGGTCGACTTCTTGATGGAAAGGCTCGCGGCCGACGACTGCCACCCGCTGGACTGAGTGGCTCGCGGCCCACCATGATGCCTCGACGGCACTCCTGAGATGGAGGCGTCCAACGGCATCAAGACTGCAAGATGGTGGAAACGGCAGCCTATTCATGAGGCTGTCCAGTGGGGTTCCCTTGTTAATCCACCCAGGTAGAGGGTTTCATTTAGTCAAGGAATAAACAAAAGCTGACCCTTTCTTATGTCAACGCGCCTGGAGCAAAGTCGCCATCAACCCACCCGTTCCGCCCGCGACGCACTGTCAGGCTTGGCCGCGCCTAGCGGCTGCTGTGCCTCAAGCGGTAAGGGGAACTGTCCAGGGTACGTATTCAATGCCTGCCGTACGCCAATCTCGTTTCCGATGAAGATGAGCGCCACCTCGGCCTCGCTCTTCTGCTGGGGCAGCGTCGTGGAGACAACGTAGACCGAGGTCAAGGGCCAAACCATCTTCAGGGCATCAAACAGGACTTTGGGTGACTTGTCCTTTCCAGACGCCAGCGGGCCGAGTATCCAGGGTACGCTGTTGACAATGTCCTGCGCCGCGCTTCGCGTTCTCTGCAAGCAGCGGTCTCGCTGCACTCTGAGCTCCTCCAGGCTTAGCTTGCTCGGGGCGTAATGCGTGAGGAAGTTGGCGAGAAGCTGAATGTAGTGATAGCCCTTTACCAGCGCCGAGTTGTACAGGTTGCGCATGTAGTTGTCCAGGTCATGGGTACAGTCAATGCTCGCGGCGACGGTCTCGTGGAGCTCCAGTTCGGCCTTTGTTAATTGGCCCACTAGTGTTTGGTACTCGCTCTCCGCAGCACGAAAGTCGCGTAGGCGAAGAATGTTTAGGATGCGCGCTTGGACGTGGGCACATTTGGTAATAAACACGGACACGTGCAATGAGTATGCCTCGCCATCATAAAGGTTATCCCTTGTGATGCCAAGCCATTCGTCGGATTCAGGGGGGCATTCCGTGTTGCTGACAAGCGCTTGGATTTGCTGCCTCTTGTCAGCACGCATCGGTGAGATATGCCGGGGCAGCTCAACTTACCACCATGTTATAGCATGGCCAAAAGGCCGTGCGGCCGGCATCGGTGTAGAGCGGCGCGCTTCCTCTGGCTTTGAGGATGCTGTACAGGCCCCTTGCATGCAAATGCCAGGGGCTCATGGGGTCCATCCGGCCCAGTGAGCCCACAAGCAGCTATCGGGGGAATTAGTCTCCATGCGTTGAGCCAACGACGGGTCCATCATGCTGGGCCCTACCTCGTAGTTGGCAAGAATCCAGACAGTCGCAAGCACGTCATCCCGAAACGCGCCTTGCGACGACTTGAGCGCAGCGCCGACCGAGCTGAGCGTCCTGCCGAGGTACGTCCCCAGCTCGCGCTGCGTCTCTGCCTCGGAGTCCTTGTGGATGGAGGTCGGGTAGCGTATGTTGGTGACGTAGGTGCGGGAGAAGAGATGGGCAGCCCAGACGAGGGGCCCGTCGCGCGGGTTCGTGCGATACGTGTTGTTGAGAAAGTTGAGGGTCGAGTATACGTTGAGCAGTATCGGCACCGAGTGGGTGGTCCAGTGCTCGCTCAGCGACGGGGGCAGGGCCACCCACATGGAGTTGGCGGGCCTCTTCGGGTTGGGGACGAGGTCGGTCGACTGCGAAAAGATGAGCGGCGAGCTGAGCTCCTCGTCCATGGACGCCGCGGGAGTTGCGCTGCCCGGCGAGTCGGAGCTCGAAGCGGCGTTGGCCTCGGCATCGTCTTGCTTGGCGGTGCGCTTCTTGCGCTTCTTAACGGTGGAGGGGTTGGCGTTGCGGAAGACGAGTTCAGTCTGGTCGCGATATCCGGGGCACTCGACGCCGTACTTGACGCATCGCCGGCAGCCAGGACGCCCGAGGTCGCACTGCGGAAGCGACGAGTGTCAGTCCGGGGGCGCGTGAGGCGGTATGCTAGGCAGGGGGCCAGGGGGCAAGGGGATGGATGGACAGCAAGCAATCAAGCTCCCGTCTGGAGTCGAGCGTCACTGGCGGACTGACCTTGACACGGCGCTGGCGACAGAGATGGCAGTCCTGGCTGGGCTTGCCGGTGTTGGGCATGTCGAGAGGGGGAGCTTCGAAGCCGGCAGACGTCCAGCGAGATCTGCTACTCGTACGCGATCGTCTTGCGCGGAGCCGATGCGGTTGCTGCCCATGCAAGCGCTGTGCTGTGCGGGGACGAGGAGATGTCAGAAACGGGAAACGCATTCGAGGTGTGGTTTGGTGACGAGACCTGCGGGCGGCCTCTAAGCCACACCGGGTATGGCGGCTTGGGCGGCCCAGTAGGGCTGAAGCATGGGTACCGTACCAGCCGCCGTCATAGAAATCCGAGCTTTCTACTCCGTACTTATGTTTTTATGCCTGGAGGGTTCTGTTGCCTTGTACTCTCCAAGGTAGCAAAGGATCAGTGGCTGTGAGGTGCCAGACATCATCAGTTCCAGGCTGGCGTTGCATTACCCAGAGGGCGGCCCAGAGGGGCGACACACCCATCTGACAGCCCGAGGTAAAGCTTGACACGAGAACGTATCCAGGCAGATTATGTATTTGCCGCCTTGTGAAATTGAATTTTGTCCCCGACGAACTCCCCACACGATGGGTGTCGTCATCAACACGCCAAGTCCGGAGTACCTATTAGCATACAATCAATCCCCCACGCAGCCCAATACAACTCCCATATCCTTCCCTCTTAAGCAAACCCCAAGCAATGTTACCCAAACCCTTACTGTGTCACTCCTTCTTTTGTGCGCAGATTAGGGCACATCAATTATTCCTCACCCCCTGCTGAATCCTCCCCACGCCAGTTGCTTTCCCAATTCGGCCACCCCCTCGTCGCTCAGTGGCCAGCTCCCCCTCCCCCGCTTTTCCCGACTAACACCCAACGTCAGCGCTCACGCCCTCTCCTTTACAACCTCCCCATCGTGAACCCATGCCCCTACTCCAACCTCCTCTTTGCATATTGCACCTTGAAAGGAGCTGTACAATGGCCTACGCTACCAAAAAAGACCTCTTCCCCATGCAGGGCGGCTGCCCCTGCGGCCACGTCCGTTACCGCCTCGCCCTGCCCCCTCTCCTCGTCCACTGCTGCCACTGCACCTCGTGCCAGCGCCAGGCCGGCAGCGCCTTTGCCATCAACGCCATCGTCGAGTCCGCGGCCATAACCCTCCTGCCGTCTACATCGTCGCCCCTCGTCCCCGGGCGCAAGACCAACCCGGAGCCGCTCCCCGCCGAGGTCCATCCCGCCTATGCGCGCCTCACCGACAGCATGCCGACCGCACCGGCGGAGGCAGAGGCAGCAGGCAAGCCAGTCCTCGTCACGGTGCCCTCCGAGTCCGGCATCGGGCAGACCATCGCCAGCTGTCCCGTTTGCCACACCGGCCTGTGGAGCCACTACGCCGACGCGGGCCCGCTGGTCACCTACGTCCGCGCCGCGACGCTGGACCGCGCGTGGGAGGTTGACCCGGACGCCCACATCTTCACGCGCAGCAAGAGGGACTTTGTGTCCATTGCCGACGGCAAGCCACAGTTTGAGTGCTACTACGACGACAGGGCGGCGTTTTACAGACCCGACGTCTTGGACAGGGTCGCGGCGCTGAAGCCCAAGCAGGAGGCGTACAAGGCCCAACTCATGGCTGCGCTCAGTTGAAGACTAGGTACATCTTGTTTCATTCACATGTTGTCATAATGTCGTTTGCGGGTTACCGTTTGGATAGCATGACACGTAGCAGAAACATCTTCTTTGAGACTCTGCCGCTCGAGGATGTCAAGGGTAGCAAGTTGCGTCAATACGTGGTTCCTTGTATCTGTCCCATACGCGGCATTTGCTCGCTATGTAACCCAATGATTGTCAAGGAGTCTTGTCCTCAAGGCGCTCAAATAGCCATCCTGGCCTAGTTGTTCTCTTCAGTGTTCCGTCCGAAATTTTCTCCCATGTTTTCCACAATGTCAGGAGCCAAACCTGCTCCGCAAAATTAAAAATACCAATCAATGTCAACTCTCCAACGCCATTCAGTATCAGATAACCTTTGAAACAAAGCAAAATGCATAGTTCTCGCACGGCCCTATCCCCAAGGACGGGTAAAAACAGGGGCCTCCAAAGTCAGGTGCGGCATGCCAGCCGCGAGGTATCTCTTGCGTTTCCAAAATCGTTCCTCCGGCTTTGTCATGGCCAAAATGGCCGTGGTTCATGTCTTGTTACCGCCGTGGTGGCCGCTAGCCACCAGCCTTGCGGAATCCTTCGACCCCAAGCTGAGGCACTTCCATCTCACCGAGGCGTCCAATTCCTTCTTCGCGGCGACGGTCGATGAAGCTGTTGCACTCCGAGACGACTAGTCCCCATTCGGCCAGTGCTCGCCCCGAGTAGACAGAGTTCTTGGCATAAATTCCCACTGGCTTCACCGCCCTGGTCAAGGGCTCTCTTGTGGCCTCTTGGTTCTCTCGGGCTTGACTCGCTTGAGCATCTGTCGAAGCACATGTCATCTCGCCAGCAGAACTGTACCGCCTCTCGCTCGCGCCCGGACTGGGCGTGTTCCAGTTCTCATTGGCAGGCCCCGCCGCCGCCATAGGCGTGCCCCTCAGCCACTCTTCGACGGAGGCGTTCACCGAGCTCCTTCGATCCCTCTGGCTCAGCCCATTGTGTCGCGCGTCACGACCAGGTCCCAGAGAAGACTCAACGGTAGGAGATGGGGACGCCATACGCCCATTCCGGGCTCTGACAGCCACCTGTGACTGCGCCGGCGCTGGGAGTTTGGGCCGCGTAAGATCGCGGCCCAAAGTTGGTGCGGGATGCTGAAGCCAGCCCAGGATGAACTTGAAGGTGTACCTCTGTTCGCCAAAAACCGGCGACGAAAATAGAGAGTCAGATTCCGCCGTGCCAGTCCTGCCGTTGGACCTCGTCGCATTGGACAGTGCCAGCGGTGCTGCATGGCGCGCTGACATATCCGTGGCCTCCCGACGTGTACCAAACGGCTCATTATCTGCAAACGGGTTCCTCGTGAAACCATCGGAAGCGGCCGACTGGCCGGCGCTGCTACCCGACGTCATGGAAAGAACCTTGCCCAGCAGGGACCATCGCTTCTTCGAATCACCTTTACCCGAGAGGCTCGTTTCCGGGAAGCCGTTCCAGGACGACCCGTTGCTGCTGCTTGTCCTGGCAAAGGTGTCGAATCCCATGAACAGCCCTGGTTGCGGAGTATTGGCCTCTTGTCGAATAATCATAAACTTCTTACCGAGGGCAGGGCACATGGGAACCGTAGACGGCGTGACCCGGCCAGCCTCCTCTGCGGTTCGTTTCAAGTACAGGTAGTGTGACCAGACCGTCTTGAGTCTGGCCGTCGCTACGAGCATAATGTTGCTAGACGCTCCGGTTAGCTTGCCGTTGCTCATGCTATCACTTGCCACGAGAGTCCCAACTCACAGATCCACCTCGTTGGCATTGCCGTCGTCGCGGCAGATTCTCCAGCAGAGGAGGCGCTGGTAGTAGGCTCGTACCATCGGACACCAGTTGTTAAAGTACGTGTTGAAGGTCTCCTCGGTGAGAAGCCAATCCAGGCAGAGGGCTGCTTTCCGGCGAGGGTCCTTGGCCACGGCATCCCAGATGGCGTATATGAACGAGAGCATGCGCACCTCTGACATGGTGTTCAGGGAGTTCATTATCCGCTTGCAGACTTCGAGCCAAAACGTCCAGTCAATGTACTGGGTGGACATGTTTCGGGACTCAAACTCATGGAAAACCATGATGGCCTCCTCCAGGAAATCACAGAGCGTAAAGCAGGCAGCGCTGTTGAACTGGGATGTTTTGCATGCCGCGCCCTTCATCACGGCCGCAAAGGACTCGGCAAAGGTGTGTCGGGCACCTGCCATCTCCGCTGCGTCGTCCGAGAGCACATCCCGCAGCAAAATCACCAGTCGGTTTTCATCCATCCCCTTCATGAGATTGGTCGGAGGCAGAGGCATTGCCAGTGCCAATGCGTCAGCCCCATTGACAGGGTCGATCAACGGAGGGCCATAGGCATGTTCAATGGCCGTTTGCCGGTGGATCGTGGTATCGAGTATCGAGAGGAGCTGGGCATGAACAAGGACGAATGCTGGGGACCTGGCCTTTTCGGTCAAAGGCAGACCAGGGGGCATGAACTGGTCCGAGAGAACGTGGAAATATTTGCAAAAGATGAAGAAGAGATCGGTGTCGCGGCCCTTCCAGCGAGAAACCCAAGGCCCGGTCCAGGAAATCCTGGCAACCATCAACGACATCTTGGGGATCTGCTTGAGCGAGTTCCATACTTGCCTCGCAGACGTCCACCCAAAGACGCCCAACTTTGGCGGGAACAGCGCCGTGATATCATCGCTCTCCCCGGTGTTCTTCCGAGGGAGTCCAAACTCGTCGGCTGCGCGGCGGATCAGCTCCGGAGTCACCCCCCATAGTCGAACGAGGATGTCAGCCACTCCGGGCGCGAAGAAGAAGGCATATGCACACGTCTTGCCGGAGAAATTTACCAAGCTCAGTGGAGCGTGGCGCATCGACATCTTGTCCACCACATAGCCCATCTGCTTGACCAGGTTCGTCACAAACATGGTTCTCACATTGTGCTCGGCCGACTCTGCCAGTAACGCGGACTGGTTCGAGCTGTCGGATGAATTGGTCCAAGACCTGGATCGGACACGTTCAGATGGCGAGCGGTCGGCGAGTGCCTGGAAGTAGGTGGTCGCCTGCCGCCATTCGGGCCGCATCATTAGCAGCGTCGCCGCTTCGAGCAGAATTGGCCGGTCGACACCGGGCACGGGCTGCTGCGTTTGGTCATCGAGCATCTCGAGAATCGCAACCCACCACTTGTTCAGTACGGTTGCCCTCCGATCAACGTCCTCGAGGCCCAGACTCTTGGTTGACTTGTGGCCCATGGTGCTTCGCAAAAAGGGCAGCACGAGGTTTTTTACTTGACCAACTCGCTGCCCTGTTTGCTTGAAACCGAAGCCCTTGAATTCCACTTCCAGAGTCTTGAAGGAACACCACAGGGAGTCTCTCATATGCGGCGTCATCTCGTTTGACGACTCATCGGTGATCGGGGTGTTTGTATTGCCGTCGCTGGAGGTCGACTGCGATGCACCACTGGTTTTTTCGCTGTTGGAAGCACGGTTCCCGAGGCTGGTCGACGACGAGGCGCAGCTGTTATCCGACTCGGGCCCGCCGTCGTGCATCCTGGTCATGGGGGCGGGCTTCTGCTTCATCTTGGCAAAATAAGAGCTTGTGCGAGTGGACGCATTTGGGGCTGGTTTCAGTGAATTGGGGGTTTGGTTCTTCTCTGCCTGCTTCAGGTCCAAGTCCGTGATCAGCTGCAGGCGTTCTGGCGGCTTGTTGGCATGTCTCGTCGTTGCGGCTCTCAACGGCGGCTTGCTAACCGGGGGCTCGCGCGCGTTCTTTGGAGATGGTGAGCGAGACGTAGCCGCCCATGACCACCTGGCAAAGTTGGCAAACGAGGCAGATGACGGCATGCCACGCTCTGATGGCCGCGACGGGGGCGGCTCGAGCGTTGCGGTGACAAAGCCATGGTCAGCCGCTTTCGACGAGTGTGGTCTGCTCTGGCGCCCGTCGTTTGCGGCTTCTTTTGTCGGCTTGGAGCCGGACGAGAGCCATGACCGGGGCCGGTTGATCAGTGAAGCCGTCCTTGAGCGCGCGATAGAGGGCTTCCGCAAGAGCTTAATTTGTGCCTCCTCTTGCAGCGGGGGTGCCGGCCGAGCTCGTGGCGCCGGTTGCGGCTCAGGTCGCTGCTCAGGTCGCTGCTCAGGTCGCGGCGCTGGCTGAAGCTTCTTGCCATTGGAGAAGACAGATGTGTCGAGCTGGAACTCGGTGTTGAACGACGGCACGTCGAAAGCAGGCAGGTCGGCCAAGCTTTGCCAATCGAGAGCTCCAGCTCCATGGTCCTGGAGTTGGGGTTGGGCCACTGGTTGGTTGGCCGCGGGGTCATCGAACGACAACGACGGCAGCGAGAGGATATCGAGACTGGACTGTGAGGGAGACGGGGCGCGCGCAGGTTGTTCCACGGCCGTGGCCATGATTGTTGCAGAGCGGCTCCTGGCACAAGCCAGCAAACCGCGCAGGCAGATGCAGGAAGCCGTCCGTGATCGCTTTTGTCGGTCCCTTTGCGAAGCGTCCGTGTGACGAAAGAAGAAACACTTAATCCAACATTACTCTCCGCCTTCTCTGGCCGGCAGAGGGGCACGACACAACACAGACGTGGGACGACGTCCTGGGAGGGCCAACGGTGAGGCCAACGGTGAGGCCAACGGTGAGGCCAACGGTGAGGACAGCGGCGACGACGACGTTGGTTGAAGAGGGAGCGTCCAGGCTGGTCGGGGAGGGTCGTGGAGGTGGTGGATGCGGCCTCCACATGGGAGAGAGATCTGCCACGGACGGACGGGAATCACGGGATGGGCTGACCAGCTCCAGGACGAGGGACAGGGCGCTTTACATGCGAAGCTAAGCCTGTCTGCTGGCGATTACGTCGCTCGGGCGGGCACCGATCGGGAGCCCGGAGATTGAGATTGATGAGCAGCGCCCCAGGCGAGGCTCCCTGTCGCCAGGGAGGCGAGTCAGACAGGGAGATTTGGCCTGCCTGACAATGGCGGATGCTCCACGGATGGGTTGGACTGCAGGGGAGCATGGATGGAGTCTGATGATTCATGGAGGTGTCCACGAAGCAGCAATGCAATGCGCGACCTGATGCGCAGCACCTCAGGCAGCTAGCGGCCGCTGCTGCTGCAAACCTGCAAGCCTGCAACGCACGTACGAGTACATACCTAGGTAGGTACGGAGTACTGGTTCTTGCGCAGCGTGGTGCAGGGCATGTACGGAGTACTTGGGCTCCAGGGGCCGGCATTTCCGGGCCACTGTCGCGCAATCGGGGCTTTCGGGTCGAGGACCCTTCTTTCGCAGTGCCGGAGCCAGCCAGCAGGGGCATGTCATGGCCTTTTCCTGCCCCATGCCCGTAATAGTAACATGGCATTTATTGCATCTCAGCTGAGCCAGCCCATCCGTCGCAACCTCTAGCCTAGCCTCTACGCCATTGGATGCAACGGGCCAGCCCGTCACCAAAGCATCAGGACATAAAAGCTCTACATTTACAACCAACATCGTCGGGAGCATGCCCTCCGGATACTCGCAGCAGGCACGCATCCTTGGCATCCAAGCAGCGCACCAACGGATCAAATGGTTTGCTTCGTTGCTTTTACCCGTCCGGTCCTTGATTCCCAGTCCCGTGTCTCTGGTGCTGGCATCCAGATTCCGAAAATCCATCGCCGCTAGGTCGTACCTAAGGTTCCAGGTAATACCTTAACGTTCAGAGGCGGCTGCCACTCGCCGCCCCTCCACTTGGACATGTGCGGGCTCCACTGAACGGCCCCTGTTCCTAGCGCCTGGTGCTGCAGCAGCGGTTGCTGGAAACGCATGGTGGCGCCCCAAAACTAGCGGGCGCCGCCGCCCCCCTGGGCTCCGTGGGCATTTTCTGGCACCAAGCCCATCCACTCGGGGTCCTTCGCTTAATACCTTGCCGGTGATTATTAGTTTCGGCCACTGTATCGTCCTGGAAGGCTGAGCGGCCACGAAGAAGAAAAAAGAGACTGGGCTGTGGTGTGGTCGGTCAACGTGGCGTGTCGCGTCGAGATCCATGTACGGGGTACACGGAGGAGCGGAGTCAGGGAAGGTGAGGTGACAACTTCCATGTAAGTGTGCGCACCACGGCTTGTGCGGCCGCACCAGGCGGCCATAGGTATCTTGGCTAACTTTGGCCTCGAGCACAACAGCATCGCGTCGGATTGCGTCGCCTGTTGCAGGCCTTGAATATGGCGCGGCAATGTCGCCAGCAACTTGGCAAGTGGCTTGTTGCTGCTGAAACCTCAATCGACGGACTGTCTGGCAGACCGCTTCATCAGCATCAGCGTCGGATTCGGCACCAGCACGAGGCCAGCCCGCGTGCGTCCCGCGTTACGTCCACGAGCCGCCAGCTGCGCTGCACTGCGAGTCTGTACTCCGTACAGCATCTGGTCGTTTACAGAAGCTTCCCGGGTGGCCATTCGTCCAACCACCATCGCCCATGATGCTCAATGCCACCTCCCCTTTCTGCCCGTCTCTCCCAGGTCTCCCAGGTGGACTACCCCCTGGCTCCCTGGACCTCTCGGGTCTCGTGTCTCGGGCCATTCGCCAAGTAATCTCTCGACGTCCTTGATTCGCCCCTCGACGAGCACGAGCAGAAGAAACATGCAAAACACACACGATTACTTTGCCTGCGTGTGCTGCTCGCTCTACGGCCAATGTCGCACGGCTACGGCCTGGGGTGGTGCTGCGTGAACGAGGAAACGTCTCGCTTGCACGACCTGCGCAGCTTGTTCCAGATTGGACGCCGCCTCGTCATGGGCCATGGGCTGCGCGGCGGGTTTAAACCTCGCCATCTCGCTGGCATCGATCTAAATCATGGTCCGTGTGCCCTTCCAAACCGTGGACCAAGACAACAGTTCGTCGTTGACTCGTGAGTCGTTGGCCTCCATGTCAGCCAAGAACGTACTTCGACGACGCAGGCGCATGGTCATGCTTCACTCGTCAACCAACACGGCATAAAAGAGAAAGCGTAGACATATTGCCCATGGACCATGTCCGAATGTTCGCATGAACAACAATCGCGTTCCTAACGCCAGCGCATCCCCTGTACGCCTGGCTTCTTACACGGTCGAATTGTGATGGGGCACGTTGCACATCTCCGCCCTCCTGCCGCTCAGCTGCGCCAGTAATGCTTGCACTAGCCGTCGTGAACCACCGATGCGGATTGCGTGTTACCCCGACTTTGCCAAATTGCCATCCATGCAGATTGCAGAGGTCTGAGAACTCCTAGCCAGTTCGCCGTTCGGCCAATGCTGTCTATCAAGCCGATCAAAAAGGGCGGCCCGCCCTAGATGCCCAGTCTGAGGAGCATCCCAACTCGGTAATTAGCACCTGGCCATTCAAGTTCCTGAGCTGCTGATGACGTGAACCAAACCAAACCATACCTAAGGCTAGCACGCAGACAGGTCTCTGGCTCCCGTCCACTTGCCCTAGATGACAAGAAGAAAAACGCCTTCATTTACCGGCAATGGAATGGCAAGCGGTCAATGCTCCGAAGAGCCAGCAGCGATGGACATCATCCGCTGCGTCATCAGCACAAGCACGCATGTCGATCATGATATCAAAGGCATGTCTCCTCATCTTCATGCACCAGAGTCTGTAGAGCAACTAGAACAGAGGTGTTTGGTAATGATGAGGTATTGGTCTTGGCACGTAGAATTATTCCTTCAGCAGTAAGAGCATGGAGAAGAGCCCGGTGCTGTACACACATATGCCGTTGCGAGAATCTGGATCACTGTCTTTACCGACGCCTGCATATCTCACCTTGATGCACCGGGACTGCAGAATCCCATGCCAAAACAGCCCGATACCACTTGGCCAACGGCTCCGCCAGCGATCATGCAATTTTGACCTCCGTTTGTCTGCGGTGTCATCATGGGACACTATCCCGTACCCGAGGCCAGAGTCGTCAAGGAGATGAGCTGGTGGTGGCTAGGTCGCAGACGGGTCTGGAGAGATTGCAGGTGGAATAACTCAGGTAAGTGGCTGTAATCGAGCCCAAACTCGTCTCGGAGTTTGATCGCGTCCAGGACAACATCCTAGCTAATAAGGTATTGTTGCGATCGAAGGGATGGTGAAGGAGGAGCGTCTGGGAAGGCTCGTGAAAATTTCGTGCGCGCCAAGTACTCGCCAGAATTGTATTATGTAATCAGACTAGCAAGGGTCGTCCATGAAACTAACAAGTGAGGCCAGCTTGGACCTTGGCCTCAAAAACTCATCAAGAGCCTCAGTGATTTGCATCCCGACGAAATCAGTTTGCTGCCGAATGCGACGGGCCAATAGTTACTTGCACTTTCAGTGGCTGCTTTTTCTTCAATGCATCCAGGTCGCTCCAATGGCAGCCCAGCGGAGTAGCGTCCGTATCCTGTACTTCGTACCCGGAGATCCAGCTCGTCTCTCGACTCAAATGGCTCATTCCGGCCTACTTTGCTAGCCGCCCGTGCGGCCCGGGAATGCGGCCAAGAAAGAATATCGAGATCTACGGAGTCTTCCTCTTGAATTTCCCATTGCTGCGGAATCCGGTCCAAGATGGCACATCGAAGAGACTACACTCAACGGGTCTCGGGTGTCACAATCACTCAGTGGGGGGTTTACTTACTTAGACCATCTGATCGTAAGGTAGGGAAGCTTCTGTGAGCAGTCCGTAGCCTCGTGACCAATTGGGGTTGTTCACTTCATCTTTACTCACTTGGCCACGTGGGCTTACTCATTCGTACTCATTGGCAACGACTTGGCGAAGAAAGGGCGCCCGTAGGCATGTCAATTCTGCAAATAAAGTCAGTCGTCCCGGCGGGTAGACTATGCTCGAGAAGTATTTGGGCCGTCTCGGCACGGTTCTGGTTTGCGGGAAAGTGGATGGAAGCCCAGCCGGTCGGTCTCTTGATCTTGTGTCAAGTAACAAGCAGAGGATAAATTCTTAGTCTTGACTCGGCTTCCATCAACGCCGAAGTTTGGAAACTTCTGACAGACTTCGAAACCTGGAAACCGCCGAGCTGAGCCTACGCACACACATATAATTAAACTATTCCTCACTATATGATCAACTCAATGATGATAGTTTCGTGAGCTCCCAGGGCAATAGGAGGGTGCTACCCTAGAACGTGAGACGCCTCCGGGTTCCGCCAGCCACCAAACTGCAAGCGAGCACACAACATCAGTTGGTTACATTGTGCTTGGGAGACAGGGCAACATCAAGCTTAAAACCTCGTTAGACAAGAACCGTGTAAAGTGCCGTTTTGCACGTGCGATGCGGACTGATGAAAGATACGATGCATCCGGGCATCCTCATGGCTGCAAACAGGGAGATTGTTTGGGGAATCGACCGGGTCATGCAGGCCAACCACGGGCCGCAGTTTGCACGGGGTTCTTGACCATTGGCCCGTCCAGGTAAGCTCGGGTGCAGTAGCTCACGCGCCAAAATCGTATCCCTGCCCACCTGAGCTGTTCGAGCTCAGGCAGTGTCGTCATTCCCAGGGACTGATGAACCCTCCCGAGCTGCGAGCTGCTTGGCTGCAGTGCCACGCGGTTCTCCCTCTTCCAACGCCATCCCTCACCTCACTGCGTCTGTTGCGTGCATCGAATGGTGATTGCTGCTGCTGTTGGGAACAGAATCGTCGCATCCGTCCCAGCCGCTGGTCCCTTGCTTGCTGCGCCGTTGGGCTCAACTCCCAGCCGTTTCTGAGACAGTGCACGATCAGCTCTGGCTGCCTCCCCGCGTATGTAAACAATTCGTTTACGGATTACCTGGGCAAGGTCTCTAACGCGCCACGTTTTCGCGACAGCTCTTACCGCAACTCGAGTGGCTCTCAGGCCGTGCCCCAGTGTCAGAGATGGCGTCTCACTCTCACGATGACAGCGATATCGACAACCTCCGCCCCGAGGCTGAGCGCAATCCCCACACATCCGCGAGCCGATGGCGTCACCAGGAGTCCTCGTCCTTCCACCGGCACGCCGTCCAGCCGCAGGCCGAAGCTCGCGACCCTGTGGCCAGCGGGACGACGGGCGACCTCGCCAACTTCCTCAACTCGACCCGTGTCGAGCCCGACGGTGCTGGCAGTGGTAGCGGCAACCACCAGCCCATCACCATCGCGGCTGCACACGGCACGGCGCAAGACCAGCCAGCCGATGGGCGCGGCGAGGCGGAGGTCCCGGACGGCAAGGAGATTGTCTGCGGCCCGCTGCTCAACTACCGCCGCATGGATGAGAATCGCTGGTACGGAAGCGTGCTGATTGTCGTCAAAGGTGGCGGCCAGGAGGTCCTCTACCAGCCCTCATTGGCCCTGCGACGGGTCGGCGAGGCTAGACAGCTTGCTTCCGCAACCGCGGACGGCGTCAATGGCACCAACGGCGCGAGCAACGGCGCGGCCTCACGCGGAACCCGATTCGAGTCTCAGCGCCTCTACTCGGACAAGCGCAACACGTTCTGGGCATTCGCCATCGACGTGCCCCTCGAGCCCAACGAGATCAAGTACGAGTATGAGGTTCCCGACGTGCGCTTCTCCGGCAAGTACAAGCCCCGGGTTAACAACTTCTTCGTCCCCGCGGCGAATGAGTCGATGCGCATAATGTTCCACTCCTGCAACGGCTTCAGCGTTGGGACCGACGAGGAGGCCTTCAGCGGCGCGCCGCTATGGAACGAGGTGATGAGGAAGCATGAGCGCGCCCCCTTTCACGTCATGCTTGGCGGCGGCGACCAGATCTACAACGACGGCATCAGGGTTAACGGCCCGCTGCGTGCGTGGACGGATATTGGCAACCCCAAGAAGCGGAGGGACTACCCGTTCCCGGAGACGCTGCGCGCCGAGTGCGACGACTACTACCTCAATAACTACATTCGATGGTACAACTCGAAGCCCTTTGCGTCTGCCAACGGCCAGATTCCCCAGGTAAACATCTGGGATGACCACGACGTGAGTGCCGAGACTGCTGTAGGGGAGATGGTGAGATCCCTGTGCTGACCTACCTGCCAGATCATCGATGGTTTCGGTTCCTACGTCGACCATTTCATGCGTTGCGACGTCTTCCGCGGAATCGGTGGCACTGCGCACAAGTACTACATGCTCTTCCAGCATCACCTGCCTCCGCCGCCGTCGACGTACACCTCAGGTGAGATCCGCCCGTGTCCCGGGAGCGATGATCCGTGCTAATCCAGTTCAGACCACCTCGATGCCAACGGCGAGTCCCCCGGTCCTGACCCGAATCAACTCATCGACACGTTTGTTGCGCCGCCAAAGACGGACCAGCAGTACATTGTTGGGAACAAGCCAGGACCATACGTTGCCGAGCACTCGTTCAACATCTACTCTCGACTTGGTGCTCGCATCGCCCTTGTTGGTATCGATGCGCGAACCGAGGTGAGCACCCCCCGATACTCCAATTTGCGATGTAACTGCTAACAGGAAGCAAAATAGCGTACTCGACACCAAGTCAACTATCCTGAGACGTACAATCTCATTTTCGACAGGCTACGGAGCGAGCTGAGCGCGGCCGCCGGCTCTTCGCGACCGATCAAGCACTTGATTCTGCTTCTCGGTATCCCCATCGCTTATCCGGTATGGAATCCCTGACTGAGCATTTGTGAGATGCGTGCTGACCTGGACATAGCGCCTGACATGGCTGGAGAATGTGCTGCGAAGCCCGATCATTGGACCCGTCAAGTTCCTGAACCGCCGTTTCGGCCTCGGCGGTGGACTCTTCAACCACTTCGACGGCAGCGTCGATCTCTTGGACGACCTCGACGATCACTACACGGCAAAGACGCATAAGAGAGAGCGAGCCGAGCTCATCGAGGAGATGCAGGCCATTGCTGCAGAGTTCTCCGTCCGCATCACCATCCTCGGCGGCGACGTGCATCTGGCCGCTCTGGGGCGCTTCTACTCCAACCCCAAGCTCAAGGTGCCCGTCGAGCAAGACAGCCGGTACATGGCCAATGTCGTGTCGTCGGCCATTGTCAACAAGCCGCCACCGCAGGCGGTCGCGAATCTTCTTGCTAGGAGGAACAAGATCCACCACCTGAACCACGACACGGACGAGACGCTGCTCGACTTCTTCGACAAGGACCCCGGCGACTCGAACAAGACGGCCGGCTTCAACCACTGCACGATGCCCAGCCGAAACTTTGCCATGCTGACGGAGAACTCGCCCAACGCGCCGCCAATGGAGACGAATGGCGATGCGCCGGGAGCCAGCAATGGTGGTCGCTCGTCGGAGTCGTTCCAGGGCAAGGACGGACACGCTCAGCTTCACCAGGGCGAGGTCGCGGCCGGCACCAAGCACAAGGCGGCACTGGATGCGACGCATGGGTGTGGCAACGACGGCGGCCTCGACATCTGCATCAACGTCGAAATCGACCAGCACGACGCCGAGGGCCAGACCCAGGGCTACGGGCTGACGGTGCCGGCCTTGAGCTACGAGGCGCGGGCTGCATCGACCCCTGCGTCATCTCACTAATCCCGACCGTCATGTTGCGTGGATGTATGCCATTTTGACCGTCTGCTTAAACCGAGATGGAGCTGGCGGAAGTTGGAAGAGAGGCCACACAATTGTGTAATCTTGTTGGGATATTGTTGTGTTGTAAGAGTTTCATGTTGGAAATGATGTCTTGGGATACCTACGACGCAGGGTCATGATCATGCAAAGATACCAAGAAGAGATGCTACGATAGCACTTGGATGGCCATGATGGGAAGTGGATGTTGGCTATGGATGGGATATTGGTACCCGTGCCTTGGGGGGTTCCTCCGGGCTGGTTGTTTCCCTTTATTCACGTTAGATACCTCAACAACTCCGCTTTGGAGTGCTGTTATTGTGCTGAGAACGGTGGTCTTGTAATACCTTGCCTTACGAGCAAGTTGGTTCGTGATGTCGTATTCCGATGCGGTACCGTACCTGCGCTATCCGATCACCCCCACGGGGCTGTTGTGAGAGCACGCAGGGTACGGGTTTTGCTGACATCTTTTTTCTACTAACCGCCGATTTCTCTGACATCTTTTTTCCGGTGGGAGCTCGTTTTCGCGACATCTTTGTAGAGCCAATGTCTCTGATATCACGAGGCACGGTTTCTCTGACATCTTTTTTGCATCAGATTACCCCATCGCGCGGGCGGTTGGCGGAGGGACTGGAGCCCTGGAAGTCCGAAGCTCGAATCTGGCAATCTGGGGCAAGACACGCTACTTGTACGGATACAGGGCCCAGGGCGGCAATGGACGGCTCCTCAGCAGATTCGCTCCGTCCTAGCGGCTCCGGAGCCCACAGATCACACCAACAATGCACGCCTCCCGCCCTGAGCCTCTTCCCGGGGGGCGGCTCGAGACGGGGGCGACGGTGAGCGAAGGCCGAAGTCGGGCGTCTTTTGACAGCGGCCGGGCCCCAATTGCCCAATGGCCGGCCAGCGAATCAGCCCCCGACTGCTCCATCGGGACCTACCCAGGCCCGTTGCGGCCAACGTCATGGGGGTCCGACCCACTGGGGGCCCTCTGCGGTGCATTTAACCCGCGATAAGCCGAAAGCGCCAGCCAAGCTCTCGACCACTAACATAAGAGCATCTGCGACGGGCGTTCCGACAAAGGACTTGGGGCCTTATTGTTGCTCTCCGACGACGACTGGAAATTTTCCTTCTCGCTTCCCTGGGCAGGACGAAGGAAAGAAGAACAAGACACGACGCTGCTTGCTCTCCTGCTTTCTCGCCATCGCCTTTGACGAAACGTTCCCCATCATGAAGTCGGTCATGTTCAACAGGGCGGGCGCCCAGGGCCTTCGCTGCGCCAGCAAGGCGTCCCAGCGGATGAGCATGGGCACCCTCGCGACGTGGAGGACGCCCAAGGTGGCCAACGAGCCCAACGTGAGTGACGGCGGCCCCATGGACCATGATGATGGCAGCAGCTGACGGGGATGGCATCAAACAGCACACCTACGCCAAGGGCAGCGCCCAGCGCCAGGGCCTGACCGCCGCCATCGAGCAGCTCCAGCAGAGGCTGCCCCTCGAGGTGCCCGTCGTGGTCGGCGGCAAGGAGGTACGTCGATGACATGCACACGGCTTGAGGAAGCCTCAGGCCCGAGACCCCAGCATCTAACGCAGCTCCTCCAGGTCAAGACGTCTCCCCTGTCCCACCAGTTCAACCCGTCCGACCACGCCAGCAAGGTCGCCTCGTACCACACCGCGACGCCCGCCGACGTCTCCAAGGCCATCGACGCCGCCCTCGCCGCCAAGCCGGCCTGGGAGTCGCTCCCCTTCGCTGACCGCGCCGCCGTCTTCCTCAAGGCCGCCGACCTCGTCGCCAACAAGTACCGCTACGAGATCATGGCCACCACCGTCCTGGGCCAGGGCAAGAACGCGTGGCAGGCCGAGATCGACGCCGCCGCCGAGCTGGCCGACTTCTTCCGCTTCAACGTCCACTACGCCCAGGAGCTGCTCAACCAGCAGCCCGAGCACAACGCCGCCGGCGTCTGGAACCGCCTCGAGTACCGCCCGCTCGAGGGCTTCGTCTACGCCGTCAGCCCCTTCAACTTCACCGCCATTGCTGGCAACCTGCCCGGCGCCCCCGCTCTCATGGGCAACGTCGTCGTCTGGAAGCCCAGTGACTCTGCCATTGCCTCCAACTGGCTGGTCTACCAGATTCTGCTCGAGGCCGGCCTGCCCAAGGACGTCATCCAGTTCGTGCCTGGCAACCCCGAGGAGGTGACCAAGGTCGCCCTGGGCCACAAGGAGTTTGCCGCCCTTCACTACACCGGCAGCACTGCTGTCTTCCGCAAGCTGTACGGAGCCATTGGCCAGGGCGTTGCCGAGGGCCGGTACAAGTGTTACCCTCGCATCGTGGGCGAGACTGGTGGCAAGAACTTCCACCTGATCCACCCGTCCGCGGACGTTGACAACGCTGCCATCCACAGTGTTCGTGGTGCGTTCGAGTACCAGGGACAAAAGTGCAGTGCCACGTCCCGCGTCTACGTGCCCAAGTCGCTGTGGCCCGCGTTCAAGGACAAGCTGGTGGCCGAGACCAAGAAGCTCACCATCGGCCAGCCGGGAGACTACTCCAACTTCATGGGTCCCGTGATCCACGCTGCTTCCTTCAAGAAGCTGTCTGGTGCCATTGACGAGGCCAATAGCGACAAGGAGATGGAGCTGCTCACCGGTGGTGCCTACGACTCGTCCAAGGGCTACTTCGTCCAGCCGACCATCTACAGGACATCCAACCCCGCGCACAAGTTCCTGTCCACCGAGTTCTTCGGCCCTATCCTGACCACCTACGTGTACGACGACGCCGCGCCCGATGCCTTTGCCAAGGCCTGCGAGCTGGTTGACACCACCTCCGAATACGGCCTGACGGGATCCATCTTCGCGACCGACCGGGAGGCGGTTCGTTTCGCCGAGGAGAAGCTTCGCAACGCGGCTGGCAACTTCTACATCAACTGCAAGAGCACCGGCGCCGTCGTCGGCCAGCAGGCGTTTGGTGGATCGAGGGCCAGCGGCACCGATGACAAGGCCGGCAGCCCCAACCTGCTGACCCGGTTCGTCAACATGCGGGCGATCAAGGAGGAGTTCAATGCGACGACCGAGGTCACGTACCCGAGCAACGAGGTTTAAAATAGCAACCGCCGTTTAGAGCGCCGTGGTTGCATCGGGCGGAGGTTTGATGGCCGGTGCGTTGGCCAGCTGATATCAAGGGTCTATGTATGATTGTACTGGAATCGGAAGCAGATTGAGACGTAGGGGGAGGGTATTACGATTTAATGAAGCTGCTGGTTTAGCGATCCGAGACGCAATCTGGCGTGATGGCGTGCTTCGTAAGAGCCTGGTCGTCGGCCGTCCGTCCGTGCATGTGTCATGTTGGGTAGGGATCCTGCCCTTCGTTTCTGCATTCCAGGTCTAGATGGCGTCCATGGCTGAAAGCCAAGCAAATAGTATATCGAACGACAAGCTCCGGCCCTCCGGGGCTGTGGGACCTGTCATTGGTTTTGACATGTTCCCGTCGCAGCGGCGCACTTGCGTACGCAACCCAGGATGCAGCTGGGAGGAGCTTAGACAACCCCGACTCGACCCCAGGTTCTCCCGCAGACCCTCAGTGGGTGAGCAAGGAAGTACGAGTACGAAGTATTGAATACTTTCCTGCTTCGTACCATGGACGTGCCCCGTGTGGCGTGCCCGAGTCGGCGGAATGCGTGCCTGGGGTGGTGCTGGCTGTTGGCTTGCCAAAACGCCAGTTGATTCATCAAACGAGGTGAACGATTTTTCTGTCTCGTCGACGTATACATAACGGGGATCGCGAAGCGTCTTGCGCACACATGGGCCGTTGGCCGCTGGCTGCGGCGTGGCGCTGACGGCCGTCTTTGTTTGGTTCGCCGCCTGGGTATCACGACGTGCTGTTGGGTTGTATTATCGTTGCAGCCCACACGGTGAGCGGCGATATCACGAATGAGAGACTAGAGGACCAACCCTCGCTCAGCAATCGCCCGACTCGCTGCGGTGAGCTCCCTCAGCAATCAGCATGCCCAGCTCACACGCGATCTGATCGTGCTCACAGTTTGAGGGCGATGCTTAGCAGGACTTGGCACGACCAACTGCCGGTCCTCCATCCAAGCAGTGCCACAGGCCGGAATATCCCTCGTCGGGGCAGACGTTCCAGACGCCCAACCCCCCATGCGTCAACCGAGTCGAGGGCGAATCGTGCCCGTGTTATCGCAGCTCGACGGTGGACACGTGCGCGTTCAGACCGGCCTCACACGACCGCAGCTGAGAAGGGGGGCTTGGGGGCCCCGCTGCGTCGTTCCTGGACTGGAGAGGGCGAAGACGATCCGGTAGCTCCATGGCGGTGGAGGCAAGGGCTATCGCAGACCGGGTGCGTTCGTGCGCCGTGCTGGGGGACCCTAGAGAGAGTCGTCGTCGCCCCCGCTGGCGCCCACATGGGCTCATTCGGCGCGGTGATTCGCCAGCTGCTGCTCAACGCCATGGGGAGCACGCGACCATTTTCTCGATGATGCTTGGTCAATTGTTGAATCGCAGGCTTCTCGCGCTGGCCCCCGTGGGCGGGCGACCAGAGAAGAGACGTCTTCGGCGTTTTTAGGTGGCCTGGCTGGCTCGCTCTTGGACTTGCCCACGGGGGCGGGAGGAGCCCAGTAGGGAAGGAAGGACGGTGCCTCGTGGATGCTTGCTTGTCTTCGAAGACTCAGCTGTCTCGGCCGTCTCCTTCCTGCCTGTCGTGAACTCTGCTCCCTCTTCCTCACTTTTCCTCTTCCTCTTCCATAATCCCCCTTCCTGCAAGCAATCTGACACGTCGACGCTATCTCGTCGTGAGTCCTTCGTTTTTCGGCCCCGTTGTCGAGCTTGAACTCCCCGAAACCTGCAGTACTTGCGGTGCTGTTGGTGCAGCTCCGCCCTCCCCCAGACACGTACTACTCATCAATACTGTGACGTCGCCTGCATCGCGTTGGTCAAAAAGCACGAGCCTACTTCCTGAAAGCGGCAGTGTCGGACAAGGCCGAAGGGAGCCGTCGAAACCCCAAAATAAGGAGTTCCTGGACAGCGGCGGCTCAAAACAGACGCGAAAGACGCAGACAAGGACGCGCGTGCTCTTCTCGATAAACGCTCGTGTGAGTCCTCCGGCGAGCACAGTTGACCCGCTTGCCATCCGGAAGGCGACTGCCGCCGCGCCACGAGAGCTTCAAAGGTTCCCGCCCACACGACACGGACCGACGAGATCCATCCGGTCGGACACTGCTCCTCGAGGCCTAGCCCAGCGACTCGGCCCCAGTCCACCCATCCAGCCGTCGCTGCGCACTTGGACGCATACACGAGACAGCAACGCTCGGTACTTGTCCGGGGCCTGCGCTCCCGATCTTCAAAGTACAGTCTACAAGGGGCACAGGCACAAGCACGAGCACAAGCCTCATCCAGACTGTGGCTTGCCCGTTTGGCTATAGCCGTACTGCCGCATCATCGCCATTTAATAACAGGGCATTATAACGCACGCGACTCCGCCATGCCCCGGCCGGTCCTTCCACCTACCCCTGGCTCGTCCACTGATATCAAGGGAAAGGACGGCGTCCAACAACTTACATCGCTTCACCTCTCCTTTGAGCTCCCGCCTCCTGCCATACACGATGGTTTGCGCATACCCCCGACGGATACAAAGCGCTCTTCTCCCACTCAGGCTGCCTACCCGCCGCCGTTGACGGCCTCGCCGAGGGCCGCGTATCCTATGCAGGCTGCTGAGACGGTCAAATCTCGCCGGAGATCGTCTGCTGCGAGGGAACCCAAGGACACCTCATTCGCTCTTCCACCGCCCCCGACCAGATCAAGGAAGATTATCCAAATGAAGCCCCGGCCGCAGGACGAGGCGGGGGAGAGCTCCTCCGCCAAAGACGCTGGCAAGTCTGGTGCTAAGGGAGCTGCAAACGCAGGCAAGGCGGCCAGCAATGCCGCGGCCGGCGATAAAGGGAAGAAGAAGCAGCCCAGTGCCACGAGTGCCGCGGGCCGCAAGATTGCGAGGAAGACGGCCCACAGCCTCATCGAAAGGAGGAGGCGCAGCAAGATGAACGAGGAGTTTGCCGTGCTCAAGAGCATGATTCCGGCTTGCACGGGAGAGATGCACAAGCTGGCTATCCTGCAGGTTCGTACGGTCCTATCCCGCAAGTTGACATGACCCCCATCAGGGAGAGTAGTGCCTCGCCCCGAACCGAACTAACTGGAGAGCCATAGGCGTCCATCGACTATGTCCGGTACCTCGAGGATTGCGTGGCCAAGCTGAAGGCTCAGCACGGCGAGAACCAAAGCCGCGCGGAGTCTGGTCACAACCCACTGCCGCCTATCCGCGAGTTCCACCCGACATTCCACGAGGACCCTGCTGGCGACGTGGAGATGACCGACTCGGATACGGCGTCGCCCGTCTTTACCGGCCATCATGACCACTCACACCAGCCGTCCATCTCGCCGGCTCTGCGTGCGCAGGACTCGCGACATCGCCAACACTCGTACTCATCCGTCTCGACGGACCACAGGCAATACAGCTACAGCACCTCGGCCGGCACTTCACCGGCTTTTGGGCCTCAGCGCCACGGCATGTACGCCCAGAGCAGCATATCGACGTCCGGGTCGACACTGACAAGCCCGGCGTTGAACCCACAAAGCGATGTCGACCAGGAGGCCACGGCGGCGCTGTTGATGCTCAACAATGATAGGCGTGGCACCAATGCCAACGGACGGGGCCTGTCGGTTCGTGACCTGCTCAGCACCTGAACGCTGATTGACAGACGTGACAGACGACTGCCTCAACCGGCGCAGCCAACACTTGATCGAAGTCCATGACTTTGTGTAACCGATACGACTTGCCATCATTGCTCGGCACGTTGCTGAGCATCTTGCTGATGCTACAACTCTCCAATGACATGGCAGATCACCCCCCTGGTAGGCCTCAGCCCGCGGTGGACACGATACCCCTCTTCGAAACTGCGACGATGCGACGAAAAGTTTGATATAGATAGGATGACGAGGGATAAAACGCGACATGATGTTTGCTTACTTTCATTTGCCGGGCCTACAACTGAGATGAATCTTGTCTGTTTGGCGCGAACGACACTATGCGATTGGCGTTTTGGCGGGTTTGTGCAATGGGAACCGTGAATTTTGAGCGAATGGTTGAAACATCGGCTAGGTCGTAGGGTTAGGAGCGCTTGCTTGCGTGTGCCATGTATGATGTTGGCTAGAATTAATTGATCAATGCCAGACCGTGGTCGTCGCTGGTGAAAGGGAGCCGTGAGAGTATTATATTCATGAGGCAGTCATATCTCTAGACATTACACGGAACCCTTATATGGTGTACCGATTACCTTGACCATATATTAGTTGTACATTTTGCTTTTGATGACCATGAACACGCATTCAACAGGTTGGTTGGCTTAGGCCTTTAGTCGCTCAGTTTCAGCCATGTCATTGTGGGCATCCTTGAGGAGGAAGCTGCGTCGAGTCAGTACATCTACGCGGGCTGCTCGGGGGACAACCGGGGTGCTAACTTGTACCACAGGAACGTCGGGGCAATGGTCATGAGATGCCACAGGCTGTGCGCGTCGATGCAGCCCAGCCAGGGCGGAAAGTCGAAGAGCTCCATGCTCATGGCGAACATGACCCAGGCGACGACAAGACCGGGCCAGATAGCCCACATGCGCCGCGAGCTGCGGTAGTGGTCGTAGCTGAACCAGCTCCACAGGATGTTCTGGAGGATGCCGGCGGCGACGTTGGCGGCCATGTTGTACGTGTAGTCCCAGCGCACGAGCTTGAGGTAGGCGACGTGGGCGAGGTAGAGCAGCGCGCAGAGCAGCGTCCAGGCGCGGAGGACGGAGCGGAGGCGGGGGGTCGGGCGGTCGAGGCGGAAGACGCGGATGGGGGTGTAGTACATGCCGTAGAGGACGCTGGCGCCGGCGGCAAAATAGTCGAGCTCCTCGGTGGCCTGGAAGTCGCGGGTGTGGAAGAGGGCGGAGAAGAGCCAGCTGGCGATGCCGATGCGGGCGAGCCACTCGTACCAGGGGCGCAGGGGGTAGGCGGCGGGGATGCTGGCGCGGACCTTGCGCAGGCCCTGCCAGTGGGCGTAGAGGTTGCCGAGGGAGAAGAGGACGGAGAAGGGCTCCTGCATGCCGAGGAAGCGGTGGAAGGGCCACTTGCCGTGGAACTGGACGACGGGGTGGGCGGAGGCGATGCGGGCGGCGGTGGTGATGTGCTGGCAGGTGTAGTCGCACTCGGAGGCGCACGTCCAGAGGAGGAGGCGGCGGAGGAGGGCTGCCATGAAGCAAGTCAGTATCGACGATGGACATTGGCGTTGTGCGTCGAAGCGCTGCTGTATTTGGATTCGAGGGGGAGACGTACGGATCGGGGTGTGTTCCTTGCCAGGGCCGCAGTTTTCGTCTTTGCAGACCTGCGTTCAACACGTCAGCTTTACCGTCATGACGAGTCTACGGGCGCGCGGTGATTACCTCGAGGCACTGCTTAAACTCGGGGAGCCGGTCCCCTACCGAGGCGCTCGCCGCGCCGCAGAGCACCACGACGACGACGGCGAGGCGCAGGACGCGGGTCCCGATGCGCCCCCTATCCGATGCCATCGCGCGGGCATGCACAGGCAGCGCGAGCAAAGGTCAAGAGCACGCGTGCGCGTACGCGATGCGTGAAAACAAAAGGAAGGACGAAGGAAAGAAGGAAAGAAAGAAAGAAAGGAAACCAAAAAAGGGGAGAAAGGTTGGAGGAGGAGGAGGAGGAGGCCGGCCTTGCCAGAGCATCGGGGATTTCGGACCCCAGACGGGATCCGGAGGGCGGCGCTAGTGGGTGTCCACTGTCGCGCGACGCGCTAGGCCTGGCATTGACTGACATTCTCCAATCTCGGCTGCGCCCTGGAGTCTGCAGCGCTCTCCGACGGCAAATGTCCGAATCTGCAGGATGCACGGGCAGGGAATTGGGATACGTCATACCGGAATCTGCCGTGTTTGTGCAACACTGGCTGGAGCTTCCAACAACACCAGCGCGAAGTACGAAGTAGTCAGATGACACGACTTTGACACTCTTCCATCGACTCCTACTTGCGAAAACTTGGGAATAAAATAGCGTCCGCCATCAAGCCCCCATCAAGCCAGATGTCGTCGTGGTCGCCGCTTCCATCCAGCACAGTCACTCTCAGCCTTCGGAGCACTAAGACTCGCAAGAGAGATCGAGTTGAGTGGCGCTGAAGAAGAAGTCAGCTGGAACCCATTGCCGTGTTCCGCGCTGCCTCGTTCGTTTGGTCATGTTGTGAAAGAGACAAAAGAAATCTATTCTATTCTGGCTATTTCTACCACGCTGGTGCCTCTCGCCCTAGTACCTGTACATACATTGTGCTTCTTGTTGCTTCCGTGTATGCGCGCACATGCAGTCAGCCGTCAACTTCAACGTCGCTTGGCCTCAAGCTTGGCTCGTTCCGCTTCGACGACTTTCGGGCTCACATGGTCCTCGCCTATCCAGTTGTTCCGCCAGTCCGTGTTACAGCCCTCTCTCAGAAAGTACACAAAGAGCTCCAGCTTGCCAGACTTCGTTGGCCTCGCGTCCAAGACCTCAACGCCCTCATCCAGGCCTTCGTAATTTCTCTCAAAATCGCTAAGCATCTGCGGGTCGTCAATCTTCATGTTGCACCTCGGTTGCCAGCCTTTACTGCCGTTTGGCGACTCGAAGTAGAAGAGGGGCTGGCGCTTGCCCTTTCGATCGAGTATGCGCTTCACTGGTATTTCTTCGCCTGCAAGGTTTCGCGAGCCCGCGCCGTCCTGATCACTTGTCACGTCGCACCGGATGCTCGGCATTTTCCAATAGCGACACCGTTTGACAGGGCGATTCTCGACGCTGGGGTCGTCGCAAGCCGTGTCCACCGTTCGTTTCGGCCGTGGCCTTTGCGCGCTCCGTCGGGTCAACTGCTTGGCAGGTTGGCGGATCAAGAGAGGGCATAATTCATCGAGATCCTCCTCCGTGTCAGATTCGGACCAGATGCTCGCCGATGACGGGACATAAGTGCTCGTTGGTGACGAAATGCTCGCCGGTGATGAAACATGAATGCTCGCCGGTGCTGAAGTGCTCGCAGGTGATGAAGTGCTCGCTGGTGCTAGAGTGCTCGCAGGTGATGAAGTGCTCGCCGACGCGCATTTTTTGTAGGCGCTCGAGCAGACGGAATATTCTAGCGTCGAGTACGCCGGATCTGCCAGCTGGTCGATGGTGTTGGCATCGTCGTCGCGGTCGTTGGGACGAGAGCTGGTGACGAACCGCGGTCGTTGTGGGAGCGACTCCGGCGTGACGGGTGATGGCTGAGACTGCTTTCCCGCAGTCTTTGCTGCGAGCTGCTCAACCGCCCGCAAAAGAGTCGCAGCAGTGTCGTTGAGCTGGGCACCGAGACGTGCTATCGCCTCCTGTGCTTCACGCTGCCCTCTGAGCTGTTCGCTCCGCACTCCAGCGAGCTCGCGGCGCAGGTCAGCCACATCCGCTCTGAGGAGTCCGAGTTCATCCCTCTGTGCGTCATCCTCTCTCTGCCTGTCATTGAGCCCGGCTAGTATGAGGCTGATGTTCGTCTGCAGCATCTGCAGTGCCGGTGTCATTACGGCTCCGTGTCCTGGCTCGGTGGGTTGAGGATCCCCCGGCCCGTGGTCTGATGGGAATACGGGATCGATGATGCCATGCATGTCCGTCGACTGCAAAACGATCATGTCTGCGTAGAAGACGAGTTGGTCGCTCCATGAAAGTCAGCCGGCAACGCTTCATGTTGTGGAAGCGTTGGATGACTTACGCCTCAAGACTCGATTCCAGCGGTGTCTCCCTGCATTTTGCACCCAATACGGTGAGGCACCCTCTGCACGTGAACACCTCCAGCGTGCTTGCAAAGAAGCAGAGTCAGCCGCTGGTGCAAATAACGCAACAGTCCATTGCCGCCTGAGTCCTGACAGTGCTGGCTGTTGGACACAAGGCAGATTGACCAGACTCACCACTCCTCAAACACGCCATAACGAACCGTCCCCTCGAATGCGGTCATTCGGAAATTGCCATGGCTCTCCAAGGGTCTGGTTGGCGAGACCCAAGTTGCACCGTAGCGCGCCCATTCGTTGAGGACGCTGCCCAGTTGCATGCGGCATCCGCGGCAGCTCACAATGCACTCGACGAGGGCCATGGTTGGGGAGCGTGAGAGGAGCTGCTTCCCGCCGCGAGCCTCAATCCAAAGCACACGCTGCTGGATTTATAGGACTCGACAGAGGGAGGGTGTCGTTGCGGGAGAGGAATTGAGGGGCCCTCCATGGAGGCAGTGAAAATTCGAGAACAGAAGTTGTCTCTTTCCTCACCTCACACCACGTCGCGACGCGGAGTCGCGTCCACCAAATGCAGAAGACTTCGCGAAAAGTCGGCATTGCCCAATCGAGGAGGGGCGCGATTGCCTCGTCTGGTGGTTTGCGAGATCTTAAGTGTTGGTGGCGTTGCGTTTTGCTTTTGGCAAACGCGGCTCGCAGTGATGAAGTCGTCACCGTTGAGAACTGTAAAAAAGGGGCGGTTCCGCGGAGGCTCCCGACCAGACGGGGAGCCAGGATGCGCATCCGCGGGGACGATGTAATATGTGGCCAAGCCAACAGGGCTGACCCGGGTTGCCAGGGCATATCTGCAGGCTCACCACGCCCCTTTGCCCCTTGATGTTCTAGAAGCTCTGCGTAACTATGTACTTGCATGGCGCAACAGCACAAACACGTTTTCGGGCCTAGGCAACCGACTCGTCCGCCGCAAGGCGAACTGTTGAGAAACAAAGTGGCTCGCGGCCAAGGGGGTTGGAAATTACTTCGACTACGAAGCACGCCGCAGTGATGATCGAAAGAGGCCGCCAATGAAAGCTGCAGCAACTCATCCTCGTGCCAGGTCACCAGACCGCAAACAAACGGGGGCTGATCAAATACACTGCCTCCGACCAGCACTGAATGCCGACATGCTCGGTTCGAATCGAATCCTACTGTGACAAAGTGCTCGAGTTGAAGTGTACTGGCGATCTTCCTCGCAGCCTTCATGTTGTCATGGACGCCAGATGCGGAGGACATAGCGTCGAATCCAACGATCGGTTTCTGAAGGCGCTGCAACCGCTGCTAAAACAGATCAAGAAGCTTGTCCTGAACTTCTGATGCCATTTGTGAGAATTGTGGCCTATTCACAGAATGTGGACTTCATCGCGAGCTCTTCCGACTTGACTTTGATTGCCTTGGTCAGTCTCATGACTCAAAATGAGCCGTTTCTGCTCATCATCCCCTTGGGCGGCTTGCGTGCATGTAGCCCAGAAGCCTGAAGTCGGCCAACTGGAGAGGTAGCGCCTGCTTTTGGTTCACAACAATACGTCGGCTGCTTGCCGTTTTGGTTGTCCATTACACCGGCTTGCATACGCGCTGTATGAGGAGATTGCTGGAGATGCATCAAGCTCTACTTGGCGGCGGAGCATTATCACAGCGAAGCTTTGATAGTGCTACCTTAGTCATGCAAGTGTGCTGTAGGATAGAGGGCTTCGGACGACGGCAGATGCTTCAGAGACGCTGTTTGGCTCCATGTCCGCTCATGAAGTAGCAGAGGATGCGGGGCTTGACGACGCTTCTTACCGGCATCTCTCAACTGCTGAGCAATCCCTTGATTCCTGAAGTCTCAAGGATAGTGATGCCTATATTGCTGGATAATGCAGCTCCTTTGGGTTCGATTGAACCGCTCTTGTTTCACGGGCCAACGGGTGGAGAGAATGGCGAGTCTTCGAATCGCGAAGCCTATTGAGAGCAAGGGATTGACTCGGTGATGGCTGGAAACACGGGACTAGTCGTCTCTAGACAGTGTTTATGAGTATTCCATCCTAAGCAGGCAGGGCTGGCTGCTGGCTGTACCAAAAAGCCAGGCCAGCGCAGTGCATCGTCAAAGTACACATATTGCCTAAAGGAGAAGCGAGGGCGGGTCGGGTTTACAGAGCAGAGCACACTGTGAACCCTCATGAATCACAATCGCGGCGCCAGTTGCAGCAAGACGGAGTATGTGGAGAAATCTTCCCCAACGCAATTCACTGATCAATTGGCTCCGGTGAAGACCGTGAAGCTCTGTCGAGCTACCGAAAGCCAGCGTCCTGCGCAGCTCAGGTCGCCCCACCACCAGCGCCGGTTGCCCACGGCAACCCACCGCGCTCTCATTGGCCACTCACCACGGCCAGCCAAAATATGCGACCAAACGTTCCCCGATTGTTTGGCGATGCCCATGCATCCATCAATTCCGGACGCGACGCACCGACTAATTTCTCGAGATATCGCTGCAGCTCAGACCATGGCCACGCCCAGCACGTAAAAACCCATCTCTTACTTGCGCCGGCTTGCAGCAGCTTTGCTCGAAGAACACCACCAGCAGCCACACTCACTTACACACGACGCGTCCGGCCCAGATGGCGACGGCCTCGCCAACCCCGATGGCCACCGGCCCCGTGCGGAGGACTTCGCAGCGTCAGGCTCTGAGACGCCCGCCTTCGCGACCGATGCTCAACAGGAGCGAGAGCCAACCTGCTCCTGCGACCGGTGCCGCGGCGCCGAATGGCCACGCGCAGGCCCAGTCTCAGCAGCAGCAACAGCAATATCACGACGACAGCTCCGAGGACGAGATCCCCGTGCCTATGAAGCTCAGCGCCCTCACCAAGGCACTTCTCAACGACGGCGCCCCGGATCCTGCAGAGAAGCGACCCTCGCCTCCGCGAACGAGACGACGGGGTAGCCAATTGAACACGTCTGGAACCGCAGCAGCGTCGCAGGACCGGAGGCATTTGAGGTCCGGAAGCGCGCAGGCACCCGATACCAGCAGATCGTCGAAGCCCCCGAGTCGCGAGGCCAGCCCCGTTAGGAAGCGGGTTGTGCGACTGAGCAACACGCCCCAGAGCCTGAACCAGATCCAGCCATCCAAGAGACGCTCAACCTCCATGTCCAGGGGTACCGGCGCACAGCGTCCAACGCGGCCACCAAGCAGGACGGGCGCCAGGGACACCCGAGACAAGCCCGCGGAGGAGAGGCCAGATTCTGGGCAGGAGCCGCGACCGGATATCAACACTCCTGGAAACGGTGAGCGCGTCGTGCGCATCGTCTCCGGGTCGTCTGGCAACCGCAGCCGGATTGGATCCTCAGGCCCATCCTCAGGACGGTCAAATTTCGACCGCTCAGTCGTCGACAAGTCTGGTTTGGAAGCCGACTACGACCAGCCTGAAGCACCCGAGACTGTCGCACGCGGCTCTGCAAATGTCAGCCACGGCAGCGTCTCTCGGCATCCGTCAACGAGGAGCAGGACCGATGAGAACGCCAACCCGCAGAGCTCCATGCGCGTCAAGCGAGTGGGAAAGATTCCCGGCAGCTTTCTCAGTGGGCCAGCAAGGCGAGGAAGACGACGTCAGAGCGAGGAGGACGCAGAGGAAAACGGCGACATGATCTCGAGCCAAGAACCCGACCACCAGCCCATCGACGACGTACCCGAGGCATCCTACTATGCCGACGGTATTCGGGGCTTCAACTCTGGCAGTCCCGTCAGTGGAAATGCTGCAGCTCGAGCTATTCACCGGAGGTATGCCTCTAGCGCTGACCTCCAGGAGCCAGGATCTGCCAGGCCCTCTCCACGTGGCATTCAGCTGGAGATGAAGAGGGCAGAGGAGATGCCAGGGCACATCTTGCCCATGCGGATCGAGATGCCAGCTGCACACGACCAAGAGAACGAGGTTCCTGCTAGCTACAAGCGATCCAAGATCTCGGTCGAGTATCCTCTCGAAAAGGTTCCCCGACGACCCTTGAGTGTCGATCTCGGCGGTGCCAAAGCTGTCTCGCCCGAGAGGAAGCCGCTCGCTTCCATCGCAAACAACACACCGCACAGGCCGGCTCCTCCACCACCGCCAAAGATGTCCGTCCTGGAAGCGGCAACGTCGACTGCTGGAGCGGCGGCCACAACGACCCAGGCTAAGCAGCGTCGGAACGTGCTGAGGGTCAACGGCAAATGCTACACCAGGCTGGACTGCCTCGGCCGCGGCGGCAGTGCCAAGGTGTACCGCGTCACGGCGGAGAACGGCAACATGTTTGCTCTCAAGCGGGTGTCCCTGGAGAACGCAGACGAGACGACCATCAAGGGCTACAAGGGTGAAATCGACCTACTCGGACGGCTGTCCCGCGTGGACCGCGTCATCAAGCTATTCGACCACGAGATGAATTCGGAGAAGCAGGTGCTTACCTTGGTGAGTTTGCTTGATGCAGAACGCGTTGTATTTTTCAATGTGTGTGCTAACCTCACGTGCAGCTTATGGAGATGGGTGAGCTGGACTTGAACAAGCTCCTGACATCCCGCCAGAACCCCGAGGCAGCCAAATTCGACCCCGTGTTCGTGCGCTTTTACTGGAAGGAGATGCTCGAGTGTCTGCAGTCGGTCCACCAGTACGACATTGTGCACTCCGACCTGAAGCCTGCCAACTTTGTGCTGGTCCGCGGCCGGCTTAAGCTCATCGACTTTGGCATCGCCAATGCTATCCAGACGGACGAGACCGTCAATGTCCACCGCGAGACGCAGATTGGCACGCCAAACTACATGTCCCCCGAATCGCTGATGGACTCGAACAACCCGCGCGGAGGACGACTTCCCGGTCGCCCCAAGCTTATGAAGCTGGGCAAGCCTAGCGACATCTGGTCGCTTGGTTGCATTCTGTATCAGATGGTCTACGGCCTGCCGCCGTTTGGCCATATCGCCAACCAGATGGCGAGGTGCCAGGCCATTATCAACTGGGACCACCAGATCGAGTTCCCATCCCGTGCTATGGGCGGTGTCTCCGTGCCGCCCTCGCTGCTGCGGACCATGAAGCGGTGCCTTAACCGGGAGCAGCACATGCGTCCTACTTGCGAGGAGCTCCTCCACGAGACGGATCCCTTCCTCCACCCCGCGGAGCTCAGCGACAAGGCCCTGCCCATCGACGAAGATCTGCTTGGTAGGATCATCCAGAGCGTCGTCACCAGGTGTCGCGAGCGCATGCCCACCGAGGCTGAGAGCATGAGCGTCTGGCCGCAGGCATACTGGGCCAGCATTAGAAAGGCCATGGCGGGCAGGATGTGAACGCGACCTCCCAGATAACGAGATCCGTTGGAGATAACAGAAGGGAGGGGCTATTGTTTTGCATTACTTGCACGGACTGGAACGGCTTGCTGTGTTTTCCTTTTTCCATGAAGCTTCGGAACGGGAGGCGGGTGTCTCTTCAGCTTGGTGTTGAGGAGTCTTTTCTTGACTTTCGTTGCATATACCACCTTTTTTTTTGTGTACGAATGCACAGGATCCTCTACTTATTAATCTTGATTGGAGCCAGCACAGTCTAGCGTTCAGGATTGTTGCCTCGCGGAGTGGCCGAGCTTTTCAATACCAGCATCTTTCGCGGGTCATCAACCAGTAGTAGGAGCTGCCAAATGTGCCATAGTGTTTTGATTTATTGTACAGCCAGCTTTCGCTGGTAGATGGTACATCGCCTGCAAGACGGTTGACTAGATGGTGTCGGAATACATGATTCTCGCTCAGACTCCCCTCTCATCCTCCCATTTACTCAAATTTTGCCTCGTTCAAGCCGTCAGCTCCTCAGCGTCTTCCAGGTTCTTAATGTTCAACTCCGAGACCCTCAGTATCGTGTAGCGGTGCTTGCTCTTGGCCTGTCTCTTTCTCCGCGACCTCCGCTTCTTCTTGATCTTGATCCGCAGCGGCTCCGACTCTGTTCCCAGCACCGTCGCCCGGCACTCAAACACCCGCTCGTCAACGTGCGGCGCCCCCTTCATCGTGTAGTCGCGGCTGCCGATGACGCTGGCGCGGTTCAGGCGCAGGACGTCGCCGGGGAGGACGCCCGGCATGCGGAAGGGGAGGCGGATCTGGTCGCCCTCTTGGACGAGGTAGGGGAAGCCGTGGATGTGGACCGTGATGTAGTGGCCGGGCTGGGCGGCAAGGAAGGGGAGGAGGTTCTTGACAGAGTCCGCGATGGGCGTCGGCGGCGCGCTCGGATGGCTCTTCTTGAACGCCAGGGGCCGCACCTCTCCGTCTGTGGGATTCGCGGCGTTGTTGACGTGCTGCTTCAGCACGGGCTCGACGATGGGCGCCGTGGTGTTGAATGCCCGGCTCCGGATTGGCAGCGCAAAGGTCGGCACGAGGCGCGAAGCCGGCGCCCGGAGCTCCAGCACGGAGCGGAGAAGTGCTCTGCTCATTTTGGACCGCAATGCCCTCGAGGCGTGGGCTCTATTGCAGGTTGCGATGGCAGGACATGAGGTTCGCTGCTCTCTAAAAAGTTCACGCAAGCGATGCAATTGGGGGAGTTGGGCTCGGATAAGCGTGGCGCCGGCCGCCGACGAATTTTCTTGGCGACGCCCGCCTCTCGATTAAACCGCCACTTTTTTTTTGGCAGACGGCGAAATTTCAACCTCGAGGCCCAGATCCCAGATCCCAGATCCCCACTACAGACGAGCCGCAAAGTCCCCCGAACCGGGCAACACCGTCAACATGGTACGCTCCATCTTTGACTTTGGATGCTTGGGGAAATGATGCTAACAGTGTCCTGCAGCCGCAGAACGAGTATATGGAGAGGTGGCGCAAGCTGCACGGCCGCCGCCTCGACCACGAAGAGCGACTCCGAAAGAAGACCGCCCGTGAGGGCCACAAGGCGTCCCAGGATGCGCAGAACCTCCGCGGCTTGAGAGCGAAACTGTACCAGAAGAAGCGCCACCATGAGAAGATCCAGATGAAGAAGCAAATCAAGGCGCACGAGGAGCGAAACGTCAAGACCGCCGACGAGAAGGAGCCGACGACGCCCATGCCTTCTTACCTGCTTGACCGGACGAACCCCTCCAACGCCAAGGCGCTGAGCAGCGCCATCAAGAACAAGCGCGCTGAGAAGGCGGCCAAGTTCAGCGTGCCGCTGCCCAAGGTGCGCGGCATCAGCGAGGAGGAGATGTTCAAGGTGGTCAAGACGGGCAAGAAGGTGCAGAAGAAGGCGTGGAAGCGCATGGTCACGAAGCCGACGTTCGTGGGACAAGACTTTACGCGACGCAACCCCAAGTACGAGCGCTTCATCCGGCCCATGGGTCTGCGCTACAAGAAGGCCAACGTCACGCACCCCGAGCTCGGCGTCACCGTGCAGCTGCCCATCATCAGCGTCAAGAAGAACCCCCAGAACCCACTGTACACGCAGCTGGGCGTCCTGACCAAGGGCACCGTCATCGAGGTCAACGTGAGCGAGCTGGGGCTGGTCACGGCGGGCGGCAAGGTTGTCTGGGGTCGGTACGCGCAGGTGACGAACAGCCCGGAGAACGAGGGCTGCATCAACAGCGTGCTGTTGGTGTGAGTGAGGCTCGCGCACAGGGGTTTTGTGCTTGAAACGGTTTGTCACCACCTGCATGTATTGGCGTTGGAGGCGTTGGGATCATGAAAACAAGACTTTGATGGGCTGCTCGGCTGCACGGTTGCTGAAGATATAAGACGAGCCGAGGACAGGAGAGAGCAGAGGTCGTAGAGGCATACGTATCATACGTGTCTGAGCACATAGATCAAGTATGTAGCTGAAATCTAGATCGGTCCAAGTGAGCGGTTCTTGAACGTGTCGTTCCTCCTGTCCTGGACGCTTGGTTTCCATGTGCCGTACTTGTTGAGCATGAAGGCCGGAAACTCCCATATCTCACTCCTTGCCAAGTTCATGTGTTTTCGGTACAGTAAATATATGCACCACAAATGCGATAACATCTGGCCGTCGTAAAACAAAGAGGATCCCATGAGTGCCTGTGAAGCCGGCGACAATGAAGCGCCGCGTTAGCGCCGTCGCAGGCGCGGGCGGGCCGTGGCAGGGTCCAGTCCGGCGCAGTCCCTGCAACGAAAGGCAAGGCGGTGACGGCGATGAATTATTTTCTGCCCGACAAAACCTGCACCGTCCCGCCATTCCCACCCTCTTCCTCCGGCGTTTGTATACTTCCATCGCTACGTCCTTCAAACGGCTCTATTTTCCACCACGCCACATTACACCGGACGTTCCTTTGAAATCACGTCATCATGAGCGGCGACAAGATGGACGTCGAGGTTGCGGAGGAGAAGATGAAGACGCTCGAGCACAGCGAGCAGCACTATTTCAAGAGGTTCGTCGACACCGCCGTCGGTTCGGTCCATGCCCAAGCAAGCATGCGCGATGCGCTCGCTGCTGGGTCATGGATGGCCGTTTGCCCGCTGCCCACGACAGGATGATCTGACTAGGATGCAACAGCTACGACCACCATGGTACAACTTGACTCCCGGGACAAGGTCCTCTTCTTTTTGATCGCCGCTAACCGTCGTCTCCCACGCGAAAAGGCATCCACGAGGAAATGCTGGTATGCATGCGCGCCCCTCCCCCGCCTAAAACTCCCAAAACACCAACCCCGCGATGATTTTTCCGGGCGGTCTGCGAATGGGCTCGAAATGGCGGGAGCATTTGCTGACACAATTGCGCTGTACAGAAAGATGAAGTGCGCACGCGGTCGTACATGAACTCCATTATCCAGAACAAGCACCTCTTCAAGGACAAGGTTGTCCTCGATGTCGGATGTGGTACCGCTATCCTGTCCATGTACGTTCCCAGCCCGACCCCATTGATAGACGGCGCCGCCGTCTCCGATGGCTTCTCCTTTGGATATTCCTGACAGCGCCCCCCCAGGTTCGCCGTTAAGGCCGGCGCCAAGCATGTCATCGGTGTCGACATGTCGTCCATCATCTTCAAGGCCCGCGAGATCGTCAAGGCCAACGGTATGGCCGACAAGATCACCCTGGTCCAGGGCAAGATGGAGGAGGTCCAGCTGCCCTTCCCCAAGGTCGACATCATCATCTCCGAGTGGATGGGCTACTTCCTGCTCTATGAATCCATGCTCGACACCGTCCTGTACGCGCGCGACACGTACCTCGAGAAGGATGGCCTGATCTTCCCTGACAAGGCCACCATCTTCTTTGCCGGCATTGAGGACGGCGACTACAAGGAGGAGAAGATTGGATGTGAGTTCCTCCTGCGACTTTTGCCATAATATCTTGCGCTGACCCCATCGCGCCAGTCTGGGACAACGTCTATGGCTTTGACTACACGCCGCTGAAAGAGACGGCCCTCTCTGAGCCCCTTGTCGATACCGTCGAGATCAAGACCGTCGTCACTGACCCCACCCCCGTCCTGACCCTGGACCTCTACACCTGCACCACCGCCGACCTGGCCTTTGCCACCGACTTCAAGCTCGCCGTCAAGCGCGACGACTTCATCCACGCCCTCGTCTCCTGGTTCGACATCGAGTTCAGCGCCTGCCACAAGCCCATCCGCTTCTCGACCGGCCCCCACACCAAGTACACCCACTGGAAGCAGACCGTCTTCTACTTCAAGGACGTCCTCACCGTCCAGCAGGGCGAAGAGGTCCAGTGCAAGCTCCAGGTCAAGCCTAACTCCAAGAACCGCCGCGACCTCGACATTGACCTCGCGTACGAGCTCGAGACGGACGACTCGACCCGGTCTGCCGCCGGCAAGTGCGAATACCACATGTGCTAAAGGCGTTCAAGGGCGCGGGAGCCAGGGTAATTTGAGGGAGCATTTGGGCAGCACCCCAAAAAAAAGTTCCAAGGAAGATGTAGACGGGGAAGGGAACTGGGCGGCGTACTTCGATTTTTTTCATGCTTGACGGACTCAGCCGCGGGTTGGACCCGGCACTCAGATAGATGCGACCTGTAAAGACGTTGAAGAAGAAGCAGAAAACGCGAGCTAACGGCATGGCATGGCATGGTTGATGAAGAACCTTTGACGAGAAAGGGGGATACCAGATACACCAGTCAATAGACCAAGATGAACAACTCCAGACACAGTACGAAGGCTAGGCGATGATATGTGAAGAGTAAATCGGGATATAAATTTTGTCAAGGAAAAAGGGGGCTCTGCAAAGCCCCCTCCCAGTCGGTTTAACGTCTACATGCTTGCACCTGACAAACACTCGGGACTTTTGACGCCTTGTGTCGCGTGTGGGGAATATCAAGTATATCCTTCTGCCAGTTTCCCCTTTTCCAGTTGTTTCTTCCTTCGTTCGTCATACGTCAAACGTGTCTCTTCTCACCTAATTTTGGGGGTCACTCTCACTCGTGAAGTCTCTCTCCCGAGATCCTGTTTTACCTCTCGTCATGAAAGCGGGCGCTTGTGGTTTTCCTCACCACTTTGCAGGTTCATGGCGACACCCAGTAGTCAGCAACTAGTCGTTCTACGAGCCGAATTGCTTGACAATCTGGGCCACCTTGTTCGCCAGCTCGTCCGCCTCGGAGCGGGTCGCCGCCTCGGCATATACGCGGCAGGCGTTCTCGGTGCCGCTGGCGCGGGCAAAGGAGCGAGCGCTAGTGTACTTCCTAACGACCTGGTCGATCTCGTCCTGTGCGCCGGGCGGGTGGCTGAGGCGGCGCTCAGCGTCGGTGGCCTGGAAGAGGTCTTTGTTGCCGACCTCGACGCGTACGAGGCGGTTGGGGAGGTCAGTGTAGGTCATGGCCCAGTCCTTGAGAGTCCATCCCTTGTGGGCGAGGATGACCTCGACCATGAGCATGTCGGTGATGGCGTCGCCGACGGTCTGGTTGATGAGGTCGCCGACGGCGGCGAGCGTCTCGAGGGCATCCTTTTGGGCGGGAGACTGGGGCTCCTTCTCCCGGAAGACGCGCATCGCCTCCTGGGAGAAGACGACGGTGCCGTGACCGTTGGCCTCGAAGTAGACACCAACGTCGAACTGGCACGCCGCGTGGTGCAGGTGCTTGACACCCGTGGGCGTGCAGACGACGGGAAGCTGCAGGTGCTTTTGGATGTAGTTGGTGCTGGCACCGTTGGCGTAAGCAGTCTGGACAACACCAATACGAAGGTCGTCCTCCAAACCAGCGGAGTGGACGAGGTCGCCGATGAAGGAGGCGGCGAGCGAAGAAATGCGGTCACCGTCCAGCATGAAGAAGCCAGTGTCGGGGTCGATCCAGTAGTAAATGAGGCGATCAGCATCGCCATCGAAGGAGCAGCATCGCGCGCCAGGGACGGGCTTGGGGTTCTGGGGCGCCCTCTGCTTTGTCTTGACAAAGTCGGCACCGCACTGTACGTTATTCTAGTCAGCAAGCACTCTCTTTTGACGGAATCCGACTGCAACGGGGCCACTTACCTCCAAGTTGAGGACCTCGGGTCGGAGGACATCGTCATTGACAACCTTGACGTCGAAACCTGTGACGGCCTTGGGGAGCACCTTGAGCATCTCCGAAAACTTGGGCCCACCCACACCATTTGCGCAGTCCACCACAAGCTGACCTTGAATCTTCTTGCCTCGCAGCGCCCTCACGAACGCGTCCGAGAACTTCTGGTAGTAGCCAGCCTCGCTGGTCTGGCCGTACGACTTGGGGGTGCCCTCAGTGTTGACGCAACGGGTCAGGTAGTGCAGCTGCGGAGTCGTCAGGATCTTGTAGTCGGTGTACTCGGTGTTGGTGGCATCCAGGGCGGCAGCCAGCGCGACGACGAGGCCGTGGCCCGAGGGACGAGTATCGCGGCCGTAGACGACGCGGCCGGGGGCGTTGACGTCGATCTTGAGCTGGGCGGCCAGCGCCTTGTACGTCTCGAGGAGCTCCTGGTCGGAGGGGCAGTTGACGAGGCGGGTCGCGTAGGCCTCCCACTCCTGCTCGAGCATCTCGCCCATGGGGTCGACAATCTTGATGCCGTTGTCAACGGCCGGGTTGTGGCTGGCGGTGATCATTACCCCGATGGCCTGGCCGTTGAGCTTCCGGCTGCGCAGGCCGGAGAGGAGTCCGACGCGGAACGAGACGCCGGGCAGCAGGTCGGCCTTCATGCGGAAGCCCGCGGTGCCGTACTTGTAGACCTGGCCGGCGACGATGGGGTGTTTGGCCGAGGCCGTGAGGATCTTTTCGTCCATGATTGGCGAGAGGAGGGAGAGGAGGAAGCTATGGTCGGTGGCGGTGATGGGAGCAGTCTGCGTTGGCTTGCCGTCTCGTCTTGCTTGTCACCGAATTTGAAAGCTGCGTTGAGGTGTTGTCGTCATGTAAGATGGATAGGTTGTGGAGGAGAGCTGGTGAGGTCTTTTTGGTTGCCACGACTCGGAAGAGATCAGCTCGGCTCAGCTGTCACAGACTAGTTCCTCGTTTCGCCTGTATTATTGACTTAGAACGCGGACGGCAGAACAGATGAGAGGAGGATCAGGCGGGAGGGGCTTGAGGGGCTCGTTCGCCTCGCCATGGAAACACGATGGCTTGGACCCCACGCAAGGCGCCCTCACGTCAGTGGAGGGTTGGAACACGAAGGTATCGACCCCGCCAAGGTGCGGTGGGGCCAGGGCTGCAGTGACACTGTGGCACTCGAGCTGCCCCGCTTCCAGCACCGCTTGCGCTGAGGTGGCCAGTTCGGGCTCCGAGTTTAGTGGCCAGCAGCCCTGGCGGCCAGTCGGCTACAGCGCTGTCCCGCCCGTCTGGCTGCTGGGAGAACCCTGATCGTTTAGCCCTTTATGCACCTGCGCCGATTTGGCCGACGCCTAAGGTACCTACCTAGGTATGGATACACTGCTCCAGGACTGCTGCTGCCGCACAACGTCGTCACCCCCTGTGGCACGTGTTTTCGCGCACCTCGTTGGCGGCCGTTGCCAGGGGTGTCTCCTGTGCCTGATACACCGTGAACTACGAGTACAGACGCGACTCCATCCACACATCCACGGACGGCTGTCGACATTCAACGAATCTGCTCGAGCTGGCTTAATGCCGATTGCTTATTTTGGCTTCTCGTAATTGACTCTTCCCGTCTCTTTTTGGGGTTGTTTCTCTTTTGCTCAGCTTCCGTCTGATGGATTCATGACGCCACCTTCTCATCATGGCAGACGACGACGCCGAGTGTGCGAATCCGCAGCTCCTGGCTTGGGTCAAGGAATGGCTCGACGTCGCCCGCGAGCGCAACTCCAAGGGCATCACCACTTACAAAAACGCCTACGAATCGCTCCAGGCGTGTCCCCTGGTCTTCCAACACCCCACGGAGCTGCAGCAGTTGAAGGGCTTTGGCCCGAAGCTGTGTGAGCGTCTCACGGAAAACCTGCAAAAGCACTGCCAGCAAAATGGCCTGCCAATGCCAGAGCATCCTCAGGCGAGGAAGGCAGCCCAGAGAGCCCAGAGGGAAGGGGATGAAAACGCAGCTGGAGCATCTGCGCCCAAGAAGAGGAAGACGAGACAGCCCAAGGCCTACGTCCCTGCCTTTCGCTCTGGCGCGTATGCCCTCGTCCTTGGTCTGTCGACGCTTCCCGAAGATGCGACCGCTGGCATGACCAAGGCCGATCTCATCGAAGTCTCCCAGCCGCACTGCGACGCGTCTCTTACCGCCCCCAGCGACCCCACAAAGTTTTATACTGCTTGGAACTCCATGAAGACGTTGGTCCAGAAGGAGCTCGTCTATGAGAGGGGCAGGCCACTGCGACGTTACGCGTTGACGGACGAAGGTTGGGATGTGGCAAAGCGGATCAAGGACTCGCGCGAGTGGCAGTCTGAGAATAAGGAGAGTGAGTCTGGCCAGCAACGATGGCGGCAACCGTTGGACCCCGAACCTGGCCCAGCTCCTGCATTTCGCTCTCCATCTCCCGAGGTTGAAATTCTTCGGGAGCACGCGTCGCCGTATCAGAATGTCGTTGCAGAAGGCCCTGTAGTCTGTGGGGACAGCTCTCTACCCGACTTCACGCCCATCCGACTGCCTCCTGGGTCGTTTTCGGTTCATCTGGTCCTCGATGTGCGCGAAGTACGATCCAAGACGGACCGTGACTACATGCAGGACGAGCTAGCCAAGCAGGGGGTCAAACCCATCATGAGGAGTTTAGAGGTTGGTGATGCTCAGTGGATTGCCAAGCTTCACGATCCCAATCTGTTGTCCAGACACGGAGCAGAAGGAGACGAGATTGTCTTGGATTGGATCGTGGAGAGGAAACGCCTCGACGATTTGATTGGCAGCATCAAGGACGGTCGCTTCCACGAACAAAAGTTTCGACTCAACCGGTCTGGCGTAAAGAAAGTGATTTACATCATCGAGGAGATTTCCATGGACTTGGCTTCGTTCCAGAGATACGAGGAGGCGGTTCAGTCAGCCATTGCGTCAACCCAAGTGGTCAATGGCTACTTCGTCAAGAGGACAGCGAAGATGGATGAAACAATCAAGTACCTGTCCAGATTAACAGGGATGCTGAAGCGCGACTACGAGCGCAAGACCCTCAAGGTTATCCCGACAAAGATTCTCACCGCCCAAAACTATCTACCCTTGTTGAGCCATTTGCGCGACAGGGAGCCCTCGGGAGGATATTACATCAGCTATGCCGCCTTTGCGTCTCTAGCCTCGAAATCGGAGATGATGACCCTTCGAGATGTGTTTCTCAAGATGCTCATGACGACGAGGGGTGTGACGGGAGAACGAGCGCTGGAGATACAGAAGAGGTGGAAGACGCCGTACGACTTTGTCAAGGCATTCGAGGCCTGCGGGCCGGGTGAGCAGGGCAAGAAGCGCAAGCGGGAGCTGGTATCCCGCGAGCTGGATCACCTGGTCACGAGACAGAAGATCAGCAAGGCATTGAGCCAGAAGATTGCCGGGGTCTGGGGCGACGCTTGAACTTTTGAAACTATCAAATGGCTATGGGCTGAGATGAGAGTTTACCATGATACCCACTAATACACGAACAACATGACATGATATAAACGATCACATCTCCTCAAGGCTTGCCCCCGAAACCCTGAGCAACTATCCGCTCCACCATCTTCTCCAGCAGAGGGATAGATGCGGTGCCGCTCTCTGCGCCCAGAAGGCCCGCCAACGACTTCTCGGCGTACTTGGCCATCATGTCCACCTCAATGTTCACAGTGTCGCCCTTGCCCTTCTGTGCCAGGACCACCCGCTCCTGCGAGTAGGCAATCAGCATAATCTCCCACCAGCCCTCGACGTCGTCGACCTTGGTGACGGTCAAGCTCGTGCCGTCGATGGAGATGAAGCCCTTGTACACAATGTACCGCAGCATGTCGCGGCTCCTGGGCGCGAAGCGGAAGGTCAGGGCGTTGCCGTCCTGGGCGACGGACAGGATGTCGGCGGTGGTGTCGACGTGGCCCTGGACGAAGTGGCCGCCCATGCGGGTGTCGGCGCGGACGGCGCGCTCGAGGTTCACGCGGCTCGTCTCCTTGAGAGTGCCGAGGTTGGTGATGCGCAGCGTCTCGGGCGCAACGCCGACCTTGAAGCTGGCGGGGGTGAAGGAGGTGACGGTGAGGCAGCAGCCGTTGATGGCGATAGAGTCGCCTTCGTGGCAGTCCTTGAGGAGCTCCGAGCCCGAGGGTATGGCGAAGGTCAGGGTCGTGCCGCCGGTGGAGTCATTCTTGTCGAGGTGGGAGACGACTGAGTGTGTTAGCCGTGAACAATGTGTACTTTGATATGGGTGCAGACTCACCCCCAATCTCTTCGACGATACCCGTGAACATAATAGGTGGATGAGTCGGAGGACCGCGGGCGTTGGCTTGTGATGGCGGGGCAGTGAGTAAGAGTCGGGACTCAGCGGACTGAAATGGGAGATGAGGATGGCTCTTTGAGTCCAGATAGAGCGATATCGCTGCAATTGAACAGTCAAGGTGATGTCAAATGTCGCCGGGGTCTCTCCAAGACGGCTCTCGTCGGCTCCGCTTGATGAGGAGTAGTCGTAAGGGAGGACTTAGTAATACTTCGTCCGACACCGAAGAAGCTGGAATCGGATGTTACTGACCTGGACCCTCCCTCCGATACTGCCCCGCCCCCTCCGCCGACGTCAATCCCGGTCCTTATCGATAACAGGCGCGGCCCAAATTTTTCAATGAGAGCAAGTTGCAATGAGCGAGCGAGGGGCTGGCGACTTCATAAACCAAGATTCTCTCAACCTCCATCCAGTTCATTTCAGCAGCGTCTTGCGATTTCCATATACACACGTTATCAAGACACTGCTCTTCAATTTCCACCGACCACTTTGCAGATACAGACTCCTCGGAGCACAATTTACAGCGATGGCGCCAAGTCGGCCCAACAACAAGAAAGAGCCGAGCCCCAGCTCGCTGCTCACCGACGCCGAGACACAATTCGCAGTTGGGAACCTCGACGAGGCCATCATCCTGGCAACACGAGCGCTGGAGGCAACCGGGTCAGGCGGCGACTTTGAGCTGAGAGCGCTCAACCTGCTGGGCGTTCTTCACGTCGAAACCGGCGACATCGAGGAGGCGCGGAGCTTCTTTGAGCGGGCGATAAAGCTGGACGAGGATGGAATGGTGGACGAGAAAGTCGGCGGCGGACCGGAAAAGTTCCTGCTCATGGCGCAGCTGAGCGAAGATGGTGGCCAAGACAGCGTGAACTGGTTTGAGCGCGGCGCCTCGACGTTGCGGAAACAGATTCAGAACCTGTCCGACATTGCCAACAGGACACCCGAACAGCAGGCGAATCTCGATGAGAAACAACTGAAACTCGGTGGCGTGCTGTGTGCGGTGGCCGAGGTCTACATGACCGATCTGTCGTGGGAGGAGGATGCCGAGCAGCGCTGCGAAACGCTCATCACCGAGGCCATGATGATTGCGCCCGGCTCGGCCGAGACGTGGCAGACGGTGGCCAACGTGCGCATCTCCCAGGACCGCGCGGAAGAAGCAAAGCGCGCCCTGAAGAGGAGTCTGGAACTGTGGCAGGACCTCCCGCCCGAGCACCCTTCCATCCCCGAGTTCCCAACGAGAATCGGCCTGGCACGCTTGCTGATCGAGACCGAGTTGGAGGACGATGCGCTCAAGGTGCTCGAGCGCCTGACCACCGACGACGACCAGAGCGTCGAGGCGTGGTACCTCGGCGGCTGGTGCCTCTTCATCGCCGGCGAGAAGCAGCGCGACGCCAAGGCCCAGGGGCAAAACGGCAACGCCCCGGAGGAGTGGAAGTCGACCTGGTCCACCGCGCGCAAGTGGCTGGCCCAGTGCCTGAAACTGTACGCGATGCTCGAGTACGAGGACGAGCGGCTCGGCGAGCACGCCGTGGAGCTGTTCCAGAGCATCAACAAGGTGCTTGGCGAGCTGCCAGAAGGCGAGGAGGAGAACTGGGAGGACAGCGGCGATGAGGACGGCGAGGAGGATGACGAGGAGATGCAGGATTAGAGAGGATACGGATACAAAAAAGGGAACGAACGGAAGCGGCATTAGACGGCGTTGGGGTAGGACTTCTATGATCAAAGGTGGCTTGCTTCGTTGGGATACGAGGATCGCTGTGTGCAGATAGATATCGTGGATATATCGGTTCTGAAATCCGACATTTATATACCCAGTGTATGCGCCGCTTCTCTTGAGACTGACATCCTTCCCTCTTTCGTATGCCCAAGCGTCATTTTGCATGTGAGATTGTATGCCTCCCACGAATGAATCCCAGTAATAGTCCACCCAACTCCGTATAATGCATTACCCGTTTACACATCTCAGGCGGCCTCCACCTGCAGTTTCTCCATACCCTCCGTCGGAATATCGTCCTCTTCTTCTTCGCCCTCGTCTCCCTTGCCCGCCAATCCCCGCTCCCAGAGCTGCCTCCCCGACAGCTTGACCGGCTCCTTGACCCTGGCCTTCTTCAACTCCGCCAGCCTCTCGTCCTCCTCCTTGCGCTCCTTCTCCTCCATCTCCTGTAGGAAGCCCTCGCGCCACTTGAGGAACGTCTCGGGCGTCACCATCGACCCGTGGAACTTTTTGTTCTCCTCATGCTCGGCGGCTAGGGCCGCCTCTTCGCGCACCTTTGCGACGGCGTCCTTGCGGTCCTGGATGAGCTGCTCGGCAGCCTCCTTGAGTGCGGAGACGAGTGTAAATACCATGGCCATGCCGAGGCTCTCCTGGATGGTCTCGTCGAGGCCGGCGAGGAGCTGATCGCGGTCGTCGGCGACGCTGAAGTCAGGGTGGACGGGCGCATTGGGAGGCGCGATGAGGTCGAGGTGCGGCGCGGAGTCGGGGTAGTCTGGGGGGTAGCGGACTTGGAGGATGAATTGGGGGGCTTCGGCTTCTTCTTCTTCTTCCTCGCCGAGGACGTCCAGCGTGACGGCTATTCTGAACTCGGTCTCGGATATGTCTGTGGCCCGGTTAGACCCTGCGGGATGAGTTGAGCGTGCGCGCGCGCCTTGTGCATACCGGTGATTTCTTCAGGGAAAATGGACTCGAGGACCTCGCGCTCCTCGACCTGCTCTTCGCGACCCATCTTGAGAGAATTGGCAGCCGGGCGCCAGATAATTCTCTGTATAAGGTGCTGCACGTAGTTGAAGTCACCTTCAGGCTTCAGGACCTGGACGACCAGCAGAGGCGGGGAGGTCGCTCCATAGCGGGGTTCGCCGCGCCGTATCAGGCCTAACCGCTCACTCACCGCTCGGCAGAAAATCAAAAATTTGGGTGACCGCCCAGCAGCAGAATTAGTTGATTGCAGAACTGGATCGCATTGGCGTCTAATCTGCACATCCCATCGTCGAGACTCAATTGGCACCAGAATCCTCGACAGCAGGCTTACAAAATGGCCGCAAAGGACCTCAAAGCCGGGGACAAGCGGAAAGCTGCCTCTACTAGCAAGGGCAAGCCGGACGGCAAGGTCAAGAAGGCCCGCCTGAGCGACTCTAAGCCGCCCATGAAGGCCGCCGCCAAGGAAGAGTCCGACGACTTTGAAGACTTTTCGGACTCGGATGATGGCGGTGTGAAGCTGGATACAAAGGCCGATGACAGGGCAGCAAAGAAGACCGAAGGCTCTGGAAATGCAAAGGAATTCGACCGCAGTAAGTTATCCATGTACTCACGTCTGCCCTTGGGGAGCATGGTTACTGATCGGGAGCAGCTGGCTTGACGTCGCGCGAGTCCCACGCCAAGCAGAAGCAGTTGGCTCAAGAACGAAGGGCTGCCAAGCCCCTGGCCGACGAAGTCCAGCGCACCAAGAAGATCTGGGAGAAGCTGCGGAGGAAGTCCCACGTCCCCAAGGAAGAGAGGCAGAAGCTTGTGGAGGAGCTGTTCGGCATCATCACCGGCCGCTGCAAGGACTTCGTGCTGAAGCACGATGCCGTCCGAGCAGTCCAGACCGCCATCAAATACTCGACGCCCGAACAGAGAAAGCAGATTGCCAATGAGCTCGAGGGAAGCTACGCACAACTCGCCGAGAGCCGATACGCCAAGTTCCTCATTGGCAAGCTGCTGGTGCAGAACGACGACGAGATTCGGAACCTCGTCATCCCCAACTTCTACGGCAAGGTCCGGAAACTCATCAACCATTCCGAGGCGTCGTGGATCCTGGACGATGTCTACCGAACAGTGGCGACCAAGGAGCACAAGGCCAACTTGCTGCGCGAGTGGTACGGCCCCGAGTTTACTCTCCGAGAAATGACGAGGGACACCAAGCCCACGGCAGACCTCAAGGAGATACTCGGCAATGAACCCAGCAAACGTGGCCCGATCATGAAGAGCCTGCTGGACATGATCAACTCCCTCATCCAGAAGAAGATGACTGGCTTCACGATGCTACACGACGCCATGTTTCAATATTTCGCCAACACGCAGCCTGGAACCGAAGAGTTCAACGAGTTCCTCGAGCTGGTCAAGGGAGACGAAGGCGGCGACCTGTTGAAGAACATGGCCTTTACCAAGTCCGGTGCCCGGCTTTCCTGCATGCTTTTCGCATACGGGTCTTCAAAGGACCGGAAGCAACTGCTCAAGACCTACAAGGACACTTTTGTCCTCATGTCTGGCGACACATATGCCCACGTCATCATTCTCACAGCTTACGACGTCATCGATGACACGAAGCTGGTGGCCAAGTCCATATTCCCGGAGCTTCTAGGCGACAAGGAGGAAGAAGTTGTGCAGAATGTCGTCGGCGCCGTCAACAACCCCAACGCAAGGACGACCATACTGTACCTCTTCGAGGGTCTTTCAAGGTCTCTCTTCCCTGCCAGTCACGCCTTCGATCTGGAGATTTTGGCTGAAGTACACGAGATTCGGAAAACGACTAGTAAGAAGGACGAGGACCTCCGCCGCAAGGAGCTTGTTGCGGCACTGTCGCCGCAGCTGCTGTCCGTCATTGCAGCTGCGCCTTCGGAACTCACGGCTACTGCATTTGGCTGCCAGTTCGTCGCTGATGCCCTCCTTTCAGAGGCGGAAGACAAGGCCAAGGCTCTCGAGGCTATTGCGCAGTCTGCTGCTGGTGATCCCAAGGAAGAGCCAGCAGAGGATGAGTTATCCCCTCGGCTGCACATCTCGCGAGCGCCCTTTGGCGGCCGCATGCTCAAGTCCCTGATCCAGGGCGGCAGGTTCGACAAGGCCGCCGGCAAGGTCGTCCAGATCGAGCCGCCGCTGGAGTTTTCGAACGTCCTGTATCCTGTCATCAAGGAGTATGTGATGGACTGGGCCACGGGCCCCAGTTCATTCGTCGTCGTCGGCATGGTGGAGGCTGGTGACTTTGGGGAGGTTGACGCACTGAAGAAGACGCTCAGGAAGAACAAGAAGTTGTTGGAGAAGGCGGCGACGGAGATGACGGCGGATCAAAAGGCGGCCAAGGAGGCCCAGGAGGAGAAGGCGTCGACAGACAAGGCTGGCAAGAAGGGCAAGAAGAAGGCGGAGCCGCTGGTGGGCAATGCGGGAAGCAAACTGCTGCTGGAGAAGCTGTAAGCCAGGGTTGAGAGCTCGATAGAGACGGCAAGGCTGAGGGCTGGTGATGTATGTGACATATGTGATTCAGAGCATATACTGAGCATCAAACGACTTGGCGTCAAGGTTGACTTCGGCATCTTTCCCTAGCTGGTACTGAGCTTTCTTGCCCCGTCTTCGAACAAACTTTGAGTGGATGTGTTATAACATGCAACGTTTCGTTGGCAAAAGTGGCTGCTATCCAACGTTGGGACGCGATACAAGGACGTGAGCGTATCCCGCATGTTTGTCACCCATTGCAAATGCACGCCGCCGAAGGTCCCATGTCCATGCCCCACGTAGCAGCGGTACTTTCGTATTGGAGGCCCGGTAGCGTCCATTCAAGCGAGCTTGGTGCTATTGTGGTACGGACTGGTGGCGGTGACGGCGGTGACATGTCGTCTACCGTGGACCGGACCGAAATGCCGTCAGACTCGATGCTTGGCTGGACAAGAACAACGGCGTGTAGGTATTGCGTTGTGAAATCGAACAGCCCTATCTTTTCTGGTGTTGTGATGGGATGTATCTGGTAGCATTGCGTCGCCTTGTCTAGCAAAGCAGTGAAACGACGAGCCTTCGTCCACGAATCGAATCCATAGACAGCTGCAGGCCCCCGTTTGAGCAAACATCGGCAGGCTACTGTCCCTGACGGCCGTCAAGGCCCGGCAGGCAGCTTCTTAGGCCAGCTTGAGCTCCTGCAGCGCGTTTGTTGCACTTCCCACCTTCACATCACACGCCGTGGAAGCCAAGCCCGTCCCAGCTCGTGCTCTGTCCATGATGCGCTGCAACACTTGGTCCCGTTTGTGAAGCCCCCCAGCCCGCCGCCCTGGTCAGGCTTTGCCACTCCCTCGCAGTCGACTTTCAGGCGTTTCCCTCCTGAACCTCTCTGCCTTTCAACAACTTCCTGGTGAGGAAATCCGCAGTTGTCCCCGACGCGGCGAGGCTGTCGACCTGGACAGCTGTTCCTTGTCGCAGGACCTGAGCTGCCAGGCTGATTCACGCATCACCACCACCCCACTGACCGCCCAGCTGTCACTTCAAACTCTGCAACTCACGGCCGCAAACTTGTTTTGTTTCCTCTCACTTCTTCCCTCGTCCTGCCCAAGTTCCAACAAACAAGCCCCCCCTTTCGGCAGCCAGTCATGCTAGTCGTCGACCACGTCGTCGTTCCGCATGACGACAGCGCGGTCTGTCCCAGCGGCAAGTCGTTCTACTCGTGCGTGGGCAACAAGTTTAGAGGATGTTGCTCGACGGACCCGTGTGACTTGAGAGAGTGCCCGGATGACGCTCCTCTTGGAAACCGCGGCGGCCCTGGCGGGGCCAGCGACCAAGGTGGTGACGAGGACAGTGACGAGGACAGCTCCAGCTCCAGCTCTGAGGAGCATCCTCAAACAGCCTCCAAGAAGACCGACTCGGGCATTACCCACACCATCCCGAACCATTCGGTCGTTACCGTGACGAGACACACCCTCGTGTTCTCGGAGGCGCCTTCGCCCACTCCCACACCTTCAGCTGACACGGCTACTCTCACCGAAGAGCCTTCGACAACCGCAGCTTCTTCGACTGCTACAGGAGCTCGTCCTGGTATCACCGGCGTCACGTATGGCCCCGATGAAGACAACCAGGGCATTCCGTTCTCGTCGGGAACCATCGTCGGCATCGCCGTGGGCGGCGTCATCTTCAGCGCCATACTACTCGTCGTGCTGATCGCATGGAGACGCCGCCGACGCAACCGCCGTGAGAACGAGGCCGTCGCGTTCCAGGGCATCGGAGGGGAAAACGGGGACAAGGGCCAGCAGCCAATGTCTGCCCATACGACCGGCACGCAAGCGAGCAGCAGCGATCCCTTTGCCCCATTTGGAGGTGAATATCTCTCGAGCTTCCTTTCGAGGAGACTCGCGTTCTTTGTTAACACGCCCCTCAGGCCGCGCCGACAGGCCCCAGGATCCGCACCGGCCCCGGAGCGGCGCCTTCGAGATGGACGGCACGGGCATGGCCCCCGTGGAGCTGCCCGCCGAGCCCGCCGAGCCCGCCAGCCCTTCCAGCGCCACCACGGCGTACTGTCGACCAGCCGTGCAGCCGTACCAGCCCTACGGCGGCCTGTACACTGTGCCGGAGAGCCCAGCGGCGGACCCGCGCGCGAACCTCAACGCCATCAGAACCGACAGCGGCCACGCCGGCTACGTCAACCACTGGAACCAGTGGCGAGCGCTCGGCAGCCCCAGCGGTAGCGGCAGCGGCTGCGGCAGTGGCAGCGGAGGAGAGCAGTCGTAACGGAACGAGGCACGCGAGAGGATGGAGGACAGATTGACGCTGATTTGAGAGAGCATTTGCTGGCGTTGCTGCGTGCCCAATACCCTGCTGCGACGTTTTATACCGAGCTTTGGACTCGTTGCGGTTCCATAATAGTGTTTAGGATGCAGCGGCGCATCAACAAGGCTTCTTCTGGCTACAGGCCGGTTGAAAACGCCTATCAAGACATTCGATTTCCTGTTGTTGTAAGCCCATACCATCAAGAAAAGGGAACCGCCAGAAAAGGCCGCTGGTCACTTTTTCCAATTTATGGGGTATTCTGATCTCTCACGTACTAGACAAACCCCTTTTTTGGCCCTTCTCAAAAGTAGCATTTCCCCTACCAAGTCTTTCCTTGCGCCTGAAATGCAGTCTGCAAAACTCCACGGGAAAAAGTCCCGTTCCCGTTTTCCCCTTCACCCGACAAGAGGTTTATGTAAAAGCAACGGCGCAGCAAAATGGTGCAAAGGCGTGTTGCCAGAGCCTTCGGCAAGTGTCGATGGCCGCGACCCCCATCATCGGTTCTGGAGTTTGGAGATTTCGTCGAGGAGCTCTTGCAGGTCTTCGTCCTTGATCTTGTCCGCCAACGAGGGGATGAGCGTCTTGGCCTCGTCGGCGTTTTCGCAGCACAGGGACCCTAGCGATGTTGTTAGCATGCGCGCTGTTGCTATTGACGCTAGAGAAATGTGTTTGGGTGGCATACCGAGCTGCGCGCGCTCAAACTTGGCCAAGTCCTTGTGCGAACTTAACAATCGCTCCACGGCCTCGACGTTCTCCTTTTGCGTGAACCGCGCGAAATGGTCCAGGTAGTTAAGCGTCTGGTTCAGCATTCTGCAACAAACGACCAAGTCAGCACGCTTTTTCCTCCACGAATCGTCGAGCCGCAGCTCAGCAGGAAAAGAGGGGGGGGGGGGGGTACTCCGTCTCGTTCACGTTCTTGCGGTCGTTCCGTCGCTTGGCGACCAGCGCGTTAAGCACCAGCGCGGCCTCCGAGAGCGTCAGGGTGTCGACGTTCTGGAACTCGCCGAGGTTCAGCGTCGCAGAGGCCTCCTCGTTGCCGGGCGGAGGCGGCTTCGGGCGCGACATCTTGTTGGTCGACATGTTGGCGGCGCCCTCTCCGCGGATTGGAGCGGTCCCTGGGATCGAGCGTCAGTCGGGTCTGCGTGGCCCTGGGGAAGTCGGCGACGGCGACGGGGCGGCTGGGCGAGAGGATGCGCGTAGACGCGGCGCAACGGGAACGGTTGGAATCAAAAAGTTTCGTGAGGTTGGCTGGCGATAGCGGGTGGGATGAGGCTGAAGGTTGGAGAGTTGGAGCTACGGAGAACCCCTGCGCACATGCAATTTAGTGGGGCAGGCGCCGCAGTTGGGGCGGTCGCGTGGCAGCCTCACTGCCTCCTCCCCCAGGCTCACACTGCACAGTGTTCATTCACTTCCAGCAACATCACAAGGATCATGAGCAGCACGTTTGAAGAGTGAGCGCACTCACACTCACTTAAACCGGGAAAAGGTATGAGGGCAATCTGCAGCCGGGGCCAGACCCCCGTCCTCCGGAATAATCGCTCATCTGCTCTCAGGGTTCATGGTCTCACCTCCATGGACTGGCGAGCCTGAAAGGGGCCAGTGAACAGGATAGCCCACGTTGATGGCGCATCAACCCATCCGACGCCATGTGAGTCCAGTTGCTGTACCAGATACACGACCCCTTGCTGACCTAGGCAGGACTGTCTTCACCCTCATCATCATTAACAAAGCCGGCGGCTTGGTTTACAACAAGGCCTTCCACGATGCCGGCCTGAACACAATCAGCACCAACGACTACCTCGTCCTCGCCGGCACGTTCCATGGGTAGGCCATCCCTCTCCTGCCATGCCTCCATCCTCCCCCTTTTGCGAAAGAAGGCCCTCGACTTACAAGCAACGATGCAGCGTCCACGCCATCACAGCCCGCCTCAACCCGGTCAAGCCCTTACCGCAGGTCAACCCTCCCGGCGGCAACAACCTGCCCAACAGGCCAGAGCCGTCCTCGGGCTTGGAAGTCCTCGAGACGGAGAACTTCCGCATGCAGTGTTTCAACACCATGACGGGGACCAAGTTCCTGCTCTTCACGGATACGACGCAGACCAACGTCGACGTGACGCTGAGGAGGATATATGATCTTTATGCCGACTACGTCATGAAGAACCCGTTTTACTCGCTGGAGATGCCGATCCGGTGCGATATTTTTGACCGGAAACTATTGTCGTATATTAGAGAGATCAACAACCGGTAGTAGACGGCCTGCAGCAGGTCATATTTTGACGAATGAGCGCTAGCAGTCGAGCACTTGGCCATGCTCATAAGCGTAGTATATCTCCTCCAAAGCCCTGTTGGTTGTCTATTGTACAGCTTCCGCCGAAATGAAACCACTTGTACGGGACAGTCCTCACGAGGTGTCCATCTTATCGCCACCGTCCTTCTTGTCCCCATTCTGGGCTCCGCTCCCGCTGGCCTGGCCAGACTCGTCTTCCTCCTTGACGCCCTCCAGAGAGGCTTTCTTCGCCGCCTCCTCTTCCTCCCGTGCCCGCTTCTCCTGCCTGGCCTTCTCCTCCTCCATGCTCATGCGCAGAGCGAGAGCGAGCTCCGGCTCCATGGCAGGATCGAATCCGAACTCAAACTCTTCGTTGCCGCCGCCCATGCCGCCGGAGCCGCCCGGTCCAGATGCGTTCTCGCCCAGAAGGATAGGCGTGGCGACGAGCTGGTCGCTGAGCAGCTTGCTGCTAGGCGGGATGACGACCAGGTGCGAGCCTTCGCTGCCCTTGACGGCGTCGTTGAACGCCTGCAGCTTCTTCTGTGTGTCGTCGTCGTCGAGGTCGCCGAACAAGATAAAGTCGACAGAAATGTTGCCCTTCTTCATCTTCTTGGCGAGCTGGGTGAGCTCCTTCTCGTCCTCCTCGATCGGTGAGCAGATGAAGACTATTATTCGCTGTCGTTGGGATCGGTTCTGTCGGTGCTTGAGAGCGAGCTACTACCACGTTAGCATGACACCACAACAATGCAGACGGTACATAGGCTTACCGTAGCAACTTGGATGCCAGTCTTCAGGTGAGATGATCCGCCAATCTTCTTCTTCGTCCGGTGCAGGCCCTCCAAGATCTTGCCCTGCTCCGTGGTCAGGGTGACCAGCACCTCGGGTCCCTTTCCGCCCATGCTCATCAGGCCGACGGACGATTCTGGGTTCCCTTGCGTGATGCTCTGGAAGAGGACGTTGACGGCGTCCACTTGTGAGTCGAACCGGGTCGGCTGATAGTCTCCATTTCTGCTGCTCTCGCTGTTGTCCACGACAACCATCACCGCCTCGAGGACCATCGTGACGGCTGTTCTGGGTGTTTGCTGTGATTTATGGCTATCCGTCGGAATGATACACTGGCCCGAGGTTCGTTGTGCTGTGGCAAGTGCAAGATGGGCGATTGAATGAGGAACAAGGCTGGCAGCTCCTCTGGAGACGAGCTCCGAACGGAGAGGCGTAAGGCGGTTCAGCCTGGTCGATGCAAGCTTTAGGCGAGAGTAGTGGTACTTTCCCGTTGCTTATTTTTGCAACAAATTAGGCCTACGCTATGTACTGCTACCTGTGGAGCCACAGCTCAGCACAGACTAGAGCTAACTGGCGGTTCGCTTACATAATGAGCCTCTCGAGCCGTTTGTTTACTTCCGGTGACGCCGACCACTCACGGCGCGCGTTGCGAACTCGTCCGCGACCTTGCCTATTTGCCCGTGCACAACCCTTCTGGCCGATGATCTCTCGACAACAACCCATATACACAGTCGCACTCAATCGGCAAACAACCAGCTAAGATGGCTCCCGTGCGACAAAAGAAACGGGGCTCCGACCAGTCGACAGCTTCGACGAGGAGGCATGGCGCGACAGCAGACAGCAAGTTGCCGCTCAAGGGCAGCCCTTCAACACCGCGCCACAGGAGTCCTATTAAGAAGCAGAGGATGGGAATCAGCGTGCAGCAGAAACAAGCTCTGATAGATAACCTGCAACTAGAAGGTTTCTTCATCTCCATTCCTCCATGTGGGCGATGGCGCATGCTGACGTCTTGGGCAGTCACAGAACGCGCTCGTAGACTACGGGCGCAATACAACCTCCAGGCGCAAGGTCTTCGATCGCGAATAGAAATCCGAATCAACAGAATCCCCATGTCACTACGAAAGATCAAGATGGGCGACTTGCTCGTCAAGTACATTGAGCAGGAGCAGAACCGGATCGCAGGCGGACGGCCACCACCGGTGCCGGCCAAGGACACGCCCCGTTCGGGTCCGCAAAAATCTGCTTACGGTGCTGCTCGCTCGCAAGCACCTGGGCGCGCGTACAAGGGCATGAAGTGAGTTTCAAGCAGCCTTCCAGAGCTGCAACTTCAGCTAATGACATCCCAAGCAATGAGCTTGCTGGAGACAAGGAGAACGAGATCGAGAATATGGACCAGAAACGAAAAGTTCGCGGAGCTCAAGGCACGGACTCTGGACACGTTCGTCCGACCCAAGTGCTCTCACCTACATCGTCGAACTCTCGGCTAGCAAACCGCGATCGACCCGCGTCGCCCACGAAATCACAGATTGCCCGACCTGGCTCACCTCTAAAGTCGAGTGGAGCAAGCCGGTCTGCGGCCATGACTAGTGTTCTATCAAGTATGGTCGAGAGAGCAAAGGCGACGCGTCACGGGGGAACAAGGAAGGCCACCACAACGTCCGAGGCGAGCTCAAGCTCAAACGGCACAACAACAGCGGGAACAAAAGGCAGGCGGCCTGTTGCTGCGGCCGTGGCCGCGTCCAAGGGCCCCCCATCAAGGCCAGCAACCCGCGCCGGCCGCCGTGCTAGTGGCACGAGCGAGACCAGCGAGGCTAGCACGGGAACGGTGGTTAGGAAGGCTGGTGCTGTCAAGGCGGCACCAGCGACCAAAAAGACTACTACGATGGGCACCATCAGGAAGGGTGTTACTGGGGGAGCGAGGAAAGCAACAGCAAAGCCCGCCGCAGCACCAGCATCAACGAGTGCCAGCGGGCGTGTCTTGCGGAAGCGGGGCTAAAGCTGCGAGGGCTCACGATGACTATGCGTTTCATGAATCGGCGTTTATTGGGCAGATTGGGAAAGGATCCAGGATGGCATTCCTGGACGGGCAATTGTCATGACGCACATGTTCACGGGCAAGGAGTATTCGGGCATGTAATGCGAAGGCTGAGGCTTCTCCTATCAAACGGTATGCTACGCTGCTCCTGCTGCTCCTGCTGCTGCTGCTGCTGCTGCCTTCTTCTTCTTCTTGTCGTCGACAAACTCAATGTTGTCCTCGGGTATCTCCTTGTACTTTTCGAGGAGGAACTCCTCAACCTCCTCGCTCACATCGCCCTGAACAACAATCTCCTCACCACCGCTAGCCACTTTCGTCACGGACGATCCAGTTGCAAACTTCTTGCCGAGATCCTTTGCGACCTGCTCCCAGTCAGCGCCGTGCCAGTCCAGAATGCCGTGCCACGATGCTTTGCTTACCTTTTTCAGTTCAAGTCCGAACGCCTCCAGCCCTATCACGGCAGTGACAAACTTCTTCTTGTTTCGCTCGATTCGCTTGATGGTCACGACGCTCTTGGCGAGCTTATCGGCGTGCTTCGCCTCGGCGGCTTCCGCCTTGGCAGTCTTCTTCTGGGCGTCTTTGGCGGCTCTCTTTTGGGCCTCGACGGACAGCGAAGAGGTCGCGGCTTCCAGGGCCTCTGGAGTGTTGTTGTCAGTCACGCGCCAGGGCGGCATTGGTTGGGACGATGCAACGTACCGGCGGACCAAATGCGGTCGTACATCACTCTGTTGTTCTTTTCAAGCCATTCCTGGCACTTCCTCACGGTTCCACCATACTCGCAGTACTACTCGGCAATCAATAACACGGACTCGGAGGGTATTTGTACCCGGGCTCGGAGCTGTCACACCTCTGGGGGCAGCGTACAAACTGCAGAAGCGCTCACACGTCAGTATCCATCCAAGCTGGGGCGCGTTGATTCGAGGGCTTTCGACGTACCACCGCAGTATGTTACATGCCTGCTTTGAGGCTCCGCCGGGGCATCGGGCTGTTCAGTGTCTGCCATTACTGCAGACTCGTGTGTTGAGATTCTTGGGGCGAGACGCGTGAGATCTCGCAGCCCATGGCGGGGTAAAATCGTCAATTCTTGGAGGGGCAGTCCAGCAGACGTCAACGGGTGGTGCCGGGCCGTGGGGGCGACTTGCAGCCTGAGGCACGAGACTACCTTAGCCACTGGATGTTCAGGCAGGCGTCTTAGGACATCAACGCTGGGGGTAGCTCTTCCCAGCTTCGTCATGCTCCAACCGCCGCGTATCATCCAGCCATCGACTCTTCCGCCTTGTCGGCTGCGCCTTGCTTGCGACGCACTTGAGTCGGACCGTTGCGTCTCATATCGCTCTGGCTGCCTCTTCAACACTGGCTTGACTGGGCATCAAACGCTGCTCAGTGGCATTGGCATGCGGCCGCAAACGCTGGCCAGGCCCCTCATCTCGTGCACATGCCGTGGAGTTGGACGCACACTCGGCCGCTCTTGTCGACCAGGTCCCTGGCAGCATATGTATCACCAACCTCGCGTTCCTGGTTTACTCCCCTCCCTCCCCCCCCCTTCGCCCATTCGGCTGGCGGCCGCTAGCTATGCAGCCAGGTCGCTCATCACGATGCAGTTCATCCGTGAACGTTCCCCTCCAATGATTGGGGGCCAAGAAGCACATAGCCGCTGGGCTGCCGCAGAACTCCGACCATTGGCTGTCCTGCTGCAGCCGCGGGCCAACAAGTCCAATCAATGTGCGTCTCGTCCTCGCTTCGCGCGCGCCAGCCAGTAGCTGTGCTGCCAGACCGTCCAAAGCCCCCTGTCGTCCAAAATTAGAAGAACTCTTCGGCGCTTTTATTGGGCACTACCAGAGCCAGCCGCTCAACGACTCGCCCGCATTGGGACGGCGTCCTCACGAGCTCCCACCACACGATGCGGGCTGTCACCTGTCAGGCATGACCAGCCCAGTGGCATTCTACCGTGGCGTTGCCAGTGAGTCTGTCCTGGAGGCGCCGATGCTGTCATAGTCGCCCTTCTTTGAGCCAAGATGCAACGTCATCCCAGGCTGCATTCCCCCATCTGGCACACTTCGCTTGGCCACTGATGTGAGCCGCCCACCTCGTAGGCGCTTTGTCAAGTCGGTTGCGAGGTCACTTAAGTGCTTGTAGTCCCCGGCCAACTGGGTGGCCGGTCCTTTCCTCCACATTCCCTTCTGCCCCCATTTCCTTTGCGTTTGTCGTTGTAGAGCTCATAGATGCTTCGTTGACCGAGGCAGCCTGTCGTTTATCCTTCTTCCGACTCTCGACGCTGGTCATCGATCGCCGACTCCTACGATAATACATATTTTCCTCTCTTGTTCACGTCTGGTCAGTCTGTTTGCAGCCATTATCTGGACATAGCGGGCTGCACAGGCAAAGATGGCCGACACCCTTCGCTTGACGCAAAACCGATACCAGCCTCAGGAGTCTTCGCTGGCCCGAAGACCAAAGAGGTTTCTTAATCCTATAATAGAAGAGGATAGCGACGACGGCCATGTTCAGCATGCAATGACGAATCAACAGAGGAGGCGCGGCGAGACTTCGAATTTGAAGATCGAGGCCTGGTTGTCACCGATGAGCGATCACTTCCCGACCCCTCGGGGAGTGCACTACCTCGCCGCCCCCGTCCTTCCGTCGTCACCATCCACCGTATCCGGCGATGGCAGCTCTCCGACTAACTCTTCGAACCCATGGAACCGAGCCAGTGTCGCTACCGAGAACACCGAGTTCGAGGACCTCTACGATGTGTCCGAGGAGGAGGAGGAGGATCTGTCACGCGGCTTGCACCGCTCGTCCTCCGTCAAGAGAATGCGAGCCCAATCCATCAATGACTTGTCGGCGAAGGCACCAACTCGCTTGGTTATCCCGACCAATCGCCATGGCGCTGAGGAGGCTTGGTCCGCCGTGGAGGAGCTCAAGAAAATCACTTCACCAGTGCCCCTTACCCCGTCAGCGCAGTTGCCCATGTCGCCAGCTCAGATGGATTTCATGGGCCAGCAACAGGCTCGGGAAGTACCGACCATCTCGGCACCCCCGTCTCTTGACGGCAGTTTGTCTTCCGAACAACTCGCTGCCATGAGCGCTCCTCCCACTCCCGTGATTGGAAATGACGAAACGACAACGGATGAGGTATGGGCCGGTGTTCATCTGCAGCCGGGCGCCCTGGCAACGCTCCACGCGCTGTCTAGTAATGGCGATGACGATTCCTTCCATGAGCAACCCGCGCAAGTTCTCGAGGTTCACCAGGCGCCATCCCAGCCAGCCCCTGAGATGCAACAACAGCCACTCCGACTGGTAACGAACTTGATCTCGCAGGCCATTCAGGGAAGAGCTTTCTCACCAAACCCAAATCGGCAGTCTCTTGCCGACTTGACCAGGTTAGATATTCCGTCTCCGGGTGGATTCTTCTCTGGGCTTTCTCCACGGACTCGAAGCACTTGGCACATGCAATCAAAGACTCCAGATGACTTGCCTCCTCCGACATCCACGACTGCTGAGCAATTCTATCGATGCCCCTGGAACATCGATGCTTCTGTTCCACCCGTACCTAAGCGGCCGGACTCCGCGGAAGGTTTCTACAGAAGCTTCGATTCGTCCTCGGCCCCCGTTGAGCAAATCATCGAGGTGCGAGACGATGACATTTCCGACGGCATCCCCACGGCCAGGCCAATCATTCAGCACAAGGATTCGAACTCGTCGGGAGAGACTGTCAAGCCACCGCCTTCCCCTGAGATGGAAGACGCGCCAACCGAGATCGTGGCTGTCTATGACCCTGACTATGCCCGGAAGCAGCAGAAAGAGGCCCTGTCGAACTTCGACCGTACAGAATTATGGCTCCTGGCGCAGCGAGCGTACTTGAAGGGCGTCGATGAACCCGAAGACGACGATGCTCTGAAGACTATTGAGGAGGCTCCAGAAGAGGAAGAGGCCCAAGATGCTCAACCAGAGCCTGAGCAGGAGCCGGCAACCAAGAAAAAGGTCGTGCGATTCTCAAACGTTATCCCAACGACCGTGCAGCCAAAGCGACTCCCGCCTAAGCTCCTGCGACAAGAGTCAGCCTATTACCGAGCATTCCAAGACTACATCGTCCGAACTCAACTTCGCGATGTCTTTGTGCATCAGCTTACCCGCTTCGAAGCTCTTCAGGCCCAACGAGTGGCTCTCCGCGAAACTCACCGCAACCAGCTTCTTGGCAAGTACCAGCTCAGCGTAGTTCCTCAATCCGCCAAGAAGCGTCTCAGCGCAAACGTGGCTCGTGGGGACCTCAACTTGACCGATGACCCCGAGAAGCTGCGCAAAGAAAAGGAGTTTGAGGCGATGAGCCAGATGGCGATGCCGACCTGGCATGTTGCCGCCATGAAGTTTCTCAACGGCGGCCGTCTTATCTCTGCGCCCGTCACGAAGCGGTTGGCTCGACTTTCCCATATGGCGCCGGGCAGGGATGGAGTCGCCCGTGATCGTGCCAGGATTCTGGACCTCGGTGCGCAGTCTACGTGTGACTGGGCGTGGCACTGCGCGCTCCAGTACCCAAACACCAAGGTCTACACGGTCACCACCAAGACGATCCGCCAGCTCTCTAACTCGAACATTCGTGGTCCCCCGAACCACCGCCAAGTGGCGGTAGAGCGGCTCACGCGACTCCCCTTCGCCAACGACCAGTTCGATCTCGTCTCGGCTCGCGAGCTTCACAGTGTTCTTAAGTTTGTCGGCGAAAATGGTGAGGATGAGTGGGAGAGCTGCCTCCAAGAATGCATGCGGGTCCTCAAGCCTGGCGGCTATCTTGAGTTCTCGATTCTCGATTCGGACATCATGACCGCTGGGCCGCTGGGTCTTGCAAAGAGTGTCGAGTTTGGGTTTGCTCTCAAGACTCTCGGCTATGACCCCAGCCCATCCAAGATGTTCCTTGGGCGCCTCTCCCGCGCCGGCTTCGACGACGTTCGCCGCGTGTGGATGTGCCTGCCAGTTGGTGCCAAGAGGAGGATGCACACGCCCCCTATGCCACCGACGAAGAATCAGGAGGCAAAGGTTTGCCAGATGGATGCGATGGTGATGGGCAGCAGTGACAACATTGCGAGCGTATGCAGCATTGTTGGCGGATGGAGCTGGGAGCGTTGGCTCCTCCGCTGCGAGATGGAGAAGGTTGCTGGCGAGCTGCGACTCGCGGATACGGTGACGACGGGGGCGGCGATGAAGGAGGCGGGCAAGTGCCTCGACGGGGTTCACGCGGTGATGGAGGAGGGCAGGGGCTACAAGGCGGGCTTCCGGATGCTCAACGGGTATGCCAGGAAGCCCAAGACTGGCGGCAGCGAGGTGATCCAGATTGCCTTGGCTAAATGAGGGATGGTTGAAGCGCAGGAAGGCGGGGGGTCTCCTATGTCATTCCGGTCTCACCGTGGATGTATGTTTGGCGATGTATGATTGTCAAACTCACGTGCACGTAGATAGTGTGGCTATTTAGGTTTCGTACATAGACATGTCTATAAGAACGGTGACAACTTGAAGCTTGCGTCCATTCTTTGGTATGGTGTCCGATGGTGTCCATTCTCCATATTGTAGGTCAGTCATTTAGGTTTGTTTGGTTAGTTGTTCGTCATGTGTCTTCAGGCTTGGATTATTGCCAAGAACACCAAATAGCTGGTGAGTCTCTGACGAAACTACGAGCATATTGGGACTGCTCTGTCATGCGATATTATATAAACTGGTACAAACAGTTACTCTTTATTTGTGTAGTCGACAGCCATTCCGTTCGTTGAAAGTCGAGGAACTTGAGGGCTCCGGAGGGTCTAGGGTAGGCCAGACGGACGCAGTGGAATCCGGGGAAGTCGGCACTAGCGCCGCCAAAATTTCGGATCTGTCAGCTTCGTCGATCGACCCAGAGCAAGCTCCATCGCCTGAGAAGCAGCAAGCAACCTCCACGCCTACAAACACCAACCCCATTCTCGGCATCTCGAATCGACTCGAATTCGCGCGAGTGCCATTAAGATCATCATGTCCGGGCAGAACAACTGGCAGGAGGAGGCGATGCGACGCCTGCGCCAGATGCAGACGCGAGGCGGGTACGCTGGAGGACGAGGTGGTGGTCCTCAGATGCCGAGGGGAACGGGCGGCGCCATCATCGGAGGCGCCCTGCTCGCCGGCGGCGCGTTGCTGCTGTCGAACTCGCTGTTCAACGTCGACGGTGGTCACCGGGCGATCAAGTACAGGAGGATAAGCGGCGTGAGCAAGGAGATTTACAGCGAAGGTGAGCCCGCCCTGCCCGGGACGAGCGGCCCAGCGGACGAGGCTTGAACTGACGGTGGCATGCGATAGGAACGCACATCAACATCCCGTGGTTCGAGACGCCAATCGTGTACGACGTGCGAGCGAAGCCGCGCAACGTGGCGTCCCTGACGGGCACCAAGGACCTGCAGATGGTCAACATCACCTGCCGTGTGCTATCGCGGCCGCAGATCGAGGCGCTGCCGCAGATCTACCGGACCCTGGGCGCCGACTACGACGAGCGGGTGCTGCCGTCCATTGTCAACGAGGTGTTGAAGAGCGTGGTGGCCCAGTTCAACGCCAGCCAGCTCATCACGCAGCGAGAGATGGTTGCCAAGCTTGTCCGTGACAACCTGGCTCGCCGAGCGGCGCGGTTCAACATTCTCCTCGACGACGTCTCCCTGACGGTGAGTTGATCCTCGTCCATCCGTGTTGTGATATGGAACCCTTAGCTGACTGTATTTAGCACCTTGCCTTTTCTCCCGAGTTCACCGCGGCCGTTGAGGCCAAGCAGGTCGCCCAGCAGGAGGCGCAGCGCGCAGCGTTCGTCGTCGACAAGGCCCGGCAGGAGAAGCAGGCTATGGTGGTCAGGGCACAGGGTGAGGCCCGCTCCGCCGAGCTGATTGGCGAGGCCGTCAAGAAGAGCAAGGCCTACCTGGAGCTCAAGAAGATTGAGAACGCGCGCCTGATTGCGCAGCAGATGCAGGAGGCAGGCTCGAAGAACAGGTTGATGCTCGATGCCGAGGGCCTGGGGCTGAACGTGTTTGAGGCGACGGCGTCGGACAAGAAGTGAGGAGAGGGATGAGGGCATGAGAAGGGAAGGCGGGCTTGGGATGCGTCAGATGGAATCTCCACTGCATGTCTGATTTAGACAGAACTGTTGTACTATAGGAATATTGGTAGGAGATAATAGTCTTCCTTCTATCGGAAAACACGAGCTTCCTCATGATGACGATGCTGTATGACTTGCGTGATGGCCACAGGAACAGCGGCTCAACATCGGCCTCGAGGGACACAACCGGAACGAGGAACACGAACATCGCACTTTAAATTTGGATGTGAATATCTTCATGAGCGTACATGCCAACATTCACTGGCGATGGTCGATGTGTTGCGTACCGTAAGGCTGCAAGTAGCGGATACTCAGCCTTGGCTTCTGGTAGGCACTCCGCTCACGCCAGCCCCACCAACGCCGCTCTATCCACTAGCGACATCTCACCTCCCTCCGTCATCATCAGCCTTGCGCATCGCATCATAAACCAGCAGAGATCCCTCCCCCTGGCACGACTCCCGCGAAGCCAGCCAGACACAAGACACAGAAACGGACGAGACAGCGGCTGGGGCGAAAAGCACCAACTCCCACCGCCACCATGTTGATCAAGTACGTTACCGACGCACGCCCCATTCATGTTCATGGGTGATAGCTGGCTAACCGCCGCTCCGCGCAGGGTGCGAACACTGACGGGCAAGGAGATTGAGCTCGACATCGAGATGGACTACAAGGTACCGAATACCACGAGCGAACAAACCGGGCGAAGCTGACGCGGCAGCTAGGTCTCGCAGATCAAGGAAAAGGTCGAGGAGAAGGAGGGCATCCCGCCGGTGCAGCAGCGCCTCATCCACGGCGGCAAACAAATGTACGCACGCACTCACACATACACTGAGACGACGTTTCTTCTTATGCAGGTACGGGACTGACATTGGCACGAACACAGGACCGACGACAAGACGGCCTCCGAGTACAACCTCATCGCCGGCGACACGCTGCATCTGGTCCTCGCTCTGAGGGGGGGACGGTTCTTGGCGTGCTGAGAACGGAGTGTGGCCTGAACAGGAAGAAGTAGAGAGGGCGCATACGGGGAGCGGGAGTCGGCCCCGGTCTTTTGGGTGACAGAAGAGGACTGGCGATGTGGCACGGCGCGTACGCTCGAAAATGTGCACAAGTAGACGTTTTGGAGCTTGCCGTAAGGGAATATCATGAACCGTAGAGGCAGCCGGATACAGCCTCGAAATACGAAACGTAATGAACCAAATATTGGAGCAGCATGCATTGTCAGTCAGAGTTGGGAGTACACATTACACTTGAGCGAACTACGTTGGTCACGATTTGATGATGCGAGGCAAGAAAGTCTGGCAACAATTGTATTGCTGCATGGTCCACAACCCGTAGACTACCCTGTGCCGCTCATTCGTTTCATCCTGAGCCCTGTATGCTGAGATCATGCGTCCATCGCGATGCAAATGCAAATCGCTCATAAAAAAAGAGTCCACGCCTTGGGTTCCATATCATGGGAGCCCCTCGGCTTCCCCTGCACCCTGTGCTGTAAAACACACGCACAAAAACAACCCCTTCAGTGAAATCGCTCCAGCGCCAAGCGTGATCCCCCCCCCCAAAAAAATCAAAAATCGTAGCAGATGCCGTGAGGCAGGTAGGAGAGCCCGAGAGCGTCTAATGCATTCTCTTCTTGGGCCTCATGAAGATGTCGATTGCTTTCCGCTTGCGCAGAATGGGCACTGGAGCGGCCTCTGCAAGTGCAGCGACAAGTTCCTCGGACGAGGATGGGCCTGCAGAGCCTTCGCGAGGAGGAGTTGTTCTGGCGGCAGGGAGACGGCTGTCCGCCTCGGGGAGTGGCTGGTCGGGCACCGCAGATGGCTTTGTAGTAGCACTATCTGCCGGGGAGTTGGATGTTGCTTGTGGTTTGGTGGGAGTGCGCCGAAACTTGTTCGCCAGAGTTGCTGCTCCCCTGCCAGTGGTTATAGTTGTGGTAGCGGTAGTAGGTTTGGTGACAGGGCCAGGCTTGTCCTGCTTCTGTGGCGTGGTGGCGTTTGTGGTAGTACTGGCCTTTGCTGTCTGCTTGGGAGTTGCAGGTGTGGGAGGCTGGGCCTTGGCAGCAGGCTTTGTAGAAGATACAGGGCGCAGGACAGTTGGTTGGATAGTTGGCTTCCTCTTGAGCAGCGAGACCTTGGCTGCTTCGGCCACAGGGTTCTTGACAGGAGCGGTGGCAGGCTTCTTTGCAGCAGGCTTTGTGGTGGGTTTCTTTGCAGGCTCGCCGAAGGGAGCATCGTCGTCTTCCTCAGAGTCCGAGATGAAAGTTGCTCGCTTCTCGTACTGCTCGACGGCGGAGAGTGACTCTGGAGCTTTGCCGGTGGTTCTGTATTGTGGGTTGGCGGCCCTGCGATAGTCGTTGACCATGGCTGACGGGGCCTTCTTGACCTCCGTCTGTCGAGTCGGGCCCCGGATTGGCTTGGAGAGTTGGCCGTGAATAGCGGCAATCTCCTTGACCTCGCGGCGGACCTTTCTCATGACGCTGGCTCCCGTGTTGGTCTTGGTCCTGCTGCCGGCCTTGAAGGTGAGGGCGCTTGAGGTAGTGTCTCGCTGGCCCCAGGCTCGCTTTGGTCCAACCCTTCCAGCTCGAGGCAGGTACTTGCGCTCGACGATCTTGCTGGTGTTCTTCTCTTTGACCTCTTTGAGGCCTGCGAGGGCGTTCTTGAGCTTGTTCTCGCTCTCCTCAATGGCAAGGTCGTGCTCCTTCTTGTACTTCTCCCAGACGCGGTACCACTTGTCTGGACTCTGAGGCTTGTATGCAGTGGCTTTGTACTCGAGGGGGAAGTCGTGCTCAATGATCTTGATCCAGATCTCACCAGTCTCACCCTGCAGCTGGGGCGAGTTGAGCTCGATCTGACGCAACTGATAGGCGCTGTCGACCTTGAAGAGGATATGGCGGACAGACTCATAGGGGAGGTAGTCGCCTACACTCTCCAGGCCCTTGATGTTCTTGATGCAGACCATTGTGGCGATTTCCAATAGAGACTTGACAGGAGGCATGATGGGCAAAAGAGGAAAAGAAAGCCGGGGGAACTAGGGCAGTAGGGGGTTTAATAGGCGAGAGGGGGGACGAGATCAGTACGCTAAGGCAGTCCACTGTGGTAGGTTCAATAGGTGGGAGGTTCATTGTTCTGTGCCGATGGATGGGTAGGTAGGTGACTGGGCGCAGCCTGAACTTGAGCTTAAGTTGATATTATTGATGTGAGTGACACAGGCGGTCCTGGTGGCTGACGGACGCGAGCACAACAGCAGCGAATAGCGGGCCCGTATTGAGCAGGATTTTAGTTGTTGTCGTTGTTATTGTCCTGAATACTGCAGAGTTTTCCGAGTCGTGGACGCCTTCCGAGGTGAACTGTAAGTTGAAGCTTTGGTGGAGGTGCTGGCTGCGAGTGGGTTGTACCTTAACCTGTGAGCTTTGAAGTGAGGTCGGAGCTGCATATTTATAGCGCCAGTGTTGCCTTTATAGCTGCCGCTTTAGCGTTTGCCTGACCCTGGCCCGTGCGCTGAGCCGCTGCGAGGCGCCCAGTCAGCGGTCGCCAACCACTGGAACCACCTGTCTTCATCCTAGCCTCGCTGGGCCAATAGCCTGGAGCTCCACAGGCCAATCAGACAGCCCCGGCTCGACCCCATCAGCCATTTCGTCACTTCACCTCCGACCGTGTCTTGCTTCACCACCAACCTCCACCAACGCCACAGACGTCCAACGGTTGATTCATTCGCCCACCTCGCACCAACCGCCGTCCGTCATCGCGCGCAGCCAAGGCAAACGACGCAGCAGCAGCAACCATGGCGGACACGACGCTCATCAAGCCCGACCCGGAGGACGAGAAGCCCGGAGTCACCACCCCGATGGAGGAGGACGACCTCTACGAAGACGCCGGCGACCTCGAGTTCTACGACAAGAACGCGACCGGCCGTCAGTTCGAGACGCTCTACCTCGCGCGCGTACCCAAGTACATGTGGGACGCGTGGCTCAAGATGACGGACAGGCTGGGTGACGACGACGAGATCCAGATCGGCACCCTGCGGACGTGGAACGAGCCCGTGGCAGACGCCAACGCCGAGGGCGGCACCCGCGACGTGACGAAACTGCGCATGCTGCTCGAGCCCAACTGCCCCGAACACCAGCTGCTTCCGCGCGAGTATGACTTGGAGATTCTCGATAGGGACGTGCATAACCACTTCATATTCAGCGAGGAGGACCTTCCCGGCTACAAGGCCAAGAACAAGGAACGGGCAGAGGCTGCGAGCGCGGGCATTCCCGCGTCCCTGCTGCGGCAGAGGGCGGCGGCGCAAGCGCAAGCGAATGGACAGGATTCGGGCCCGCAGAGGCATACGTATGACCGGAGGAGTCGTTACCAGCCGTACTACCGCAAGGCCATTCCAAGTCAGTTGTCCCCCGTGCATAACCTTTGCTAGGGCTGGATGCTAACTTTTCATTGCAGAGAGAACCAAGGTCTTTGGCAAGATCCACTACGATGTGCGCGTGGAGCCGCGGAACATCCAAGAAGAGGAGCGCCTCCTCGCGCAAAGGCTGTTCGACGCCGAGCGATCCAAGTCGAAGCTCCAGATCATCAGCCGCAACAGCGCGTCCTCCATCATCAACCCCGGCACAGCTACTGCAGCTCAATGGGGCGGAAACTTTATCGTCAGTACCCTCTGCTTCTTGTTCAGCTGTACGTGCCATGCTAACTCGCGTTTGCAGAAAAATGCTGCCCAGCCAGTCAAGCCCAAGAAGGGCGAGATCTTCAAGGCGGCGCGTATTCCCAAGAACCAGCTTCTCGATCTCATTTTCGATTGTTTCCGTCAGTATCAGTACTGGTCCATGAAGGCTCTGCGGCAGAAGCTGCAGCAGCCGGACTCGTACCTGCGGCAAGTGCTGGAGGAGGTTGCCGTCCTGCACAAGAGTGGTCGTTTCGCCAACCACTACGGGTTGAGTGATGCGTACAAGGACAAGGCCGGAAGCGACGCCAAGGAGGAGGCAGCCGAGGCCGCAGATGATGGGGACGACGACGAGGGCGAAGAGATGGAGGATGTTCTCCCCACGCAGTAACAACACGGGGGCCACTGTGCCATGAGGACCATGTATGCACGAGCAAAGACAAAGGACAGGTGGAGTTTGGGCGTCGGAAGCTTCTAGGTAATTACCAGGAGCTCACTTTAGAGCAGGATACCCTTTATAGACGGGACCGCACAGGGAGGTCTAGACTATATCATGCCTGGATTTGATTGCACTTTGGCCTGTCGATGTGAATTCTCATTGGCTGTGAGATGCCACGACCTTACTCTAGCTATGCGAATTAGCTGTGGTCTTGGACTACGTCTCCGATGGCACGACCATGTACAGCCACTCCCAAGATATCAACTGTGGAAGGGAAAGATGTTCCTGCGATTATATAAAAGCAGTAATTGAATAAATTGAGTACTAAATTTGGTCGATTATCTGGAGTTTAGGGAGCTGTGGTGAGGCCGGCTTACACAACGGTAGCTGCCTGTCGAATGAGGCATCTAGCATTCTAGCTCCATCTTCAAAAACCAGCTCACCTCGGTTCACCACCATCTCATTGACATCTCAGCAAAGCATGGTCGGAGATGCACCCGCTCTCCCGCCGGCTCGCCAGAACCCTCCTCCGCCGCAAGCCCCTCTCAAAAATGCACCTCATTTTCGACTTTGACGGCACCATCACCCGAAAGGACACCATCAGCGAGCTCGTCGCCTCAGCCATCAACAAGCTGCCGACCTCGCGTCATCATGGCCTGCAAGTAGCGTGGGACAAAGTCGTCCAGGACTACCTCGCAGACTACAAGCACTACACGGCAAAATACCAGCCGATTGAGGCGGAGAGGACGAGCGTGGCGCAGGAGGTGCGGTTCCTCGCAGGCATGAAGCGCGTCGAGGAGGCGTCCCTGGATCGGGTGGGCAGATCCGGCGTGTTTGCGGGACTGAAGCCGGAGGACTTGTACCAGATGGGGGTTGACGCGGTCGACAATGGACGAGTGGTGATCAGCGATGGGTTCAAGGGGATTGTCGAGCTGGCGGGCCAGAGAGGCTGGCAAACGGACATCATCTCCGTCAACTGGTCCAGCACCTTCATCCGCGGCGTCCTTCACCCGCACCGCATCCCCATCACTGCAAACGACGCATCCACCGACGGCCACATCCATGGCCCCGAATGCCTGGACTCACGACTGACCACCTCGCCCGACAAGCTCCAAGCCCTGAGCCGCGTCGCCGCCGGCGCGAATGACAGGGTCCTCTACTTTGGCGACTCGACGACAGACATGGAGTGCCTCCTCCACCAAGACGGCGTCGTCATCGCCGCAGACGAAGAGTCGTCGCTTCTGCAAACATTTCGCCGTGTTGGCGTCGAGGTCCCACATGCCGGGAAGCGGCAGGACGGACGAGCAAACATCTGCTGGGCGCGGGACTTTGGAGAGGTCCTGACGAGTGAGGTTCTCCAGGAATAGCAGCGGCACGACAGACAAACAGGCTTCTTCGCCTGTTTTCCGGACAGGCTATGGGAAGCAATACCGAGACTGAACAAGGGTCCGCGGAGCTGGAACAAGACAAGCACGGCCAAAGACCATGCGCGGCACGGGACATGTACGATTGGCAGGTTGCAAACAAAACTCACAGCATAGGACGCGAGAGTCTCTATTATCATCCTCAATCGTCTCCAAGACATACACCCCCATCCCGCCCCAAGCTGTTCCAGCAGAACCCCCATATCAGGACAAGGACGTGCTACTTGCACTCAAAATGTGCATCTACGCCCGCACCGTCTTCGAGTGCAAGCACCACCTCTGGGGCCGCCGCCTCAAGCTCTGCACCATCGGCGAGGACTTCCGCGCCGGCGAGCTTCCCAGCGACTGCGCCTTCCGCAAGCCGCACGGCCTGCACTCGCGCCGGGTCCCGCGGCGCTGCGACAAGTGCGGCGCGCTGGACCGCAAGGTCGCGCTGACGCGGGCGAAGCTGGAGGAGTGCCGGGCGGCGTTTCGCGAGCGGTGGCCTGCGTATGGCGCGGGTGGTGTCGAAGGGAAGGGACAGAGTGGAGGCGGAGGGCGGGAGACGATGGATGGAGAGGGCGTGGAGAGGATGCATGTGGATGGGGATGGCAGGGAGACAAAGGGGTCTGAACAGACAAAGGAGTCCGCCGGGGCAACTCTGAATATTTCACCCCGGGGCAGCGCGGCACAGCAGACAACCAAGCACGGCTAGGGACTTGCCACAATACAAGAGAGGTAGCACGCTCCCACAGCTCGGTGCCCGTCGTTGTGTCACATGTTGACTAGGTTTACCACCGTGTTAGAAGCAGACAGGGCAAGGTCCTCCTGGCGAGGGGCGAACCAAGTATTGCATTGATAGCTACGGTACACATTGGCAAACAAGGGTAATGCGCCCTTCAAACAGCAAATCAGTTCCTGCAAAGCGTGAGAGAACCCCGAGATCTCGCAACAAACGCTCTTGGAGGAACCCCTATCTGGACCCCGACCAACCCTCCGCCGCCCTGTCCAGGTTAAACGCCGCGCTGATGAGGGCCAGGTGGCTAAACGCCTGCGGCGTGTTGCCCAGCTGCTCGCCGCTGCGGGCAATCTCCTCGGAGAACATGGACAGGTGGTTCGAGAAGCTCAGCATGTTCTCGAACATGTTGACGGCGCGGATCAGGTACTTGGACTGGTAGACACCCGCGCGTGTCATGGCCTCGACAAGCCAGAAGGTGCACATGCTGAAGGCGCCGTCACGGCCGCCGACTCCTGTAATATGAGTTTAGCATGGGATATTGCTCACAGACAAGATGACACTCGCGGTAGGACTTACCGTCGTCAGAGAGCTCGGTGTCATAGCGGAAGACCAAGCCTGTGCTGGTCAAGCCGCCCTTCTCCGGAGGCAAAAGGATCCGGTCGAGCGTGTTGGTGAAGCGGGGATCGCACGGGGAGATGAAGAAGACGAGAGGGGCGATCAAGATGGACGAATCGAGCATGGTGTTGTTTTCGTAGCTTTGGATGAAGCACTTCATCTCCGTGTTGTAGCCCCTTTCCATAATCTCTTCGTACAGCCCGTCCCTCGCCTCCAGCCACTTGGCGCGGTTTGGGCAGGGGAGGCACCTCTTGTCGGCCAAGCGTAGGCCACGGTCAAAGGCGACCCAGAGCATGATTTTCGAGTAGGTAAAGTGCTGCTTGTTGTTTCGCACCTCCCAGATCGACATGTCGGGTTCTGAAGCTAGTCAGCCTGCGAGCTCCCGTTTAGTAGGTCGAACTTACCGTTCATGATGGTTAAGACATAATCTACCGTCCCAGTCGTGTTAGCATCACCCTGGACCCCGGTTGAAGGGGGATGTGATTACCTAGCATCACCCGCACAGCTCGCCAGACGTCCCAAGGGACCGGCTTGCCGTACTTGTTGTAAAGGTAGATGGCATCCATCAGTTCGCCGTATATGTCAAACTGCAGATGAAAAGCGGCCCCGTTGCCGATACGGACCGGCGCGCTGCCTCTATAGCCCTCAAAATGGTCAAGAGTGTGCTCAGGAATTTCCGTCTCGCCGCGGATGGTGAACATGATGGGCAAGCCGCCGTCGGGGCCGCGGGATCGGATGAAGCGTTCCTGGATGAACTCCATGTACGCATCCGCTTCAGCCTTGAAGCCGAGCCGGAGAAGAATGTAAATTGTGAAGCTCGAGTCCCTGATCCATGAGTACCGATAGTCCCAATTTCTAGCGCCGCCGATGTCTTCGGGGATTGAGAAAGTGGGCGCGGCAACAATGGCGCCCGTGGGTTCTGCCGGATTGTTAGGTTGTTCGTCTTTGAGTATTGCTCGGCCAACTCACCATAGGTCAGCATCTTCAAAATCATCAAGCTTCGCGAAACAACCTCTCGCCACCGGCCCTTGTACTTTGACTGCGCAATAAAGTTGTACCAGAATCTCTGCGTATCATGCTGCTGCCCGTCCACGACCGAGGTCGTGATGTGCTGAGTGACGTGGTCCGGGAGATCGTTTCGCAAGATAAAGGATATAGTCTCGCCTTCGTGAATCTTGACGCGAGTAATTAAGCCTTCCCCTTGCATCCCCGGCTTCGTCACCTTTTTAAACGAGATGACAGGGCAGCCCTTGCCGTCTTCGCCATTCTCAAGGGCGACGTCGAGCTGAAGCTTGACGTCCTTGGTGTGGAATGTTGCAACCTTGCTGTCGGGGTGAGCTATTGTGTGAGTATCTCGAAAGGTGGTGGTAACGTGTGGCTCCAAGCCGTAGCCAAAGGCAGGGAATATCTCGACATCTGTAGAGCATGAGAATCACAAGCTCGGAAGCGATGGACGAAAGCCGGATACACGCACCCAGGGTCAGAGAGCCCCTGATACACTCCACTCTCCGGACAAGCCACTTCTTCAGCTCCTCTTGCACACGGGTGGCCTCGCGCCAGGAGCTCTGCTTGTACTCTTTGGTCGTCACCAAGGAATCTTTGGGGCGCGGGAAGAAATCCACGAGATCGACGACGCCCTCTTCGCAGATATACCTCGTCTGGAGGATACATGACGAAGGCAGATACTGCTGCTTGGTGGTGAAGCCCAGCCCGTCTGGCGGAGCGATGCTAAAGTAGCCGCCCTTGTTCTTGTCCAAGAGTCGGCAGAAGACGGACGGGGAGTCAAAGTCCGGCCTGTGCCACGTTCAGTCACCCATTCGGGACAAGATGAGATGCAATGAGATGCAATGAGATGAAGTGAGGGCAGCAACTCACCAGCACATAAAGTCGACGCTGCCGTCGATGCCAATCAGAGCACAGGTGTGCATGTTTCCGACCATGCCATAGTCCTCGATGGGGAGGTAGCCGCCCGACTGAGCACGACGGGACGGCCCCTGATGCGACGTCGAACCCTGCGAAGCCATCTGGAGACAGATAGAGTGCGGTGGTTGTGCAGTTGCAGAATAGCGGTGGTCGATTGCTGGCTGGGGGCTGTAGCTTACGGACTACTCGTAGTGATGATGGCTGAAGCTTATATCGGGGCACATGGAGCTACCCAGCGGGGAGCCAAGCTGTCCCGATGAGGCTGGGTTGGGCTAATGACTGGTGCGGAGAAGTAGCGGTGACAGGCTTTGGTAAGGAACGATGGCCTGCAGCCAAGTACTCGTACCCCGGAGTTCTCACGATGTCGCGCGAAGACCACCCATTCCAGATCGTGTAAGTTGACCTCCCAGCATCGCAGGGCGTTTGGCAGCGAATTCTACGTCCGCAAGCCAGAATGAATGACACTCCCAAGAATATTCCAATTGATAGGTTCCGTTTCTCGCTTACTTCAATATCCTTCTTACGTCACAGAGTCTTTGCCTTGACGCCTGATTCATACCTCAAGTGCATCTGGATGTTGGGTACGTGCATATGAGGGCAGCGAGCAACAGCCCGGATATGCAGAGTAATCTACGAAGTGATCCCGGGCTAGCTTGTACTGCTTGCTAAGAGTAAGGGAAAAAATAAAGACGAAGCTCGAGAGGCCTTTAGCAAAGACTTTCAACCCCTACCAACGCAACATCGTGATGATGGGCAAGTTGAGGAGCTCCGACGCCAAATGCTCACGGGCTGAGACACTGAGAATTGAGACATCAAAGGCGCGCCGAGTACGGCGTACTGCGTAACTTACTTCGTAGGCCCTAGCCGAACTAGCCGAAAGGGTAGAGGGAACGCGTCTTTGCTGGGCATCCGGACGACGCACAGCCGAGATAAACTCCACGACCCTTTTCGTGAAAGACAGGGCTGACTGTTGGACTCGCCGAAATGGCCGACGGGCCGTATCAGCTGCGACATTGCGACCAAAAAAGGCCGAGTCTGGGCGAATGCTCGGCAAGGAGTGAAAGAATGAGTTGAAGCGCCTGCTCATCGCCAAGCTTTGACAGGGCGAGCGTTTCTCACACAGTTGGTTTAAGCAACAGCCCCGATTGGCGTGTCAGTCTTGACATCGAACAACATGTCGAGCCGGCTGGCAACCAGAGAATGACATCAGGACGGCCGCCGTTGACAAGGTGGACGACATGTGTGAGCGGGCAGTCTAGCTTGTTTGCCGCCGCTTGATCCGAGACTATTGCGACCCCCTTTGGACCCTGCCGTATTCGTATGCGTGTTTTTGCTCCCACGAGGTGTGATGATGTCGACGGGCAGCGCATAGGGGCAGGGCAATCACATCGTACCGTTACCGCCGGCATCCGGAAGCTCGGCGTGTCCCGAGATTTCCATTGCTCCGTCGTCTCGTGCCTGGGCATGAACACGCCTCGAGCGTGGCTGGGGCGGTACGAAGTACTCGTACGGACTCTCGGAGCGTAGGGAAGCTCTTGGATTGGGACGCTGGGAAATGGGACGCCCACCACGCGGGAGGCGGTGATGACAGGGGTCGGGAAGCAACAAACAAGGACCTGTTGGGTGCAGCGCCGTGCGTGGAGTCTCGAGCTCTCAGATGCTTCGGCACTTGGCTGTGGCTTCAGCAGAAACGACGACTTCCTGATCTGAATGAGGAGAAGGGCAGCTGGGATGCGGGGTCAGCTGGAGAGGGTTCGTGGAGTGCAGATTCGTGCATGAGCCCGATTTGCTGGCGGTGAGCAACCGGGTCCGTTCCGTTGGAGGTAAAGCTTGTGCTGGCTCGTGACCATGAATGGGCAACCTTCTCTGTGCGCCTCATGATGTGTCTGTGTTGCGCGCGCACCAGCATTCGTTCTGCGTCTCTCCCCGCTTTGCCCGACCAAGGTTGAGTGGCTGGTACTGCGGGTGGATCGAGTCGGGCACTCATCTTATTGTCTCGACATTCAAGAGCGCGACACAGGCACGCGACACAGCGGCGAAGGGAGGACGGAGGAAACAGGGACCTGGTTGTGAGCTGTGCTGGTGAGCTTGTGGTTGCAATTATAGCGGCCGAGGTGGGTGTCTCGGCCGGCGGTTGGGCCCTGCAGGATCCATTGCCAAGAATCCACGGCATGGCGCGCGTGTGTCCCGCGGCAGCTGCTGACCCTGGGCTGCATAACTGCCAGTTGTCTGTGCTCTGTATTCGTATGTAGTCCGCATGTGTCCTCGTTGAACAATGATCTCGATGCGCAACGAAATTGGAGATGAGACGGTTGCTCCAATGTCCACAGGCCAGTTGATCGTTCAGCAACCCATGGCGATCACAGCCGCTGATGCCCCTGCCGTCGACAGCCACGGCCACGAGAGATCCTGATTCGTCCCCCTGTGGTCTCGAGCGTCATCCATCGTGGCCCAGCACAGTGGACGTGCCCGCCCGCGGTTTGCCGCCCAGCAAAGTTGGGCTCTTGCTGCCTTCCAGGTTGTCATGGAAGCCTTGAAGTTTGTTCCCAGCGGCCCCTGAAAGTTCCCTGTTCGCGAGCCCTGTGACCAAGCAGAACAGGGCCTGGCAGGCCGTAGCTCCGAGGTCATCAAAGGCGCCAAAAGGCACCAAAGGGGGAGCCACACAGCGCCAAGCTTCCTCCCCACATCTCATCTGCTGGGCTGAGAGACACCGACGAGAGTCATTCAGTTTGTCAGTCAGGCGCCCAAGACCGCCGTGCAGCAGCCGAGGCCGCCGACCAGCTCCACCAACTGACCTGAACCTCCACTGAAAGCTGCCTGAAGTCTGCTGCGCTGTGCCGCTCCGCCCGCTAACCTGCCGCTGCCCACTCCACCCTGGCTTCCTGCGCTGCCCAACCCCAGACCAGATCCAGTCACGTCCCGATGCCCCATGCCCAGATGAAGTCCATCGAGCACGAGCCCACCTGGCGAAGTGAACCCTACATGTGCCTATAAGGCTATTACCCCCATCATGCCCGCTGCTGGTCGCCTCTCCTCCCTCTCGACCTCTTCTCCTCCCTCTCCCGCCTCCGGCCCGTCTCCCATCCTCGTCCCCGAGTCCCCGATCCTCCCAGACGGCTCCCGATTCGATCCTTCGCGCTCCGCTGCCTCGACGTCCGCCGCTGCCACCTCCCGCGAAGGCGACAACATTGAGATGGAGCCCATCGCGGGCCACCGGCGGCGGAAGAGCAGCCTGATGAACCCCGTGGGGGCGCATCCAGGCGGCCCTTCCAGCAAGCCAGGCGCTCCTGGCCATCGCAGAGGCCCCTCCCTCAGCGTTCCCCAAGATCCCAGGATATTCGAGGACGACGACGTCACGCGCCCTGGCGAATCGGCCAAGGACGGGCCGGGAAGAGACAGCTTCAGCGACGAGGATCTTCATGACGACGAGGAGACGGGGCTCACAAACAAGGATCGCAGCCGCAGGCAGAAGAAGCGCCGGAGGAACACGTTGCTGCATAACCGCATTGCTCGGGAGAAGAACATCTCGGAAGATGAACGGAAAGAGGCAGACAAGAGCGTCGTCAGGAGACTGGTCACCAATGGCGTATTTATACTGCTCTGGTATCTGTTTTCGTTGTCCATTTCACTTGTGAGTTTTTCCTTCGGTGCCTTTATCTCCATTTTGCGCTCAGCACTTTTACTGACATGCATCAAATCAGTACAATAAGTGGATGTTTGACGAGGACCGCCTCAACTTTGCCTTCCCGCTCTTCACAACCTCTATGCACATGGTGGTGCAATTTACCCTGTCAGCACTGGTTCTCTACTTGGTGCCGTCGTTACGGCCGCAGCAGGCGCACAACTCCGACGGCGGCCGGTCGAGACACGAGACGGAGCCCAACAGCCTGGGAATGTCCAAGATGTTCTACTTGACGCGCATTGGGCCTTGCGGTGCCGCAACAGGTCTTGACATTGGGCTGGGCAATACGTCGCTCAAGTTTATTAGCCTGACTTTCTACAGTAAGATTAAGCCCCTTCCCCCTTTCTCCTCTAGAACTATCATGGGCTCGTCTAACAACACCGTTTAGCCATGTGCAAGTCTTCCTCCCTAGCCTTTGTGCTGCTCTTTGCCTTCGTCTTCCGCCTCGAAACCCCGACTTTGCGCCTCGTTGCCATTATTGCGACAATGACTATGGGCGTCGTCCTTATGGTGTTTGGCGAGATCGAGTTCAAACTCGGCGGCTTTATTCTCGTCATATCGGCTGCCTTCTTCTCGGGCTTTCGCTGGAGCCTTACCCAACTCCTGCTTCTCCGCAATCCCGCGACTTCCAACCCATTTTCTAGCATTTTCTTCCTTACTCCGGTCATGTTCGTGACCTTGCTCTCCATTGCCATTCCGGTTGAAGGCTTCGGCCCGCTCTGGGAGGGCCTGAAAGCCTTGAGCAATGAATGGGGCCCCGTCATGACGCCTCTGTTCCTGCTGTTCCCCGGGTGCATTGCCTTCCTAATGACGGCGTCGGAATTTGCCCTCCTGCAGCGAACGTCAGTCGTCACTTTGTCGATTGCGGGCATTTTCAAGGAGGTCGTGACCATCTCGGCTGCTTCAGTTGTCTTCCAGGACAAACTCACCCTCATCAACTTGGTCGGCCTTCTTACGACCATGGCCGCCATCGCCGCCTACAATTACGTCAAGATTACTAAGATGCGCCAAGAAGCTCAAAGCGATGTCCACGGCCGCCATGCCGGGTCTGATCCGCTCTCACCGTCGAGCAACAGCGGCAGCGGTAGCGATATCGACAACGACGATAGCGCCGAAGAGACGGCTGGTCTGCTGCACCAGAGCACCGACATGGGCCAGGCACTTGTCACAGTCACAGTCACATCAGACGGCGACATCCAGCCCAACCTGCTGCCTTCAGGGTCCCATACCGCAGAAGAGCTCAAGGAAAGCAAGGTTGGGCGAGGGGAATAGACCAACGGGCGAGCGAGCAAGCAAGCAGCAAACAGTCGTTAGAGCGTGTTTTTCTTGTTTTGGTTTTTGTATAATGACACTATCGGGGGGGCCGTTGCGGCACGCATATTCATAGTGTATCATCTCAACTAGGGGAATTCGGGGGAAACCGGCGCGGTGGTCTAGCCTCGGGGCGGGTTTAAAATATTTGGGCAATCTCGGGAAGGAAGAAGGGACTCAGAAGCGTCAAGTTTCATGCATGGGAGAGGATGCTCCAGTTGCGCATAGAGTCGGATCAGACAAGACGAAACGAGAAGAGGAGGCGAAATGCAGACGGCGGCCAGCATTTGCCGTTACTCATACACGGAGGGACGACATGAGATACCCATAAAACCGCGAAACGTCAGCTGAAGTTCTTGATCTGATACGCATTGAACTTGAGGTGTTGTTTCCAAAACGTATATATTGTGTCTATATACTTCGTAGTCGCATTTGTGATAAACCTGCCCAGATGCCTTGTGAAGAGCCTCCCAGGGGGACCGGGTATGTCCTGTAACACCGCCAACGCCGAATAAACTGCCGCCTCGCAAAACAATTCTACAGCAAGCTGATGCGCCAGTGCTGTCGTGCGTGTCGTCTTAACCAAGCAGCTTCAGTCCGTTCTTGGTCTTCTGTCCAGGCTTCGTCACGCCCGCGCCGCCCATCGGTCCCAAGCCGGGCTCGTATCCGCCAGCACCGCCGCCGGCGCCGCCGTGCTGGATGCCGCCGCCCGTTTTCTTGTTGTGCTTGCCGTACTTGCCCTTCTCCCTGACGTTGGTGACCTTAATCTCCGTGTTGGCCTTCTTGACGACGACGGGGTGGCTCTGTATGTATTTGCCGTTCATCTCCTTGGCGGCCTGGAAGAAGTCGTCGGCGTCGCTGAAGCTGACGAAGCCGTAGCCCTTGGACTTGGTGGAGCGCTTGTCGCGGACGACGCGCGCCTTCTGCACCGACTTCCAGCGCGAGAAGGCCTTGAGGAGGGACTCGTCGGTAGTTTCGCCGGCGAGGTTGCCGACGAAGAGGCGCAGGTGGGCGGGGTCCCATTCGAGGAGCGAGTCGTCGGTCCATTTCTTGCCGCCGCCGGCGCGCGCGACCGTCTTCTTCTTGTCAGGGTTCGCAGCCACGGCAGGGATCTCGGGCTTGGGGGACTCGGTGGCGACGATGGGCTTTCCGTCCTTGCCAAGCTGGGGGGCCGCGCTGTATGCGCTCTGCCATTCGGCGATCTGCGCGGCCTCGCTCGTCTCGTAGCTGTTTCCTCCGACTCCCGGGATGGGGAATGGGTTCTGGATCTGAGGTCCGCCGTAGCCTGGATTCTGGGGACCGGGGCGCTGCTGCTGTTGTCCTGGGTACGAGTACCCTTGCGCCGAGGAGCTCACGCCGGGGGCTGTGGCGGCCGGGGCAGCGCCTGGGTAGCTGGGATATGAGGACGCGCCAAACTGGCTCGCAGCCGCATACTGAGTCGGAGCGGCGCCATACTGGTTGCGAGATCCGTAGTTGCTGCTCGACGCGCCGCCGTACTGGGAAGAAGCAGAGCCGCCACCGCCAGCGTAGCTCGTCGCGCTGGGTTGATACTGCGCCGCGGTCGTGTACGGCTGCGCGGGGGCCTGCGACTCGGCGCCAAAAGCAGGCTTGAAGCCTCTGTTGCTGCCGGACGCAGGAGGTCTCGCGGGGAGCGAGTTGGCGGTGCCTGGAGGCGCCCCGTAGGCCATGATGAACAAACAGAGCGATGGCTGGTATCTATCTGTGTGGAACGTACCTCGAGCTGCTTGTTTGCGCTCAAAGGTTACCGCTTGCACAGCCTCTAGGAAGATGTAGCAAGCAGGTTCGGCCGTGTGGCGACGTGCTGGTCGACGGTTGCTGTAGTGTCGAGGGTGGTCGTCTCGCAGCCAGTTGTTCAACGGGATGCTGTATCCAGAACGTTCAGGCCGATAAGAATTTTGGGCTAGCCAGACGTCACATCACGTGATCAATACTTCTGAGCACGGTCATCACCAGTGCACCACCACCACCAAGAAGCTGGAGATGCGTACCCCCCACGTGACCCAACCACGACCGACCGTTTTCACCATTTGGCAACGCTTCAATGGCTGATGATGTACGGAGTACGCCATGCGCCACTGCCCCTTTTATCGTAGCACAATATTGATTTGAGATGCACGTATTTTGCGAGTAGTGCTCGTATTTGTTGGCGACTTCGGAGAAGCTCAAGACCATCAAATGAAGTCGGCGTATGGGATCGGTGTCTGATGTCGGCGTCTGCTTCCGTGGGGGTCCCTGCTCAGCTTGCTGTCCAGCGGCTTGCCGCTTGCTGCAGGTCAGAACCCGGCTGTCGGGCTGCAGGAGCCGATCACTGATACTCGGGTGCAGGTTGGGCATGGGCGAAATGTGCGACATTTTCCCCGTCTGGCGATCTTACCAAGCAGACGGGCACTTCTTGGTAATGGTCGCGGCCATCCCGAGGGCCCGAGATGCTCAACTTCGTAACTTCTTACGCAGTACTCATGCTGGGATATTGCATATACCATCGCCCTCTTCGGAGAACCATGGCCGGAGTAATTGCGATCGTTGTTGAACCGCTCGACGGCATCTGAAGCTGCCCCAACGTGTCTCCCTCCAACGTGGAAACGATGGGGCGTTGACCGAGTTGCGGCACTTACACCAACGGGTCGACTCCACTTAATCCAGAACAAAGAAGCTCGCGGCCGCATACGCCAAGCCATGATTCTTGAGCGGGCATGATGATTACTGCATTCCGCCGCATTTCGGCGAATGGGCTCCAAAGGGGGCGAAACAGTGGCCGGCTGGGCGCCGTTTGATTCACGGCGGCGGCATGGCAGGTTGGGCATCCGGCGGTCCCGTACTCTGCGTTTGGGATGGGGAATGTGAGGCAGAGCTACGACACTTGGGGGTCACAGAGGACGCCACGGGACTACCGCCTGCGGTGAGCTTGCCATGGACTCGACTCGAGCACGCATGGTGATGATAGCTTCACGTTTTTGTCTGCCGCATTCACTTCTGGTGCATCTTGTAAGCTTGTATGCTTTCCATACTAAGATGCCGTTGGGAAGAACGCTGTTGTCCTACAACGTTGTGCGGGCAGCCCCCCAAGGGCGGCTTACACACACGCACCTTTGCTGGCCGGGCGTGCTGATGCTATCATTATTAGATTCTTATTTGTAGCTCCAGCTGGTCACAGAAAATCGGGCTCCCAGTCACACCTATCGCTGGCACTACCGCCAGAACGTCACAGCATGACGATGAAGCGCTGCCCCGCCAATCAGTGCAAACTACCCGCTTTTCTGGCCCGCGCCAAACTTCTCCAGCGTCAGGTCGCTGGTGGTGACCACTGACATCAAGCTTCGCCTGCCACTGCTCGCCCTCTTCGATTCCTTCTTTCAATATATTTCTCATCCCGTCACTCCCGCAGCTTCTGCCTCGACTTTAGACCCAAACCTCTTCACTTCTTCGTCCCACCACCCATCTACTGCACAACCCCATCATCGCCCATCATGTCTGGCCCCGTGTAAGTTCCTACTCCCCTCCAGTGCTTCGCATTGCCCCTCCATCGCAGCTGGCTGCCAGCGTTACCCCACCACCCCGCCCCAAAGTCTGTTGCGTTCGATGACCTCAATTCGCGCACTTCGAGAGCTGCCATCATGAGAATCTTTGGTGGTTGCCGTGTGGCGGCTTGGGCTATGCTGGCCGTGGTTCCTGTCTTCTTGAAACCCTGCTCATGGTCTTGACCCAGCGCTCGCCTCGCGAACATCCAGCTTGGCGGCGCCGAACAGCGCCCTTCCTCCTTCACTGCACACAGCTCCGTGACGTCCGACAAAGCTCCAAGCAATGCTGACAATGTGGCCAGCGCTGATCTGGGCCTTATCGGCCTTGCTGTCATGTAAGTTCTCCAGCTCCTCTCTCATCCAACTGCCGCCGTCGTGGGTGCTAACGGGCTGGCACGCAGGGGACAGAACCTGATCCTGAACATGGCCGACCACGGCTTCACCATCTGCGCCTTCAACCGAACCGTTTCCAAGGTCGACCGATTCTTGGAGAACGAGGCCAAGGGCAAGTCCGTCGTTGGCGCCCACTCCATTGAGGAGTTCGTCAGCAAGCTCAAGTCTCCCCGCCGCATCATGCTCCTTGTCCAGGCTGGCAAGCCTGTCGATGACTGGATTGCCAACCTCCTACCCCTCCTCGACGCTGGAGACATCATCATTGATGGTGGAAACTCCCACTTCCCCGACTCCAACCGCCGTACCAAGGAGCTGCAGGCCAAGGGCCTCCGGTTCGTCGGTTCCGGTGTTTCCGGTGGCGAGGAGGGTGCCCGATATGGCCCCTCTCTGATGCCCGGTGGCAGCGAGGAGGCCTGGCCGCACATCAAGGACATCTTCCAGAGCATTGCCGCCAAGAGCGACGGCGAGCCCTGCTGCGAGTGGGTCGGCGACGAGGGTGCTGGTCACTACGTCAAGATGGTGCACAACGGTATCGAGTACGGTGACATGCAGCTCATCTGCGAGGTAAGAAACGGCTGCGGCCCCGTGCAAGAGAGTCCCCAAAGCTAACCGATGTCTTCAAACAGGCCTACGACATCATGAAGCGTGGCCTCGGCCTCTCCAGCAAGGAGATTGGCGACGTCTTCACCCAGTGGAACAAGGGCGTTCTGGACTCCTTCCTCATCGAGATCACCCGGGACATCATGTACTACAACGACGAGGATGGCAAGCCCCTTGTTGACAAGATCCTGGACAAGGCCGGCCAGAAGGGCACTGGCAAGTGGACTGCTGTCAACGCCCTGGATCTCGGCATGCCCGTGACCCTGATCGCCGAGGCTGTCCTGGCTCGCTGCCTGTCTGGAATCAAGGAGGAGCGTGTCCAGGCTTCCACCAAGCTCCAGTACGTCAGCCGAGGCAGCGGCAAGTTCGAGGGCGACAAGAAGCAGTTCCTCGAGGACCTTGAGCAGGCTCTGTACGCCTCCAAGATCATCTCGTACGCCCAGGGCTTCATGCTGATGCAGGAGGTAAGAACTGCCGCAATCAAACATGTAGCAGCTTTGGACTAACGAAAACCTCTCAGGCCGCCAGGGAATTCGGCTGGAAGCTCAACAAGCCTTCCATCGCTCTCATGTGGCGCGGTGGCTGCATCATCCGCTCCGTCTTCCTCAAGGACATCACCGCTGCGTACCGCAAGCAGCCAGAGCTGCAGAACCTGCTCTTCGACGACTTCTTCAACAAGGCCATCCACAAGGCTCAGCCCGGATGGAGAGACGTCGTCGCCAAGTCTGCTCAGCTTGGTATCCCGACGCCCGCTTTCTCGACAGCCCTGTCGTGGTTTGACGGCTACCGCACCAAGGACCTGCCCGCCAACCTGCTCCAGGCCCAGCGTGACTACTTTGGCGCCCACACCTTCCGCATCAAGCCCGAGTATGCCAACGAGAAGTACCCCGAGGGCCAGGACATTCACGTCAACTGGACCGGCCGCGGTGGCAACGTGTCGGCGTCTACTTACCAGGCGTAAGCTATATGCTGCACGTGCGAGGGATAGGGAGGGAGTATCAAAACACTGCGGAACAGGTAATTGGCAGGCCGTGGCGCCAGGCCCGTGCAGACTTTTGAATACGCTGTAATGTACTGGGCTGGTGCAGACCCAAGGATGCCAGTCTCAAAACGGGTTGAAGTGCCAGGTGGACAGGATGCTTCTGGCGGAATAGTGGGCTACAAGAACGGAATCTGTAGTTGAAATGCGTAAACCATGAATCCAATCGACTTCGCAAATTGAATAAGAGAAGCGAGGTTAATGAGGTTTTGCACTCACTCCGTAGTGAGCCGACGTGGTGAATCTGAGGCTTTGGTGGGCGATCCGGCGCTGTCCCGATAGGGGAGATCCAGACCCGCTTTTCGCCCCGGTTCCGCACAGTTGTGATTGGCTAAGCGTTGCCAGCCTCGTCGCGACGAATTTTGGGTCCGCGCGCGCAGCCAAGGGACAGGGCAATTCACTACAGCTCTCCAACCACCACCATCACGAGCTCAACGTTTGCACTTGCGCCGGCCCAACCAGGCTCATCACCTGTCATCGACAAGCCTCCGCGCCGACAGAGGCTGATTGGAGCGAGCAGTCTTCAACCCTCCAATTGATCCATCGCTGGGAACGAGCCCCTGCCTCAGCTTGCGACCGCGCGGGAGACTGCGTCCTCAACCCTCACCATGGCGCAACCCGATCCCAGTCACAGCGTCCCTCAGGACCTGGTATGTCCTAGTCGCTCGCCATTCCCTCGGTCAGAGACGCGTTACTGATGATTTTGCAGATGTCCCATGTCCATCTCATCTCCTCGTTTCGATACCCGACCATGCCCCGGCTGGACCTCAACGAGGTCGCCAAGTGGCTCATGAACGCTCCCCAGGTCGCCAGGGACAGAGCCCCGTTCTTCTGGACGTACCTCGACAAGCCCGCGGACGGCACCATCCTCTTGACCTGGCAGCCTCTGCAGAGACTAGGCACGAACTTCGCGACGGATGGATTCGTGTGGGCGCCGCCGGAGCAGGTGTACAAGCACGACCTGGGCAACGGATTGGTGAGGACCCGCGGCCACGAGAGTGCTGTTCTCAACGCTAATCCCATTCGCTAGATGCTGGAGATTTACTACCTCAAGGCCGGATACATCCCCGGTGAGCAGTTTGCGCTGCACGCACGACGGCGATTCCGTCTAGTCCCCGTTCCCGGGCATCCCCAACCCACCCAGCCGGACATGAGCCTTTTCATCGTCCACTACGGCCCGTCCGAACCCAACGACCGAGTCCCCGCGGCAATGGTCCCGTACGACGAGCGAGTCAACGCCATTATGCAGCAGCGTCACTATCTCTTGCGAGCGGGACAGATTCGCCGCAAAGAGTTCATGCTATCGGATCGAGTCAACTGGCCCTCGTTGCCGGAGCTTACACGACAACAGATGGGCCCCCAGATGGTTCCGCGAGGCGTTCCCCAGCAAATGGCGTATCCGGCTCAACCTACCCCCGGCCCTCCTGCCAAACGTGCTCGCCATGCACCAAACCAGGGCCAGCAAGCCGCGATGCCTGGAATGCCAGCGATTGACCCGGCTTTCGACGACGACGAGGACATTACCAGAGGGGACATGTTCGATCACCTGACCCAGCGAGAGATCTCGCTGAGCCGTTACAAGCAGAACCACGAATGGATGGAGGAGATACTGTCGTCGGCCTACAGGTTGAATCAGATCACGCCGACAGACCTCAACCTTGGCCTGAAGGGCGAGTTGGCGTCGCTTACGGAAGGCATCTTCACGGCGCAGGGGGGCGAAGAGTTCAAGCAAGCCCCGGATAAGCCCTATGTCGGACGGTTGGACGCCGGGCTTGCAGACGAGTTCCGCAAGCGAGTCAACGAGCACATTGAGTCAACCCAGGCTGAGCTCAAGAAGATGCAGGCAGCACATGCCGAGGTCATGTCCAAGTTTAAAGCAAGCTCTCTGTTCACGGACAAGGAGGCGGAACTCAGGGCCATTGTCGAAGGACCGGGGTCCGAGATACTCAGAGCCGAAGGCCACGCCGAGTCCGCTGACGATGACATCAAGAGCCGGCCGTCCTCCAAGAAGACCGTGGACGAGGTGGTCAAGGAAGTGGAGACGGCAGTTGGACGCAAGATCGAAACCCATCCCCCTGTTAAGCGCATCCAAGAGGGAGGCTTCCAGGCCCCAGCGCCCGAGCCCGAGCCACCTGCTCCGGCCGCCAATACGGACATGTCTCGCCAGCATTCGCAGGCGGGATCACAGAATAGCGAAATGATGATGGGCGAGTCTGACATCGACATGGGTGGCACGGCGGCTGGCCTACTGGACCAGATGCACACGGGATTCTCGTCCATGTCCACGCCAGTCAACTTCCCTACGCCGCAGGCTCACCTGTCGGCGGCGCACTCGAATGCCGCGACGCCTACCAACGCCGACAATGCACCATCGCCTGCGCCTGCGCCGGCGTCGGTGTCAGCGCCACAAGAAGGCACAGCCGCACTTCCACAACAAAGCGGCGACGTTGCCATGGGCGGCACTGAAGCGCCGGCGAGAGAACAGGAACAGGGGCAGTCTGGCACGTCGCCAGACCAGGGCACTGGCAGCGATGACTGGGTCGTTGTGCCCAAGGGCGGCGCAACCCCCGATCCCAGCGCGGCTCAGACCACGGCTGCTGCTCCGACTGGCGGCGAGGGTGAGACGCCAAAGCCTGCTCATGAGTCTGCGCCTGCAGCAGCAGCCAAGCCTGCATCGGCCGCAGCCACGCCTGCTGTCACGGACGGCGGCTCGGCTACGTTTGACCACAACGACTTCAGCTCTCTTGGCGACCTTGATACCGCTGGAGATGCCCTTGCTGGTTACGACGCTCCGGACCTGGACGGCTCCGCTGGCGAACTTGGCGACGGCCTTGATTTGCAAATGGACATGGAGGACTCTGCCTTTGGCGATGCGTTCCACGGCGTAGATGCGTCTGGCACGCCAGGCGATGGCCACAACCAGGACATGTAAGGGCTATCTGGGGTATCGAGGAGGTCTCGAGTCGCAGCGAGGTGTCAAGTGGCACGGCTTCTGCTGGTGGCTGATGTGCCCAACGGCAATTTCTGTGATGGGAAAAACGAGATGCGATATTGGGGAATCGCAAGACGGAGAATGGCGCGATGTCTGCTTACTGCGGACCAGGCAGTTGCGGTGTTTTTGTGTATGAGGACCAACTTGACTTGTATTCTATCTAGGTAGACCGGGGCGGGGTATCAATGGGATACTGCTTTCTGTACTGCGGGTGACGTTCTGTGAGGCTTTCCGAGGTACGTGATGCTATTAGGAGACTGTGAGCAGAGACTTGGGACGGTGGCTGGCCAAACATGGTAATGCCCCGTGATTTTGGTCGAAGCTGCCGCAGAGACTGCAGACGTGCGCCGAAGCAGGTGCCAAGCTGCCATTTGTTCCAGTAGTCAATGGGCCAAGGAGGCCGTGTCGCAGCACGTTGACAAGCGGTTTGATCGCCTCCCCAGAGTTACAGATTTCCGCCACCACATCAAAACTCCAGGCTAACTTGCACCTCTACACTTTGCATCCCAGGACAAGATCAGTTTCAGTGCCGGGTATTCCTGCAAAACTATGGAGTTGCTACGACCTTGAATTCTGTTATTTCCGGAACTGAGTCTCGAGAGACAAGTCTCCAGTAGTTGCGGTATCTGAGCAAGCAAGAAAGACGCTGACTGGTTTCGCCACGATGTGTCTATGCGACCTTGGCAGAGGAGTCGGGGACGTACGCATGAGTTCAGATGACGTTTAGGCCGACTTCAGACGGATCCAGCGGGTGATCATACCTCGGATCACAGCTTCCCACTCCTGGCCCCCTGCGCGGGGCCTGGGCGTGCTCTGTGGCTCAGACATCAAAGCTTGTGGTCGCCGATCTCTCCTCCAAGATGAACCCGAGGTGATACAAACTTGCTCTTGAGTATTTCACCTCACTCTGTAGCTCTTTATCAATTTTGCACGAGGAACGGAAGGCACTCTCACCCGACGAATTCAGCGTACTTGTTGGGTTCACGATGCATCCCTGGACGAGCTGCTCGGCTCTGCTGGCAGGAGTGACAGCCGTGGCCGCGCAGTTCTCCTTTCCCGTCAAGTCAACTGCGTTGAAGCCGGGCGAGCGCTGCCAGATCAAATGGAGCACCGAGGGCCTACAGGGACCGTTGTCCATCAACTTGGTCCCGACTGACTCCCTCGGGAGCAGCATCGTGGCACAAAGAATAGCCAGCACGTCACACTCTCTTGCCTATCGTGTCAGAGGGAACTTTTGCTAACGACACGGCGCAGTAAATGTTGAAAACACGGGCATCCTGGCCTGGGCGCCGGATCTGTCCATCGCGGCATTCCCCAGCTTCTCCATGGTCATCATCGACTCCCGCTCCACGATCATCATATCCGAGGCCTTTCTCATCGGCTCACTGACCCAACAGCCCGCCATGATCACGGCCCGGATCCCGCAGCTCGCAACCCTGACGTCCAAGAACAGCCGCGGGCAAGTCGTCACCCGGACGGTGACGGCGGACATGAAGAACAAGGTCGTGCCGTCGCCCACGGGGGCCATCAAGGTCCACCAGTCGGGCAACAAGGTCCTGGACTCGACCGTGGGCGCAGAGGTCACGGACCAGGCAGAGAGCGATGGACTGAAGCCGCTCCCTGCGTTTGCGGGAGGCAATGATCAGAACAAGGGTGGCGCGCTGCAGCCGCTTCCCAACGCGTCCGCCGACGGTTCGCAGCAAAAGACGACAACCGCCCAGGACCAGAAGCTGAAGGATACGCAGACGCAGAGCAATGAGGGTGCGCAGTCAACCGAGAAGTCAGCTTCCAGTGCAGAGAAACCTGCGGCAAACACCGGAGAGGCGACCCAGGCAGCTTCCTCTACGAGCAGCAGTGCTGCGGCACCAACTCCCCCGCCTGCAGAAGAGGCTGCCGCCCCGGCACAGGTGAGAAACCAAGTGCATTCTAGAACATTGGTTGCGAGTCTGAATCGATTGCTAACTTCACGACAGGTGACGAGCTCTGCTGCCGCTCCCCCTGAGCAACCTCCCGCCGAGGAAGCCGTGGCGAGAGTAGAAAAGTCCGACTCCGATGAAGCCGATGCAGTCGACTCGAGCAGTCCTCCTGGCGACAGCTTAAAGGGTGAGGTCCAGGCGGCCGATGCATCCCTGAGGCCGCTGCCAGGCACCGTCACGGAGGCCGCCTCTCTCTCCTCCCTGGCTCCGCGGCCGAGCTTCACCACCCTGAGCGACTTGACGCTGAGTCCTTCGCCCGTAAAGCCCACCGGCCAGCCACAGAAGTCAGGCTCGAGTGTCATGGACAGCGCTTCTTCGGGGATGAGAATCGCACCTGGAGTGCTTACGGGGTTGGCTGGTCTCGCGGCTCTGGCAGCAGCAGTGGTTCTATAGGGGGGCGAAGGACAGCATGTGAAGGAGTCGTTTGAACTTTGAAGCTTTTATTATCGTGTATTTATCGACACGATAGAATGCCAACTCCACGAGACTCGTTTCTGGATATCAAATGCAATGGATGCCATGATGCCAAGAATGCTAACAAAGGAAACCCTTCTCCCACCAACATAAGCCAATAAGCCCACCAACGCCATACCATTCTCAAGATATTAGTATCCTAGCAACAGCACCTAAGACTCGACCCGCGAATCATGCCATCGGCCTGCCGTGGCAACACATCAAGCACCAGGCATGTTATTCTTGATGTTGTCGTACTGGCTGCCCGGATAGCTGAGCATGTTTTCCGTGCTTTCCAGCTCACCCATCGACTTGGTCATGATGCCGACGATGCTGTCCTCGCCCGTCTTGTCACCCGATGCCTCCCAGAAGACGGCGCCGCCGAGGCCCTTGGCCTTGAGGTAGTTGGCCTTGAGCAGCGCACTCTGGGGGGTGTCGTACGAGACGAGTTCCCGGGCGGCCGGGTCGTAACTCCATGCGGCGCCGACGTTGTTGTCGATCTGGACCGTCGCGCCGGGCCGAGGCAGGTCGCGGTAGAGCCAGATGCCTGGCGCAAAGGACCCCTGACCGACGCCACTGAAGGGCTTGCCGAGGCCGTCGGTGTTCATGAAGGAGCGGCCGTACAGAGGCAGCCCGAGCACGATCTTGTCTGACGGGATGCCACCCTGCACGTAAGCCTCTACAGCCTGCTCAGTGTTGAACTTTGTGCTGTTCGGGTTGCTCGGATCTGGGTGGATGTTGGCTTGGTGGCCTGTCGTAGTGTCCCAGGACCCGGCATAGTCGTAGGCCATGAGATGCCAGGCATCCAAGTACGGGTCCATGCCCTTCATGTCCAAATGGGCGTAGTTCTGCGGCCCAGCCGCGACGGCGACGGTGAGGAGGTAGTGGTAGCTTTGCCCGTTGTCGGCAGCGTAGCGGTCCAGCGCGTCTCGGCAAGCCTTGAGCAAGAGAACAAACTGCCGCGCCTCCTGGGCGTTTTTGGGGTACTCCCAGTCGATGTCGATGCCGTCCATGCCCCAGTCGCCAAGCATCTTGACGGCGCTCGAGGCGAAGTTCTGTCGGCCAGCGTCGGTGCCTACAAAGGTCGAGAACTTGCCGGACTGGGAGGCGGTCCAGCCGCCAAGGGAGAGCAGGGTCTTTAGCCTGCGGTTCTTCTTCTTGTGGATATAGAGCTGCTTGACGCATCCATAGGCGTTGTTTCCCTGGTCGTTCCAGGAGTCGCCGTCGTAGTGCTTCTCCAGGTCGGAATACGCATCAGAAGATTTGCTGCGGTAATGTTAGCGGGAAATCTTGAAGATGGGTTTATCCCAGTTTCTCACATGGTCCCGTCTTCGGCAATGTCCCCGAAGGCGTACAGGAGATGCGTGACCTGGTCAACGGGAATCATCTGAGGCTGGTAGTTGGCTCCGTAAACGCCCCTGACAGGTGTGAGCACTGGTAGAACAAGACTTTGCTTCGCGCCCAACGTACCAATTCGTAAAGTAAAGAACGCTTCTCATCGCCTTGGTTGCGTTTGACGGAGTAGGCTGCATCACGAGGTCGACGGTTTGCGACGGCGACCCCTGGGTCATGTTGGAGAACGGGGGCCGGCCCGTCATGGTCGCGTTGTTCGTGTTGTTGGACCATTTGGGACCCGTCATGACCGAAGAGTGAGCGGAAAGCTGCGGCGGCGGCGGCAGAACAGGAGGACGAGCCGGCTGCTGCACAGTAGACTGTTGTGCTGGAGGCCCCGCGACCTTGAACGAACTGGGAGGAGGAGCCACGACGGGAGGTCGAGCCGGCGTCTGGGGTACGGCCGGCCCGTTTGGAGCTCCCAGAGTCGTGGTGGCATACACCGTAGTCGAGATATAGACCGTCGTGGGTTCATTCGGTACACAGACATCTGCAGCATTCTGTTGAGGAGCGCCCGCGGCCGTCTGGGCCAGCAGGGGCAGGGCGGCGAACAATACCCTCTGCATCGTGTGCTCGAGTCGTATCAACAGTGGCAGGGCGAAGGTTGAACATTGAAGGGGCTGGAAATCAGGGGCGAGCACAGGGCTATTTATTGTACCCTGTAGATGTTGTGCTCCCTGGCGATGAGTGAAGCACAGAGTCCCCGGGTAGACTATTGTTCAACAATACCATGCATGCGTGAGCCACGCTACCGGCCTGAGCCGGCACCTTCTGAACCGAATTGAGGGAGAATATCCGTAGTTCGGAAGTCCTTGCCGCAGCATGACGAGGCGTAGTAGCATGGCATTGCCGCGGGCGGCTCGTGGTGCTGAGCGCTGTCAGCTTCGCCTCGTCACCTGAAGGGGTCGGTGGTTGGCATTGTGTGAGCGATAGTGTCCGTGATTCAGAGGCCTTGTCCGAATCACGGCGAGGCAATATTCGCCATAGCCGCTTGCAAAGCCTTCCCAATGAACTGGAGGCGACACTTGGCGACTCTCTGGAAAATGGATTCAAGCGATATCGCGAGCCCGGTCGAGTCCGTCGACGGAGGACGGAGGCGAGGTTGCCGCTTGGCTCTCCACTCGGAGGGATGGTTCGTCGGGTGTCTGTGCCGACAAGAACGAGAGCACGGAATTTCATTGTGAGTAATGGCATATTTGAGGCCAGACGTCGACTGGAATGCGCGTTTGTTGTCAGGGTTAAAAAAAGCTGAGTCAAGGGAGACCTCGGGCTGCGTGGTGTGTCACGTTACTTGTCCTTGCTCCCTGCCACGCACGAGCACGAATACGGGCAATTGGATCATACCATTTTCATGCTTTGACGATTTCTCATTTCTCTCTTGTCTTGGTGTCTATGGCTCTGAATCGACATCGTCCCAGAAGCAATCGCCTGCCGAGTGGGCGTATTCCGCAAAGTGGTCGAATAGTCCTTCTACAGTGAACATGGCCAGGCTTCGGAGTGGGAGTGGCAATGCGAAGTTGAAGAGGAAGACAGACTTCTTTCACTTCTCCGCCCGCCGCGAAGAGAAGGTCCAGGACTCCAGACGGTGGGTGAGATTGTATTCCATGGCCAAAGGAACAGGATGAGGGGGAGGCAAATACTTCGTCCCCGGCGCAGTCTTCCACATTGCAGCAATGGGTGCTCTGGCTGCGGAAGCAAGATCTCCAGACACAGGGAACTATGATGTCTCCGTAAGCCGGCCAAATCGTCCGAGATGACTGGCAAGCTTCACCGAATGCTACGACTGCGATTATGTGATTGATGCCACGGAGTAACGTGGCCACCCTGTGCAAGCATCGAGGGTACAAGGAGGTAGTAGCGAAGGCTCCAGACAGAGCAGAGCAAACAACTCTGCCCAGTTGTTGATCAGCGACCAACAGGGTCAAATCAGTACGACGTGGAACCGCGACGAGCAGCCTAGAGCGAGCAATATCGCAATGCATGCGGACTGCTTGTGCTGTTTTAGAACTGCAAGTTTCTGCAACCCATCAACCCCCACAGAGGGACTCGTGATTTCGCCGTGGGGGTGCGAATCTCTGCGAACCTGGCAATGGGCGATGGATGAATGGTTCGCCAAGGGGACCAAGCAAGACTGGAGCCGCAGCGGGAAGACGGGAGGACGGGGATAAGCGGGAACAAACTACAGGTACGGATTAAGTTACAACTGCAACCCAACCATTTGTTCTTGGCGGTCGCTGTCTGCCAGCGGCATGCGGTCTTGTGCCTGTCTTTCGTTGACTTGTCCTCGTACGAAATAGTGTCATCCTCATTTGTTTGCTTGAACACACAAGAGCCTCGGTGTATTGAATGGAGTTTACAGGGAGGCTTGGTTGAACAAGACGCAAATCACTAACCCGTCGGCAAACATGTCCCGTCGACGGAAGCGGAATGTGGTAGCCAGGATTCCAGGAAACTCATTTCCGTGGATTCGACATCTTGGTTCCCCCACGTTTGGTCTCGTCAACAGCCCGGCCATTCCTCCGTGCCATGCCGCATCCAAGACACCATCGTGCCGTACGTTTCATGATCATCCATCGGCCAATTGCTTCTCCTACATTCGCAAACAAGCGCAAAGTATCGGGCATCTTGCGTCGAGCTACGTACGAGCAAATATCGAGGAATCTAGCAAACGGGGGCAATATTCCACCATCATCCGCCGTTCTCATCCAAGCCAATGACTTCAATCCCCTGCCGCCCCCCGTGAGCGTGTTTCCGTGCCCCGAAACGGACTCGATTCGCTTCAGTTTGCTCCATGCATCGAATGCAACGGGCTAGTCCTAGCGCGGCAGCGGGAAGATGCTCAAATATGCTCACTTTTTTCTGGGCCACGAGTCACGACGTCGTTACCTGCCAACCATGTTCGCGACAACTCGCCGATGAGTCTGTTTTCCCACACGGCTGTGTGTTTCCGGGTTGGCCAACAAGGTTGCAAGGGGGTTTGAGCGTAATAGTTTGCAATGTCGCCGTTGCGGGAGGTTAGTCTGGACTCGGCTGGTGGATATTAAACACGGCTTGGCTCCCGTCCGCCCTTGGCGATGGATCTTGGAGACTTCCTTTTTGTTTAGTTATGAGTTTGTGCCCTCTCTGTTAGCCATTGACTTCCAAGACGAGCGTATTATACTTTGTCGTCGTCGTCACGATGTCGTACCTCCCGATATTGAATCAGCCCGTGCAGTTCCATTCGTCTCGCGACCCGGGCAAGTGCAAACTCACACCCGAGCAATGTGCCTACAAGTCCCAATACTGGGTGTTTTGGTATACGACTTCCCCGTTACGATAACGACGCCTGGTGTCAGGCCGCTAACCAAGTTCCAGGTACGAGGCTGACCACGTCTACTCCCTCCCAACCGTGTACTTCTTCGTCTCCGCCATTGCCCTCTTCACCATCGCCCGCTTCACCTCCGACTACGCCCCGAGGAGCCTCACGGCAAGCACGGCCTGGCGCCGCTTCGTGTCCGCCCTTCGATTCCTCTCGTACAAGAGCTGGCGAGTCGGCGGCTGGAACTCGCAGTCCCTCGGCGTCTTCCTCCTCGGGGCTGTAGGCGCCGTCTTCTTCGCCGCCCTGACGCTGGGCCCCAGGCCGTACTACTGGCCCACCGACGCTTCCTATGGCAACTCGCCGCCCATTGCGACCCGGACGGGCTGGCTCGCCCTGGCTTGTGTGCCGTTCATACTGGCGCTGGGGGCCAAGGCGAACATGGTGTCGGCGCTGACGGGCGTGCCGCCTGAGAAGCTCAACGTCTGGCATAACTGGATCAGCTGGGCCATGTTTGTGCTGGCCCTCATCCACACGTTCCCTTTCATCGTCTTCCACAACTGGAAGGCCGACACGGCAATGGTGTTTCGCGACGGGGGCGTGTGGTTGACTGGTGTCATTGCTCTCGTTGCCCAAGCTTGGCTGACGTTCATGTCCGTCTCATGGATCCGGTATGTCGACACTGGCTTTTATGTGAGCATAAGGATAAAACAGGGGCTAACGTGGTGGCAGCAACCGCTGGTACGAATTCTTCAAGGCCACACACTACTTCTTCGCCGCGGCGTTCCTCGTCTTCTTCTTCCTCCACTGCAGCTTCCGGATGACCTCATGGGATTACTTCATTGCCACGGGAGCCATCTACCTGGCCAGTCTATCCTACGCCGTCGGAAAGACCTGCTTCAAGTACGGCATCAGGCACACGGCACGTCTGCGCCTGGAGACGCCGGACTCGCTGCGAATCGCCGTGCAGACCAAGTCCAGCTGGAAGCCTGGCCAGCACATTTACCTCCGCTTCCTAACCTGCGGCGTCCACGCTCTCACCTCCCATCCGCTGACTGTGTGCTCGCTCCCGGCTGCCGACGCCAAGGGCGGAGAGCTCATCTTTTATGTTCAACCCCGAGGAGGTCTAACAGGCAGACTAGCGGGCCTGGCCAAGAAACAGCCAGATGCGGGCGTCAAGGTCCTCCTCGAAGGCCCGTACGGCGGTCTGCCCATGAGGTGGTCCAAGGGCTTCGACCGCACTCTACTCGTCGCAGGCGGTTCAGGCTGCGGCTTGACCCTCTCTCTGATCGAAGACTGGCTCCGCAACCGCGATCCGTCCTCGGGCCGGGAGCTCAAAGTCGTCCTCGCCACGCGCGACCCCGAAATGCGCATCTGGTACCTGGAAGAGCTGCACCACATGGCCGAGCGCCAGCGCGAAGCCAACCTCGCCGAGATCCCCGGCCTCAACATCGCCCTCTACGAAACCCACGCCTCGCCCGCGGCCAGCCCCGTAACGCAAACCTCTGGGTTCGCCTCCTCGGGCGACGACGACGAAAAGGGCCAGCAGCAGCCACGACTCCACGAGGACAGCAACTCAACAGCCTCGCTGTTCAGCATAAAGTTCTTCCGCGGACGGCCAGACACCGGCTCCGCCGTCAGGGAGCTGTCGCTGCAAGAGCCGCACGGCTCCGTGGGCGTGGCCGTGTGCGGACCGTCTGGTATGGTCCATGACGTGGCAGCGGAGGCGGCAGCGCAGCAGCAGAGAATCGTCAGGGGCCAGGGCGGTGCGTCCGAGGTGTGGTTCCACAAGGAGGCTTTCTCGTGAGTATTTTCCCTGCCGATAACGAGAGTGATAGGTTGCTAACTCTGCCACAGTTATTAATATGCCGTATACGAATTGCCTTTGAGAGGGGGGCGGTGGACAACTCGATTGATACCCCATTGCATCGGGCTGGCGTCTTGTTTGCTTCAGGAGGGATTAGCATAGTGGAGGGGATAGCGTGTAGGCATTCCCAGGCTTGCAAAATGATTTCATTCCGCTCGAAAAGGCCTTGAGGCCACATAAATCTTACATAAATTCTCCATCATACACGGTAACTGGCTCTCCGACTTGAATTGTCGGCGACTGGCTCGACAGCCCGTCCTGCTTCGCCCCTGGCTCATGTCGCATGTGCGAACCAAAATACACCTTTCCATCAAACCTCCTCGTCTTTGCCAGGGTGGTATACGGCTCTTGTCTTCTCTCCGCCGTAGCCTGGTCGACACACACCATGTGGCAGCGCCGACAAGCGCCAAGAAACGTAAAGCCTTGGCTTCCAATGCGGATCCCACTCCAAGAGTCCTCCGAGTACGCCGGCTGCCTCGGTTCCTCTGGTAAGCTCTCAACGACTATGTTTGCCCGGAAGGTAGATTCTGGAACAGCGTCTCCGCCCCTGCTTTCGATGTCTTCGTTCAGTGCGTCGACGCTGGAGCTATGAACCAATAGAATGGGGCTCTCGTTGGAGAGTAAAATCTTCCCGTGCTGCTGTTGTTCCGAGTCTGAGTCTGGTGGTGACGGTATGTCAGGGAATGAGCCTGGAAGTCTGCGAAATTTGTCCGCCTGCTGATGCTTCTGCATCCGAGCTTTGGACGTCCGACTGCTGAGCCCGCGACCGCCAGGCGGGAACCTCGCCAACACGCATGGTACTCCAAGAGCATCGGTGAAGAAGTCGTTTATCTCGGATGAGATGTATGTCTGCGCGGAAATATTCTCTCCACAAACCCGTGATGACATTTGACAAGACGTGTCGTCAAAGAAGGCCGGGTTAGCGGAGAGCGGTATTTCCACATAATCGAGTACGGAGCCTTGTGACTGTGCCTGGTATTCCACGCGCAGTGCCCCCCGTTCAAAGTCCAGAACCGGTCGAAGCAGCGCCATCTGGGGATACCTCTTTTGGCTGAGAGCCTGGCCAGAGCCCCGATGGACCAGGCACCACTCGCGATCCCACGCAAGTCCTTCTGGCCTAACCTCCCAGCGGATTCCTCGTGCGACAACAAAGCCTCCACAACTCTTGATTGGAAAAACAGTGATCGTCTTGACTCGGAGGCTTGACAGTCGTTCGACGGGAGTCGCGTCAAGCGTTTTGAGGTGTGGCTCCACAAGTGCGTCTTCCACAAAGAACTCCCGTACAAAGTCGACGAATCTCCAAACGTCCGACTCGGTGCTCATTGCGCCAAGGCTGGCTCTGATGAGGCCGGTCGGTTTACCAGCAATGATATCGCTATCCGTTCCGCATCGAAATCCAGCGGAGAGGTTTCGTCTCATCTCCCATGGTTCCAAGCCCAGTGCCGAAGCTATTCCTCCAGGGCTACACAAGCCCCCGGTTCGGACATGCATCTTCTTCAGAATAGCCAGCTTTTCGAATTCGGCGAGACTGAGCCAGCCACCTGCGCTGCTGGCGATGTTGAAGGACACTACAGGTCCGGCTCCAAGAGGCCCTGTGTCGCCAGGAGCGTCGCTGTACAAGACGCAGACTGCTCGTCCGTTCCTGTGCCGTAGGGACTGAAGGCCGTTGCCAAGTTCATGTGCCAAGTAGGTTGTGTGTGCACTGATACGGTCCATCGAACCAAAGAGGTTCAGGTGAGTTTTCAACGCCGCGTCGGCTGCCATTATGTTGTGGAATGGAAGGGTGCCATCTTCCAGGCGCTCGTGGAGAAATTGTGACTTCCGGGCATGCCACTGCTCCTTTCCGCACACCACCATGTCAACAGTCCCTCCTCCAAAGTACCTCCGGTGATCGAAAACAGACTCTGCAGAACGCCGTATAATCAAAGCACCAAGATCCGGAAACCCAAAAATCTTGTACAGACTCAGAACGGTAAAGTCGGCGGCGAAGTCAGGAGACGCGAGGTCCAGCTGCGAGGTCGCACTAAATGAAGCAGCATCGAGAAGCGTATATAAACGTGGCGAATCTTTCAACGTCTTGCCTTTCAGATGCTTGGCCCACGAAAGAGGGTATCGTCGCCCGTCCATGTGAGATTGCGCAGAAAAGGAAAAGAGACCTGCAGATGGTGTTTGAGAGGCGGGGTTGAAAGGGTCTTCGCCGTCCAGCCATGACTGCACGCCTCCGTCGTCGAGACATATGCTGTAATTTGCATCCTCCCGGGCCCCGACCAAGCTCGTGTGACACGCTTCGTGGTATGCGTAGACATAGCCTTGGGGTAGCGATTTCATCGCCTCCACGACCAGCTTCACGCCGGCCGTGGCGTTGGCGACAAAGACGAGGTCGTAATGCACGGGATCCGCTTTGAAAAAGCTCAGCAAGCGTATTCGTATGTCATCAATCCGCGTGGTCGAGAGCTGAGACGGCCATGAAGCCGAGTGCGGGTTTCCGTACAGCACTGAGGTCATCTCAGCTGCAAAGGCGTCCATCAAGGACTTTGAGCACAGTGTGGACCCTGCATGATCCAGGTAGACGGAATCTGGAGCGTCGTTCAATATCGCGAGCCGGCTATGCTAGGCATGGACGTAGACTCACCCTTGAGCATGGGATACTCCAGCTCTCGGAACTCGTCAACCGCCGCATTGTAAGCGGAAGGGGTCCCGGAGCGGCTTGCCATGCTCTGATGTTGCTGGAAATGATCCGGTGGCGTGGATAGATGTTGCGGCTCGGTCTGATATCAAATGGGCTCCAATTAATATCGCGAGCGAGGCGAGATGTTGATGAGGCTGAAGGTTCCGAGTCCCAGCGTAAGACGGTATTTCATCCCTTTGCCGAGTCGCAGGCCCAGTCCTCCTGTGCCAGTGCTTGCAGACGGCGCCCAGACATCGTCAGGCAGGACACGCTGCTCTTTTGACCAGTTCGAGGATGGAGCAGGCTTGGGTTCAGTGCGCTTGTTCGTGGTGGCCGTTGTCGGTTGCCGCCGCTGAGTCGGAGATCGCCACCCTCCAGCTACTAAAGCACAGCGGCGGAGGCTCCCATTGGCCGGCTCGGCCCTCCAGACCGTTATACAGTCTTGATCAGCCGGCGCACTGTACGCTCAGCCATCCCTACCCACGTGCTGCACAGTGCCGCGCTCCTCTGCTGACACTTCCCCACAGTGAGCGCACTAGCCGCAATCCATCCAACTGGCCAGTGGCAGGCATCACAACACGGTAGCTGCGCAGCTCCACCATCGGCTTCCGATTGAGCCTCCTCCAACCTTCGCTCATCCACGCTTGGTCTTGTCAAACGGAGCGCTACAGCACGCAGCCACGCTTCCTCGCTGTCCCAAGAGCGGCTCTCATTGATTCAGTTCGTTGCCCCTTTCCCTCTGCCACGGTCCTTCTGCTTCTTCTTCTTCTTCTTCTCCTTCTTCTTCGCCCTCCTCCCGTCCCATCAACCGTCAATCGTCCACCCCATGCGCCTCTGTGCCGTCCTCATTCTGTCCATTTTCCATCGCACCTCTGGCCCTCTTGGCAATTGTTGACTTGGTCCTTTCCCTCTTCCGTTCGGCTGTCAATTTACGCCTCGAAGCTTACCTTGATTCTCCTTTCGACTTCGTTGTCGCCTACCTTCGTTTTCATCCATCTACTCCACCCGTCTCTTTGTTTAGAATGTCCTCTCTAACAGCCTCTGTGCCGCTCGCCAACAGGTAAAGGCTTCTGCCAGCTCCTCGACGAGACTGCGATACCAGCTGATGTTCAAGCGGACCGCGACAACGCTCTTTACGTTGAGAAACTAGGTCGCAGTTGGGACCTCGGACCTGTAGTCACGCACCCCGTTACAAAGCATGGACTCATACACGTCTTACCGAGATTCTGGTGCCAGATCTCCCTCGGAGCGAACCTGGGGCCGCGACGATCGAGACAACCGAGCCGATACCCATTATCGCGGAAGATCACCTGGTACGTCCAGCTTCAAGGCTTTTGACGCCATCGACCTTCAACCACCACCCACGGACCCCTAGGGACCAACGTGCCAGGGCAAACTGACAGGTTTTACCAGGAAATGACCGAAGAGAACGCCGACGCTCGCGCTCTCCAGCCGCAGTCGACCGGTACGAGCCTCGACAGCGCCGAGATGACCGCGAGAGAGACGACCGCCGCCGTATAACTTCGCCACCGGCAAATATTGATCGCTATGTTCCTGGCCAGGATAATTCCTCCCTCCCTGGGGTGACGGTAAACCCCCTCGCGGACCCTTCTCGGCTCCCGTACCAGGTGGGCTTCTCGTACTTTGGAGAGTGGTGGAGGATGAATGAGAAGATCAAAGACGACAAGGAGCGGGCTCGCACTAGTCGCAGACGAGAGCCTGACAGGAACCGTGGGCCTCGTGAAGCACAAGAGGAGCGCGAGAAGGAAAAGGCCAAGATTCAGGCCGCATACGATGCCTACAAAGAGGAGCTTCAGGCTAAGATGGCACGAACCTTTGTCACCGAGCACAAGAAGGAACAGTGGTTCAGGGAAAGATATGTCCCAGAAGTCCGGGATGACTTGAGGGCCAAACTCAACGAGATCCGACGAGGTGCCTACAGTCAATGGGAACAGGACCTGGAGTCCGGCACTTTCGACCAATTTTCACTTGAAGGGCTTCCCAAGAGCGAAAGCAACGGCGCCGGTGGCGTTGTCGAGAAGGAGGAGGGCGAAGCGACGGCGAGCAACGAGATTCTCGGTGTGGGCGATCTCATCCCCGCTAATGGCGCGGATATCCGCGACGAGAATCAGTTCCAGCCGACGTTGCTCATCAAGACGATTGCGCCCCATGTCAGCCGTCAGAACCTCGAGGCTTTTTGCAAGGAAAATCTGGGTGAAGAAGAGGGCGGGTTCAAGTGGCTCTCCCTTTCTGATCCTAACCCGAGCAAACGCTACCACCGCATCGGCTGGGTAATGCTGCACCCTTCTTCCGAAACTGCGATGCCAGTCGACCGGCTCGAACCAAAGGACGAGGACGGTGACGAGGCGATAAAGTCTCCCCAGCTAGTGTCCACGGCCGACAAGGCTCTTGACGCGGTGAATGGCAAGACCGTCAAGGACGAGGTGCGAGGAGATTTCGTCTGCCACGTCGGCGTTCACAATCCGCCGACAAACCCAAGAAAGAAGGCCCTGTGGGACTTGTTTTCTGCACCCGAGCGCATTGAAAGAGACCTTCTCTTGGTCCAGCGCTTGGTCAACAAGTTTGAGGAGGATTTCGGCTCCGAATTTTCAGCAGTTATGAAAATTGAGGAGAAAGTCGAATATCTTAGGAATGCTGGCCAGCTTCAGCCGGCCGTCCCGTCTGCGACCCCCAAGAAGGTCAAAAAGGAGCGAGAAGTTGCAATGGATGAGGCCATGGATGACGAGGACGGCATGGTCGAAGACGAGGAAGAAGAAGATGGAGCCATCGACGATGAAGATGACGAAACCGACGACGAAGACCTGCTAGTCAAGAAGAAGCAATTGGATCTTCTGATTGAATACCTGCGTCGGGTCTTCAGCTTTTGCTTCTTTTGCGTCTTCGAGAGCGACTCCATCCACGAGCTTACTCGGAAGTGTCCGGGAGGCCATCTCCGTCGACCCCGAAGCACGCTGTCTTCGACCGCAAGATCAGTTGCTCGGGCGAGCGCCAACGGCGAACCGTTCCCGGACAGGAAAAGGAACGATGTCAGCGAAGATGCCGAGGCGGAATCCCCAGAGGCAGAGAAGAAGTTCCGAAATACCTTCAGCAAGACGGAGCAACAGCTTCTCCGAGCCTATAACTGGGTGAAGACATTTGAGGACAAGCTGATGCAGATCCTGGACCCGCAGTCGGCCGACCTCCGCAAACTAGGCGGACGGCCTATCGATGATGCCGCGGACGAGGAGCTTGTCAAGCATGTCAAGCAGGAAGATGAGCACAAGTGGCGATGCAAGGTACCTGACTGCTCCAAGTTGTTCAAGGAGGAACACTTTTGGAAAAAGCACGTCGAGAAAAGGCACACAGAGTGGCTGGATAGCATCAAGCAAGAGGCAAGCCAGTATCCCCGTTGTTCGTGAGGAGGCTCTTCTCTAACCGTTGTCACGCAGTTTGAACTCATCAACGCCTATGTTATGGATCCCGCTCACATCGCGCCTTCGCGAACCGATGCCAACTCGAACGGTCACTTCCCACCCGCCAATGGCCAGTCAGCCGCTGGTACACCCCGTGGGTTCAACCTCCAGAACTTTTCCATGAACAGTATGATGGGGATGCCGGGATTCCCCATGCCCCCTGGTGGCTTCCCACCCATGTTTGCCGGCATGCAGGCGGCGGGCTGGACCCCGATGGGCGATGATCGTTCCGGTGGCCCGATTCGACGAGGCGGGATGGGTGGTGGCCGAGGGCAATTTCGTTCAGGGCCATACGACCGCCGCGGGGGCAATCGCTACGACGGCGGCGGTGGTCGAAACCGCATGGGCGGGTCTCGATGGGGAGACGGCGCAGGTGCTGCGGCTGGGGGGCCGCGCGAGGCTGTTCAAGGCAGAAGCTTGAAGAGCTATGAGGATCTGGACCAAGTGTCTGGGGGCGGCGGCGGCGAGCTCAATTACTAGAACTCAGGCGCCGTGGGATCAAGGCCTTGCTTGCTACGAAGCAATGGCCTTTTTGGTATTCTAAGACAAAGAACTACAGTATGGCACCAACGCTGGGATAACGGGGGATCAATTTTGCGGTAGTAGCAGGCGCTACGTAGCAGGTAGGGTATGTAATATCTATGTAACACACAGGTTCTCAGCAGCTGCCCACAAGATAAATGTATTTGCTCGCGCTGGCTCATGACTTTGACACTTCGCTGATGGTTGCTTTGAGGGGCTGCTTGCAGGGGCATTTGGTGTTGTCGGTCTAGCTCGGTGTGTCTACCTGCAGCGCGGGGCTTCAGCGGCACTGGCCGAACCAATCATGGAACGCGATAAGAATTTCCCCAGCCTCTAACCCCCACCACTCTTGATTTTTTTTGATTTCCATCTCGCGCAAACCGCCTCAACACAAGACCAGGACCACCGCCGTCTTTATCTACCCTCGCAATGGGGCTTCTCGCCGATTCCAAGAGGTACGCTACGCTGGAGCATCTGATGCGCGCGCCAAAGTCGCTAACATTTGAGTCCCGCAGTCGGAGCAAAATCTCCAAGGACCCGAACAACACAAAATGGCTTCGCGACACATCCACGTTCGGCCAGAAGATCTTGCGCGCCCAGGGTTGGGAACCAGGCCAGTTTCTTGGAGTCCAGAATGCAGCACATTCTGAGCTGCACACCGCCGCTAATGCCTCCTACATCCGCGTCTCAATGAAAGATGACATGAAAGGTCTCGGGTTCAACAAGGCAAGCGAGGACGTGGTGACTGGGCTGGACGTCTTCTCCGATCTGCTGAGCCGGCTGAACGGCAAGTCAGAAGAAGCTGTTGCAGGTGAGAGGCAAGCCAGGCTGGTGATGAAGACCAACATATATGTGGAGCAGAAATGGGGTCCGATGCGGTTCGTGAGGGGAGGACTGTTGGTAGGCGACGACATGAAGGAGGTGAAACCTTCCGAAGAAGTTTCTGCGGAGCCCGACACAACGGCCGACGAGGAGTTGACATCGGGGTCGTCAAAGAAGGAGATAAAGCGCAAGAAGCGCAAGGCCTCCGACCTCGAGGAGAACGACGTGGAAACCGACTCAAAGAAGGAGAAAAGGCGCCGGAAGGAAGAAAGGAAGGCTAAGAAGGCCTCAACGGCATCTACAACAGACGAAGCCGAGGACACGGCACCGAGCGATGACAAGAAGAGGAAGAAGAAGAAGTCAAAGGACAAGTCATCATCCGGCAAGGACAACAACGATGAACTGGCGAAGACCGGTTCGACAGATGCTGGTTCCGAGAAGAAGTCTCGCAAGTCGAAATCCCAGGACAATAAGTCTTTATCGGCCGACGAGAGCGAGCCAAAGGAGGACAGGAAGTCCCAAAAGTCCAAAAAGGAAAAGAAGGAAAAGAAGGAAAAGAAGAAGAAGAAGCGGGAGAAGAGAGATGCTGGGCTTGCGGAGTCCAAGCCCTCCGAATCGTCAGAACGGGAAGATGCTCCCAGCTCAGCAGCTGCCACAGGGGCTTCTACACCAGCTAGTTCTGGTACTGGCACGTCGACGCCGCGCGGTAGCCGCAATTTTGTCAGGTCAAGATTCATTGCGGCGAAGCGGCAGGCGATGTTGGATACCAAAGCGTTGAATCAGGTTTGTGCTTCCCTCGTGTGCCCTCAACAGAATTGCAAGCTGACATCCTCGCAGATATTTATGGTCAAGACATAGACTTGGCGCTCGCATACAAAAGAATTACGCATCGTCATAGCGGCACTGTACATAGAAAGGCGTTTGCGCTGGATAGCGCGGTTCATGGCACCAAGTATGTTGATGCCTGATTTGTAGGTAGATTGTCTGACTGAAGCGGCGGCATCCCTCAGTTCAGTGATGGAATCGATTCAAGTTCCGGAAAGCACTTTCCGTCGACACTTTACACAATCTTGCCTTGCGTAATGCTACATACGGGGCGTCTGTCGCATGCAGAACGTAAGGATACGGGGGTCTTCTACGCTCCTCCCGTCGATCATCCACGGACGGGCGCCTCGGATCAGTCGACTAATAAGAATCACGTCGAATTCAGAGTCGCCTCGAGCGGAGCACATACTCCGTACCTGGATCTGCTTTCAAATGACTGGTGAATGATTTCTGCAGTGATGCACGAACAATGAGCCCGTCACGTGCAGCAGTTGCTGCCTGTTGCGGGCGACCTGCGCCTGGCAACCACCTGTTCAGGAGCACGCCTGCCACCATAAATACTCCTCTTCCCTCTTCCTCTTTCCAGACCTTTTCTCCTTCTTCATCTCCTCATATTCCCTTCGCTCTACCACCGTGTTTTGTTTTCTTCCACACAACACGCATCCGGCAACACTTCAGTCTGCGTGCACAACTGCACATCATCTCCAAGATGCCTCTTCATCACAGGCACATCAATGCTTTCGAGCGTGTACCATGCCCATCCCTCGCTGGTAACTTCCCTACCCTTGTCGCGAGACGCGATGGCGTTTGCAGTGAAACACACCATGATGAAGACGCCATGAAGCCGATGCCATCATGAACACCAAACACTGCCTTGCCTTGCACGCGTCTGCATGTGTCAGCTTTCGTTGAACGCGTCAAAGCAGGAAAATTCCGACGTGCTTCTACCTGTTGGCCTGCCTGCTGGATCATGAATATCTCGTGAGTAACATCATCCTCTAGAAGACTCATCGTCACTGACCGTTCTGCAGGACACATCATCGTCGCCTTCCACGGCCATTCAATCTTGACTGCCAGTACCACTGGAAAGCAACTCTCAGGCTCTGCCGCCATCCAAGCAAAGAGTCATGATTTAGGCACGCCGTCGACCGAGAGGAGGTATCTTGGTCCTGGGCAGGACGTTAAAAGGCCCAACCGCAGCCCTGTGCTGCAGAGTGTGACAGTTTTGTCACGCGCACGGAAAGAAAGGTCAGCCACACTAACCACTCACCATCACAATAATCTCTTGCTGATAACGACAGGTTCATGATGGACAGAGTGATGTCGGAGCTCACGCATATGGAACATACATGTGCCGCCAGCCAAACTTCACGACATTGCTCTATCATCGGAGCTGCCTCGTTAAACCGAGTCTGGCGAGAGTTCAGTACTCACGACACCGCTGCTCTGAGGAGAGCGGTACTCAGAAACGGGACAGTCTCAGGATGGTAACACAACCTGCAGCATCTGGCCACGGCCGGGTGTACAAGAACCAATGGCAACAATTCTTCCGTCTTTACGGAGCACTCAAAATCCTGGGCACGATGCAAAAGGCCCAACAGCAACCAGGTTGCGAAACTGTCAGGAATGCACCGTTATTCCAACGGACAGTGAGTACCACGGATCCGCAATATTTCATAGTCTTGTGCTGACGATGGCAGGCCCATGACAGATAGAGTCATGTCAGTGGCAACAGCTTCTGTAGCTCACGCACAGGGAACGTACATGTGCCGCCAGCCAAACTTCACGACATTGCTTTATCATCTGAGCTGCCTCGTTACCCATCGGTCCTCCATAGTGAGGCTGATTCTCTCTCTTTCAAAAACGGGACACTTTCAGGACGGCAACACAACCTGGAGCATCTTGGGCACGATGAAAAAGGTCCAATGGCAACATAGTTTCCGTTTCGCGGATGCACTTCATCAACAAACTCCTGGGCATGAGGGGAAACGGCCCAACAGCAACCAATGTTGCTCCAATAAAGGAGCCTCGATGAGAACGGCTTCTTAAGCCAGGAAGAAAGGTCAACGGTCCTACAATTGGGCCAAGGCCTTCCAGCGAGAGAGATTCTCGCAACTATACTCTCCAATCGTGACGACTGATGCGAGATGAGTGCGACAGGTCGGTGGGTCGCCTTTCGGTCTTCCCGTCAGGCGATTTGCTGGGGCAGCTATTGCATTAATGGCCAGTAAAGTCGTTTTACGGTTCTCCCGTGAGATGACTTGCTGGAGCAGCCATTACAATACGATGGCCGCAGGTTTCTTCAGGTCTGGGTCCTTTCTGAAGGGGATAAACGCGATAGTAAGAGCAACATGCCCGGTCAACGACAATCAACACCGCGCGGCAGAAGCTACTTTGCCCCGGAGCCAGCATCTCGGACTCGGCCGAGGAGAATCCTGGCCCACAATGCGCCGCCATTCGGTTTGACCGAATGTCCACATTTGGGGTGCCAGGACCTGGAGAAACGCCGCGGGCGTGGGATGGTCGCGTCTCCCTGATGGTACATTGCCATCAACGCCCGTTCACTCGGAGCAGCAGGGTGGAGATTGGGGGGTATTATCGACAAGGGGGGACATCAGGTGGGGGATTTCAGTTCAAGCGGGATGACGGTTGATTCTCAAATGTGTAACCAGCTGGACTTCGCAAATTCAAGCCTGACATTGTCCCCACGTTAGCCGGCCTTGCCGCAGGCTGCGTGACTGTGGAGGAGTGTAGGTTCAAGGCTGCTGGTCGTCAAACGCTTGCCGTCGTCTTCCAGCCTGGAGTTCGACTGCTTGACGTGGACGGAGGGCTACAGCTACGTGGTAGCCGTTGATTTAGACTGATAATTGTTCCCAGGGGCTTCTCTCGTGAATTGCATGGCACAGCACGTGGGGACTGAGGGATGAGGCAGAGGAAAGCGAGAAATCTGACAAAATATGTCTCTCAGTTCTGCAGTCTTTTACAAGTTTGGCGAGCTCCTCCAGCAAACTCCGAAGCACCATCCATTGCTAGTTTCAGTTCCCGACCGAACAGCGTTGCGTAGTAGTAATATACAAGAGAGAAGCAGGGCGTCCGCGGGGCGATGCATGTGGGGGGCCCCATTATCGTGTGCAAGCAATTACTTGGAGTTGCGGCCAAAGTTGCTGTGAGAGGGGCGTGTCAGTTAGCTTGGCCTGATGGAAGCAATACGGGGGAAGTCGGGCGTACTTGTGGAACAACTGGCTGAAGACGCCGCCCTTGGCTGCCTGGTCGGACATGCTCTGGCGGCGGGCGGCGTCAGCGTTGTTCTTTTGCTGCTGGAGGCTCTCGAAGGCGGGCATGAGGTGGCCGGAGCTCTGGTGGCGGTGTCGTGTTAGCGATGATCTTCCAGGTAGCCTCAGAGGGGAGGGGGACATCTACCCTGCGACGGGCGCCGGTGGTGGTGGTGTTTTGGTTCTGGTTGGGCTCGCTCATGGTGACGGCTGGTGAGCAGAGGACGGACGGTGGTTTTGTTTGGAGATGGATTCAAGCTGGTGGTGATGGCTTTCAAGATTCAGCGTGCGCCGGGTGTGACGACGAGGATGAGATGCAGTACATGCCTGGCACGACGGTGAGGGGGCGGTGCCTCTTTTAATCCCAGAGCTGTCTACATGAATGAGGGGCAGTCTCCCCTTCCCATCCCACCTCATTCATAATCTGCAACTGACTGCCCGCAGTTCCATTACCAACCGCCGTGCGAGCAATGGGCGGACAAGCTTTCCCGCCGCCGTGGCGTGACCCAGTGACGTCTCTGTCCGCCCCCCTCCTCTGCTCACTCGAGCCACACAACGACCTGCTCCCCTCCCCCCCTCGATCGGCACCATGGAGCTTTTCCGTCTCGCTGCGCGTCTCGGGACGCTCCAAGCCCAGCCGTTTTGTCAGCATGGGGCACGCGAGCGAACAAACGAACGAACGAACGGACGGACGGGTTCTTCCATCCCTTCGGGGCTCCGACGAGCACCGGCAGCTGGCGTCAAGCACATAGTTCGATACCCGCGCGGGATCCACGCCCCCCCGCCATCGAGGCTCGAGCCGTTAGTACGGAGTAGGTCAAGTATGTACGCGTCTTTCCGTCTCTCGATCGCGGCGTGTACATAAATGAAACGCACATGGACGCACATGGCGATCGTCCCGCGTCATCGGTTTGCCGTGACGTTGACCCTCTGAAGAATGGGGATCCACCTACCGGACTCGGGTCACGGTGGGGCCTCCGAACAGGACCCTGCATGTCCCCACGATCGGCGCCGTTGTCCAGCACTCCCTTGACTCCCCTGACTCCCCAAGATGATAGCATCATCCCAGTCTCTAGCGAAATCGGAATATTGAGACACAGCTGCTTGAAACCTCTCATCTCTCATCCAGTCAGTCATCAAATCTCGTTCATCTTTTGTCTACATAATTCTTCCACGACCTGACATCGCCCCTCTATTCCTTTTCTAATCTCACTGCAGCGTTCCGCTCAATGAACCCCAAGTCTACCTTGTGGCCCAGCAGCTCTCGGATGTTCGAAATCTTGTACTTGATCATCGTCGGCCGCTCCAGACTCAGCCCCCACCCAAACACCCGCATGTCCTTGGGCAACCCCATGGCCTCGAGCATCTCCGGCCGGAACATGCCGCTGTTGCCAATCTCCACCAGCTTGTTCAGGCCCTTGTGGAAGCTGAAAATCTCCATGCTGGGCTCCGTGTACGGGTTGTACGCCGGTTTGAACTTGAGGTCCGTGATGCCCATCTTGCCAAAGAAGATCTCCATAAACTCCATCAGACCGCCCAGGGACAGGCCGTAGTCGGCAATGACACCCTCGACCTGGTGGAACTCGGCAAGATGCGTGGCATCGACCGTCTCGTTGCGGAACACACGGTCGATTGAAAAGTATCTCGCCGGCTTCGGCCGCCCATCTGGGCCCTTGGTCGCCGCCAGCTTGTGCAGCATGGCTGCCGAGATGGACGTCGTGTGCGTTCGCAGCACCAGCTTCAGGGACTCCTCTGCAGCCCAGGGGTATCTGTAGCCAATGGATCCATACTTGCCGTTCTGGTGCACCTCCTTGACGTTGTTCCAGTACGCCTCCGTATCCTGGCCCTCGCCCTGCGGCCGCGGCTTATCGCCGACCTTGGGGTCGGAGATGTAGAAGGTGTCTTGCAGGTCTCGCGCGGGATGTTGTTGCGGGACGAAGAGGGCGTCAAAGTTCCAGAATCCCGTCTCGACGAACTTGTTGGTCGGCATCTCCTCGAAGCCCATCTCGAAGAAGATTTGGCGGAACTCGTGCCGCACCTTGTTCAGCGGGTGCAGGGCGCCGGCATTCTGGTCGGAACCAAGCGCCTTGAAGTTGTAAGGCTTGAAAGTGGCCGTTTTCCATGCGCCAGAGGTAATCATGTCGGCCGTCAGGTCCGTCTCCTCCTTTTGGATCTCCAGCGCGAACTTGGGCCCCTTTTCGATCTTGAAGGTGATGATCTTTTGCATGCGAATGAGCTTGCGCTTCTTGAGGTCGTTGATGACCTTGGCGTCGCCCGTCCGTGCCTCCTTGATCTGTTGCAGCTGTGCGCGGGTGACATCCTCGATCGACTCGGCCTGTTGGGTTCGAAGTCAGCTCGACGGTTCGGGCATGTCCAGTCCATTCATCACGGCATGGAACGTACAGTGGCAACCAGCTTGCCGTCCTTGCTCTTGGAGATCCACTTCTCCCTGAAGGCTTTGCCCTGACCCAGCTTCGTCACGTTCTTGTCGCCAATGGCCTTCTCCAGCTCCTGGACCGTCAGGCCGTCCATGGCCTGCTTCAGGGCCTCAAAGACGCGCGCCTCGTGGCTTCCATGGGAGGCAATCTGCTCAGCCTCGGGTTCCAAGAGAGCCTCCTCGCGCTCAATGGTCTCGTAGTTGATCATCGACCGGGAGCCCAGCCGGTCGAGGGCACCCTTAAGCTCCTGGAAGGGGGCGGCGGGGAAGGCATCGACGGACTGGATCGGGCTCTGCGTCGACAGCGCCTGCAGGATCTGGGTAGTGAGACCCCCCGCGGGGGTGGCGCTCGAGGTCGTCATCGTGTCTGCGCTCCCTATAATCCGCTCGGAAGCATGCCAGAGAGAGGGTGAAAATGAAGGAGCTGCCCCTCGTCGTGTTCTTCTGGCTGAGTCACTTGCGATGGACTTTTTGGCACACCACGAGTTTAGGTGGGGTGTTTGAGGACAGTACGTACCAAGCCCGCTGCACCTCAGCCGCTATCGGATTTAGTATTGATCCTGGGCGGCAACGGCACGCTTGACCATATGCAGCTGTGATCGATAAGCTCCAGCGGCAACGTCAGCGCCCTTGAAACCCATCCCTCGACCCTCGGCAGATTCCATTGCGCCAGCAGGCAGCTAGGCCTCGTATCATCCCAACCCCGACGCCCATGACAAGCACCGCTTGAACTCGAGCTGCTTCAATGCAAAACAAGCTCATCCAGCGCAGATGACGAGAGCCAACTATGAGCCATGATCCCTCGCCAGCCTGGACGGCGCGGAACTACGATACGACGTCCCCGGGAGACGCAGAGCTGCACGACGACGCGGCGCTGAACCCCGACGAAGCGATCGACAACAATGGCGGGTCGCCCTCACGCTCTCGCTCCCGCTCCGACTCGCGGCGGCGGCGCAAGAAGAAGAGCAAGAAGAAGCGCAACCCGGGGCTCGTAAAGAAGCTGGCGTTCATCACCCATCTGCTCAGGACGCTTGACCTCGTCGTGTTTGCAGAACTGAGCGCCCTGTATTATATGGAGTATGCGGTGCTCCTCCAAATGTCATCTACAGATGCTGACAGCTCTCGTTTAAATAAAGATGCTCCATGTTTCGGTTCTTGCTGCGCTCTGCCGGCCAGTACATGTACCTGACGCCCAAAGACGAGTCGTTTCCCTTCCTCATGCCGGCCAGCCGCATCCACGTCCTGCTCGTCGTTATACCCAACATCATCTGCATGATGCTACACTTGTTTGGTTCGCTGCCCACGGGACCCGACTTCCATCGAGGATACCAACACGGAGGGCTCATCATCGACTTCATCGGGCAGAGGCCTCCGACTTATAGACTATACTACCTGCTGGCGGACGTGGTCATCCTGGCCGCGCAGTGCCTGATGTTGACGGTGCACACGCAGCGAGAGAAGCTGCGCGTGACGCTCAAGACCTTTCGCCCCTTGGTGCCCGAGCTGGTGCAGGAGGTGGCGGCTGCGCGCTCGACGGAGGATTTAGACGCGGAGGAACGAGGCGTTCTGAGAGATGCGCCCGATACGATGTTGGATGAGACGGAGGGCATTGAACTGGGACCCATGGCAGCCTCTCAAGAAGGAGGCCAGGGCAGTGGGCAGGCAGGGGAATCCGAATCGCTGCTACGGGAAACCTCAAACGACGATACCCCTAGGACACACCTATCCGACATTATGGCTTCGGGAAATGCGGTCCTGAGCGAGTACCACGTCGTTCAGTCGATCATGTCGGCGGCGATAGACCTCGAGCGCACGGCTGCGCATTCGCTGCAGACCATTAGCTATGGGGCTACGATGGCGGCCTTGCAAGCCCGACGACGAGGAGCTGCCGCGCAGGCTCGGTCACAACGTCCCAACAGATAGGACTGGAGCAGCGGCAAAGTAATGCTACAACGAGGCAAAACCATTTGCATCGTTCCCAATCTGTGAACTTGAAACCAGTCTCTGGTCGACCTTACGCTATCTTCCTGCCCACGTTACCAACGCCAGAACCCTTGACCGAAATGATAATGTCTCCCGTCTCGTCGTCCACGTCCCTCAGTCCCCAACTGCTTGCGCCAAACGTCTTTAGGTCCCTCGCCAGCCCCACCGACTCCTCCGTCCCGATGACCTCCTTGCCTATTCTTAACCGCCCGACGTCTTCTGATCCCATGGCCATGAGTATTAACATTGCGCTGGCGGATACCTGGCTCACGCAGCCTCCTTGCGCGATCGCCTCCAGCAGCTGGTATGCGCATCTCTTTCCAATCTCTTCCGGCACCTGCCCGCCCGACGGCGGGACCACCACGTCCGCCGAGTATAGCACGCCCACGGAGCTGGACTCTGCTACCAGACTCAACCCGAAGCCGATGCCCAGCCGCCGCTTGCTCCCGGCCTTGTCTGTCGGCACCAGCGGCGCCTGGTCGTACTGCGCAGCGACGTGGATATCGGATACGAGGGGGTTCAACACCTCGCGCGCGGAATGGATCATGCGAGCGTTGTTCGAGGCGGAGACGCCGGTACAGTATGCGACGCCTCGTATCCTCTTTATCCGGCCGGGGTTGCGGTTCAGGTGCAACGTCTTGGGTAGCCGGACCTGACTCGCGAATCGCAGCTCAACACAGCCGCCGCCGCCTTTACCACCGGGGCCGGCGCAGGATCTTTGCAGCACCCTCAGCTCGATTCTTGCAGGAGGGATGCCGAACAGGCCGAAGAGAGGGAGGATGGCGGTTCGGAATGTGTCGACCGAGACGTCGCCGGTCTCGGTAGCCGAGGTAATGACACCAGAGCCGGAGAATCGGACATTCATGTGTGCTTTCGAAAAGGGCGCCAGGAGGCATAGCGGCAGCAGAAAGTACGTGACGCCTCTCGTGCAGGTATCCGGGATGCTGTGCTCGATAACATCACCCTCCGTCGCGCCCTGACCGGCAATCGTGCCAGCGATCAACCCGGGATGGTACGTAATCGTCGTTCCCGTGTACGAAATCTGCATCGAGCTGCCATTGGTGATGGCCTCGAGGAGCCGCAGGAACGAGATCTCATGAGGGGCAAGGCCCGGGTTCGTGGGCGACGTGCTTCGGATCTTGGAGATGTGGACGGGCCGGCCGGTGAGGGTCGAGATGACGAGGCGCCGGGTGAATGACCGGTGGCCTGTGAAGCGCAGGTACTCGGGCGGCGGATTGGACATTTTTGTGTCGTTTTGCCGCTCTTCGCATGGGGGTTTCTGGGCTGGTTGCTGGACCGCAGGGTCGCGGGAGCAGGTTACAAAAATTAATTTTCTGCCCGATCTTGGTTTGCACGGTGGCTGAAAGCAGTAGGCGGTGAATCGGACACCACCGTAAAACAGCGGCTCGGTACCTGTTCTAGCGGTCTTATCGATAGCGACCAGCAACTTCAGTTCGACCTTCTCGCGACTCTCACAGGGGCATGTAAAAGTTCAAGATCACTTGCGCGCAGCAACTTCTGGCAGCACCGCGCCGAAGCATGCCTTGCAGGCCACTGCTTTTCGACCTCCGAAGTCGAAGCGGTCCAATATGTCGGTCATGCCTCTATAACATCCAACGACAAGCTGCCCAGCCTTGGACTGCAGCCTACAGCTCGCAAGCTGCACGAAGGGCCAGGTCGAAGCCGCAACCGCGAACGACCAACTCCACTGCGCGCCGGCCGAGCAAATCGGAACTGAGGCAGTACCTTCAAGGAATCCAGCAACTACAAAGCGCGAAGAAGGATGAGCAAGAGGGAGGCTTCTCCGTACGGTACTTTGAACAAAACGACCAGAGGCGCACTGAGCTGCCCGATGAGCAAGCCTTCGGGGACTCCTTGAGCAGGCTCGACGGATCAGAGCTGAAGGAAGCTCTATTCGAGATCAAAGATGCCCTCGAGACGCAGGAAGAGAGGGATGCCTTCCAGACGGTCATGCGCGAGATGGGGGGCAGCATGGACACGGTAGCATCCGCCGACGACCTGGAGAAGATGATGGCCAAGATGCAAGCATATACCGAATCCATCGACGCGGAGATTGAAGAGGCCGGCGCCAATCTACCAAAGGAGATACTGGACGAGCTGCGGCAGGATCTACCAGAGCTGTCGTTCCTGGATGAGGGTGGACGACTGCGGGTGTCACCACCGCAGATCCCGGAGAAGCCCTGGACTCCGAACCAGCGCAAGAAGATCAACAGATTGAATGACATCTTGGCACGCGTCTTCCGCGAAGTGCGTCGAGAGCCGGGCCTCACGAAGAAGTCCGTTTCGTCAGTATACAAAGCATATCACGCCGCCAGGATGCCCCTGGCGCACGGCTGGAGCCACGTACCCATCGATGTATGGGACCTTCTTTGGACGATATTCTCCGCAGACGAATCGATCAACACGCACCGACTGTCTCATGTCTCCATGCTCGCAAGGGACATGAGCGAAGCAAAAGTCACTCTCAGCCCTTCGCAACAACTCCTGACCATCGAGGCGGTGTTCGTCGACGGGTGGGAGCCCAAGGCAATCGATAACTGGAAGCGATGCATGAGCACATTGGGCGACGAAAAGTCTGAAACCTTTCAAGAGTTCTGGGAGCTCGGCGTGCGGATGTACTGCCGGGTCGGAGACATGGAACAGGCTGAGCGGGCAGTCAACAAGCTTCTTGCGAAGCGTCTGAACGCACGCATCCTGCTGCCGCTCATCCGAACCTTGTCGGAGCAAGGCACGCCAGAAAGCCAAGAAAGGGCATGGACGGCGTACCGACAGATGAGAGAGCTCCTGGGCAAGGAGATGAAGCTCTCAGATTACGACCAGGCGGTATCGTATTTCCTGACGACGAACCAGACCGAGAATGCTCTGTACGCCTTCGTCGACATGATGAGCGACGGAGAAATCGACTTGAAGCGGCAAAAGTACATGCCGTCGGTCGTAGCAAACAAGTTCTTCCTGGGCAAATGGCTCAAGAGGCTCATCGGTGCCGGCGACCTGGATGGTGCCTTCAGCGTGGTCGAGTTCATGCGCAGAAAGGGCGTCGAAGCGGCACCCATCCACCTCAACGGCCTCATCGGCGCCTGGCAACGGTCAGGCGGTGTCGACGACCTCGACAAGGCGGACAAGGTGGCATGGGACATGATCGAATCCCGCATCAGCTTCGTACGCGCCAGGAAGACGGCTGGCGGCAAGGCTGAGCCGATTGGCAAATCTGCGGTTGCACCGTGGCCTAGAGCAACGCTCGAGACCTTTTCTCTGCTTGCCGAGAATTACCGTCTGCGAGACCTCCATGGCAAACTGGAGGCTCTGTGGGACGCCTTCCGGGATGCTGAGATCAGCCCAGATGCGTTCATGATGAACCAGCTTCTCGAATCCTACATCCAGGCGGGCCAACCAAAGGAAGCAATGGCGCTGTACCAGACTCTTGTGGCTGAGAAGGGAGTAACTCCCGATCCCTACACCTTCAGTGCCTTGTGGAAGACGTTGGGGGTCAATCGCCTCCACGTCATCTCGTCAGAGACGCTCGAAGGAGAGACCGCGGCCACGCGACGCCTCTTCGCCGAGACTATCAAGTTCAAGGGCGTCTTCGAACAAGACGGCATCGACGGCCAGCTCGCCCGCAAGATTCTCCACACCTTCCGCCGCCTCAAGGACAGCGCCGGCTTCCTCGTCGCCCTCACCGCCCTGAAGGACGTCTTCAGGTTCCTTCCCCCCGAGACGCTCGCCATGGAGCTCATCCTCGGCACCACGAAGCTCGCGTGGGACTCGGCCCCGCAGCGCAAGCGCCTCATGCTCGCCAAGCGCGACATGGACCGCGAGCTGCTCGCGTGGGCGGACGGCGACCCGGACAAGCTCGAGGGCGCGAAGAGGGGCGAGGCGCTGTACGAGTTTCTGCAGAAGAGGTACTGGCCCGAAGATGGCGCGTACGACGACAAGAGGAGGGCGCTCGTCGAGGTGGCGAGGCAGATGGGCGTGTATGAGCTCTTGGCTCCGAGGAGGACGGGCAATGGGGGGGAATAGACGAGGAAGGACTTTGTATAATAGCAGACCGGCAGAGGTCACCATGACGGCAGGGGAATGTTCAATAGACGAGGCATAGACACTCCTGTATATCAACCTCCCACCTGACTTAATTTGCAAGATGACACGGCGCCTGAACCGCATTGTCGTCATCCAGTGATTGACAAGTTCTCTCCAGAAGTATGGCACCAAGTATACAGCGCAGCCAGAAGCGCGTAGACATCCGTGTGGCCGTTCCTTTTGGCAAAGTCCGCTGGTCATGTCGTTCAAGAACCGGACAACTGCCATTTCCATCACTCGCCGAAAGTTTGGGGTCGGAACCAACTTGTTTGTTGACTGTATTGGGGGGCAGCATTCTTTCACACGCGCACAGTGTCCCAAACCAAAGCCCCCTCCTTCAGCCCCCGTCCGAAACTCCAGCGCTATGCATTTCTCGAAAATTCAAAATCCCCTGCTCACTCGCCAAAGAACCTCTTCCGCCGCCGAATCCTCCCCGATCGCCTGGTCACCTCGGGTGCAACTGGTGCGACTGGTGCAACTGGTGCAACTGGTGGAGGGACCGCAGCACGTTGCGCAACGCCCGTCTTCTACGTCATGTCCATCTCCTGTACGTCCAGCCGGTCTCCCACCGAACTAAGGCCGGAGCTGGCGGATGGCGAGGGGTGGTCGCCGCCGTTTGTCTGCGCGTGGGCTTCCTCTTGGAGCTGCGGGGCGAAGTATGCGGCGCTGCGCTGCATGATCCATTCCTCGATGCTCGTGACGGGCCCGCCCTCGACCTGGATCTCGCTCACCGTGTCGAGGGGCTTGCCGAGGATGGTGCCGTGCCACTTGGTGTCGTCGCCCGTCTTGCTGTGCTTCTTCGTCAAGGCTATCAGGGCACAAAGTCAGCATGGCGTTGCGCGCGAGAGTCTGGTTGGGGAGAGAATGGGGGGCCAAGTGCAGGCTCACCGCTCAAGTAATCCGTCGCGTCAGACTCTCCGTCTCCCTTGCCCATCTCCATGAGCTCCTTCATGCGCGCGCCAGAGAACCACTGTAGAAACTCCTCCACGCCGCGCATGTCCTCCTCGCCCTTCCACCTCTGCTCCGTGACGAGCTTGTCCGGCAGCAGCGCGCCCACGTCCTGCAGCGCGATCCGCACGTCCACGACCGTGTAGTCGCCCGCGTCGCCGTGGTTGTGTATCGCGTGGGCGGCCGTCGTCTCGCACAGCGTAGACATGTACCGCGCCGCCATGTCGGTCAGCGTGTCGAGCACCGCGCCCTTGGTCGAGTGGTACCCCGTCGCGCGCAGGATCTGCAGGACCACGGGCCGCAGCAGGGCGTGGAAGATTGCCGACTGGCCGGACATGGTGCAGGTCTGGTGAGGTCGGATGTGGTATTGGTGGCTAAGGCGCCGCGGGTGCTGCTCGTACCGATGCCGTCGCGAACGTGGACTTCATCGGATGGTTCGCCGGGGGCACTCGCAGCGCATGTTCGTTATTATATAGCGCCAGGTATCAGAGTTTGCGCAGTTAGCTTTGGTTGTGATTTGGCGTGGGTATATGTATCGTCGAAGTTGAGCAGGCTGCGTCAGTTCGTGGTTGGTGGGCTTTGGGAATCAGACGCAGGCAGGTGCGACGGCTCGAAGCTTCAACTTCAAGTGGATGTTGTACAGTGCAAATTATCCAGTTATTCGCACATTGCACGGTTTGAATATCCTGTTTGCCCCTATGTCGCTCTCGATTTTCCTTTCAAGGTTCAAGCCTTTTCCATAAACTATTTCAAGGCTATTGGAAAACGAGGAATATCCTTCCGGAGCATCAGGGCCGTTCACATTATTGCGGTATCCAGGATGCAACAGTCTGCCTACGACTCCCATGGTTCCCCATACGTTTTGAACGATCGCAAATCCCCCCATACCCAACTGTCAAGTTATACCTACACATTCTTCTCGTCGGCGATGCCACTGTACTTGTTAATCCAGTTCAGAACCTCCCGGTACCACACCAACGCGTTCTCGTGTTTGACCATCCACTAAGCGCAGTCAGCATACAGTCCCGCCACTCAGATCAGCGATTGTTTTGGCTTACATGGTTCTCGTCGGGGAACATGACCAACTTGCTGGGCACGCCTCGCGCCTGCAGCACATTGAACGTGGCCAAACCTTCGGACACGGGCAGGCGGTAGTCAAGGTCGTTGTGAATTACCTACCATGTCTGTCAGCTCACTACGGTGCCAAGCGGGATGCATTGCAACTCACCAGCTCTGGCGTCGCCCAGTTGTGAAGGTGATACGAAGGGTCCCACTTGTTGTACATTTCTCTGTTCTCCCAGAGAGTGCCACCAAAGTCGTGCTCTGGGAAGAACAGCTCCTCGGTGGACCACAGGTTCTGGGTTGAGTAAATGCCATCGTGGCAGACCAAGGCCTTGAACTTGCGACCGAGGTCGTGGCCCTGGATCCAGTCTGCGATGCCGTTAGCCATCAACTGCCCGAGAAGGCTGCCTGAGAAAAAACTCAAACTGAACTCCTGGTCAACTCACTGATCATGTAGCCACCGTATGAAGCCCCCAGGGCTACCGCCCGCTTTGTGTCCACATAGCTCACTTCCTTCTCCAAGTACTCAAAGCACTTAACAATGTCTTCGTAAGGGTTGCCGCCCCAGTTGCACGTAATAGCATCGGTGTGCTTCTGGCCATAGCCCGTGCTGCCCGTCGGGTTCGGGGATACAGTCACATAGCCCTGTTCAGCGAAGATGGATGGGTTCCACCTGGCGCCCCAGTCATCCATCCACGCCGACTGCGGACCGCCGTGTATCAAGAGTGCGAGGGGATACTTCTTTGAGGGGTCAAAGTTGGAGGGCTTGGTGACGAGAGCGTGGTTATCGTAGCCGGCCGAGCCAGGATACCAGATTTCGTCGGATTGCGACCTGCTGAGGCCGAACGACTTGCCGTTCTTCGAGCTGGATGAGACCTCGGTAACTTTCTTTGTGGATGGATCTAGGATGGCGTAGTTTGAGCTCTCGACCCGGGACCTCGTGGTGATGAGGAGAGAAGGGCCATCTCCCAGGAGCTTGGCTTCGCCTACGCAACCGTCCTCGTGGATTGCCACGGGGGGTTGCCTTGCGTGAAGAGGAGACGAAGGCAGCTTCCAAAGCATCACTCTTGCGTGTCTCTCAGCCGCAACATACAGCTCCTTGCTGTCATGGCTCCAGGTAATCCAGTCTGGCTTCAGGTCCCAGCCGCCCTCGCCGTCACCAGTCTCGTAGAACTCTTGCACATTGCTCAGGTCGTGGACATCGGGGATGAGCAAGAGTCTCGCCTTGTCAGTCTCGTATTGGTCGCTCTTCATTCTGGCAAAGGCGATCTGTTTTCCATCCTTGGAGAAAGTCGGGGCGATGCTGTATCCTCGCAGCTTCCCCGTCTTGACAATCTGGGGAGCGGTGGGCTTCTCAACGAATGACTTGATGGGGGCATAGTAGAGGTCCGTCTTGGTGTATCTCGCAGGATTCAGCTCAGGGTCCTTGGCAACAAAGCAAATGCCATCGGTAGAGAGGTCGAAGTCGCCCGCGCCACCAAATGGAGGCACGGGGGAACTCAATCCGGTGCCAGCGAGCAGGTTCATGAATCCGGGGCTCTCGAGCGTCCACTTGTCGTCCATCTTGGCCAGTTGGCCATACCAGAGGGAATTCTCATTTTCGGTGTTCCACGTATCCCAGTGACGGACAAATAGCGACGTGTAGATCTTGGCAGTCGAGTGAGACTTGGCCTCGGCGGGTGGCCAGTACATTTCCCCCTTGGGGGTCGTCAATGCCGCGCAGCAGATGGCTACCTTGCCAGAAGGCAGTTTCTTTGCCTTGGGACTAGAAATGCTCCCGGCCAAGTAATGGATCATGTGTGCTCTTGATGGCGGGTCAGCCTGAGCAGAGGGAGTGAGGGCGTGGGTTGGGACGACACGATGGTATTGTCGAGTCAACGGCCGACTTACTCGGAGTTGTCCACATCCTGCGACATGATCATAGTGCATCCATTCTCACCAGGCTTGAGATACAGCACTTCCTTTTCGCCGATCCAGATGGGGTCACTGGCCCCGGGGTCTTCGGAAATCAGATGAGATGTGCCCTCCTTGATGTTCAAGACTCGGATCGAAGACGATTTGGAGTGTGTCTCGAACGAGTATGACGACACCTGGCATCCAATCAGTCATTTATCGTCGTCTTCCAAACCACACAAATATTCCGGGGACATGTGATTGACACTCTCACATACAGTGTACAGCACCAGCTCGCCACTCGAGTTCGGAGCACCAGCCGAGCGACGGGGCGCTGAGAGCAGCACCTCGGGCGTAAAGTGCGCGGCCTGGACAGTCATCGTGGGCAATTTCAAATGATATTGAATAATATCACGGTTATTTGGAGAGGCGGATGGGCAGAGACATCCACGACGGCCAAGCTAGAAGCTCCCACCACTCTTATATAGAGCTTGGAGTAACACCTGCCCCACGACGCACCTTCCCAATCCCAATGTCCCCAAGCCATGGACCCCTCTTCTGACCCCGCACGATTAATCCATAGCTCTGGAGCCTCTGGTCATTGCTTGGAATATCCTTAAGTGCCCCAGTATGCCTCTTGCACGTCAGATGCACTGCAGCCAACGATCACTGCTGCTGCATTGGTCTACTCGAATCTGCCATCCACTGTCCGCTTGATGGCCTGAGCCACGGCTACCGTAGCCGGCCAATTCTTGTCCGCTGCAAAATTGCATATTAAGCTTTCCATGTCATGCAGGCCCTCATCGGCGCTAGATTCGTGGATGGCCGCTGACGCCAGCCAGTCACGGTGGACCATCAGGGTTGTAAGCTCCTGACTATTGCAGTTAAGACCAAATGTTTGTGCCAGCAATCGTCTACTAAAAACATCCACGACATTCACCAACATCGTGCTGTCAAGACGAGCAGAGTACGTAAAAATGACTGATAGCCTTGTATGCGGGAACTTTTGTCTTCCGATCCGTTTCAATGACACCATCATACACCACTCTTGACATGCGCATTTTGAAGCGCATTTTGAAGCCCTTCTGAGGAACCCAATCTTATAGGGTCGTTGTAGTAAAGGACGTTTATCGTGAACTGTTTATAGTCGTAATGTCCAGCGCCCGGTTGTCCCGAATATCCACCACAAAACGCCACTGAAGAAGCACTTTGACTCACTGAGACGTGCTGGCCATGCACCCATGACTCCCACCAACGCCAATATCATTCCCAATCCATGTTCTGCCTCAGCCGAGCCATTGCAACGGCCGGTCAGACAGGGCTTCACCGCCGCAGTATTACTTCCTGGACGCTCCAAAGTTGGTCCGCTTCTTGTTCGTTTGCGAGTCTCCCTCGCTTTCCTCCGTCTCCTTCTTCTTCGACTTGTTCGAGTTCTTGTTTCCGGTCGCCGACGACGGGGTTGGGTGTGCGGATCCGCTATCACGGAAGGAAGCGGACATTGGCGTCGGCGCGTGCGATGCAGGCGTTGATCCCGGTGTCGACGAGTCCTAGTAGTCCACGGTCAGTCGGATTACAATCTGCGTGTTGCGGTTTGGATCGCATGCGCCTACCCCGTTGTTCGGTCGGTACGAGACCGACGATCGTGAAAAGATGCGGTTCTGCTCCATGGGCCCCGTCCTGCGCCTCTGAGCTGCTGCGCCGCTCGTGCCCTTCATATAGTTGTCGAACCCGGTGATGATGTTCCCGGCAGGCGTGCTGTCCAAGTACGCCGACTCCTTGGACGCAATGCTCTCCTCCAACTGCGCCTGATTACTCGTCAGCATCTCTGCCACGCGCCGTAAACCTCTCGGTGCAAGACGTACGAGTTTTCTCTCCTGGGTCCTCCGCCGGTCAATCAGCTCTCGCACGCGCGTCTGCGACTTCTTATATTCTGCCAACGTCAGCGTCGCGCTGGAGGCGCTGCCCTGCTTGTTGTCGGCCATTCGCACGTCCGTCGCCCGAGGAAAACGCGCCTCCTCCTAGACGGCCTTTGGTTGCTGGCGGCGATGTGGCGCGCGTGTTTGTCGATGGTTGGAGGTGTTCGGGATGGCAGTGTCAAGAGAAGGGCGAGGAGGCGTAGGCAGCCGAAGGCTTGACTGGGCGGCTCTAGTTTCGTGGTGGGGCAGCGGCTGGCCCAGAGCAGGCGACCACACTAACGGCCCAAGTGTTCGGACTACCGAGGAGTCAGGACGTGGAACAAAAAGCAGATGCTTCATATCATTCGATTTAGAAAATCCCATGATAATGCAGCAAACTTGCACTCCATCTCACGTGCGTGTAGTGGCATCTCCTATCTTACTTCTGTATTATGGCAGTTGCTTGCCTCTGCTTTGATAGGTATTCTACTTTACACATCGTCTCTTCATACACACATCCGTTTTGTTTTGTTTCTTTCCTGTTTGCCCTTGCCTTGCCTTTCCAGTTCGATCCTGTACCATGCACACAAGTTTAGCCACACGGTCGAGCGAGACGGGTTAGAAGCGAGCTTGGAAGTGACCTTTGACGCCTCGCAATCAAACAAAATTAGCCTTGTCCGCCAGAGGAAGATGCGCTCTGCTTAGAGGATCTCATCTTCAAAAGTTTTTCTCGTAGTTCTTTCTCCATCTGCAGGGTTTCTTTCCGGGGGAACTTCTTGGCCTGAGTCTCTTTCTGGGGAGCCTCCTTGGCCAGTGTCTCTTTCTGGGCAGCCTTCTTGGCCTGCATCTCCCCGGTCGATTAGTGTCGAGCATAGTTGAGAGGCAATTGCCTCTCCCTCCGTCGCTCAGGAGGCACCCACCTCGACGTCGTCTTTCTCAATGGATGCGATCGGCTTGGGGGATTTAGCAAGAGGTTCATCTTCCAAAACATCAGCGGATTTGCCACGAATTGGTGAACGTGAGGATTCGGAAGAGCTGTTACGCCTCCGTCCAGTCGAGTCTCGTCTGCTTCCGCGAGACCATCGAGCTCCACCACGAGCACGTCTGCCTCGTCCATGCCCACGTCCAGAGTCAGAACCATCCGAAGGGCTGCTGTAGCGTCGCTTCCGACCTCTGTTCACGGGCGATTCACGCTGGCGGTTGCGAGGAGCCGAATTTCGGCCAGGGCTCCGGCGTCGGCTGTGGCTGCGACTGCGACTGCGGCATCGGCTGTGGCTGCGGCGACTGATGCTGCGGTTGCGGCTGCGGCTACGGCTGCGACTGCGACTGCGACTGCGGCTGCGGCTGCGGCTGCGACTTCGGCTGGTGCTGCGGCTGCGACTGAGGCTCCGGCTGCGACTGGGGCTACGACCGCGGCTGCGGGAGCGGGAGGGTCGGCCTTCTGTACGGGAACTTAGTGAGCGAGACGATCTTCCCGATTGTGAGGCCGGCGAGCCCCAATTGGGGGAACTGGAGGGAGACCGACGGTACATGGGGGAGCGGCTTCGACTGTCATTGCGACGTCGACGCGAAACAGCATCTGGATGAGGGGACCTAGTTCTGTGCCCGGCATATTGGGGCCGAACTGGAGAGTCTCTGCGGCGTGGAGGGGTGGGGGATCGCGGTCTGTCGCTCGACGAGCTGCGGCCACGGGCGCGGGAGCGAGACCGAGATGGCAATTTGCCAGAGAGCGAACGGTCACGGCCACGTCGCGAGATTTGATCGCGACCCCGTCTTGGCTGTGGGACGTAGCTGTCGAGGCCATACGCGTCTCGCGGGCCACGTCCTCGTGGTCCAGGTGACGGCGATCGCGGTCCAGCCCGGCCATAACCACCCCTGCCACGGCTGCCAAAGGCTCGGTCCCCGCGTCGACCTTGTGCGTGCCAGGAATCTGCATGCTGTGGTCGGTCTCGGCGCTCTCGTTCCTCGAAGGCTGGCGCCTGACGATTCCGACGAGCGTCCTCTGCAGCCCGATCGGCGTCCATCTAATCAGACCACACGTCAGTGGGTAGATCTCAATTTCATTTGGACACCAACTTACCTTGGTCTGCATAAGCTCGAGCTTCTTAGCTTCGAGAAGCTCCTTGGGCACACCTTGCGGGCTAGATTGGGCACTCAGCAGCAGGTTCCAGAGCTCCTTGCAGAACGGGGCGGTGTCTTTGTCGAGAAAGCCGGTAAGCTGGATTTGAACCGCCTTGATGTCAGGCTAAACAGCGGCCAATCAGTATTCAGAGCCCTACGCTGCAGTTTGGGGCCACGAGGGGAACGAACGTATCGAGAGGTTTCGAGGAGGTTGACGCAGAGCTCAATCAGCACGTCGTCATCGTTGCCGAGGACTTGGGTAATGTGTTTTCCGATCCATCTGCAAAGGCAGGTCAGCACGCGACCGTCCCCTCAGTCGCGTCGGTGGGCCACGAACTTTTTCATAACTTGCAGGTTGACCTTTGTCATGTCCACCTTTTGGTTGAACTCAGGTGGAAACTTGGTCGACTTCAAGAGTCGAGCGTCCACCTTGGACGCCATGGCGGGCTGGCGCTGCAGTTGGTCGGCGTCGCGGTTGTTGCGATGCGGTTGAGGAAAGCGGGATAGAAGAAAACAGTGGGTGGTGGAAAAGTGACGTCGGCAGCTGTGCGGTAGAGAAACATGGAGCTTTGTAGTGGGTGGGGTGGAGCACGGGCCACGGGCTGATTGGTGCTCGGAGCCTGGTGGGCTCCTGCAGCTTCCCACTGCCAGCCGCCAGCCAGCGCCAGACCCCCTCCTGCGCCACAGCGACCTCAGGCAGCTGAGCCACTGCGTGTTCCCGGCGCCACAGCCAAGCGCGCCTGCCCCTCCAACGTACTGGTGCTCGCCTCTGCAACGACGCGTTGAGGGAACCTTGAAAGCTTCATGCAGCGACAAAGACGGCTGGAAACATCTACCCTGCTCTCGCGCGACGCTGTCCAATAGCATGGGACTGCCTCTAAGGATGAACACCCTTCATGCGCTGACTGTGCCCTCGGGGCCTACAAGCACTGCGACCACCAACGGCCGTGCGGGGCACTTGAGCTTCGGAGAGCTCCAGCGGAAGAAAGATGACACGGAGGCAGAGCTGAAGGCGCTCGGCGGCGTCCTCGACTCAGTGAATCTCACAGTAGAATAAGTTGCTCTGGAACTGTTTGTGCTAACTAGCATCCAGCATGGAGTGGACATGGAGACGCCGCTCCTTACCAGGGACGGTTTCCCGCGTGCAGACATCGACGTCGCCCAGAGTACGCACCCATGGTAACTCGATCAGAAGTCGGCACAGCAAGATATTGACTCAGTGGCAGTCCGAACTACCAGAGCGCGAATTATCAGGTTGAGAAACGACTACAAGGAACTCATGGCAAACATCGAGAAGTATCTTCATGAGCATTTCGCCAATCTCGACGACGACATGCCGGCTCCCAGCTCCGGCCCAGTGGCGCCTATGCTGCCAGACTCGCAGCCAGATGCCTTGCAAGAGCCATTTGCTACAGTCAATACCGTAGCTCCTGGGAGCCCGGCCGAGCGCGCTGGTTTGAAAGCGGGAGATGAGATTCGCGTCTTCGGATACGCCAACAAGTCCAACCACGACAATCTCAAAAAGGTTGCCGAGTGTGTTCAGGGCAACGAGGGGGTAAGTCTGCGGCTCTGCTACAGCCGAGGGTCTGGCATCTGACATCAGCCCAGCAAAACATATTCATCAGAGTATCTCGGCCGACGGGCGCGGCACAGCGACAGGAACTGCGCCTGACGTTGACACCAGCCCGAGACTGGGGTGGCCGAGGGATGTTGGGCTGCCACATCCTTCCCTTGTGACAGCATCAGGTCTTTTCGAGACGTGTTCACGTATGCTGTTGGCGGTTGACTTTGGTAATAACAGCCGATATCAAGCTCGAGCGTGGCTATCAGTGAGGCTGACTGGCGTTGAGATTGGGAGAATCATGGATTTGTAATCGTATGGAGTTAGGCTGCAGTGGCCAACAACTCACATGTTGATATTGACCACCTACCTGTGCATCGCCTGTGTGTCATGAAGAGCACGCCATGGTGAGGCGACGTGCTGGATTTGGGATTTGTTAGGCATCAGTTGCGGTGGCAAAGCGGCCATGTACCTGGCTGCAGCACAAAGGGCTGGAAGTGGTTGAGACGTGGCGCCGCAGACAGCCAGGGAGTTGGTTGGGAGCTCTCCAAGCTGTCAAGCAACGCAACAGTAAAATCAGGGTGTCGTTTGACGGTGCCCAATAACAACAGATCCCAGTACCCAAGAAGGCAGCATGTCACATCGATTTTCCATCGGCGCAGCTCATGCAGCGTCCTTCAATGAATCGGCGCCTTGCGGAAGGCGGTGACGTTTTCCACGCTGTACGAACCCCTGTCCCCTGATTGGGAGGCGCATCATTGACATCACGTGCATGAGCCCACCCCCCAGCAGATTGAATTTTTCGCTTGAAGGTGCCCTGGTCCAAGTTCCCCGCCGCCTTTCAAAACACCCAGCAGGCTGACCGGTCTTGTGCAAGTTCGTCTCTACACAGCACAACTCACGCCAGGGAGACCCTCAAAAGGTATCGTCGTCAACCTCCCCCTCTGCTCTCATCTCCTCCTCGCTCCGTCCCTCTACTCCCGCAGCAGCACACGAGCTGCTCCTTACCCGCGAACCGATTTCCATCCCTCACAACGGCCGCCGCTCGCAGGCTAACCCCACGACTCTAGCACCCCGCTTGTTGACATCACTCGAGACTCTTCGCTACGATATCGAATCGCCAAGATGGCTGAGCAGCAGACTCCCACCTTCAAGCTCGTGCTTGTCGGCGACGGTGGTACCGGCAAGGTATGTGAATACTGCGTCTCGCGGGCTTCGTTGCGCCTTTATCGACGGGCGTCGACTACCCCACCTCGCCGGGACAAAGCAGCTCGCGATGGAGTTGGAGGTTGGGCTAACCTGTCTCCTCTCTGTAGACCACCTTCGTCAAGCGCCACTTGACTGGTGAATTCGAGAAGAAGTACATGGCTACCCTCGGTGTCGAGGTTCACCCTCTTGGCTTCACCACCGTAAGTTGTCGAGAGCCCAATCTATGGTGGGGCAGAGCGCTAAGCGTCGCAGAACTTCGGCCAGATCCAGTTCGACGTGTGGGATACTGCCGGCCAGGAGAAGTTCGGTGGTCTGCGCGACGGCTACTACATCAACGGCCAGTGCGGCATCATCATGTTCGACGTCACCTCCCGCATCACCTACAAGAACGTCCCCAACTGGCACCGTACGTTTGAAGCCACCCCCGCCCCGATTCGTTCAAGCCACCGCCTCTAACCCTTTCTATAGGTGACCTCGTCCGTGTCTGCGAGAACATCCCCATCGTTCTCTGCGGCAACAAGGTCGATGTGAAGGAGCGAAAAGTCAAAGCCAAGACCATCACCTTCCACCGCAAGAAGAACCTGCAGTACTACGACATCTCGGCCAAGTCCAACTACAACTTCGAGAAGCCCTTCCTGTGGCTGGCTCGTAAGCTGGTCGGCAACCCTCAGCTTGTTGGTATCCCCTGGTCCGATTTGATGAGACGTTATGCTTACTGTCTACGCAGGACTTCGTTGCCGCCCCCGCCCTGGCCCCCCCCACCGCCCAGGTCGACGAGGCCCTCCTCAAGGAGTACGAGAACGAGATGAACGCCGCCGCTGCCCAGCCTCTGCCTGATGAGCAGTCCGACGACGACCTGTAAATGATTCGACCAAAACACGGGAGTTGCTAGTTGGAGGGATCATGGGCTGCTCTGTGGGACAGGGTGATTTGCAGTTCTGGGTGCGGCACATGAGCAGACCGCCATGACCATTTATGATACAGGACGGAAATTCTTAGGTTTACGAGAGTGTGACTGAAGAGGGGCGGAAGCTTGCCCGCGGACCTCGCTTGGGGTAGATATCGCGGCACCGTTGCGAAAGAGCAGCAACCAGAAACGTAGTTAGACTAAACACTAAAAACTGACATTCACCAAAGTACGTCAGTAGCAAGTTGTGACGGTGTTTGGGTGCTTGGGGTCTTGCATGTCTCGGGTCCGTCCCGCGTGCTTGTTTGCACGCCTACCCTACACCATCGTTCTGTGGCACTCTTGCTGCCACATGCCGATGGCAGTATCAGGAAGTCAACTATGTGATACAAACGTGACAATGGCTATCCCATCTATCCCCTGCTGAGTCGGCCATTGACTGGGGCGTGGCAGTTGAGCATTGGACTGGAACGTGCCATTGCCTGTTGTTTTTGCTTCATGTTGGAAGCAATGTGGCGTGGGGCAAAGCAATCGACATAAGTTATGTAGGTGGACCAGCAAGTTACGTGCTTGAACGTAGTAATTATCAAAGCCACGTCTGAGAGCAATTCTAATCCACAAGTTTTCTGGAACGGCAGCCGTGCCGCTCATTCCAGAAGATGTCCAAGAAAACTGAGATACGAGGTAAAATCCAATGACCTACCTATGGCGCGCATGCCGATTTTCGATGGACCTCGTATGTAATATCCTCCCGTACAATTGATGTAACCAAGCCACACGGATATCGACCTGGCCATCATCCGAGAGCCCTGGTACTTCGTACTGTCGTGTCCAAGGTGCCCAAGCATCCCGTCGTTGTTGTCCGCATCTCAGCAGTCGGCGGCTGTCGTTCAAGACACCAGGGTCCACCATGCCTCCCCCGTGCTCCTGCTAGTAGTCAATCTTCCATGACTGCTTTCCGTCTTTGCCATCGCCAGTCTACATCTCCCCACAGCCTTCTACTCGCAATAAGCTCTATGGGGCCTCCTGACCTTCTATCCTTACTGCCGCCTCGACTTCTGGTCTTGTTAGTCGGCCCCGCTTCCGTATTTCAGGCCGCGTCTCCCATCTTCCTCTCTTCCTCTTCTTCTTCGTTTCTCCTCACCACACCCTTTGGGATCTGCGTGAGGCGACTAACCCCCCAAGAGTACCGGTGGGTATGGATTAGCCACGGCACAAATTTTCATGCTTCACCAGGCGTCTCTGGTATTACACAGCCTCCGGATGACGCCGCCATGACTTTCTTTTTCATTGCCATCGCTGTCTTGTCCAGCGAGGCGAAGAAGGGCATGTCATGGCACATGTCATCTGTTGCGTGTGCTGGCGTTCGAAAAGAGGATCCCGCTGCCTCTGTTAATTAGTTGGTCGCCTGTCTGGACTCGCGCGTTGTGTGTATGAAGCAAGTGGAAAAGGGCAGATGGCGAATGGGGGGTAGCAGCCATTAAATACCGGAATGTAAAAGTCTTTATCCTTGGACTTTTCAGGCTGTCCCATCAACATGCTTTTGGGCTTGGATTGCCGGGAGGCAGACTAGGTTTACGGAGAGCGGCTGCATACGGTGGAGCCGAGTGTGCTAAATTGTGAATTGTGCAACGCGTTGAGGATCGGGCACGCTCACGTCGAGCTCCAGCAACTCGCCAAAAAGGACGCAGCAGGCTCATGCGGGCTCTCCCGTAATAACAATTTACTAAAGCAGGGTTACTCGGTATTTATCCAATCAAAACACGCACCTGCCTGAATTGTGCAAAGTACGAGGCGGGGGAGGTGGTGTTTAAAATCAATAAAAGTCGTCCGTAGTCCGTACAGTGCCTTGAGAGCCCCCCTGCACGTGCAAGTTTGGAACGCGTGTTGACATGTTTCCTATTCGGGACACCGCAACGCCTCAGCGCGCGACGTGATTTGCCGTAAATGGGACAACGCGGAGGCATCACCTCTTGAGTGGAGGAGCCCAACCTGGAACAGCCTCTCTTCTCTGCTGCTGTAGGCCGGCCCATTCCTCCTCTCCACGCCACACGCCTTGCTCGTACCTACACGTCTTTTCTTGGGGGTGCCTACACGTCGTGTACGTACCTACTGCTGCACCCTCTCGTGGACAGCTTCCTCTTCTTGTTTTCATCCTCCTCCTCCTCGTCCCCCCCCCCCTCCCGCGTCCGCGTCGAGGCCTGTAATGCATATCCTGCCGTGACTCGACCTCCTCCGCTACTCTCCCCAGCCGCCATGTCGAACGCCTCTCCTACGCCGTCCCCCGACGTCTCCGAGCAGCACGCTGCCGGCTCGTCTCCCAGTCACCACGATTCCTCTACACTGTCACAGAGCTTGCCACAGCTCGACGACACGCTCACGTCCGGGTCAGGTCTAGACGGCGAGAAGCATCCCAAGGGAAAGAGGAAGCGTACCGCGTATGTCCATCCAAGCATCCACTGACCGCGGCATGCTGTCCCAAGACACGTCCCATCTAACCCGAGGCATTGGGACGATCTAGTGCCAAGGACAAGACGCTACTCGAAGAGGCGTACAAGAGCAACCCCAAGCCGGACAAGCAAGCGCGTCTCGAGATTGTCGACCGCGTCTCGCTGAACGAGAAGGAAGTCCAGGTGCGTATACGCCCATTGATATGCGTCCCGTCGACGCTCCTTGTCCCCATCGTGATGCCGGCTTCGTACTGACATGGCCGGCAGATCTGGTTCCAGAACCGACGACAAAACGACCGCCGAAAGTCGCGTCCACTGACGCCCGAGGAGCTTGCCGCTCTGAGGTACGGCGGCATGCACAATGTCTCGTCGGACCCAGTTACGTGTCGAAGTGCCCTCGCCGACAACGATGGATCTTGCCCTGCCTCCGATTCGACAAGCTCGCAAGCGGTCGATCGAGCTGAGGCCTCCCCGTCGTTCAACCACACCAGCCCCGAACACTCACAATCCTGTACCGACGCGGTCACACTGACAGTTGGAAGCCAAGAGAGCAGCACGCAGGTTCAGCCAGAGACGACGCCACCACAAAGCCAGGAGGCTCCATCGTCGCAACGATCCCAAGAAGGGCTGGAGGCAATGTCCCACTCGTTTGCGAGCTCTGTGGGGTACCTTGCCAATCGATGGAATCTTGCCAGTTCCTTTTCAACGCCGTCCACTCTCGGGCGTGGCGGCGATGACTCTCTCAAGTAAGCGACACCGTTTACCACAGTGATGCTTGACACTGACAGCCATCGTAGGCTTGAACCTTTCCCTCCGTCGTCGTGCTCGTCTGACACGACCCATAACGCGAACAAGAGGTCTCGGTCGCACGTGAGGCTTTCGCTGTCGCTGGAAGGCAAGGCCGAGCTGGTGTCTAACCAGAACTCACCGACGCGTGCTGTTCCTCCCCGGCCGTCCTCCACACTGCCCGGTCTTCCCCAAATGCGCCGCGGAGGTCTTCAACGAAGCCACAGCGCTCTTCCGTCCATCACCCTACCTCCAATCTCCGCTCTAACCAGCTCTCTTCCCCCGCGGCTTGTCCGAGGGCGGTCTCGGGACGTTCACGCCTGGGAATCATGCGCTGATTCCGAGATGCGTGATGAGCTGACTACTCAGGCCGAGAACGAGTCCAATGGGTCGGCCATTGCGGCCATCAGCTTGCTGCGTTCTTCTAGCGGACTTTTGCAGCCCAGCACGACCAAGCGGAACGCGCCTGTCTCGAAGCCTCAACAGGCTCGCCAGGCGAAGAAGGCCAAGTTCAGCCGGACCAGCTCGACGTATGCTCGTTTGGATAACATTGGAGCGGAGCTCGAGAAGCCGCCGCGCGAGAATCTGAGTGGAAAGGTCAAGGTTGCGATGCTCGTATCGCCGACCGACTCGGACAAGGAGAACTGGAGCCCAGATGAGGATGGAAATCCACACGGTAACCCCCGCCGACGACCCTTGCCTGCCGGCCCACCCTCCAAGTCTCAGAACGTCCGCCGGCCTGGACGAGCTCTTCAGGAGAACAAGCGGCCGGCGCTGCTGGGTAACCGTGCGAACACGGCACCGTCGAGATCGCTGGGAGCGTCCAAGGGCGCTATTGAGATCTTCGAGGATACGGGGAAGAAGGCTCCCGCGTCGCGTAATGATGAAGTGGAAAGATTCATGCGGGGCGAGGTCAGCCCGAGCAAAAAGGGAGATATGGACTGCGTCGCGGGACTGTTGTCCCTCAGCCAAGGAGCATGGAGATGAGCGCGCCCCACCGCTTCGAACGACATGGGACATTTCCTAGGCTCTCCTGGCACGAAGATGTTAATGCCCCGCAGCGGCAGATGCATACCCCCCCTTGTACGGGAACATGGCTCGGCATCAGGTGTTGGTGATGAATTTCTTGAACTTTTCTTCCTCCCTGGGGGTGTTGGGGGGGGTTTATGATGATCAATGGTTCTTCTTTCTTGTTGGGAGGGGTATGGTGTTGGATATATTGTCTTTTGATGTAGAATCTCGGGGAGCTGAAGTGCCGACCAGGGATGTTCGGCCATAACTACCTAGGCGCAGACGAGAGAACGGAAAATGCAAACATTTCAACATACTTTTACAACCGCCTGAGAAGGCACATGACGGGCAATTCTGCGGTGAAACAAACACATTAATGCAGAGTTATGTCGAGTCTTGTGTGGCTTGAAAATATATTGTGTCCTTGTGGTGGTGGGCTCGCCGCTGCAGACGAGATGCCTATCTATATATCCAAACTTATAAGATTCATATTCTCGTTAAAAAAGTGATCGCCAAAGTATGCTCACTGGACGCCAAAAATAAAAACCCCAAAAATCTCCCAATGCATCTAGGTCTAATACGACAAGTAGAAACGAAGAGCGTTCATAGTCGTGAGACTGCTCACAACCCCAGCATGCTCATTTGCCGCCTCACAGGACTGGCACTCACGCTCCCCTCCTCGCTGGGGTAGTATGCGCTGTCTGTATCGATGTCCCAACAGTTGTCGTCTTCCTCGCTCTGGGAGGGGACTCCGTCGGCGACCGAGCTGGCATCAAAGGGCTTTTGGGCCGCCGCGCGGACGTTCCATCGCAGGGTGCGGCTTACGCTGTCGAACCATTCGGTGTCGGTGCGGGTAACAGTGGGGAACGGATATTGAGAAGCGGTGATTGTGACGTGGTCGCCTTGGCGGAGTTCGATGCGGCCTTTTCCGTCAAAGGCACAGTAGGCGGTGGCCCGGGAGTTCCGCGGGACGGCGACGCGGAGTGCCATGGTATCGGAGAGAACCATTGGGCGGAAGGATAGAGTGTGAGGGCAGATGGGCGTCAGGAGGATGGCGGGAATGTCTGGGTGGACGAGGGAACCGCCGGCGGAGAGCGAGTAGGCAGTCGAGCCCGTGGGCGTGGAGAAGATGCAGCCGTCGGCTTGGACGACGGTGAGGAGCTCATCGTCACCGTACAGCTCGAGATTCGAGACGTAGGGCGATGGCCCGCGATCGATGACGAGCTCATTGAGGACCTCGAACTGCTCGCCCTCGTCCATCTGATGACCCCGAGAATCGTGCCGCCAGACCGTGCAGGTAAATCGCATGCGTAAATTGATCTTCATGCCGTCGTCGCCCATGACTCGGTTCAGGTGCTCCTTGTACTTTTCAAACTCGAATGTTGTCATGAATCCGAGGCTTCCGAGGCTGAAGGACAGGACTGGAGGCACGACTCGCTGGAACAGCCACGATGTGAAGAGTACGGTGCCATCACCCCCCAGGGTCAGGACCAGGTCGAACTTCTCAGGTTGGCTCCAGCACAAGTCTGGTGTCCAGTACTTCAACATGTGCTCCAAACGCTCGTCATCCGCGAGGATGCCGGCTGCGTTGAAGCGCCTCGAGTTGCGCAGCTTGGCGTCGACGTATACGTTGACCCCAACATCGGATCCATATCGTGGGGTCCGTAGGAGCCATGTGGCAAGCTCGCGAGTAAGATGGACCAGCTGGTTGTCGCGAGCTTTGGTGACAATCATGACATTTCGGACTGCGCGCTTGATGGGCCGGCGCTGGAGCTGCTTGGAGACTTCGCGGACGCCCGTGGCGGTCTGGACCAGGCGGGAGTGCGACATGGACTCGTCGTTCTTGATCTCTTCGAGGACCTTCGCAATGTCGACGGCGTCGTCGAATCTCTCGTGGTAGAAGCATGGCGACTGCATAGCGGTCAAGGCCGTGGATGGCGTGGACTGCTTCCTCGCCAAGTCGTGCAGCGCATCGGCGAGACTTTGAGAGGAAGCGGCTGAGCCGGGCGGACCGCCGCCTGGGCCGTTCTGGGCCGCCAGCATATTGTCGAGAGAGAGAGCCTCTGGCTTATTCTTGCGGGCGACGGAGGCGAGCGCTTTTATGATTGTCTGTCGCGGGATCGAGTCGTGGGAGGGGGCGCTGCGACGGTGGCCGGGAGCTGGTTGGGAAACCCGCGACCAAGTGCCGATCGAATCTAACGATGAGGAGGAGGAGCAGGTTCCTCCTAAAGCGGGAACGGCAGATGACGGGGTACACGGGTCATCCGCACTTCGGGTGGCCTTGGCCGTGTTCACAGACAGGTGGTGAGCAGCGCTTGATGTCTTGGGACGGTCGGGCACGGCGCTTTTATTACTCCCCACCATGGTCGGGGGCACGCCATCCTGGACGCCCCCAAGGGCCGGGTGGAGAGCTGTAGGCGACGAGACTGGTACGAAAGCCATGGCGGCTTGGTGGTGGGTGTGGTCGCTGCGGTGTACGAAGTACGGAGCAATTAATAGTTGTTGACAAATCTGGTGAAGCGTGGCGGACGCGCCAGGGGTGCTGGAGGGGCGAATGACCGAGGCCAATGACCGAGCCGCGCGAAGCACCGAAGGGGAGACCGGGCGCCGAGACTGGGGATCTGAACCTTGAAGCTGTGGGTTACACGTGGGAGGATGCCAATGACGTCTCGCAGTGTTGGTCCTGCAACTTCTGGCCGCGTCTAATCAGCCAGTCTTCCGTGGCCCTGCGCAAGGCGTTGCAACAGCTCGCAGGCTGGCTATCCAGAGCCGCTGGACGATATCGCGTTGAGGGACGCACAACCTGTGTTCCACAAGAGTCAGCCATCGGCCGAGGCTCGTGTGTCCTGACTATTAATAATTTGTTGGGGAGTCTGGACTGGCTCGATGCGACCCTCGTCACCGTGCTGCAAGCCACTGTCACAGCAGGCTCCGTTTCCTCAAGTCCACCCTTCTATGATCGGTGAACGGGTGTGCCATCTCACCTGCAGTCTTGCTCGCGCCTAGCCTCGCACAGTTCAATACCCCTCCGCCTGGACTCGTGTTGTCTGGTGATAGTCGGACCGCGGGGTAGGAGGAGGACAGCCAGGTAGTGAGAACCAAGAGACGGGATCGCGTGATGATTGGTGCTGCTTGATGCTGTTGGCTGCGGCGAGTGATGCCGGCCGCAGATAACTGGCCGCACGTGGCACAGCTGCAGCAAATCAATGCTGGTTTGAAGTGATCTCGAGATGTGATAGTTGACGAAGAGAGGGAAAGACGGATGCCAAGCTTGGAGTTGCAGAGAAAGAAGGATGGCCTGTACGTGGGCAGGCAGTATCGACACTGGGCCTCAGGTACCAAGGGAGGAAGCGGGGGAAGGAACCGAGGACGAACAGCAAAGAGACGCGTTTCGGGCCAGCGAATAGAATCAAAATGCAAGAAATGACCGATCTCAGAACAAGGTATTAAATCGATATGAGGGAAGAACAAATATGGAACGCAAAAGAGAAGGCAGGCGACGATGCAGCAAATAAAGGAGAAACGAAGGCACCAACAGCACACGAGTAATTGCGAGAACTACCAGAGCTCTGCTTCGACGATCGACCTTTTCTTCACCGACAACGACAACAAGCTGGAGCTCTCTCCCAGTAGCCAAAGCTGAGACGAAAACCGGCTCCCTTTTAATACCACCTCCGTGACGGCCATCTCCTGAGTCCGTGGCCCGTATAGATCTCTCGCTGTAGCCACAGGGGTGAGTCTCGTGCGGCGGCTCTCCACCCGCGCGGGCCGTCGTGTCAAGTTGCACGCCCCGGGAAGCCAGCCGTGATATCCACGCAGCGCCACCGCAGGGAGACGACTGTGCGCGGGTTGGGCGTTCCAGCCTGGTGCTGCTAGTACGTGTTACTACTACCTCGTGCAACAAGCTGCCAGAGCTGGAGCAACTTGGAGACCTGAGACGCCCTTCATCCGCCTGTTTCGCCAAAATGGCCCATGCTTCAGAGAAAGAAAGGTCCCACAACCCGGCAACTGAGCGAGCGGTTGCCGTCGGAGACAACAAGAGGCTGCAGAGCGGAAACTCCCATAATTTCCACATCGTCTACGGGGCAAAAAAACTTGCGAGTAGTCTTATTCGTTGCATTATCTTGCATTCAGGTCTCGTCCGCCAAAGTTGTCGTGGTGAGACGGTCGCAGCTACGGGGACGGGGTGTAGTGGATTAGTGCGCGCCTTGGCCGTCTCACCTCGACTTTAGGCGACCTGCCAACAGTCCACCAGTCGGTTTTAAGCACGAGTATGGAGCAACGAGAGACTCATGGAACTGGCTTGCCCTGTGCTGGTGATCAAACCGCATGCCAATTGCTGTGAATTGTAGTCCGTAAAGCTCCAAGTGTTCTCAATGTCCTTGTTGTCTTGCTTGTGAATGATCTCCTGTGCATGCTGCCTGCCTGCCTGCCTGCCTACATGAACCTAGCATCTCATGATACTTGATCATGCCCGACCTATCAAACAAAGACCTTGTAGTGCCTTTTGCCTTATCCTGCAGTTTTGGCTGTTATCCATGGTAGCACAGCGGAGCTAACCCGCTGGCTTGTGACATGCCCCGGGCTGTCCTGACATCGAGATGAAACGCCGAGGCTGGATCCTGCTCACCGCCGCCTGTCGAGCCAGAATACCGCGATTCGCTGTTGATACTCGAAAACGGACACCAGCTCAACAATGGCACTCTGGTGGCCTTGCTTCCGTCTTACTCGCGTTACGGCACCTCCTACTCGGGCCTAGCTCCCGCCCTCCTGATGCCGCCTTTGTTGTGAATGTGAGGTGAATGATGCTTCATCACACTTCATGCTTGGCTTGGCTTGTGAGTAGCTCAGGTTTGCACCTGGTCTGGCGCCGCGATATCCCGGTAGCTCGAAAGCTGCGTGGCCGTCTTCGAGAGGGTCATTCGCTCGTGCGGAGATCATTTCCAGTAGAGATCTGACGACGTCTTCGTTTCCATGACGGATCGGACGAATGCTTTGATGCTCTGCGACTCCAGCCTGTCGCCTGACATTGCCGTGTCAAGCCCCGAGTCGTGGTCCTGGCAGCATATGCGTTGGCCAGTCTGGAGAATTTTGTCCCACTCCTCGGCCGTGAATGAGCCTGCGCTTTCTGCCAAGAGAAGCTCGTCGTCAGAGGTGAAGCCGAGGGCGTGGACGGACTGCGCCTTGTCTGCCTCTGCCATGCCTGGGTCAACTACAATGCCGTCCTCGCTGCCCTCTACTCCGATGGCGAGTGTGGTTGCCGTCGCAATGGCCTTGAGGGGGACGGCGGCAGTCAACAGACCCAGGATGGCGGCGTGTAGCAAGGCCGGGATAATGGCCAGGTTCTGCAGGGAAAGGCATCGGTGAGCAAGATATGCCTAAGACCATGTTTGTGGATGGGGCTGTCTCACCAATTGAGCCTGGAGCAGCTTCGTGTTTGCGTAGGCATTCTCTGGCATCTCCATAACCTGAAGGGTGATCTGGATCATGCACCTGGGAAAGTTGCGCAGGGGGATGAGCTGTCGGAGAGCGGGTTGCAAGATGGACTCAAGTTGGCGCTCCGCAGTGCCTAGTAGAAGGCGTCAGAGGAGAAAGTTCATGTAGTGACATGCCATAATGTGAGAACCCATTCGTACCTCCAAGTCCGGCGGCAGGCCGCACGACGACATCCACGAGCGCTTCAAACGCATTCTCATCACGCCTGGGCGCCTCAACTGGCCCATTCACCGCGGCGGTGACGGTGAAACCGCCGTAGGAAAAAGTCGCTGAGCCGTCTGCCTTGGGCAGGTGAGAGAGCTCCGCCGTTGGCTGAGCCGAAGGAGCCATTTTGGAGAGAGTCTTGTTGGTCTTGCTGAGGTAGGCTCGTAGGTGTGCCGTGATGTTGAAATTTTGCTTTGGAGTTTGTCGGTGGTGGATAAACCAGCCGGACCAGAGCCACCGAATCTTGGAGGCTCAACAGCCTGGAGAGCTCTCCGCAGTGCTGTTAGCGGACCCCACGCCCTGTAAGGTGGTAGGGAAGGGCTGGCGGGGTCCCTGCAAGCGGTGACGCCAATCACGGCAGGACCCCTCGGGCTAACTGAGCTGTCGCCATCGAGCTCCATGGAAGTCACTTGATGGCTTTCATCTTTCAACTTCACATCCACGATACACCCCATGGCTTCCCACGCCCCCACGCAGATGTCTCCATCGCAAGACACGAGCTCTGCGATCCCAAACCTCAAGGACAGGATCCCCAAGCTCGAGCCTCGCAGGCGCCGAGCGGATGCCTCGAACCAGACTCCAGTCCCCGAGACTCCCGCACTGCCCCCGCCACCCGACACAGCGAACTGGTCCTTCAAGGTTCCAACGAGGCGCATCCTTTCCCGCAAAGATCACGAAATATTTCTGTCATCGCCTGCATATAGCTTGATACAGGCTTGGGTCTTTGGGCTGTCTGAAGCCGTGGTCGATACACCAAACTCGGCAGTCAAGGACGACGATGTGAGCGCCACGGTCAAGGCAATATTGAAGTTGCTGGACGAGGCAGAAGACCTCGTGGCCCAGTCTCCCCCGAACGAACAAGGAGGGTCGCGCTTTGGAAACAAGGCGTTTCGGGGATTTCTCGACCTCGCGAAAGAGAACTCTACCAGGTGGCACCAGAGCCTTGGGGTGGACAACGAAGATGCCATCGCAGAGGCGTCCACCTACCTGAGCCAATCGTTCGGGAATCGCAACCGCATCGACTATGGTTCTGGCCATGAACTCAACTTTATGATATGGCTTCTCTGCCTGTACCAGCTTGGTCGTCTGCAGAAAGCCGACTTCAAGCCCATCGTCCTCCGAGTCTTCGCCCGGTACCTGACTCTGATGCGAAGCGTTCAGATGACGTACTACCTGGAGCCTGCTGGATCTCACGGTGTCTGGGGACTGGACGATTACCAATTCTTACCTTTCCTTTTCGGTGCGGCTCAACTGCTCCATCATCCATACATTACTCCACGCTCCATCCACCAGGATCTCACCATTGAAGAGTTCGGCCACGACTTCTTATACCTTGGCCAGGTGGGCTTTGTGAACAGTACCAAAACGGTCAAGGGGTTGCGCTGGCACAGTCCCATGCTGGACGACATATCGTCGGCAAAGTCATGGACCAAGATCGACGGCGGTATGCGACGGATGTTCGTCGCCGAGGTCCTGGGAAAGCTGCCCGTGATGCAGCATTTCTTATTTGGCTCTCTGGTTCCAGCTGCAGATGGCATGAGCGAGGACGACGCACGGGCGGCAGAGGATGATGAGGCGGACGGAGACCATTCCGACCATGCACACGATAATAGTGTGGGCTGGGGAGATTGCTGTGGGATCAAGGTCCCCAGCAGTCTTGCCGCGGCGCAGGAGATGAAGAAGCGGGCGCATGGGGATTCGCTGCGAAGGATTCCGTTCGATTGAGACGATTGGGCCGACAAGGAGGCAGTGCATCGAGCTCCCGCCGCCGGCCGTGCTGCAGCTGCTCGTACATAGCAATACGAGCCTCAATAAGTCCCTATCGCCCGTTCTTTGTGTGGTAAGCGCACATTATGTACGTCATGGCGAGTGACGAGGCTCTGGGGATGAGGTTATACATATGCTTACACCAACGCCAGCTCGTTCCAGCGCCACATATATCGGCTCTGCATTGCCCATGGACCTGCAGTGGGTGTTGTTCCACGGGGCGCTTCGGCTTTATCCGATCTCGGCCGTTTGCACACCTTCGTGGGGCGGCAACAAGCTATGCCGGTTGCATCTTGGTTCGAGTTTCGGGGCAGGCAGCTGTACTTCGTACCCCTGCAGCTCTTCCGTGCAAGTTGTTGTAGCCGAGATGTTGCATTCAACGAGGCAACAACGACACTCTTGGCACCGTCGGTCCCTTGACTAACGAGCTACGGCGATCCTCTGGGTTTATACTTGGACCGTGCCGTTGCGGGGAAAGCAAGACGTCTCATCAGAGCCCTCGATTCGAAGGCTGTGCAATGACAAAGAGAGAGCTCAAGTTGTCTCCTTTTCACCGTGTTCTGCAAAGACGGCAGATGGTACCACGAATATGTAGGTGCATACGGGGTCGCGTGTTCTCTCGAATCCAGATGAAGCTCCTTGCGGCACCCGGTATAGCAGAAGCCGCCCATTTTATTACAGTAGCAGGCCGTTTCTCAACCAAGCCCAAGGATTCGTGGAAAATGGAGCCCTGCAATCCGCTGACTGCTGAGACGAGGTTAGCCCGCCTGCTCGTGGAGCCTGTCGCGGCAGCCTTGAGGCTTCCGACCCCGGACCACAAAGCAAACACGGGTATCGCTCGACGCCTAACTACCTAAGCAGGAAGGGTGTGCCTGTTCAAATACGAAGCGATCGTTCGTTTGGCGCCGCTGAGTTGTCTGGGCTGCTCGGCTGTTACTCCTTCTGGCCAAACGTCTTGGCGACGGCATCGCATCATGGCGTCGCATTTCCCCACGGTCGCTGCAGAGCGTCGCGCAAATTGCCGCGGTTTATGTAACAAGCTGCCCGTCGCAGGGGACAATACAATATCGACGCATTTTGCAACTCTGGTTCTCTGGCTGCCTGGTTGATTAGGCTGCTGCATAAAGAGTCCCACTGGTTCAGTTGCCGACCCAGATATCGATTCCTTCAGTGGCCCGGAGTCTTCAACGTGTCTGTTTGTTATGGCTCTGTGTCCTGATCAAGCTTGGTTGCCAGACTGTTCTTTCTGCCCATCGTTGCAAGCATCATACTATTCCCCAATGATTTAAGGAGGCCGATCCGTCGTTGTCTTTCACACCTCTCGAGAAGCTCGGTCGAGCAACTCGCCGAGTACAACCGCCATGGCGCTCTTCAACTTTGGACAGTTCGTCCGACAGACTCGAGCGCTCTCCAGAAAGAACTTCCTCGTGGCTGTTGTTAGGCACCCAATCGGCTTTCTCCTCCTCACATACGGAATTCCTCTCGCCATCCTCGCCGTCTTACTGTCCATTCCCACGTTTCTCAAATCTCCCAATACGTTTGGCGTCGGGTTTCCGGCTCCGATTAGAGACTTTGCTGGCACTGTTCACAAGAAGCTCGTCATCGTCAAGTCGCCGAGCCTAGGCCCCGATGTAGATCGGGTCGTCGACACATTTACCAAGCCGCTAGGCAAGAGCTTGATCCAGTTCCTCGACGATGAAAAGGACCTCTCGACAGCGTGTCTCGCCAATCTCCGCGGAGTCAGCGACTGCCACGCCTCCGTCACCTTCAGAGACTCCCCCGAAACCAAGGGCGACGTTGAAAAGCCCCTCAACACCAACAACCACACCCATACCTGGCAGTATGTCATTCGCGCCGACCCAGTTCGAGACGACACCAAATTCGATGCCACCGCGCACAAGAGCGACCAGGAGAGCCTCTACCTGCCCCTGCAGCTAGCCATCAACAATGCCATCACCAACTCCAGCGCCACGCCAGAGGTGTTCATGTTCACCAGGGAGACGCAAGCGGACGAGGAGAAGTGGCAACAGGAGGGCAACGTGGCGCTCGTCGGGAAGATCTACGTCTTCGCCCTGTTTGTCTGCTACTTCTTCATCATCTACCGCTTCACGAGCTTCATAACCGCCGATCGGGAGTCCGGCATGTCCCAGCTGGTCGATGCCATGGGCGGAGGTAGTGCTACGGCTGCTAGAGTACTCAGCTGGCTCTTCGTCTTCGACGTTGCATGCCTGCCGTGCTTCATCGTGTTCGGCGTGCTGTACTGGCACATACTCTTCCCGGACTCCAGCGTGGGCATGCTGATCGGTTGGCAAATCCTGCTTGGCCTGGCCGTCAACAGCTCAACCGTGTTCGCCGCGGCCTTCTTCACAAAGTCGCGCGTGTCCGCCATATATGTCATGGGAGCGTTCCTCCTCCTGTCAGTCGGCGCGCAAGTCTTCAGCTTCCAGCTGCACCCGAAGCCAACGCCGCCGGGGGCCTACATCCTGTCACTGCTGTTCCCCAGCTCCAACCACGTCTTCTTCACGCAGCAGATGTGCCTGTGGCAGTTGAACGGCACGAGCGCGAATCTCAATGAGCTGCCGTATGAATATGCTGGCATCAACTCGAATTCGTACGGCGTCACGCAGGCGACGATGCTTGGCTTTCTGGCCCTCAACATTATCCTGTATCCCATCCTTGCCATAGTCGTCGAACGGGTCATGCACGGCATCGACTTTCGCAAGCGATCTTTCACAGGTGGCTCCGCCGATTCGATGGGCGTTGTCGCAGAGACCTTTGACCTGAAGAAGCGGTTCGTGCCCCACTTTCTGGAGCGCATGCTCTGCTGCGGGAAGAGAAAGTCGGTCACTGCCGTGGACGGGGTCAGTCTCCAGGGCCACAAGGGGCAAATCCTGTGTCTGGTCGGCCCCAATGGATCTGGAAAGACGACTACTCTGCACATGATGTCTGGCTTCATCAGTCCGACCGATGGGTCGGTGAAACTCAACGCCACGCCGTCGCAGATTGGCATATGCCCTCAGCGAAACACGCTATGGGACGAGCTCACCGTCAAAGAGCACATCTCCATATGGAGCCAGATCAAGGCGGGCAAGGAGTCGCCTCAGGAGCTCGAGCACCTCATCTCAGCGTGCGATCTCGATCTTAAACAGACCAGTCTCGCCAAGACCCTGAGTGGTGGCCAGAAGCGCAAGTTGCAGCTGGCATGCATGTTCGTCGGAAACTCGTCTGTCTGTCTGATTGACGAATGCACCTCGGGTCTGGATCCGCTGTCTCGCCGCGTGATTTGGGAGATCCTCCTGGAGCAGCGCTCGAAGCGCAGCATCGTCTTTACGACCCACTTCCTGGATGAAGTCGATGTCCTGGCAGACCACATCGTGATCTTGTCTAAGGGCAAGGTTAGGTGCCAAGGGGCAGCCGCGGAGCTCAAGAACCTCTACGGCGGTGGCTACAAAGTCCTCGTCCCGCACTCCGCTCCAAAGCTCGATGTCCAGTACCCTTCCACACCTCACCAGGACAGCCTGGTGTACGCAGTTCCTGACTCTCGCTCTGCTGCCCAGCTCTCTTCGCAGTTTGCCGCGTCGGGCGTCACCGATGTCGCCATTGCCGGACCGCAGGTTGAAGACGTATTTCTCAATGTGGCGGACGACCCCGATCTTGAATTCACCAAGAGCCACGCCGCCGTGGCGGAGCCCGAGTTCGAGATGACACCCGGACAGGTTGTGTCGTTCTGGGGCCAGGTCAGAGTTCTCTTCCGGAAGAGGCTCACCGTCCTGAGGAGATTCTGGTGGCCATACCTTTACGTCCTCGCTTTGCCACTCATCATCACGCCGTTCTTTCAAAGGCTCTTGGTAGACTACGAACCGCCGTCGTGTGCCAACCTCGAAGCATGGCTTTACGACCCGGCCGCTCTTCCGTACGAGTACGGCGACAATTGTGGGCAGTATGGGGGCTACGACAAATACTGTCAAAGCATTGCCGTCGCTCCGCCATCTGCGAGGGACAGCATTCGCAGCATGGTGAAGCAAAAGTTCCAGGAGGTTTCAGGCGTCAACGAATCTCAGGTCGATAACTTTGCGGTTGTTCAGGATAACCGGTCGCAGTTCCTCGACTACATCAAGAACAATACGATCAACAGCCCTGGCGGCGTGTACATGGGCTCTGACAGCGAGGTACCTGTCATTGCGTACTTGATGAACAGGTACGGCAACCCCAGTGGTGGGGATATGTTGAACTTGTATAGTCAGATGAAGAGCAACGTGGAAATCACGTCAACCCGGGCAGGATTCGCTCAAACTCGGGATGTAAGTCTTCTTTGCCATCACTCTATTACGCTGAATCTTCGGCTAACATGCACAGAGCGCGGATAATATTGGTACATTGTACGCGGTCTTCTTCACCCTGCTACAGGCAATCTATCCTGCGGCTTTTGTACTCTATCCGGCCATTGAAAAGTCCCGTAAGGTGAGGGCCCTGGAGTATGCCAACGGCGTCCGCCGCGGTCCCCTTTGGGTCGCTTACGGCTTGTTCGACTTGATGTTTGTGCTGGCAATATCGGTTGCGGTGACGGCGATTATCAGCACCCAACTGACTTGGAACGGACCTGTCTGGGTCATGCTGCCGATCCAAACTCTGTATGGCCTGGCAGCTCTCCTCCTTGGATATGTTATCTCACACTTTGTGAATGGGCCATTGAAGTCCTTCCTGGCAATGGCTGGCATCAGCGTCTTGATGTATGCCATTGCTGCGATTGCATTTGCAGTGAGTGCATCCTATCCACAGTATTGTTGATGGCTGAACTGACGACGACAGGTCGGCTCTGGATACGCTGATGCAGCTCAGATGGACAAGATTACCCTTGGCATCACGTACGGCCTGAACCTCATCCTTCCCATTGGCAACATGTTTCGCGCGCTGCTTCTCGGCCTCAACGTGCTGCAAGTTGGCTGCAAGGACGGCCAAAACACACCGCCTGCTTCTATCTATGCCTACGGTGGCCCCATCCTCTACCTGGTCATCCAAGTCGCCATCCTTCTACTCATCATCGTCTGGATCGAGGGCGACATTGCCTTGTTCCGTCAAAAGGGCAAGACGTCCCGCAGACAAGACTCAGAGAAGGATGCCACCGCACTGAGTGAAGAAGTCGAAGCGGAGCGCGTTCGTGTCGAAAACAGCGAGTCCGACCTGCTTCGCGCACTCCACATCAGCAAGTCTTTTGGTTCCAACAAGGCCGTGGACGATGTTACGCTGGGCCTTCCAGAGAGCGACGTCATGGCCCTGATAGGACCCAACGGCGCAGGCAAGTCGACTTTGGTCAACCTCGTCCAGTCCGAACTGTCTGCCGACCACGGCAAGATTCTCCTGAAAGGTGAAGATGCTCGGACACGAGGAGCACAGAAGTTCCTCGGAGGTAAGCCCACCGAATATGCGGGACTATGATAATGTGTACTGACCATGATGGTACAGTGTGCCCGCAGTTTGATGCCCTGGATCTGATGAACACACGAGAGCACTTGTCGTTCTATGCCCGCGTCAAGGGCATCGAGGACGTCAAAGGCAACGTCGACCACGTCATGGCCAGGCTCAACCTCACGCCCCATGCGTCCACCTTGGCGTCGAAGCTCTCGGGCGGAAACAAGAGGAAGCTCAGCCTGGCCATTGCTCTGATGGGTACGCCGCCAGTCCTCGTCCTCGACGAACCGACGTCGGCCATGGACGCCGTGGCGAAGCGCGCCTTTTGGAAGATTATTCAGAAGATTACCCCCAATCGCTCTCTTCTCCTTACTGTAAGCTTCCGTAAATTAGGTTACGAAACATCACATATACTAACCCCCTCGCCCAGACACACAGCATGGAAGAGGCCGACACGCTCGCCACCCGCGCCGCCATCATCTCCAAGCGTATCCTCGCCGTCGGCACCACAAAGGCCCTCCGCGACAAGTACAGCAACCACTACTACGTCAGCCTCCTGCTCGCCTCGGCCCCCAACTCGGCCCCCGAGGAGATGGAGCGCGTCCGCGCCTGGGTCCACGAGCACGTCCCCGACGCCCAGCTCGAGCGCGACATGCTCGGCGGCCAGGTCCGCTTCACCATCCCCGGCATCGACGCCGAGGGGAAGCGGCCTGTCGCGGGTGTCATCGACCTGCTCGAGCGCAACAAGGAGAGCCTGGGCCTGGAGTACTACTCCGTGGGCGGCGCGACGCTCGAGAGGGTGTTTCTGAGCGTTGTGAGGGAGAATAATGTCCAGGAGGAGGATGGAGTCGGCCACAAGGGTGGGATGGTGCAGCGCCTGTTTAGACGAGGATGAGAGAGATCAACCACATGCTTCCCTTTGCGCCTTCAAGACATACCGGAGTCCTTTGTAAGGCCTCAATGGAAGAGTACAAGTATACCCCTAGCCGAGTCGGAAAACACACAACATGTTCGAGATACACCAACCTAGGTAATACCAGGTGATGAAACAATACATAGGCGACGGAGTGAAACAAGAGTCCAGTCACGACAAGCAGACGTGGTCCAGAATTCTTGACGGTGTGTATTCGGCCTTCGCTGAGGCTCATGCTACCTAGCTTTGCATATGCGGTACGCGCTGCTGTAACACACCAGGTATGCGCAATGCATCCTGTATTCTGCATCTTGCATCCTGCATCCATCCGTGACAAGGGTCTACCCATATCCGCCACTTGGTTACCAAACCATGCCAACTTCCTAGTCCTGCCATCTCGTCGCTGAAAGCCAGAGATTAGAGCATCTCTAACCGTCTTGCAGCGGATGAGCGCCCAGGATCCGGGGATGGCGGAATTAGCTAAAGCAACTCCCAACGCCACTCATAATTATGTTCATCATTTCCTGTTTTTGCAATCGAGATAGGCCGCCCTCAAAGGTATCTTCCGAATTTGGTCAATGAAAAGTCCAGATGTGATGATGCACTGCCACACTCCTGCAATGCAACAAAAAGATCAAGGGGAATAAAAAAGGAAACACGTTGTCGTCACAGATCGTATCGTATCGGGGTCAACAAAAGGACATCTTGAGGTTGTGGACGGTCGTCGATCTTCAAGAGGTTTCCAGTTGCTGCAATGGCATAGGCCCAGTTTCGTCGGGAGCACTGCTCAGTGCGGGAAGTTGGCGCAGCCGGTTCGCCACATGAATGTCGATGAGCATCTCAACCAAAGCTTCGGCTTCCCTGTGCAGCTCTCCGAGCTCCTCTTCGTTGAAAGTGCGTCCGAGCTTGTCTTCACCGACTCTGGGCTTGCGATACGCGGCGAAGACGATGCCTCGGTCGATTTTCTCCGACAAACGGACACCCGAAACGGGGCTGTTGGTGCCAGAGGAACCACCTCTGGTGTATTGGCCAGTGTAGAATGCGCATGCGTAGCCGCGTGCCAGGTCGTGGCATTGCGCCTCCTGATTGCGGTATTCGATCCAGCCATCAGAGCGCAAGATCGTCGTGTGCACGAGAGAGGATATCTGGAGAGGCGAGGGAACATGATGCAGGCCATGAGCAGCCAGTAAACGGCCCATCATGGGCTTTTGGGACATGTTCAAGTCTCCACCACCCGTACGCTCAAGCCTCGAGCTGGAGGTTTGGGGTCTTGAGTTGTCGGGCCACAGATTGACAACGTAGACGAGGTCGAAATCGTAGCGTCTGGCAATTCTCGCTGCCTCAAAGGCAGCAACTGCAGCAGGACGGCTCGTACGTGGTGGTGCCAAGGTCAGCAGCGAAGAAGTGAGAGGCTGCGACGACGAAATGGATAGGTCCATCGGGGGCAATGCCAGTTCGGCGTCTTCCAGTGGGGGCAACACCGGGCTCTCAGGTGTGGACTCGGCAATGTCATCATCGCTGAGATTGAGGAATTCATTGAAGTCAGGCTCCCGCAGTGTAGAGCTGCAGAAAGACAGCTGGGCGGATGGCGCGAGACTGGATTGGCTGTACGATCTGTTGAGGGATAGTTGATCGAAGGAGTCACCCAGTTCATTCTGAAGACACTTGATTGCCGCCTTGTCGATGATGTCGATTGACTTTGAACCCCTGAGCTGCGAATCCGACATAGGGCCAAGCTCAGGAGAGTATTCTGGAGTAGGAGGGCCTCTGCAGTAGGGAATGTCCGGGAGCGCCTTGTTTCGCAGACCAGACGGGAACGAGTCGTTATCTTCTGGGTCCGAGGAAGGAGGCGTGTCCAATCTAGTAGGCGGGATGGCCACATGAAGCGGTGAACGGCACCGAGGGCTCGGCAGTTGAGGGACGCCAGAAGACTTGGTGTTGAATGTTAGCGACACCGGGGAGATGTCACCGTTGCGACTCGGTGGCTTGGGAAACTGGAACTCGCGCAGGCCCGTGACAATGTGCTCAGCATGTCGGTGGTTGAACGAGGGTGATCTCGAGAGCTTGTGTTTCGGTGGCCAAGAACCATCGGTTGAGCCTGTGTTGTATGCATGTGTCTGAGGCATGCGCTGCGTGGGCAAAATGTCCGGCACAGAGGGAGAACGTCCATAAGCCTGTCCGAGGCGCACTTCCTCCCGAGCAGCCATTCGAGTCGCCTTGGGGCGAATGAAGGACGGCGAGGGAAACTGGGGTTCCGAGGGCTGCACCACAGGGCTTGCCTGCTCACTGGATGGCGGCGAAGCCTTGCGTTTGTAGGCGAAGAGCCGCTCAAGGCGGTCGAAGCCGTTGGCCATGGCTACGGTAGGCCGAGGAGGAGATGGTAAAGACGATGGTTGCGCAAAGAGGGTTGAAAATGTGAGTTTTGTGCGCGGTTGGTGAAGGAGGGAAGAGATGATGAAGGTTGTGAAAGTCGTGAAACGAAAGGTATAAGAAAGTGTGTGGCCGGCAACAAGGAGTGAGAGAGGTCGGGTCAGGGTGAAGGAGCTTGGACCCCAGGGTGATTCACAGGTGGTAGGTTGAACGTTGACAGTTGGCTACCAGCAAGGCGACAGGTGCTTCTCGAACGGGATTGGCTGACGGTATCAGATGAACAGGACCAGGGATGCGTTCATGAACAGGACGCACATGTCGTCAGAAGCGAGCGTGGTGCAAGCAAGCGTACGTAAGAGTCCGTAAGATGCAGGGCGGCGCCGCTGTGTCTCGTGTGATCGATCCTGTGCTGCTCGAGATGAGAAGCGTCGAAGTCGAAGGCCCCAGGGGACAGTGAAGTTGGCAGTGAAGTTGGCAGTGAAGTTGGCAGTGAAAGGCGGAGGTTTAGTCGACGAGGAAGAGGCGACGTGGGATGGAGGTGGCGGTGGAGGTGGAGGTGACAAGAGATGGCAGGCGCGGTGGGCTTCGTGTAAGTGACGGTTCCAGGCTGCTCTATGGCGGCAGGAACAGTCGCGGCCAGACGTCACGGGCAGGAACCACGGTACGTATTGGGCAGCTGCGACGTCGTAGGTTCAAAACCTGCTTCCTGGGAACCATCCCTCGCCAACTGTGTCCGGGGGGTCGAGGGAGTCTTTTAAGAGAGACTGGACTGGACAAGACACAGACGCACCCACACCGTACACGGCCGCGACCAGAAGCAAGGGCTCACCCTTCGAGCGTCTTCGGCTGGAGACGAGCTGGAGGGCAGGCGAGTCAGAGCGAGCCACGGCGAGCCCGCACATTCATCCATCGAGAACCCGTCCGGCCGTTGGGCAGAAGAAAGAAAAACCTCTGCCCACCCACCTGGCACCCTCGCAAGTCGCAACCACACGGACGGCGGGACGGCAGGGATCACCGGGCTCTCGGACGCCAAACGCATTATTATGGCAACGGGCGACGGCCGCGGAGGCGGAGGCGGCGACGCGGAACGCCATCCCATCAGCCCAGTCCACGACGAGTATGGTGAACTCCACAGCTCGCCCTCGCTCCACGCGCTCCACAACGACACGCCGTTGTGTCTCTCACTTTTTGCTGCTTCACGGGCCGTGAGCTGCCAATGGCTGGGCGGACCGAGACAACCCAGCCCTTGAAATCTGGAACACCGCGCCACAACGATGAGGCACTGAGGCTGCCAAAGCTACGCTACTCTACGACTGGCAAACGACGTCCACAGATGGTACACACACATCACTCAGACAAGTCAAGCACAACACCCTCTCGAGGGCTTCCCATACCTCAGTCGGTGTCTCCATGCCAGCCATCATGAGCTGAAAGACGGTTGCTCTGCATATAAACGCCGGCCGGCTGGCTATCAACAAGCTTCATCTCGCTCCCTCGTCTGGCGAATGGTGTAGTGCCGCGCTTATTGTCTACCGGGGTAACATAGCCCTCATCCTGGCCTCTTTTGCAATTCCACAGGGGGGAAGCGTGCCCAAACGAGCATGCGCAATATTCCCGTACAGTCAAAGAACGGTTGTGGCTTGTTTCCTCGAACTCATGACACACCCTTTGCGTACCTGGTGACAAGGACATCAGTGCGTGCGTGGTGGGCGGTGGCTTGCTTTTTCGGTGCAACATTGTGTCGTCTCTTTGTTAGCGGCGCGACACGAGGGATACAAGCTCGCGAGCTATCAGCATACCAACACCCAGATAAGGTCGATCGTCTCTCCTCATCTCTCACATTTTCTCAAGCCCCTCTCCCGACAGTCAGGTCGACTCGTCGCCTTGCGCTCTGCAAGCTCAGATCTGCACATTCTGCAGCTCGTCATCAACCCAAAACTGGCTGACTATACGTTGTCGGTGCGACGACGATGCCGTCGACGGCGTGCAGTGGCAAGCAACCCGTGTAGCCTGAAAAGGAATGCTTGGTTTTGGGCTCTTTCATCGTCCCGCGAAACCCAGGGCGTCTGGTCTGGTTCTCGCCTTTTTGCCAACCGTGCTCCATGACAAGCACATCCCAGACAGGCGCGTCGCCGGCTGCGAGACATTCGGCACCCGTGGCGACCTTGGTCCTGCATCCCTCAACTCGCCACATCGCCTCCCTGGCACAGGACGAGCAACAGTTATCCGTACTTGTACACCGGACAGGCTCGACGCCGGTAGGGTGACACAACAGACAAGACAGGATGCGCAAGCCTAGCTGGCATTTCGATGGATGAGGGTACTCGTACTACGTACGGACGTACTCTAGGCTTCAGACCCACGTTGCGAACACAGGACCTCCCCGGCCTGGCTGCCAACGTTTGCCCATAAAGTGATCAATGACGCGAGCCTTTCCAGGTGGGGTGGGAGCCAGTTGGGACGCCAAAAAAGCAAGCTCTCCCTGCGCGCGAGCTGTCACTTTGGGTCTGCGCCTTGATGAAAAGGCTGTCCTGAGGAGCTGACGGTCCAAGGCTTCCGTCGGCCATAAGGTCGCCTTTCCTAGGCCCCCGCTGCGTACCAACATACTGGGCTCTTCGCAGACGCTCGTTGCATCAGGCCATTACGGTGCGACTCTGCGGGGCCTGCGGGCTTATGCCAGATTTTCAGATCGTGGATTCCTGAGCCCCAGAGCGTCCACAGCACCCTTCATTCCCAGGTTCACTGCCCAGCAACCGGGCACACGGATTTCCGGGTGCTGGGATGCTCTGTTACCGAGGGAACCTCACCCCTCGTCTCTCTTCCCACCGAGCAGGGAGCCACGACCTCAATTAGCCACGAGGAGCACCATTGAGTCCTTCCGCTGTCCATTATTGAAGCAGGGCGTCATAGAGCAACATGGCAGCAGCACGTCGCTGGTCAAGCTGGGTATGCTCCACTGCGCTGGTTCCCGTCGTGGCTTGTGTGCCACGACGAGTACATTGCAGCGCACGGCCCTCTACGGCCGGGGCACTGCGATTCTTATATTTCGTGTTAATTCGCTCTACCACGGCAGCCCTGTCAGTTGGCTCTCGGTTCCGCTGCTCAGGCGCAACTTGACAGAGGCTCCTCCTTAAACCTTGCAGCGGAAACAGCGCAATCTAGCGATGTTTGATTAATCACTCTGTCCAGCATGAGGTTCCTAGCCCTCTGCTGTCTCAGCATCTTGGGGCCCAGTGTTGTACCTTACCAAGCGTTTGGTTCCTCGTGGCCCGGGGGATCTGCCCTTGTTGCGTGGGGAGGTGTGGTGCTGCCTCTTCTGGACAAGACCCTTGTGGACACTAGATTGCTTTTTTGGTTCCTTCAAACGGTTGCTATTGGCCTTTCTATCTGCCGCATACGCCCCACACAACTATTGTCGGCCCGCTTGAGAGAGGTGCAAGCTCGCCAGCCATACGATCACTCCGTCGAACTGGGACTCCTGGGGGTTGTTTCTTCTGACGAGGGGCAACAATGACGAGTTAATCCTTCGGACCTATTTGCCTCTGGCTGGGAAGGCCAAACCGGCCCCAACAGGTGCCGTCATTGTTGTGTATTGGTTCAGCATAAGGGTACCGTTTCTGGTTATGACGAGATGCCTACGAAGTACGAATACAACACCGTTAATGGAACTGAGCAGTGGGGACGACGAAGTGCAGCGGAAGACGCCCTTTTCCTCGTTGCTGTTGGTGATTTGTTTTGCTCCACGCAGTGTTTTATTCGACCAGAATCCCTTGGGCTTGGGGCTTGCGAAGGCTCATTTGTCAATCAGATATCGCTTGCGTCTTCTGGGTAGCCGCTTTGGATACTCAAGCGAGCATCCTCCTTCTCACACGCGACGCAGCCTGAGGCCACGTCCACGATGTCGAACCCGTCCTCGGTGCGGCATGCCATTGCGGTAACTCATTGCTCTGAGATTATGGGGCTGTGTTGTTATGATGGGTCATACCGCCAGCGCTTGTAGTTCTCGTTCGCCCACCAGCGGGTCACGACAGCCGCTTCCTCTGCCCAGTTCGCTGCCTCGGTACCGTAATCGCTCTCCAGAATGGCTCGCAATTTGTCAAAGTCGAACGATAGAGTCGGATCCTTCTCATGAGGATCCATGGCCAAGTCGGTAAAGCGCCACTCGTAGTTGCCGAAGACCGGCACGATCAGGCGCCAATTCGGCTGACGAGCATCGCGGACAGCGAGCGTAGAACCACCGGGGTTCATAACCGTAAACTGCCAGTCTCCTTGGCCAGTTTTCTCCGAGAATTTGCGTAGCGGCCGCAAGAGGGACTGGCCTTCGTAGTTGCGAACCAAGTCCTGCGCAGCCTGGCCCGCGGACTTGGATAGTGATCCCGTCTCTATAAGCAAGTCCAAGATGGTTGGGAGAACCTGCAGCGATGTTACCGCGTCGTTGATATCGATTTGCGGTAGCTTTGGATGCGATATAATAAGCGGCACGTGGTAATTCGCAACATGCGGGTTACTATACGGCGTAACAGTGCCACGTTCCGCAATAGACAGACCATGGTCGCCGACAAAGATCAATAAGGTTTCGTCTGCGACACCCTCCGATTCCAAGATATCGAGGATCTTACGGAGCCAGCGGTCAACGTAGCCGACGGCATTGAGGTAATGAGATAAAGTGTCCCACTCTTTGTCGTCCGTTAATTGGACGTACTTTTCTTCTTCTGGGATGCCAAACTCGTGGTGGGTCGTGCTCGTTATATGTGATAGAAAGACTCTTTCGTTGGTTTCCTTAGCGACCTTAAAGGCATCCCGGATATAGTCTTCGACAGCTACCTCGGGCATGCCATAGTAGTTAACATCAGTTATATTGACGGGGCCGAACTTTGGAGAATCCTTCAAGTACCACCAGTCGATATTCCTTCCATATTCGTGAGGATAGCCCATGAGCGGCATTAGGCGGTCTTGTCTATCGTATCTCTCAGTCACGGACTGCATGAACGATGACTTCCATTTAAATGAAGTAAAGTCGTCCTTGCTAGCTCCGTAGTCGTGTATACGGTCTAAGTAGTTGAACGCCTCGAAGATATGCGCCAAACACGGTTGATAAATATGGTGCGCATATTCGACGTTGAAGTCGGCAGCGAGTGGAGACGAGCCACAAAGGGTACCGACTAAGCTCTTAAACGTGTAGGTACTAGTAGTATAGGCGTTATTGGCATTAATACCGCCACGATATTTGCCTTGCGTATGTTGAAAGGCGTCATCGCCAGAGCCGTAGTCTTGAAAGCCGTCATCGTGATCGCCAGTAAGAAATTTTGCGGTTGGGGTGAGCGAGGCGAGCATCTTCCGCGCCTCCTCCGGCAGAGACTTATTTTTAAATGTGCTTTCTAGCCGCTCCCAGACGATGCCGTCCCTTTTAATAGGGAAAATGTCTTTTCGAGTGCTCTCAAGCTTGATGAGCATCACGTGTCGGATTGATACGTCGGCGAGGTTGATATCGCGGAGAGCCGGGAGCAGGTTATCGTCGAGATTGGAGAGTGTTAAGGGATCCGCAGCTGCAGAGTAGTGCTCCTTTCCTGCCTCGTACCAGTCTTCAAAGCCTGCAAGCGGCGTATCCTTGGGCAGCCAAGGCCAAGCAATCGGCTCGACAAGGGCCGTGCGGCCATCAAAGCTGCCGTTCACACTGCTAGGCAAGGCAAGTAAGCTGTCCAGCGTCGATGTAGAGTGCGCAAAGTCCACGAAGGGCATTAGAGGCAGCGTCCATGACATATACACCAGCGAGCTGTCCGTAGGCCGAAGAATGGTGCAGATAACCTGGGCTATCAGTAAGATGCCGACCAGGAGGTATTGAAGCACCGTAAATTTCGATGAGGCCAGTGGAGGGTCTTGAATCTCTTGATTGGTGCAATCCCAGTACTCCTCGCTCGTGAAACTGTGTTCCGCCAGTCCTTTGGGGTCTTGCTGGGACAGGTGTTCGCAATCATCCGACGGCACGTGCCGCTGCCATGTTGAGACCTTGCCGAGCAAGGACATGACGGCTTGCATCAGAATATCCAGAGCAATGCCAGCCACGGCATAGCAGAGGGCCTGGAGGACCCCAGCTAGGACGAGCAAGGCAACCAATACCAGTGCGGTCGACAAAAGCCCGCTCATCATCATCTTCCACGATCCCGAGTCGCCGGCAAGGGCAATATTGCGCCACTGGAGTTCCAAGCCCGCCACCGCAAAGAAGGAGATGCTGATTGACGCCAGGAGAAGCACAAACGCGACAATGGCTGCGGCCACGACTGTCGACGCGACTCCTAGCCATCGCACCGTTGCAAGGGGCCCGGTAGGTGTGTCGAAAAGGAAACGCAGCACCAGCAGCAAGGCCGTATCTTGCGCAAAGAAGGAGATGCCCCAGCGCAGAAGGTCGGTCGTCGGCAGGGCGTCTAGATGAGCGAGGATATGTACCCCTTTGGCGCCGAGGATGGCGACGGCGGCAATCGTAAAGGCAAACCGCCGGTTGACGGGACGAGGGGCGAAGGCCAGCAAGATCCGCCTAATGACGAAGAGAACAGAGGCCGCCAAGCCGACGAAGCGGCGCCGTGTTGACTCCATGGCAAAGCGACAGTGCTGCGAGGTTGGCCACTGATGGACATATACGTAGGTCGTGAATCGTGATAATTCCCGGCCTATGCTCCGATGTTGAATTAAGAAGTGATCTGTGATCGTCGCATGCCTGGGTCCTTTCTACGCGGCCGAACGGGCTTCTAAGTTCTAATAAGATATTAGACCCTTGACCGAACGAGACATGCTTAGCCTAGCCCTGTTCGTTTCGTCGACTACCGGCTGGCCGGTACGCAACTGGGAAGACTGAGACAAAGGAGCTTGGTGTCGCGTGCCACAATTTCCCTGGCGGGAATGCGACAAAGGGTGCATCGAGAATTCGAGATGCACGCAGCATCCCCATCCGGGGCGAGCCGGGCGCCGATGGGTACAGGCACTTGAGGCAGTTGCCGCATGCGGGGCGGGTGGGGTGTGCGCGGTAGGGGTTGCCGTATGTATAGAGTCTCTCCCATCGCCGCGTTCGTTAATTCCCCTCTCGAATTTTATCCTCCTATGCCATCTTCATCTTGAGTTGCTACGATGGAATGCATCCGGCACTCTCCCCCAAGGTCTGTCTGTTCCCGAGTATGCCACCGATTCATCCCTCGCCCCAATATGCGTTCAGTCAGCACCAACAGGACTATTCGTACAACCAGCCCTTCCATTCGTTATGGTCCGTCGATGTATAGTTTCCATCCGTCGATGTTTAGCCCTTCGTGTTCACTAGTCTTTCCAAGTGCCCGTATAGCGTCCCGGCTCGCTCCCTTTTGCCGCCGACCTGCGCCCTAAAACGCCACGCCATGTTATTCGTCGCTTAGGCAAGCAGGCAAGCAGGCAAGCAGGCAAGCAGGCGGCAGCCGTGCCCGGTCTCGGGCACGGGCAGCCACGGCAGGCCGGTAAGAGAAACACTTAAGGGTCCGGGTCCGCTTCGATAGATCCTTTAAGTTAACGAACTCTTTATCCGGGAGGGTACGCTTATAAAGAGTGTACTTCCTTTCTAGAGGGTGGTCGGCACGATCGCCTTAGCCGTGCCCAGGTCCCTAGCCTCCAAACGGAGGATTAGGGGGCGGCTAGGCGGCTACCGAAGCCATCGTGCTATCGGTCTCGTTGTCGTCGTGTCTCAAAGGAAAGGTCTCTCGTGGTCTCGACTCTCGTGGTTTCATCTCTCGTGGTCTCGACTCTCGTGGTCTCGACTCTCGTGGTCTCGTCTCTCGTGGTCTCGACTCTCGTGGTCTCGACTCTCGTGGTCTCGACTCTCGTGGTCTCGACTCTCGTGGTCTCGTCTCTCGTGGTCTCGTCTCTCGTGGTCTCGTCTCTCGTGGTCTCGTCTCTCGTGGTCTCGACTCTCGAGAAAAGAGGCACGGCTTGAAGGGAGGAAGAAGAGGGAAAAGAGGATAAAAAACCTATTGCTAGATTAACCCATAGCTACGCGATTTTGAGCGCACGTGATCAGGGGTAGTGAATCGAGAACTTCGTTTACAATATCGACTTTTCTCGACTTTTCCCTCCTTTAACCCGTAACTCTGCTCTTGCTCTTAACCGAGAAGCAGGGCTATTAGCGATGAGACTCTACAAACAATTAGTCCATGTTCATACAAGGGATTTTGGATTTTCCCCCTCCCCGGGGGGGGGGGCCCCTGCGGGGGGCCGCCTGCGGCGAGCTCTTCGCCTGTAGCGGGCTGTGCCTCTGGCGGCTCTCCGAGGGCGGGCGGGCTTGCGATGGATGATATGGGCGGGCTTGCGACGGTATTGTAATGGATGAACTAATGATGCTTCGTTAGAGTGACTCGTCGGGGTTGGTGGCATCAACACCACGACTCCACGAGGAAGGCACGGCGATACGAGTACATGATACCTCATGGCTAACATTCGGCATAACTTCAACCAATGACAGAACGGGATTCCTCCGTCGACCAATATCCGAAGAGCGGATAATCCCGCAACCTTAATACCTCTGCATAAAGAAGCAAAGCTGGAAGCTGCTTGCTCGGGCACTTGCCGTGTACCCTCTGCATCGCAAAGCTTTCAGCTTTGCTTAATGAAGCGCACGCTTTTGCTGCGGCGCGTAGTCCACGACGCGCTCACCAGGCGCGAGCACGCACTGCTTCTTAGTCATTTTCGCGGTACTCATGAAACGCGCAAATGTGAAGTGAATGTGATCAGGGCTTGTCCACGTTTCTCGACAAATAAAACGTCCGTCACGGTTTCCCCCAACGTGAAATTGGCAGCCGGTTTATGGCGGCCAATGAAATCGCCTAGGTCGACACCTTCGGCGCACTGGCAGGAGTAGTTGATTGGTTGCGTTCCCGAATCGTTTGTACATACGCGGTTCCCCTCCTGCAGCTTGTTCGCGTCGCCAGTGCCAGCCGACGCCGAACACCAGGAGAAGGTCTGCTACATCGTCCTACTGCTCTGTCCAGCAATATCCAGATCTCGCACTGCTCGCTGCCACAGAGAGAGCTAACCCAAACCACGATGCGAGGATTATCCGTATATAGCAGAGATATGGGGATTTGTAAGACTCGGTGGTGAAGCGCCCGCACCATCTGTCAAACTGTAGGGTTGTAGAGAGTCTATTGGCCTTGACCACTGCTCAAGTAAAGAGGACGAAGGTCCCAGTTATATACACAACAGCGGTGCCCAAGTGGGTCGGGACGCCTCGGCTGGGGCGGAATATCGTTTGACAGTTTCAAAGGACTCGGGTGTGCAACGCGCTCGAGTAGTCGCGACAATGGTAACGATGCTCATGCGGATTTAGCAGTAGATGGACTAATATCGCCCTGGTTGCTTTTTACGATACGTAGCCTACCCGCGAAGCAGCAGCAGGTCATCTGTCTCAGGCCAAGGTCCAGTCAAAGCTGGCAACAGGCCGTAGGCGTACTGCGAAGAAAGAAAGCCGTGGGGTGCGCTTGGGCACAGCAACACAGCAGCACACTGCTCTGCGTGGTACCTCGCCTGGGGTGTCCTTGCGTTCGCATGGTGTTGGCGTGGCACCGCGGCGAATATCAGACCCCGTCGATGGCTCTGGTACCTGTGTCAGGCCAGCAGCTTTGGCTCTTCGAAGCTACATTTCTAAATCGCAGAGACCCCGAGGACGACAACTCCGTGACAACTCTTGTATGCCAGGCAGTGCCAGAATCTCAGCCATCAAGTGCCTCCTTTATTAGGTTGATTACTTTTGTGCAAATAGATATTTTTAGCTGCACGAATAGTAATCCTCTTACCCAAAGGCCGCCTTGGCTTGGGTCAATGCGACCTGGGAGAAACTGCCAAGGCTTATGGCCGTGAGGTTGAGGTCCTTTATTCCAGATGGAGGAGCATTCTTCTCTTTTTGGCCCACACAGATCTTGGTTGCATCCTTTCATCGTCGTCGCTCGATCCATCTCGAACGTCAGACACCTCCCCACCCCCTTCTGATGGCGATTTGGCAGTGCCAGACTGACGCAAGGGGACTGTCGATGCATGTACATACTAGGCATATCTCCTGCGCCACCAGCCACAGCACTGGTTCTGCAATGCCCTGAAAGGGAGCACGGGAGGCCAGGACAATCTGTTCTACTTGGCAAGTTTGTGGCTGGCTTGGTTGGATAGCCCACGGTTGGTCGGCTCGTGTGCGAGCGAGCCCCCCTCCCCACACAGTTGTCCTCCCTGCTTTGAAAGACTGAGCCATCGCCGTCTGCTCTCCCGCGCCCACAGCATTAGCTCTGATATCATCTCAAACACTTCCTCGCCTCTAGACGGATCCAATTTCGTAGCCCAGGTACGAAGTAGCAGGTCGCAAAGAGGAAAGAATACGATGTCCCAAATCACGGCGAAGACGGTCATGACGACCTCGACGTTTCCTTGGCAGTTGAGCCAACGTCGCTCGCCAACGTCGCTCGCCAACCCCACACGCCCATGTCTCTCGTAGACGGCAGCCCGCAGAATGGCCCGCGACCGGGAGGCAAGTCCAAGTCTTTCGTTTGCGATTTCTGCCGTGCGAGGCTGCGAACCGTTGGTGCAAAGTGGCGCGTTCGGGTTAGACATGCGGGATCTGGACGCAGGCTGGGTATGCAGGTGCCCGGGACGATCGCTTGCGGGCCAGGCTGTGGACTGAGCGTTGTCTTAGCGATGAGGGCGGCTCATGGCCAAATTCGTCCGGTGCAGGGTTCCCAGCATCTATGTTTGGCCAAGGCACGGAGGGGGTTGAGGCTCTGCAGCCCTTGTCCGAGGCGGCTTGGGGCTGACGGCGGATCGAGAGACTCCCGTCGATAGTCTCCTGCAAGCGACGACCCATCCGCTGCCGTTGGGCATCAACTTGTCCAAGCTGAGAAGTGACGGGTGTTGCAGAAACACGCATGCGAAGTTCGAGGGGAGAAAGGCTCGATTTGTACAGTGAGTCGTTCAAAGCCACAACCCTGTGGCGGTCTTCAACAACCTGCAAACCACAACGGCGGAGCCAACTACAGACCGGTCTAGACGAATTTGAAATGGCCAAAGTAGGGCGTGACGTGAAAGTCGGCCACGTCTGGCGGACTCCAGGCCCCCATGGTCTGGTTTGGGAACATCTGCGGGCTGGTCACCGTCCTGAAGAAGTTCATGCGCCACGTCGTCCCCTGGGCCTTTCCGTTGTCCACATTGAACAGTCCCAGCGGTATCCTGACCTCGCTCTCCCACACGTGTCCCGGCCTGTCCAGTCTCGTCGCCGCGCCGAGGCCGTCGGCGAAGGGATCCGGGACGACGAAGTGGTCAAACGGCGACCCCGGCGCGCGCCGCCTGGACGGGTTGTACACGAACGTCTGCAGCGTCACGTTGTTCGCGTTCACCTCGAACTCAAAGTACGTGATCGGGTCCGCGTCCCCGCGCGACATGAAGATCTCCATGACCTCGTACTCGAAGATGGGGGTGTTGGTGCCCTGCGAGGCGTTGAAGAAGAAGTTGGTCTCGTTGTACGCCGTCAGCGTGAAGTCGAGGGTCGAGTCGCTGTAGCACAGCTCGACTTCCGTGAGGGGGAACTCGGCCAGGTTGGGGAGCGCCTTGGAGTATGTGAGCTTTGGAAGCTTGGGGCAGCCGCAGGCTGGGACGGCGACGTGCGGTAGAGTAATATCGTGGGCATCGACTCGAGGGACGAGTGTCGCGGCCGCGGCGACGAAACTGACCATGGCGGAGCGATACATTTCGACAACGCCGATTGTTCTCAATCCAAGGCAACGTTGATGGTTCTGTTGCGACACTGGCTAACTGCCATCCCGCAGGGACGTGTAAGCATTATATCATTCTGGCTGAATCCCAAATGCCAACCCTCATCGGTCCCGACCATTCGACTATTTCGCCGAACTATTCGGCCCGTCTGTCAGCACTTAACCCCAGGAGATCTACAAAGGAACCTCGCATCCGACCCAGCGATACGAGGCACAGCATGCTGCGGACTTTGCAGGTGCATTATTCCTTGCGAATATGATGGGCTTCAACTCGTCTCCAACTCGTGCGCTTAACGACGCTGACGTCTCGGACGTTTGTGCCAGGTACGGAGTACGTGACGGCCCAACGCTTCGTCGCCTTCAAGCTGCTCGATTTGCGAGGGACGGCAAAGGAGCATTGCTTGCCAACTACGACAAGGGCGTCGCAGCGTCTGTATTCCTTTGCATTCTGCTGTCTCCGTGGCTGACGCCCTCCCGTTTGTAAAACGAAATCTACATTACAGCTTGGACGCGTTGGAGTCGCCGTCTACTTCCCCAAAGAGGCCCATGAAGGCGGTGTGCACCTCGTCCGTCAGGTCGCTGGCCTGTAGACTCCGACCCTTCTTGAGGAACGCCAGCCGAGAAGACTCCTATTCCACTGTTAGTTTCTAGTCATGCCGTTCTCATACCCATGGTTTCCCGGCTTTCTTGAGCAGAACCACATGAAGGGCATAGAAGTTGACGTACCCTCGTGATGGCACTCCCTCCAAAAGCTGCAAGACCCATCATCTCGTCTTCTGACAGCGGATCATCTCCAACGTCCCATAGCCGGTCCATATATGCCTTCCTCCAACCTAGGAACGTTGCCACGGTTCCAGTCAGGGTGTCACCCTGGCCGCCGCTCCTCTTCTTGCCTCCTTCTAGGTCGTCGGTCAAGGTCGTGCGTCCATTCGATATGAAGTCCTTGCCACCCTTCTGTATGATGGTGACGCCACCCAGCGCTCTCGCAAGACTCTCTACTTTGCCCGTCTCGCTCTCATTTCCCGGATCTTTGAGCTTGAGTGCGTCCCACAGCCGTCCGAATTCAACCACGTTGGGCGTGAGAATCGCACCCTTGTATCCCTTCACCAGGTCCGGATCATTCTGCACGAGCTGCAGAGCGTCTGCGTCGAGAACGACAGGCATTTTCTTCTCCCGCGCGGCGCGGATAACTCGGGACACGGTTGCCTGCATGAGAGGGTCTCGGCCTAACCCAGGGCCCACGACTAGGACGTGCAGCCGTGGGAGCATCTCGATGATCGTTGCTGCGATGTGCTCCGGATCCGTGTCATGCTCCTTCGCGTCCGCCTTCGATGAAGGGGACTGGCGCATGAGCGGATGGACCATCAGGTTTGGCGAGTACGTCTTGATGACGGCGCCGGCTCCGGGCGTACAGATAACATGAGACTGCAAGACGAGCCATCAGCCATTGCTCCCCTCAAGAATCGGCGGAGCGTCATCGCCACCCACCATGTCGCAACCCAGCCTCGCGCTGGCCATGGCCGAGAAATACGGCGCGCCAGTGTAGTCCTCGCTCCCTCCGATGACTGCAATACGCCCCAGCTGCCCTGCTGAGGTCAGTCTTCCATCGCAAACATAGGAGCCAGGTCACCGTGCAATGGCACGTTGACGAACGAACCCTTGTGGAATTTGTCCATCATTGGCGGGACCATCCGCCGCACCTTTCCCAGTACGCCCCTCGTTGCTGCAGACATTTCAGGGCCTTGGTCGTTTGTGGTCATCGCGAGAGAAAGCACCGCGTCGTGGTGAGGCAGCAGCGTGAGCTGTGGTCAAAGCCAAAGGGCGATGCAGAGTCGAGCCGAAGAGCGCGATCGGGCAGCTATATGAACGCCAATCGTATGCTCACAAGGATGCCTCAGGATGAATCGTATACTCGAGGGTTTGGTCTTTCCACTGAACACGCTGGTGTCGGAAGATCAAGTGAGATGCAAATGCAAAACCGGAATCTTGAATGGCCCAATAGAGTCCAGTCAATACCTAAATAGCAGTCATGATGTCACCTGAGCCGAGGCTGCAGAAATTACGCAGCAGCCACGACAAGCACTATCGGAACACAATTCACTTGCTCCAGATTAGGATCAATGTGTTTTATAGAACAAAAGAAATTGAGGGCGTTCATTGAGTAATGAGCTCTATTTTTACATGTGGTGGTACGATTGGCGAATCTCCCCAGCGTCACCCATCGCTCCATCAGGTGCACACCCCTCGGCTATTCCCTCCGCATCTAGAGAGAAGAACAACTAAAATTTCGGTATAGACAGCAGCCTCCCCAACAGCCCTTTCTCTAAGTCGCTCGAGGAGACGTGTGATTAAATGCTTAGCCCAGGAAGCTCTTGATGAAGGACTGGGTAACGTCCTTCAGGCGGGCCTCGAGGTCCTTGCTGATGGCGCCCTCCTTCTCGATGGTGGCCAGCAGGTCGGACTCGTTGGCCTTGAGGTGGGCAAGGTAGTCGGACTCCCACTGCAGGACCTTGTCGACAGGGACGGTGTCCAGGTAACCGTTGACACCGGCGAAGATGAGGGGAACCATCTCGTTGACGGCCATGGGGGAGTACTGCTTCTGCTTGAGGAGCTCGGTCAACTGCGAGAGGAGTGGTTAGCGTCTCTGTCGTAGAAGGTTGGGCCATCAGCGTGAAACTTACGCGCTCACCACGGGCCAGGGTCTGCTTGGTGGCGGCATCCAGATCGGAACCGAACTGGGCGAAGGCAGCGACCTCACGGTACTGGGCCAAGAAGAGCTTCAGGGAACCGGCGACTTGCTTCATGGCCTTGAGCTGAGCGGCGGAACCGACACGAGAGACGGACAGACCGACGTTGATGGCAGGTCGGACACCCTTGTAGAACAGCTCGGACTCCAGGAAGATCTGGCCGTCGGTAATGGAAATGACGTTGGTGGGAATGTAGGCGGACACATCACCACCCTGGGTCTCGATGATGGGCAGGGCAGTCATGGAACCACCACCGTGCTTATCGCTGAGCTTGGCGGCACGCTCCAGCAGACGCGAGTGCAGGTAGAAGACGTCACCGGGGTAAGCCTCACGGCCGGGGGGACGACGGAGCAGCAGGGACATCTGACGGTAGGCAACGGCCTGCTTGGACAGATCGTCGTAGATGACCAGGGAGTGGCGGCCATTGTCTCGAAACCATTCCCCTAAAGAGGCCCCTAGGAAGCAAGAAATGGTAAGTATATGTGCAAGATGACGTCTAGAGCTAAGGCGGATGAGAAAACAGTGCTATGCGCTTGCAGCAGCCGCTTTCTTGGTGTTTAGGTGCTGGGTAGTGAGTTTTGTTTGCCCTGTTGTTGCTGGCATGTCCCTGGGTGCCCTGTTGTTGCTGGCGTGTCCCTGGGTGCCCTGTTGTTGCTGGCGTGTCTCCGGGACCTCAGTGTCGCAACAGAACCCGCTTTAGCTTCACCACCAGCGGCGAGCCTCAACTCTCTTGGTGGGCTTTTGAAGCCAGATGCTTCATCTCAGGAAGGTGCGTCCACTGGACGAGCCACATCGTGACGTGAAGGGGGAAAAAAGGCAGGAGGGACTTAAGGAAAGGTGATAGGGACAAACATACCGGTGAAGGGAGCGATATACTGAAGAGGGGCAGCCTCGGAGGCAGTGGCGGCGACAACAATGGAGTACTTCATGGCGTCGTTCTCCTCGAGGGTCTTGACGAGCTGGGCAACGGTGGAGCGCTTCTGGCCGACGGCGACGTAGACGCAGTAGAGCTTCTTGGACTCGTCGGTGCCGTTGTTCCATCGCTTCTGGTTCAGGATGGTGTCGAGGCCGACAGCAGTCTTGCCGGTTTGACGGTCACCAATGATCAGCTCACGCTGGCCACGGCCAATGGGAACCATGGCGTCCACGGACTTGAAGCCGGTCTGGACGGGCTCGTTGACAGACTTGCGGGGCAGAATGCCGGGAGCCTTGAGCTGGGCACGGCGCTTCTCCTTGGTGTTGATGGGGCCCTTGCCATCGATGGGGTTACCCAGAGCATCGACGACACGGCCAAGCATCTCAGGGCCGACGGGGACATCGACCTTGGGGACGCGTTAGCTAACAACTCCCGTGACAGCCAAACGCGAAACATCCGCATCGACTTACAATTTCGCCGGTACGCTTGACGGTCTGGCCCTCCGAGACCAGACGATCGGAACCGAACAGCACGACACCGACCTGGCCGGCCTCGAGGTTCATGCACATGCCCTTGACGCCAGAGGCGAACCTGAAACACCTGGGTTAGGGTCTGTTCTTGGTTTGCGGGTTAATTGGAGATGCGCATGACATACTCGACAAGCTCCTCAGCCTGGACGTTGGTAAGGCCGTGGACACGGGCGATACCATCACTGCGATCTCAATGTCAGCATGTTGCTCTGCTCGATTGACCGCCCCAGGTTGTTCCGTTGTGGTGCGAGATGAAGGGGGTGCTGACGCCCACGTCGAAGGGACCGGGGGGGCGTCGTTCGTTGCCAGAGCTCCACATACCCGACGGAAAGGACACGGCCAGTCTCAGCGAGGCCGGACTCCTCCTGGACACCGCGAATTCGCTGCTCGAGAATGGATGAGACCTCAGTCGGCGTGGCCTTGGCGTCGGAGGCGTAGGATCGAGCCTGGACATTGAGGGCGGCGGGTGCGGCATTTCGGACCTGGGGAAAAACAAGTTAGCCGAAGCCCGACAAAACGGCCCTCCGGCCGAGCAGCGAGCGCCCAGCGCCAAAACAGCTCTAAAAAAGAAGCTCGACGACGTGTAGACATCGTTCGGCGATCCAATTGAGCTCTGCAGGCGTTTTCCTGATGGATCGGGGCGGCTGTCGATGGCATTGGCGCTCGGCTCGGGGCTGCTGGGGAGACTCACCGCGGCGACCCTGCCGGTAGCAGAGACGGCGCCCACGGCGCGCGTGGACTGTCGGAGAGCGTTCCGGAACATATTAAGGGAGGTGTATGGAGGTCTAGATGGAAGGGGGAGCAATTGCAGCAACGTGCAATTGGGGAGAGGGGAGATTGGGGGTTGCGGTGCTGCCTTTGCAGGAGAGCAAATGGAGTTTTTCGGGAGGACAGTGACGGGAGCAGAGTCTGTGAGGGAGAGGGTGGAGCTGAGCTGGGCCGGCCCGCCCAATCAGCGCCCGTTGCGCGGTTTTGCCTACATATTCCGAGGCCTGCCTTAACAATTTTCGCTCGTTTCCAGGGCCAGGCCAGCGCATGTTTTAGCCTGAGGAATCTCTTCTCCCCCATCTCCAGCTCCTTCCCGCTCTGACCTGCCCTGGAGCGCGCGCTAATAACCGCCGTAGCAACGGGCATCACCAGGAAGCTCGACCAAACCGAGGCATCAACAGCAGTTCACAGCGGCTACGAGGACCACCTCGATAGATTCGGCCGCGCGCGCACGGAACGGTCGAGAGAACGCACAGGCAGCAAGGGCATTCGGATTTCTATCATACATGCGCATTGTTACACTCTCCGTCAGCATCGCATCAAGCCGCCGCCGACGCGGTGACGGCCGTCTGCATCCTCCTCTGCAACAGCCTCACAAACGAGGCCACAGCCATTACCGCCCAGGCCTCTCCAAACTCTCCCGACGCTCCGACGCCCACAAACTGGAACGCTCCCGCTTTGGTCAGGCTCCTGGTGAACTTGGCCTCACCTGCTACTGCCACGATCTCGTCTTCGTTGCCCAGGCGCACGAGCTTCCAACCGCCCGACCCTTCCCCCAAGGACTTCACCTCGTCACTGCGACTACTACGCCACTCGAATCTCTCGGGCAGTGAACCCCGGCAGAGAGAGATCGTGAACATATATGCCAGTGACCACCCGTTGCCGTGACACCGCAGCTCCTCTCGAATTGGCGGTTCCCCTGGTTGTGCTGCCAGCTCGACACAGTCGTGCCAGCCCATCTTGCTGCCGCTCCGTATCACGCCCACGGGTTCTGCGTCGATAGTCGGTCCATTGTAGAGTATGAGCTCGCCGTACCATCCGTTGGGCAAGGAGATGATGTGGGACGTGTTTGACTTGTCCTCCCCAAGCACGAGCCTGATGTGCGCCTTGCCCTTGTACCAGAAGCTGAATTTGGATGGGAACTTGACGTTTGCCAGAGTTGCCTGTTGCAAGCGAGATTCCACTTGCTTCGATTCGGCCGAGCCCATGATTGCGACTTGAATGCAGACACAGGGCGAGATGATCGTTCGGGCTTCAATGCTGGTGATGGTCTCGTTGTGACAACTAAGCAGCATCCAACAGCAGAGCGGATTTGTCGTGAATTGGAAGAATTGCGATAGATCGTGTCGTATTGCGACTGAGAGTATGTACAGACTATTAAGATAGTGTTGAAAGGGAAGCTGGCAAGTATCGCAGCCAAGAACGCTCGCGGCTGGGGATGCTTCACCCTAATATACCACCGTGGCTTCGCGTGACATGATTACTTCCATGGGCTCAAATCCATATCGCCTTGTGCATAGCCTTGTCGTGGCAACTGGTCTGCCAGCATTGCCTGGCGTTGGTAAGCCTCATGGTCAGATTGCCCTCCCAACTTTGGAGAGGGGTGCTTTGGCTGAGCCACCGGTCCCACAGAGCGCTGCATATTACCGCATTGGGGTTGTCGAGGTACATCTACAATGTAAGACTGTCTGTATCAACGCCCCGTCGATATGCTCCGCCCCGTTTACCATGTCGAAATATCAAGGACACTCAAGTCATACGAACAAAAGGAGAAATATCTGCCGACAAGTTTCACATTTGGGGGCAAATATACGGAAGCCGGCGGGGATGCCGGTCGGTCTCTGAGGCCGTAGCTCGACTCAATTGCTGGTCGAGCTCATGCAAGGGCAACGGAAATACATGACCGCGTGATCCTATTTTCCCAAAAATGTTCGCCGTGACCATCCGTGAAGACAAAACCCCAAACCCGTTTATCGGACAATGCCATCGAAGCGGCTCTTGAACCACTTGACAGTCTCGTCGCGCTTGATGCGGTGGCTGGAACCGATAGTGCTCTTCATGCGTCGTCGTCGGGTAACACGCTCGCCAGGGCGGGTCATGCAGCAGTAGAAGTCCATGCCGTAGATACCGATAGAGGGGTCGTACTTGATGCCGAGATCGATGTGCTCGCTGATACCGAAGCCGAAGTTGCCGGTCTCGGAGAAGTTGCGCTTGCGCAGCTCGTACTCCTTGACCTTGAGGCCACGCTCCAGGATCTCCTCAGCCTGCCACACTGTTAGAGCGACTGTCGGTTGATTGATGTGATCGTGTTGCACAGAGAAAATTTACCTTGGGGCCTCGGACAGTGACGTGGACGGCAATCTTTTCGTTACGTCGGATACCGAAGGTACGGACGGTGTATCGGGCCTTGCCTGAGGGAGGGGTTAGATGAGCGTCGTGCAGCAATTCTTCCACGGGCGCAACGTACTGTAGACAGGAGTCTGACCAGACAGCTGCTCGAGCACCTTGGCGGCACGGGTGAGTCTGTCACCAGATTCACCGACGGAGATGTTCAGAACGAGCTTCTGAATCTTGAGCTCCCGCATGGGGTTGTTTGCCTTCTCGGATGCCATTGCTGCGGTGTTGGTCGACGGGGTGGTTGATGTGTCGAAGTTGTCGAGATGCGTTTGAGCGGGCCAGAATTTTGTGAGGCGCTTTGAAAATTCGAGGGTTTGGCTGCCCTCAAGCGACACGGGCAAAAGGTGGAGCGGGTGGTGGCCAGATGTGGACTAGCGCCGCCAGTCGGTACATCTGCCTTGTACCTCTTTTCAGCCTTCTGCATCAGGCTCCGCAAAATTTGGACCTCGCACTCACCTCACTCCAACGCGCAGAGCTTCCAAGGTCATCGCGAACGCGCAGAAGCTCCGCGAACAACCCTCAACCCTCCAACCTTGCGAATCTCGCGTTCGGCAAGCTCGCCAAGCATCAGCAAAGATGTCGAACAAGCAGGGGAAGATGGTATGACCCCTCCTCGCCCTCCCCTCCCTCCAAGCTCCAGAACAACTGCTAACGACTTCGGTGTTTCTCCAGATCGGTTACGTACGTGCCCCTTCCTCGATACGTGTCGCGTCGGCCACGAGGCACCCCTCGACCCCCTCGAGCGTTGACTAACCTTTCCGTTCCAGATCAACTGGCGTATGCGCGTCATCCTCAATGACGGCCGCCAGATGACCGGGCAGATGCTTGCCTTCGACAAGGTATTTCTTGCCCAACAGTCTTCCTCTGCACTCTGCACCGCAACTAACGTTCCTCGCAGCACATGAACCTGGTTCTCGCTGACACCGAGGAGTTTCGACGCGTCAAGCGCAAGCACGCCAAGCAGGCTGCACCCGGCGCTGCCCCCGCTACCCAAACCGTCGAGACCGAAGAAAAGCGAACTCTGGGTCTGGCAATCGTCCGCGGCGCTCAGATCATCTCCGTCTCCGTCGAGTCGCCTCCTCCCGCCGATCCCAGCGCCAGACTCGGAAGGACTGCCCCCGGCGGCATTCCTTCGACTCTCAGCGCTGGTCCTGGTGTTGCCAAGCCCGCTGGACGAGGAGCTCCGCCTCCTTCGTTAGCTGTTAGAATCCACGAGCTCTCTTCCAGCACCGAATCTGAGACTGACAATGAGCAGGGCCCTGCTGCTGGTGTTGGCGGCGCTGTCCCTCCCCCAGGCTTCCCTGCCTTCCCAGGAGCTCCGACCATGGGTCGAGGCGGTGCGTTACCCTATCAACCACATCTTGTCGCCCCCGAATCTAACTTGTCTACAGGAGCTCCCCCAGGGTTCCCTGGTGCCTGGCCTCCTCCTGGTTTCCCAGCCAACTTCCAGCCTCCTGGCACTGGCTTTGGTGGTGGTCCGCCCCCAGGCGCTCCTCCGGGCGGGCCCCCTGGCTTCAACCCTCCCCCTCGAAGATAGGCTGCGTTTGGCGCTTGACGGTTTGGAATTGCTGCGTTTATAAACAACGACGACACGTTTGCTTCAGGCGAGAGACCTGGATTTGCTGTATACAAGGGAATGAGATACCCCACCGCTGGGGCATGAGATTTTGCAATCAAGGATCGTCTGGGTCAAAATGTATGTGACATTCTTCACAACATCTCTCAATCGCTTTGACTACGATGTTGACACCGACGATGAAGTCTGGCGAGTTGCGCGCGGCCACTTTCTCGATCTAAGCATGTACCGTACTGGCGTGAAGCCCGAGGGCCTCGCGCTGCCGTTAGCTACTTGGTCGAGCGCGCGGTGTGGCGCGTACATGAGACTCTGGATAGGCCGTGGGGGCTTTTGCCTGCACAAGATTGCCTAATCGCAGCAGCTCTCATGAGCTAGTTCTTGAGACCCGAATAGATTGTCTTCATGGATCACATCACTTGCGTACTCGTATGGATGCGTATTTCAACGTGGAGATGCAGAACAGAGATTTCGCGCAACCATCGCGGTCTTGTTACTAACGCGCTGTTTCTAACTCGAGCAAATCCTGAAGGTATTGTGACGGGTAGAGGCTGCGCCACCAGCAGTGGTATCCAACTCACAGCCTCCCAAGGAAGAAAACACACCAAACGCCCCCCAGTTTGACTGATCCGTATATTATCTCATACACCATACCATCGTCTACACCCCGACAGCGTGACTAAAGACTCTCGCCGCCAGCTGACTGAGTAGCCTCGCCCGGTCGTCCTGAGGCAGTTCCTATCCACGCGTCAGTCTCGGCCAATATCCGAACGGAAGAAGAGGGCGATCACATACCTGGAACACGGCGAATACGCTCTTGCCCTTGGCGTCCCTGATGGCGCCCAGCCGGTTCCCAGCCACGGCGCCCGCCACCATGCCCGGCACGTTGGCGACGATGAAGCCCAGCGCGCCGCCGCTCAGCCCGCCCACCATGCCCCAGAACTTGCCCGTCGGGCGGTTCGTGCCGTCGTCCTCGGCCATGCCCTCCTCGCGCATCATCTCCTCGAAGACGTCGCTGAACTGCGCATTCTCCGTCTGCTGGCGGTGCTCGGCGCCGCCAGTGCCGCCAGACTGGTTGGAGAAGAAGTTCCACGCCCACGAGTATGCGCTGCGCGCGCGGCCGGCGCCCTGCTGCGGCGGGACCTCCTCGTCGGCGTCCGACTCCTCGTACTCGTCCTCCTCTGCGAAGGGGTCACTGGCGGTGTTATTGCTGCCGCCGAAGAGCTTCCGCTGGGCGTCGTAGTCGCGCCGGCGCGTGGCGTCGGAGAGGGTGAAGTAGGCGTCGTTTACGAGCTGGAACTTGCGGGTTCGGGCTGGGCGATCGGGGGAGTCGGTGGCGACGCGGTCGGGGTGCGTCTTGAGGGCGGCGCTGGGACGGATGGTCAGCTACCTGTGCTGGGTGCGTCGCAGTGCGGCGCGGGGGAGTCCAGGGACGAGCGCGTACCGCTTGTATGCATCTCGAATCTGCTGGTCCGTCGCCGTCTGCGAGATGTCTAGGATCCCATCTGGACAGCGGTCAGGTCAGCCGTGTTGCGAGGTATGGTCGCAAGAGTGCGCTTACAGTAATTCGGCGGGGCTCCCGTCGCCATCTTGATCGGTGGCTCAAGGTCGATGAAGGAGTAGTAAATATCTCAGGATGTTGAGGAAGTTGGCTTTGTCATGCCTAACGTAGGTAGGTATCTCATGATGAGGTCGGCTGCGAGGAAGCTGAGCACATGCCTCAGGAGCAGGGAAGCGGGATGCGGTAGCGTGCGTCAACGTCATCGTAGTGGGTGGGTCCTGGTGTGGGATAGTCTCTTGCTCCGTACCTTGCTTGCCTTGGTTGCTTGACACCCTGAATCACTTCATGTTCACCAGAGAGCCCTGGATGTGCATCACAGACCCAAGGACGTGCATCGGGGATCCTTGGGCGGCAGAATAACTTTACTCTCATAGGGCGATAATTGACATGTAGTTTGATGCCCCCACGCCTTCAACTGCCTATATATAGCCTCTTCGCCGGCCTACAAGACCTTTCCTAATTATTCCCAACTGCTTCGTTCCCAAACAACTGTGGCAACCGCGAACTTCGTTCGCAATCATCGCATCCTTGGCTATAAAATAAACCCCCGACCTTCTTCTTCCACGATGCGTACCGCGCGGCGTTGTCAATGGCGATGCAATACTTATCCCTGTTGCCGCGTGGCATCTGTCACTACCGACGGCCCTGCAGAAGCATGTGCAGAAATCGAGCGTAGGATAGCAATGGAAACAGACGGTGAGTTACAAGTACCGTATGACCAGTGTGGGCAGGGCATCATAGACGAAAAATATGGCATCACACGGTGCAAGAGGAAAGCAAATCCCGGAAGGCCCAGACAGGATCTGAAGATTAAAACGTTCGCGAGAATTCCACCTGGGTGAGACCCAAGGTCTTTGGTAAGGGGTTTGCGGTTCAGGCGGGGTGCTTGTGAAGTTGTGAGCGACACTGGCGACCACACGCCAGCTTCCAAGTTGGCAGTGCCGGTCGCATTAGAGAGCAGTTCATGCAATGTAGACTTGGCAGATGAATTTCCTTGCCCTACCTAGGTATCCATTCACTTGGAATATTGATAAGCTGTCCCGGGCAGCCACAGTTCCATGCGCAAATCGCGACCCTTACGTTGTAAAGTCATCCTGCAGGTACTGCTCCGCCCTCGCAATGGCATCCTCAGCTATCTGGCTCGCGGCGTCAAGCCTCCCAGCTCTTTGAAAGTGCGCCGCGAGCACCCACATGTCTCGTATCACCCGCAAGTTGGAGTTTGCGCCGTGAGCCGCCTCCCGCTTGGTGACTGCCCATCTAAGGTTCTCCTCCGCCTTGTCCCAGTCCTGTTTCTCCTGGTGCAGCCTCGCCAGCATCTTGCGGGCGTAGGCGTGAAACCTGGCATTTGACCGCGTGCCTGTGTCAGATGCCGTGTGGTTTAGCAAGTTGATCGCCAATTGCTCCGCCTTTTGAGCATCGCCGAGGTCCATCTGGGTGTACTCCAACATCAGAGCTTCAATGCGTAACCTGTCCGAGTCGGCGTCGGCAGTCGCCGCATCTCGGCTCTGTAACAGCTCATCGAGAGCTCTAACCATGGCTTCTCGTCTCTGCGCGAGCTCGCTTCCCTTGCGCAATCGTGTGCGGCCATCCCAAATCAGCTGTTCATAGAGCCACAGGTGCTGCGGGGCCAGAGATCCGATGCGCCCGCCGAGGATGTCTACGTTCCGCAGCCACGCCTGCCGCAGCAGATGGCAGACCTGTTGTCTTCCTTGCTCCGTTTCGTAGTCGCACTTCATCAGCTGTTGCAGAATCCTGAGGAGCGGGTGGTTTGCTGGCAGCTGTCGCCTCGCGAGTACGTTGGCGTGTGTGAGGAACATGCCAAGCAGCTGTATATGTCCTCGATCAGCCATGTCGTAGATTGTGTCCAGGATGTGCCAGACGAGATCGGGGTGGTCTTCTTTAAGAACAAACTCCAGAGCATAGAACGCTCGCCGGGCAGCCATTCCCGCAAGCTGTCCCTTACCGTAGTACCACAGGTCGAAGACAAGTTCAAATGTGCGGTACATGGTGCGACTGTCCTGGATCGGCGGTTGATTAGGGTTCGCCAGATACCTCGACATGGTGTCCAAGTTCACGCAATGGGTTTCGAGCTTCCCTAAGCTCCAGGAGAATACGCTGTCGAGGACCAGCTCAAGCCCGGCATACGGCTCGACCCTGCATGTACGGTTGAGAGCCATGCAGTCGTTCGTAGGGACCGATAGCCGTCTTCTCGGCACCTCTTCCACATCGGCATCCCCGACATCACAGGCATCCAGAGAAGGGGCCGGTGTCGAAGCGCTGGAGGCATCTGGCGATTTGCGGTAGGTTCGTTTCCGAATGTTCCACTTCTTTAACCGCTTTTTATACATTTGCTCCCTTGTACACGGTCAACCAACACGTACGGGTTTGGACATGGCGGGACATGTCATATATAAGGTACTCACGTGGCAGCGAAGCCGTGCTTGGACTCCATGATGGCCATGGTCTCGACGAGCTTGCGGTTCTCGCGGATGTACAATTTCTCAATGAGGCCCTTATTGGCCTCCCATTCCTGCCCCGTGTGCTCCTTGGAGCTGAGCCTCTCAACAACTGCCGGCGTGCTGCCCGGCAGTCGTGGGGCAAGAGTTGGTAGCTGGGGCATGGCGACGCAGCCCGTTGGGTACTGGTCCGCCGGGGAACGCGAGCCTATGCGGCCGGAGGCTGGATTCTGTGCTTGGATAGGGTATGCATGGCTTGCATCGTGGCCAGAGCTGGCGCAGTCAAACGAAGGAGAGAGGCGAGTTGGGTGCAACTACTGCAGCCTGTCACCACGGGGTCACTGATGAGACATTCCTGGGAGCCTCGAGCTTAAAGACGGCGAGTCAACTCCGATTGGCCATGAAAGCTGCGTGCAGGTCTGTGACCAATCACGGCTATGGGTAAGGGACCATAGTGGAGGTGGTCGCGGGTATCCATGAGCAAACCAGTCCAACCACCGATCGATCTATTAAATCTTTGAAAATGTTCACCAACACATGGTTATTTTCGAAAATTATTCAGGTTTAGCCCAGTTTAAACATCTCATGACAGTCTAGTAAAGTCGAGATATCTGTATTAACACAATCCCCTGGCGCATACGGCCGTCCTGGTTCTCGTGCCGGACAGGTACCTTATTGCTTTGGTCCAGGGTAGCTTTTTACGAGAGAAACTAAGCTGGCATGACTAAGCATGAATTTTGCGGACCCGCGCAGAGAATAAAATCTTCGCCGCCCATTGGAAGCGAAGCTTCTCTTTTCTCTTTTTCTTCTTCGTGCGGCTGGCATAACATGAAAACATTACCCGTGTTGCTCGAATCCTCTCTCCAATGGATCATCATCGCAGCGTCAGTTATGCCCCAGATCAACTTTAATTGCACGCTGGCCACTCCCCTGATTTGACTCTCGTGCTCATCCCACGATTGTCGCGCAGGAGTGGCCGGACATACCCAAATCTCATAGGTACTCTGATGAGAGTAGACCAGGCGAGCCTTCTGTGCGCCGTCGCAGCGCAGCTCAAGAAGAGCATCGAAGGTTCCATAGCCTCAGGACGAAAGCTGGAGGAACGTAGAGTTGTGGTCATTATCACACTGCGTGACTGTATTCTCTTCTGCATTCAATGCTCTACCCTATGCAGCCCGAACTCCATTGCTGGTTTCTCAACCGAGTTGTTATTCGTGTGCTTCATGTGGAGGCTGCTTGGTTGCAACCGTCCGACGACCAGATACGCCGACAGGGCACTCTCCCGACAGCGTCATTCTCCGTCTTCATCACTCGTCCTCGCCAACCTTCTGCAGCTTGCCCATCTCGCGCTTCGCACCCGCCTCGCCAATGAGCTTGAACCTGTCGAGGCGGACCGTCTCCGCGCCATCGCTGCCTTTCTGGACATAGACAATCAGCGTCGTCGTCTTTTGGAACTTGACATATCGCAAGCTAATGTTGGTGGTGCCGTCCGCGTTCCAGTCCTTGGGCGTCAGGGTGACTGCTTGCGTGGGCTCGGTGTCGTCTGCCTCGCTAAAGTCCAGATTCTGGGGCCGGTTGATGTATAGGTGGATGACTTCGGGTCTGGACACTTCGTCCTGGCCGTCCTCTGGCAGAGACGTAAGCTGTGGAAAGCAGTCAGCGCCAGTTCCAACATGTAGCAACGCAAGTCCCGACCTGTAGGGTGTGAAGCTTGATGGAAGACTGGAAGGGGATGAACAGAAGAAGCTGGTCGTCAGCTCCGCTCTGCACCCAGTCCTTGGCCGAGTCCTTGCCCTTGCCCTTGTCCAGGGCGCTGGGCTTGGAGCTGTCGAACAAGACCTTGACGGGGCCGGCATCTTCGTCTGCGTTCAAGAGCTCGCAGCCGCGAGTCTCTACTTGATCTGTGATGTCGCTGTAGCCCCTGGGGATCTCGGCACCCTTCCACGAACCGCCGTCGCCCCCAGAGCTCTCGCCTCCAGAGCTCTCGCCGAGCGACTCGACCTCTGAGGCGAGCTTCTGGACCACCTCTTTCAGCTCGCTGGGGTTGGCCCCTTGCACCGTCTGCGTGACCTTTCCATCGCGGAACAGCAGGAACGTGGGGAGGGCGGAGACGCTGTATTCTTCGGCGAGGTCTTGGTTGTTGTCGCTGTTGATCCTGACAAAGGTCACGGCGTTGGGGCGGGAGAGTGACTCGGAGAGCGTTTCGTAGAGCGGCGCGATGGCCTTGCAGGGACCGCACCAGTCGGCGAAAACTAGACAGAGCTGGCGTCAGCCTGGCACTCCAGCAAGGGGCACGCCCGAGGTAGATGGCTCCGCGATGCGCCGCGCGCTTGTCAAAACGTCCATTGAGCTCGTTCGTGCTGGGCGAGATGCGGCTCGTGGATGGCGGGGTGAAGGTAGAGGGGCTGTCTCACAGTCGGCAACGACAATCTTGGATGACTTGAGGATGCTGGTGAATTGCTCCTTGGAGCTTATCACGACCGGGGCTTTCGACATGGTCTCGGAGTTGCGCCCAGGCGTGGACGTGGGAGCTGTGCAGCGAAGAGATGAATGGAGCTGGAGAGTCGAGGGCGTTTGGCGCTTGTTGGTGCTGCCAGGCAACGAGAGACACGCTTCCAGGTTCCGCGTTGCTGAGGAGGGGCGCAAGCGCAACCTGGAATATTGCCATAGCGGGGCTAGCGTCATCAGTCAGGGGCGACCGCGGCCGGTTGCCAACGACTCACCTCCGTTGTACGGAGTACGGCTGATTCACTCTCCATCAAGCCCACCACACTCAACGAACCAACGAGGTGCAACCGGCGCACCTCTGCCACGCGGTTGCAGCGAACCCAGCGACCTGGTTATCGGTAGCCATCCATTGGAAATGCGCTAGAGGACCACAGCATGCTCGCCCAGCCCCAAGCGTACAGCGGCCTTGTGCGGATTGCTCTAGGCTTCAAGTGAAGGAACGGCAAACCCACGCTCGAGGACAGACCCGGTGCTATGGTTTCACACTCTTTGCAAAAGATAACCTTGAAGCGGGCTTTGCATGAACAGCCGAATCCCGGGCATCTGTACCCTTGAACCCTTCCCTGGTGATTCTCCGTCGTCGCGATATCACGGAGCAGTGCCTATTTGACGTTTCCGGGCCTCAATTTCAAGGCCTTCAGCCGGCATACTCTTTCCTATTGTCTTGCTACACATTGCATGCAAATCATGTTTAAGCAGCAAGTTGGCTGCCAATAGCCGCTGCCCCCCTTTCTCACGTCCAGAGTAACAGTTGCACGAGCCTCGGTATGCGCAGCCGCAAAACGTTGACACACTCACTGTTGATACAGATCGAGCTCGTCTCATCTTTTAATATTTCTATCCTTTCATCTTTTCCTTATACATGAAAAATAAAACATAATATTCTTGCTGTCATTTGAGCGCTGGCGTTAACCCCGTTCAAGTTGAATGAGTTGCTGTGAACAGACGCTGCGTTGCCCAAGGAATCCCTCACAGCTGGATGCGAGTGATTTAAAGCAACGGAGCTGTGCCGGGCAACAGACAGCGCCCAGGTATTTCGCTCTCTGTTGCGAGCGCCAGCTGTTCAATCAACATTTTGCTCCGGCAACGCTTGTTTCCCCACCTCGCATCTTGCTCTCTCATACCCAAACCGTGCGCCATGCCCCGAACCTCGCTTGATGGAAGGGGTCGCAAGGCCTTGGACAGCTCATCCAAGGCCGACGAGCAGGCCAGGCTGTATCAGCCAAGGAAGAGCTTTCCTACGAATCTAAAGGAAGCTTCGCCGCCCAAGACAAACCCGTGGGGAAAGATCAAGCCGCTCTCTCCCAAACCGCTGTCTCCCGGGATGCCGTCTCCCGAGAAGCAGTCACCCAAGCAGGATTCATCCAAGCAGTCGTCCCCTAAGACGCCGTCTCCCAAGTATCCGTCTCCCAAGCAGCCGTCTCCGAAGCAGCCGTCTCCCAAGCAGCAGTCGCCCAAGCAGCAGTCTCCCAAGAGCCACAACTCTCCTGGATCTTCTGACCACGACGCAACTCCCCGAGCAAGCTATGCAAGCCTTGCCGAACAGAGAGTGTCACCAACCCCCTCCCCTCGAAAGGACTCGCGCCAGAAGGGAAAGGCGCCGGCAACCTTTGAAGAAGAGCGTTCGCACTCTGCATCGCCAAGCTCATCGAGGGCTCTGTTCCAGGCCGCTGCGCCCCGAGCCGGAGAAAGGCATGCAAACTGAGTCCAGCTGCCCCGGGTACCCACTAACTGTTGATGAAAGTCTTTGGGATCGCCCCTTTGGAGCCGACGTCTTTGTGCACGTTGGGCATCACGTGCTTCAGGTGCATCGAAGCATCCTCGTGCCCAGGTCAGGCTGGTTCCGCGATTGCCTGCCAGCCCCAAGCCCTGTAAGCTTGATTACCAGCGATTATGATCCTGTTTACGACACTTCAACTAATGTCAACCAGGGCGGTGCGCCGGTGGAGGTTCTCTTCCCAGGCGAGGCAAAGATAGTTTCACATAGCCTCAAGTTCCTGTACACTGGCCGTGAGTGACTCTCCCCCATGTACAGTCCTCGACTGTGTTGCTTACCCTGGCGGTCTAGGACTTCAGCCATGTGAGTTCAACCACGAGAGGCCGCATGACATCACCAACGTTGCCTGTTGCAGCCTCTTCTACCTCGCCGCCGTGGATCTGCGAGCCAAAGCCATAGCATCCCACGTCGTTCACATGCTCGAGTGCACCGCGAAGAAGTGGTGGGGGTTTCTCGACGCGCATTTCACGGGGCGGTACTTCGGCCAAGAGCAAGGGGCAGCGTTTGGGTTCCATTTGCGAAATGCACTGGATGCCGCCTACGGATATCCAGAGCAGCATGCCGTCAGCCCCCTGAGGCTGGCGCTGGCGGGCTTTCTCGACGTCGTGCTTCCGCTGATCATTCGACAGCCGACTGTCGTCGACTTGCTTTGCACGCGTACCTGGCAACGCTTCTCAGGTGCCATCACGGCGGATCTGGTCGAGTTCAGACGACGCAGGGGAGGGGCTCGGATCCCCAGAGGAGTCATGTACGATGAAGCAACCATTGAGGCTCTGCTCGAGAGCACGGCCATAGCACGAGGCGGCGGCGCCGCCAGTGGTTCGGGCGGAGGAGCTAAAGAGCCGGCGAAGTTCTAGGGGACCAAGCAGCTCTGAGGAGGATACGAGAGGAGCGAGAGGGCAGCGAAGCAGGGGGTATTGCTGGCGAAAACATTGTTTCGCCGGCGCATCGGCGACCTTTGAGAGCTTGGGACAATTTGTCCTATGCTGCAGAGAGCATATCAAGTTGAAGGTGTTGGACGCTATGCAACGACTTTTGTGGAGAAGGGTTATGGGCGTTTTGTTTAATTAAGTGTATAGAATTGAGTTTATAGAATCGATAAGTTACGGGCTAGAGAAACAGGGAATAATGCCGTCCAACTGTTGAGCTATGCCCGAAGGCCGGTTGCTTGTTAGCGTTGAAGTCTCGCGACGGACCGAAGCGCGTAGCTTAACGCCATTTACGGAGTAGAGCTGATGCTGACCTGCCAGGGTCCGTTCAGCGGCCCCCCATGCAACCTCAGCCCCAGCGAAGGCGCGAACGAGAATGCGATCGGCGACGGTGCCGTCACGAGAGAATAGAAAAGCTGGGTCTGGCGCGCAACCGGAGAGCTGACAAGCAGAGGTCTTTGCTGCTTCACGCCCAAGCGGCTGTGTTACATTACATTACCTTGCCTATTCGTACCTTGGCTAAGCATTGACCTGCTGCGCTGCTCATGGCGTACGAATACAACGCCGCCGAGGGCAGCAGCTCCCGCCGACCTCGCGTGCGCTTCAGCGGCGACTACTACGACAACCAGGTCTGTCTCAGTCTCGCCTCTCTTGTGTCCAGTTGTCTAACAAGCCATAGCCACCTGTGGTTGTGAGGCCTAGTCGCTACGACAGCATCGACTCTTCGGGCATGCGGCCACGGCGCCGGGATTTTGACGATGAGTATCGCTCGCGGAGACCTGTCCATGTCCAGGTCCACAGCCGGCCTTGGAACCAGCAGGGGGCACGACCAGCGGTATACCGCGAAGTTGTGCGCCCCATGCCTATCAGTTCCAGGCGTGTGATCCCTCCGCGCGATGTCCGGGTTGTAGAGCCGCAGAGCCGTTTGCAAAGGGAGGCCGACGACATCCAGGCCCGCCATCGGTCGAGGTCGTCTTCGCCATCGCCTCCACGCGTACCACTCTCCCAGTCGCCGCCGCCGATGGTAGAGGAAGCCAGGGTAGAGACCACCCGAGCCAACAACGCCTGGAGACGAGCAGCCGCAGTCGAAGAGCCCGAGTGGCACTACGCCGGTTCCGACAGATCTCGCAGCCGCAGCCGCAGCCCCAAGAGACACAGAAACGACTACGTCTTTGGTGCAACACCAGCCCAGGCTTACAGGTCTGGGGACGCAGAGGTTTATATCGTGTCCGAGGACCAGTACCAGTCCAACCAGCCATTCCGGCCGCCGACCCTGGCGGCCGAGGACACGGACCTGCTTGATGGCTTCAACTTTTCGTTTCCGTCTGCCGAGTCGTCCAGGGAGGTGGAGCTGTCGGACCTGGAGTCTCCGGGGGTCGAGACGGAATCGATACAGAGGGATGACGTGGCAAGCGTCAAGAACTCGAACGCCACGGGCATTTATTCATCGCATTACACGGGAAGCGCCGAGCTGGGGGGAACGCACATGGCAACATTGACGGTGCTTCATGACCCGAAGGGACGAAAGCGGCCACTCTTCAACTGGCTGTAAGACGTGTTTGTGTTTGCTCCTGCTAGAGAGCCATGCTGACGTCCCCGTAGGCACATTCGCCAGGAAGTGATGAACTTTGACGAGTTTTGGGTAAGGCAAAGACGCTGGATGTTGACTATGAAGGTCTCGTTGATACTGACCTTCTTCAGGCTGATGTATCGCGTCAAGTGCGCTTCTCTGAGGTGGAGAGGACCGCCATCGGAAAACTCAGGGCCGATGTCAAGAAACACTCGGTCAAGTCGAGGCAGAATCCCAAGGGCTCCAAAGTCGGGTACATGGACCCTCGCTGCTTCGAGGTTCCCCTGAAGTCGGCCAAGAAGAAGCTCTCCCCAGGGGATGTGTCTCCCGGATCCGCCCGCTGGGTCTGCATCCCTTACTTCTTGCTCCAGCAGTACTCTGGATTGCTCTCGGCCTCGAGCCCGGCGTCCTTTCCTCCGCAGACGTTGCTGCAGGCGCAGTATTCTCGGACTCCGCAGCAGAGAGATATGGAGCAGGCGGTCTGCCAGCTGGGGAGCGTGCGTCGAGGAGAGTGCTTCCATATTGCGCAGCTCTGGTGCCTGGTGCTTGACAACAGTGAGTCCAAACCATTCAACAGAGAATAGGTGTTGCTGATCGGGGTTGCAGGCCTCCTCGTTACTTGTGGCTCCATGCCGCAGTCGGATCTGTACGGCGATTCTCTGAAGCTGAACTCGCAGCCTTCGAAACAACCGACGGGGGCGTCTGGTTCCGGACGAATCCTCGTCGCGTACGGCAGCGCGGTGATGTGGGCTCTCAATGCAGAGGATTGTCCAACTTGGTTTGTGAGTCTTTCACTCCGTCCGTCTGGTGTCTTGAGCAAGACTTGTTAACCTAGAGAAGGCCTTCTTGTCCCACTTCCATGCGTTTTGGCCTAGAAACCTCGAGTTCAAGTCCAATGATCAGGTCGTGACCGCCGAGACGTGGCCCAGGATCTTGAAGCTAGCTGCGCGCCCGCAGGGCAGCGTCATTCTGAGCTTTAAAACCATGTAAGGCCCAGAGTTGAACTAAGAAGCGATTTGGCTTGTTGCCTGCCTAACTTGTGAACCAGATCGCGCCCAGAACCCCCAAAGTCTGCCTTGAAGCCCAAGCCCGAGAGCCCAGGAGAAACAGCCGAGGACTGCGCAAAAGAAGCAGACCAGTCTCCAGAGTTCTTGCACGTCCTGACACTACGTCCTGCGGACTCGCGGGCATCCGACGATGTGTCTTCAACAGCGGTGCTGGGGAATCTGAAAGTACAGCTAGAGGCGGCCGAAAAGTTCCTCACGGAACAAAACTCGTATGCTGGTCAAAGGGCGTACAAGGGCTGCGGACACGCCACGCGAGGAGACGTTTACTCCTGTCTAGTGAATCAAGCGGCCGACGTTGAAGCAAAGGCCAGCGACACGGTTCGGCGCTTGTACGAGGATCGAATCGACATCTTCAACTCCGCAGATGACTTGTTTCAACTATTTTCCCCCAAAGACTTTGACGGCCCCACAACCGGCAAGTTCTGGGAATCCGTCAAGTCAGCCGTCGTTGTAAGTCCCTGCTGGTGTAGAGGACTTGACTCTCGTATAATCTAATGACATTTATGATGCAGATGCCCGATATCGATGGCAACCCAACGACGCCCGTCAGTCAAAGTCAAATGCTAGACGTATCGGAACTAAGGCCCCTTCTCAAGAGCATATCGCAAGAAACCCAGGCATTCCAAAGCATTATGTCGTACGCTGATGAAAAGGAGCGTGCTAATGTCGACTTGCCTCGTGAGTTTGTCACGGCTTGGCTGCACGTTGTGTCGGGTATGATTGCCACTACTGCAGCCGTCAGCATTTGGCTTGTGCACTTGTCAAAGGCAAGAGCTCTCATCGGAGATGGAATGCAGAAGATCATCCAGGGGTTATCGAGCCAGAGCCTCCTGGACAGCGCGGCGGTGCTGCCCATGGAAGTGATGTCTTTGATTGCAATGGAACTGCTACAGGATCAGGTGGGCAAGGCGGACGATATTGCTGATACATACTCTCAGTTTCTCAACTCACTGGTACGTATTGCTCGATTAATGGAACACATGAGAGTCTGACAACGTGTAGGACACGGATATTACGACGAAGCCGTCGGACCGCTCGTACCAACACCGCATCGACCTCGTGCAGCAAGAAATGACGGCCATCAAGAGGACCCTGACAAAGCAACGCCTCATCATGGGCAGCATCAGAAGCAACCTTTCTGCCGTGGACACCCAAGAGCTTCTCACCGGCGCCGGCGATGAAGGCGCCTGGCGGCGACGGAATAGGAGAGACGTGGCAACGGGATGGGACCCTCAAGCCCATCGAGAGACTGCCCACTACTATCCTACGTACGAGCCCGTCGTCAGGCGAACTGAAAACGACTATATGGGGCTGGATGACCAGATGGCCGAGGATCTCGAGGCAGCCTCCAAGCTGTCGCCCACCGACAGGCTGGGCTTCCGCGGCCTGTTCGTCATGGAATGCGCGCGGCTCATCGAGCAGCGGGAGTTTGAGTTCCGCCGCTACACCGAGTACGCCGAGGACCTGGAGCGGGCCATCGTGTACAAGATGGACTGGACCAAGGACCGGCAGGAGAACGCCATCTACGCCTTCACCATCGTGACCATCGTCTTCCTGCCGCTGAGCGCCATCTCGAGCATCTTCGGCATGAACACGGCCGACGTGCGCGACATGGAGTCCGGGCAGTGGCTGTACTGGGCGGTCGCGCTGCCCGTGACGCTCATCATCATCGTCATCGGGCTCTGGTGGATGAACGAGCTGGGCAACGTGGTGCAGTGGATGATGGGCCGGCAACCGAGCCGCGCGACGGGTGGCAGCGGCGGGCTGGTGGTGCCGCAGATGCCCGAGAAGACGACGTATATCGTTGCTCCGCCGGCGGCGAAGACGGACTCGGACTACGAGGCGACGTACGCGGATGTCCAGGAGGTGCCGATGGGGAGGTATTCGAGCGAGCCCCCGGCCGTGACGCCACGGATCCGACGCCGTCCGCGGTCGGTCTACAGGTACTAGACGTTGGGCGATGGCAAGCAACAGCCCCTCGGATTTAAGAGACGGAGCCTTTGCCTGCAAATAATGACTGGTGAAATTCAAGGATCGTGACTTTGTATCGTTACGTCGGGTTGTATCATAAAACCATGGCTTGCCGCAACTGCACCTAATAAATCCAACAGTTGTCGCTCCCATCCCATATACCATAACTCATTACACAAATCATACGTAGCGTTCCATGGAATCAAGCTGCCTTTCCATCTCGTTTCGACATTCAACGCTGATAGTACTCGCGCGTGCGACGGCGGTCGTCGACGTTGATGGTAATGTGCTCCCGCTCATCCTCGGTGATGAGCCTCCTCGGCGGCGGCGGCGGCGGCGGGACGTGCCTCCGCGGGCCCTCGACGTAGCGATACGTCTCGTACTGGGGCTCGACGGGGACGGGGACGGGCACCGGCACGGGGATGAAGCGGTCGCGCTCGACGTAGACCTCCTTCTCGCGCTCGGTGCGGTGGTTGCGGCTGCGGCTGCGCGACCTGTGACGGCGGCGACGGCGCACCGGCGGCTCGACGTCGACGGCGATGACCTCGATCTGCGGCTCCGGCGCCGGCAGGCACGGCAGGCAGGGCGGCTCGGGGCACGGCGGCACGGGCTCGGGCTCCTCGATGACGGGGCACGGCGGCGGGGCCGGCTCCTCGCAGGGCGGCGGCGAGGGCGGGATGAAGCGCGTGATGCGCTGGCGGCGGAGGTACGTGTCGGGCTCGGGGTGGTGGAGGTAGAGGCGCTTCTTGGAAGGGCCTCTGTATTCCTTTGTGCCTGTCATCGTGGGACGAGGCGTCAGCGTGATGAAACTCAAAAGCGACGCTTGGGAGGCCAGGTACTGACCCATGGTGGCGGCGTTGGCGGTGATGGAGCCGGTACTACGAAGATGTCTCACGCCTCGAGACGAGCTCGCCGTTGCGAAGCAAGACAGCTAGTAAATGATGCAAACACGCCCTCGACAGCCCGTCAACGAGACGACGACGCGCAAGATATAGAGCAGGCCTGCCACGAGGCGCAGGGCAGGGCGGGGACCAGCCAACGGGGCCGTTTAAGAGCCGACGAGATCGCATCATGTGGGCATCTATCTGCACGGCATCGGCAGCACCGCCTGATGACGTGCACCGTCACGCCAAACAAAAAAGCAGGCTTTCGGGGCTCGGGCTGCTGCGGGTGGAGCGTTGGGCCGCAGCCACTCACGGCACGGGGGCCCTGGGATCGCGCAGGTTGGAAGCAGGGCTGAGCCTGCGGGTGTTTGGGCTGGACCTGGAACTGACCGAAGGGACCTTGCAGAAAGTGGATGCAAAGGTGTTCCTTTGTCGGGCTGGGGGATTACCTGTCTTGTCGATGGCGATGTCCCGGGTGAAGGGGAAGAGGACGGGCGTCTTGTTGGGCTGCGAGCACGGGGCCCTTGGACAGAGGCAGCTCAGGCACATGCACCCCCCCTTCGTGCGGCTTGTTCAAAGACGGGCGGATGGAAATAGAATGCGCCTCTTCCTTGGGCACCCGTTGCAACAACACCCAACAGTCTTTGTCTTGGCGACGTTTTTAACTCGTCGGGTTCGGCTGCATCCGCACCACGGCAGTTCCGGCGCAGCGGGTCACCCGTCCGGAGCCCGAAGCCCCGGATCAGGCCACGCACTACGTATTAGTATCCCGCCTCCCGAGCCCGGCCCTCCACGGGGTCGGCGTCCTCTCTGCTCCCTTCGCCTCGCTCTCCGTCTCACACGACATCGGACGCCAAACCTCACGTGGCGTCATCCCAGCTGCCCATCGTGAAACCGCAGCAGCCGCGAAAAGGCGAGACGACGGTCTAGACTCGTGGCATAAGAATAGGCAAGGTATCCGTAGTAGTGCGTGGGGGAGCGACGCGCAAAGTTGCGACGTTTCATGACTGTGACACGAGGCGGGGGCCGATGGCGATGGCGATGGCGATGGCGATGGGACGGCGAGCATTCTGGCCGTGGACTTGGCGGCGGAAGCGAAAGACGCAGAGACTGCCATGGTGGACGCGGATTCATCTGACGATGCCAACTGGTCTGTTGCTGTTTCGTTGCTTGCAAAAGCGCAAATGCCGCACGCGGCCGGCGGGGGCCAGGCATGTCATGTTGATTACAAAAGCACCACGCATAAACGTCGTTTGAAGTGCCGAGTCTGTTTAAGCTGGACGCCGTGTGTCCATCTTCCACACTCGGTGGGTTGAGGCCTCTGCTACCGAGTCGCGAAGCTGTTTGAGTTGTCTGGGTGATGCCAACCACCACGGCTGTAGAGTACTCGTACAGAGCATCAACGACTCAATGGCACCTTGAGCCTTCGCAAAGCTGGGGACCCCCGGAGTGGGGAGCAGCCCTGTCCTAGCAGGGTGCTGCATAAGAGACAAATCGGGCTGGTGTTGTCGACTAGTCAGGACATGTCCCAAGCCACGACATCTGTCGAGCCGCAAGCTCTCCTGCCGTTTTCTCGACAGCAGACACTATACTTCCCTTACCATCTACTCGCATACTTCCTGCGACTGAACAATTCCTGCGACCTCGAGTATCCGTACTCAGGGGCATCGTCGAGACTCGGAGCGATGCACGTGAGATTGAGGCGAGGATCAGGGGTTCAAGGCTTGGTTCCTGCACACCGCCAGAGTGGCATGTGGAGGACCGCCGGAGCTACTGCGCCGCTGGCGGTGATGGAGGGCCGCCTCTGGCGCTGGTGATTGGCGAGTTTGGCAGAGGCTCGAAATAAGCCCAGCTCCATCTCCATCCGGGCGCCAAACCAACAGCTTCTGCCACATGGGAACACAAGATGGCCAGCAGGACCCTGTCCAGCCGTCCCCAGGCTTGGCCTGCAACTGCTGGTGAGACCGAGACGACGAGGTCCTTGAAGACCTGCAAGAAACGAAACATAGTCGCAAGAAGACCGAAATAACTCTCGGGGCCTGGATGGGGCTTCGTCTTGCAACTCGGGCAGGTCAGGATTGAGCTCCCCTATTCGAGACTCGTCCAGACTCAGCTGATGCGCCAACCGTGTCCGAGAAGGGCGTCGCCCAAACGCCACACGCAGAGCGGGCGCCGGCCGACGGGCGACTATTGGATCGCGGGCGCCAGTGCAAGAGTCAAGGGAATTTCCCACCAGTTCCTGAGCCGTGAAACACGTCCTCACTGCGACCCGCGCCGCGAGGGTAATATCGCGTAAAGTGTCGAAGCCACTGGGAGGTTGTTTCACGGAGATGACTTCCACCCAAGGCGCGATATTGCCGCCAGCGGGTCTCGAGGCGAGTAGTCCGTATGCAAATGACGGAACAGATAGTAATAGCTGCTAGTTACTATTATAGCGCGCCTGCAGCTGCGCTAATCCGTGCCTGATAAATGGCCAGACTCGCAGAGAGTTGGGCATTGATAGTCGAGGAGCACTGCTGCGTGGTTGCCGGCGCAATAATACGCATGTGCGTCGGACTGCCGGGGCGTCACACTGCAGCGTGGCTTGCATTTGGCCTGGGGTTGGCCGAGTCCGTACTCGTACTCGTACTTGTCCGTTGTTGTCTGCAGCACGCAGCTAACAGTTATTAATGGAGGCTGTTCCATATCCGTCGTTGATATGTCATATGACCGAGCAGGATTGCCGTTTGCAGTGGGCCATCAGGAGTCGTCGATAATGGGACGATCGATCCGCAGAGGCCATCCCTCGTCCAATTCCCCTGGGCGCGTTGCCCATGCCCAGGATGGGTTAGCCCCAACGAGACTCGAAACCGTACCTGCAGAAGCTCGCGGGTGCGATGGATGTGACGTGAGAAACCAAGTGACATGAAGAAGCGCACGCAGACGGGCCTGATGACAGCACGCGAGGCTTATCAGGCTCGAGGGTTCCGCTCGAGGGCAAACAGGACCCAAGCAGGTCCTATGTAGGAACAAAGCGACCGCCGATCGACCCTCCGGCGTCCCACAGGGGTTTATTGCCATCATCGAGGGCAAAGGCCCGTGGTTTCGACTTGTGCTGGATGCGGAAAAAGCTGCTGCTGCTCGCTGCGACTGCAACGTGGGTGATTGGCGTGCAGTTTGGCCAGTCATCCATGATCCATGATGATTGACCCATCCGAGTCCCTGGTTGGGGGCCTCAGGGTCGGCACTGTTCCCCTCCGTCCTTGCTAGCCGTTGCCAATTTAACTCCAAGGCCACTTGCAGCAGCGGCAAGGTCTTTGGGGGGGGGGGGGGGTTCGCGGGGTTCGCGAGGTGTGAGGCCCCGTCGCCATCAACGGACGCCTATGCCCAGATTAGGCCGTGCCTTGCTGTAGCGGGCGCTGTGGCACAGAGCTGGGAGCGATGGCGTCTGCCACTGGCGGCGCTTCCGCTTCGCTTTTGTCGGGATGTTTGCTGGCCCTGCGTCTGAGGACTGACACCTCTAGCACTGGGAAAACGAGCTCATCTGCGCGTGGACCTGGATACGCACCTGGCACGAGGAGCCAACACCATCGTCATCGTCATCGTCGAGGGTAGCCGAGATGTTAGTCGCAAGAGTCCTGGAACCGATCAGTGCAGCAGCCCATTCCATCGTCAACCTGGATGGTACCCTGGGAGAAGCTGAGGGTTCCAAGGTCGCCGCTGGCGGCGGCAGAACATCGTGGTGCCACTCACCGACCCGCCACGGTCACCTCGAGGCTTTGGCGCTGGAACCCACGCGCTACAGCGGGGCTAGGCTCTGCGCACCGCTGCAGCAGCGGGCAGCGTTACACTAGGTACTCGCGCGCTCCATCGTTCTAGCATCAGCGGGGCTAGTGTCGCTCTCTGAAGGCTTCCACCAAGTGCGCTCATCAGTCCATCCCTCGACCTCAGCAATGCGGATGACTCGGGGGTCCATTAGCTTAGCAATAATTCAGCAGCGCGTATTTCGAACGACGAGGACGACTTCTCCTGTTCGCATTCGATAATCCTCAAACTCTGGAGCTTCCATCTCCGGCGGCAGCGGAGCAGCGCCTCGTCTTCACATGGCCGTCTGACCTCCCCCATCGAACACCAGACGCAAAAGCGACCAGCAGGCACTAAGCACCTGGAGCCTGCATGATATTGAAGGCGGCCTGGGGCTTAAGGCGCAGAAACTGCCACTGACATCAACACCGCCAGCTGCCAAGGGCGGCAGAGACAAGGCGAAAAGGGGTCCCGCCCGGCAGAGACGCGAGACACTGATACAGCACGGCAGTCTTGCACATCGATCGTCGTCCTCGGGCAGGATTGACTGCGCTTTTCGCCACAGTGGGAGGCCAAACGCTTTGTTCGCGACACCATCACCCTCCACCACACGCACGAGTCCGTCCCCGGCCGTCGTCCGCTCCCGTTCCGGGTCCCCGTATCCGGACGTATACAGGCGCGCTCGTACATGCGACGCGGATCAGGATTAGCATCAGGATCAGGGTCAAGGCTGGCGTCTCGAAACTCTCGGCCAGCCGGTGGCCTGCCCTGGCCTGCCTTGCCTGCGCACAAGCCCAGACGCCCTCTCCACCCAGATTGCGGAGGCCCTCGCTCTGCATAACGGGACCATGTCGCAGCTCGAGCCCCGGCGCCGGCAGCTCCTCCAGCTCCAGAGCGAGAGCGAGAGCCACAGCCAGAGCCAGAGCCAGGGAGCGCCCTCGTCGTCTTCAGACGCACCACCCGCTGCCGCTCACACGGACGCCCGGATTGCCGCTTCCGACGCCGCCGCCAACGCCAACGCCGCTGCCCGTGGGGACGCACGCCATGTCTCTGCCTCGTCTGGTGCTGCTGGCGCTTCCTCCTCCTCATACTACTCCTCCTCCTCCTCCTCCAGCCGCCTCCAGCAGGTCGTCGACGACAGTCCTGCCGTTGGGCGCTTGATACAGGTCCCGTCGCTGTCGTCCGTGGGCTCCCTGCCACACCCGGCTTCACCAAGGTGAGTGTGCGGATGAATCGTGAATGCTTCAGTGAATGGGCGTTGGGCTCTGCCGGCACCTCAGCGCCACCTCGTCCGTGCCGTCTGCCACTCCTCTCCTGTCGCGCTCCTCGAAATATCCAGTCCACTCCTCGTCCCGCGTAACCAGGATGCTCTGCCGCCGCTGGCCCGTGTGGTTCGAGCTCGCCTCGCTCCCTCGTGCACCGGAGGCCCTGGTTTCACGTCTTCCTCTCTCCCGCGCGGCGTCTGCGGATGTTGCTGTCGTGGAACCTCGCTTTGTTGCCATTTCATCACCTTGGCTGACACGCCTCGTCTTCTAGATCTCCGCGACCACCGATCCCAAGCCCGTTGTCCACGGCGAGCAACGTGGCGACGTCTCCGTCGAGCACGAGTCCTCGACAGCCCACGCTCTCCTCGAATCACCGGCGATCGCCTCCCATTGGCCAGCCGCCGGCTGACGGGACGACGTCGTACAGGGAATCAGTGGGCCAGACGACCTTCTACAGTGATTCGTCGAACGCTTCGAGCCCAGTGGAAGAAATACCAAGGTCCGTCTCCAACCTTCAGCTTCCCTCCATGGCTTGATATCCGTCGCCGCCCTGGAAATTCAAGGTCCCGTGCGAACAGCTCTCCTAACGTCCCTCATGTTCCGCAGGCTCAACTTCACAAACGCCCCGAATGACACCCGAAGCGTCTCCGATCCCGTAACCTCCAAGCCGCCGCCATCCAGGGCCCTTTCTTCGCCAAAGGCGCCTAAACCAGCCATGGCTGCTCCGATGGCAGCCGCCCCAGGCGAGTCGCCAAAGGGCCTACCCCGAAACTCGTCCATCGACAACGCCATATCTGCCATCTCGTCGACGCTACCTTCTAATAAAAGTAGTCCCCAGCTTGGCCAGCAACAGTCTGCCGACATTGCCGGTCTCATCAAGACGGCGGGCAGCCCCGAGGCTGTCATTCAGCACCTGTTGAAAGAGAAGCATTCGCAATCACAACAGAATACGCAGCTATGGAGGCTAGTGGACAAGCAGAGAGCCATGATCCTGGGCCTGAATAAGGACCTGGAGGCGGCGCTCAAAGACAAGGAAAAGTACAGGAAGAAGCTCAAGGAGTTCATGTCCAACCCTGCCGTGTTGAAAGCGGCAGGTGGCCAGCAACACGAAACCGAGCGCGAGGGCCGCCGTGGCCCGGTTGTTCCCCGCGTGGATGTCCAGGCACCAAAAGCCCAACCGGGCATGTCTCCAGATTCCCCCAGTCTCGACTCTGACAGCCAGAAGAACTCACCCATCGACATATCGATGGCGCCATATCCGATTACGCCGCCTGCCGATAGGCTGCCGGAGCCGCCATCCGCCGTGGGTGAGCTTTTGGACCCCAAGCACTCGATGCCGAAGCCACACGAACATGCCCTGGACAAGTTTGACCACGAGGCAGACGACAAGGTTGCCGACCAAGCTTGGAAGGACAAGAGCGACGAACAGCTCAGGGAAATCCCCTTCAACTTCTCGCTTCCTCCATCCCGGAGCTTCCCAAGCGAGCCGCCAAATGTGCCTCCCCCGAAGCCTCCAACAGCCGCTCCCCCATCCGTGGCAGTGATGGAGCCGACGCCGCAGCCGGACGAAGGACTCGCAAGGTTCCCAGCTCCGCCGCGGAAACCCCCCCCGGCACCTCTGCAACTGAAGCAACAGGTCCGACGCAATCTGGCGCCGCCAGAAGATGAGGATACGGAGTCTGATTACGACGACATTCTGGAAGTGGACGAGATTGTTGACGACAAGACCAAGCGTGGCCGACGCAGGACACGCGAGGAGGATGACCGGGATCGAGAGGTGATAACATTCAGAGAGGCCCAGGAGCGGAGCGCCTCAAAGAAGAGCAAGTCGAGCAAATCAAGACCACCTGGCGAGGAAGAGTTGCCGCCGAGCCCAAAAATCGTACCCCCAGGTCAAGTGTCGGACGGCGGCGCTGTTTCGCTGGATGCGGCCCTCCATGGAAACAAAAAGACCGAATTGGTAGCTCCTCTCCCCGTCTCTGGACTGCCTTTGAGCCCTAGGCCGTTCGGCAACAGCATGAAGTCGGGAGCTCCTCCCGCGTCCCTGTCTCCGAGGCCTGGAGGCCCTGCAGCTTCGGCACCGTTGTCCCCTCGACCGCCACGCCAGCCGATCCCTCTGCCCCCGAATACCGCGCTCGTATCCCCGTCTCTGGTGTCTTCGAGCAGCGTTTCTTCAATGCAGCCGCCAAACGCAGCCAGGCGAACAGCCGAGACGGCACAGCAGCCTGGTTCTGCCAAAAGCCGCTCGGGTGGGACGGAGCGTACCAAGATCTACAAGGGGCTGGTCACAGAGGAGTACCCGGATCTCTTGCTCCCCCCCAATGCTCTGCCGTCAATAGACGTCAAGGTTGCCTCCTCGCGCATGAAGCCGTCGAGGGCCAGCCTGATGTCTTTGACGCAGCTGGAGGAGGACCCGGTCTTTACGCTTGCCATTATTTCACGGGCCGATGGCGGCGAACTTTGGCGCGTGGAGAGGGACATTGCTTCTCTCGCAAAGCTGGACCAGCGATTGAAGCAGTGCTCCTCCGTGACGGCCAGGACGCCTGACCGGTCACTCTTCAGCGGGCACGCGCCGGCAAAGCTGGATATGCGCCGGGTGGCGTTGGAGCAGTACATGGACGAGCTTCTCGACACCCCGCTTGATACGGCGACGGCTGTGGAGCTGTGCAGATACCTATCCACAAACACCCTGCCGCCGTACGCTGACGAGACTGGGTCGGCTGTGAAGGGGGCCCGTGAGCGCAGCACCCACAAGATCGGCCCTGACGGACGTCCGATTCGGAGCGGGTACCTGACCAAGAAGGGCAAGAACTTTGGAGGGTGGAAGGCGAGGTTCTTCATCATTGATGGGCCTCAACTCAAGTACTACGAAACACCTGGTGGCGCCCATCTAGGGACCATCAAGCTGCAGAACGCACAGATCGGAAAGCAGTCCCAGAGCGCTGAAGCCCCGTCACCTGCGGGCGGTACCAGTGGCGAGGAACTCGACAACCAGTATCGCCACGCCTTCCTCATTCTGGAGCCGAAGAAGAAGGATGCTAGCAGCCACGTCAAGCATGTGCTATGCGCCGAGAGTGACAAGGAGCGAGATCTCTGGGTGGACGTCCTCTTGCAGTGGATCGAATACCGAGACCCCGATGACAATAGCGAGCCACACACCGCAAGGACTGCCGCAGCACAAGACCGACAAGGGCCTACCGGACCGGATCACCCGAGCGGAGGCAGAAGCAGGAAAGGTAACCAAACGAGGTCGCATCACCAGGCCGCAGACTCGGATACGTTGATTGGCGTCAGGTATGACACCACGCACGCGGGAGAAACACCTCAAGGCGCCCCAGGAGCACCCAAAGGATCGGCTGGTCTTTCCGAGCACCCCAGTTCTCACAACCTGGCTGGCGACACGATGAGCTCTCAGACGAACAAGATGATCTCTGGCCCCAAAGACCCCCAGGTCATCTCCGACTCTGCTGCCTGGGGCAACAAGTCGGGCTTGGCTATCCCGACAAACGAGGAGAAGAAGCAAAGGAAACGAAGCTTCTTCGGCTTCGGACCCAAGACACGCTCTTCCTCGGATGGCCAGGATTCGTTGTTTGGCGGAAGCGAAGCCGGTTCTGGCGCTACGCCGCCGCAGAATTCGTACCACGGACCTGCGCGCCAGGTGTTTGGAGCGCCTTTGGCCGAGGCAGTGCGGTACAATCCGCCAGTGGACGTCAATGTGCCCCTTCCCTCTGTCGTGTACCGATGCATTCAGTACCTGGACAGCAAGGACGCCATCCTCGAAGAAGGCATCTTCCGGCTCAGCGGCTCCAACGTGGTCATCAAGCAGCTTCGCGAGCGCTTCAACACGGAGAGCGACATCAACCTGGTCACGGACGAGCAGTACTATGACATCCATGCGGTAGCGTCTCTGCTGAAACTTTACCTGCGAGAGCTCCCGACCACGATCCTCACGAGAGACCTCCACCTGGAGTTTTTGTCGACCACTGAGATGCAGGATCGCAAGGAAAAGGTTGCGGCCCTGAGCGAGCTCGCGCAGAGGCTGCCCCAGGCCAACGCGACGCTGCTCAAGTACTTGATATCGTTCTTGATCAAGATCATCAACAATGCCGACATCAACAAGATGAATGTCCGCAACGTCGGCATTGTCTTCTCGCCGACGTTGAACATTCCGGCACCAGTCTTTGCCATGTTCCTGCAGAACTACGAGGGCATCTTCGGAATCGACCCCGAACAATACGAGCTACCATCTCCGATCCCTGAATCCGACCCGCAGCAGGGGCGGCTCGATGTGGCGCCACGTTTCGACCCGCCAGCTCGGCCCTCGACGCCGTCGGGTAGCGCGTCGCCGCATCGTCAGCCGCGCGTGGAGTCAATGAGAGATCATCCGAGATTGACTCCGACGCCGCCTCTCCTGATGAACTTGCAGACGGCCAGGGGATCACCGACGCCGCCCATGGGAACGTCTCGCCAGTACTACGACTCGGGATACCACCCGCAATACAGCACCGGATCAAGCGGAGCCCCGCGACCAGCTTATGAGAGCGGATATGGCCTGCCCGCAGGCCACGAGGGCCACAGCTACCACCCGGCGCAGCGCGCTGCCCCCGGATATGACAGGCCGATTTATGCCTCGGCCAACGAGGACCACGGCAGCGGCTCGCAGTCTCACGACCAGCAACACAGCGTGAATGCCAAGCGACGGGAGAGCTCCATTTACATGGGAGGCTTGGTTGGCCTCCAGCACCAGGGATCGAAGAGCCGGCTTCGCGAGGAGGCCCGATTCTAGGTTAAGCCACGGATTGTTTGAATGTATGACAGCTTCACCTTTCTTCTTTACGACGTACCCCTTCTTTACGGAACGCGATGATACCACTCGTCTATTGCATTTTTACTTGATACTTCTATGTACCATTATTTCGCCGGTGACCAGGCCTCACACGGACGAGATCTGGGACATGGCATTGGAGGCAAGATCATTTTGGAAAATGACGGCATGTCGTTCGAGCAGCGCAGCCTGTGGATGCTGCCTTGGGCTGGTTTCACGGGATGGACCAAGTCGCAAGACGACGGGTCGAAGAAGCTGGGCCTCGTCGACGATTAATATACCGGAGAGGAGCACTACAGGAGTTTGGCCGAGGCAGGCGAGTTTGGGACAATCTGGAGAATGATATTGGGCGGCTACTGGGCTTTGGCTTTTAATGAATACTGACAAGAGGGCCGGATTCTTGTACCCAGCGAGGCGTTTCTTCGTGTAAGACTGCCTGGATGGCGGTGACGAGTAACACAGAACGACGGGACGGCAGTTTTCCGAGAGATGGCGCAAATAATCAGTGTGTCTGACCAAAGTACCTGAGTGAATGCTGTTTGTTCCCCTGGCCGTTGAAGCGACGCAGACGTTGGCCGGTGATGGCTCAACGGCGCTGTACGAAGTAATACGCCAGTGGCTGCAGCCGCCCGCAATGGCGTTTGAGCGTGCGCGGCGAGGCGCGCGCTGAGGGAGTCATCGCCCTAACACTCCATCCGCAACGTCTTCTCTTTGTTGCACTACTGCTCCGTACTCACGAACGAGAGGGTGAGGTGACGTGTTTGCAGCTGTCGATTTGCGCACACATTTCACATTTCGTCTGCGCTTACTTACCTAAGCACGCCCCCGCGGCGCCAACGGCTAACGGCCATCGGCAACAGCGCATCGGCGACTCGGCGACAAAGATTGCCGTCGTCTCGTCTGTCAAACCCCCGACGTCAGACAACCAGCCAACCAACCATTGGCACTGGCTCTGGGAATCAATAAAGGCGCGTCGTCCAGCCCCCGATGGATCTGGATCCACGGCTCCGACCCGATGGCGGCGGCCAGGCGTCGCCCTCATCCGCCGCAAAGGGCACGTCGTCGACGCCGCCACCGTCGAGCCAGCTCGAGGGCACAGCTGCGTCCCTGCATCATCACCAGCAGCAGCGCCCCCACCGCGGCACCGAAGGCTCCGACAGCCCGTCGACGCTCGGCACGCCCAACAACAACAACAACAATAATGGCAACCACCATCAGCAGCAGCAGCAGCAAGGCGGCGGCGGCGGCGGCGGCGATGGCGAGGATGGCGCCGATGCGAAAAAGTCGCGGGCCTGCGAGGCCTGCCGCGGGCTCAAGGTGCGCTGCGAGCCTGACCCCAACGACGACGACGCGCCGTGCAAGCGCTGCCGCAAGGCCGGCCGCAAGTGCGTCGTGACGGTGCCCACGAGGAAGCGCCAGAAGAAGACGGACAGTCGCGTGTCGGAGCTTGAGAAGAAGATTGACGCCCTGACGGCGAGCCTGCAGGCGCGCGCGGCGGGACCCGCGCCTGGGACGATGACGACGACGTCCACAACGACAGGAGGGCATAGGCCGTCGGGGGATGTGCTCGGCACCATCTGGGGTAACAATGAGGGCCCGAGGAGCTGTGGAACCTCGGACACACAGTCAACACCACCTGGGCCTGCTCAAGGACGCCCCCAGCAGCAGCACCGGCCCTCGGTCTTCGACGAGCCAATGGTCACGGCAGGCCAGAAGAGAAAGGCGCCGGATCACCGCGAGGGTTCGAGCGAAGACAACAGAATGTCCCCCGGAACCGCATCCACCGGCTGGCCGGCGCTCGTCCCCAGGTCGACCGAGGGGGACGTCATCGATCGAGGGCTCATCACAATGGAAATGGCGGCAAAGCTGTTCTCGCGGTACAAGGAGTCTATGATACGCCATCTCCCCGCCGTCATCTTTGCCCCGAGCATGTCCGTCATGGAGCTGCGCAGGACCAAGCCCTATCTCTTCCTGGCCGTCATGGCTGCCGCATCGTCAGAGATGAGCGGCCTGCAGCGCGTGCTGCACAAGGACCTGGTGCAGCTGTTTGCGCACAAGGTCGTCGTCGCAGGCGAGAAGAACCTTGAGCTCGTCCAGGCCCTCCACGTTGCCGTCATATGGTACTGGCCGCCCGAGCACTTCGAGGAGCTCAAGTTCTACCAACTCGTCCACATGGCCGCGGTCATGGCCCTCGACATTGGCCTGGGCAAGAAGGCGCCGTCGCGGCGCGGCATCCCCCCCTTTAGCTGGCGGGAGCACCAGTTCAAGCGCCAGCCGCAGCCCGACCCGACGAGCATCGAGTGCAGGAGGACGTGGCTGACGTGCCACTTCCTCGCCGTAAACACGTCCATGTCCCTCCACAGGCCGAACCTGATCCGCTGGACGCCCTTCATGACGGAGTGCCTGGAGCTGCTGGAGTCGTCGCCGGACGCGGCCCCGACGGACAAGTACTTTTGCCACCTGGTGTGGACGCACCGTATGGGCGAGGAGATTGGCGTCCAGTTCTCCATGGACGACCCCAGCGCCACGGTGAATATCCTGGATGCGAGGACGCAGTATGCCTTGCGGGCGCTGGAGCGGGACTTGGAAAAGTACCGCGACACCGTTCCGAAGGAGCTGATGCAGCGTAAGGTTCCTCTTGAAACGGCCCCTTTTGTCTACGTGTGATGTGCTAATAAATGCTTCTTGCTGCAGCGACGGTCAAGATGAGCTTCAACCTGCTCAACCTGTACATGCACGAGCTCGTCCTCCACTCCGACACGCCGACGGACCAGTTTCGCCCGCCCTTTAACACCGAGATCATCAAGGACGGCATGGTCAGCTCCGAGCCCCTCTCCGCGGCGCACATCAACGCTCTGTCCGCCTGCCTCACCTCCATCGACGGCATCTTCGGGACGTTCCTCTCCATGGAGGTGTCGAGCATCCGCTGCCTGCCCGTCTTCAACTTTGTGCGCATCGCCTACGCCGTCGTCGTGCTCATGAAGATGTACTTTTCCGCCTCGAGCCCCACGTCGGAGCTGGGCAAGGTCATCAACAAGGATAACATGCGCGTCGAGCACTACCTCGACGCGCTGCTGGACAAGTTCCGGACGACGGCCGCCGAGGACAAGTGTCGCCCGGCGGCCAAGTTTCTCATCGTGCTGGCCATGCTGAGGAGTTGGTTCGTGAAGCAGGGCAAGGACGGCAACGGAACTGTTGGTGCTGGAGCCGGTGCCGGTGTCGGCGGAGGCGGTGCTCGACCCGGCGAGACGCCGTCCAAGACGACTACCACGCCCCCAGACGGCTCCTCCATCTCGCAACCTCATCACGGCATGAACACTCCGCTCCAGGTCCTCTCTGAAGTTGCCATGGGCCGCGAACCCAGCGTCGGCCCGCGCCACATGTTCAACAGCATATCCGGCCTCCGCCAGACGCCCCAGCCCATCTTCCACGACAGCGTCTCCCCATCCGGCTCGGCCAGCAACACCAACAACCCCTCTACACTGTCTTCCGCAGCAGACTTCGATCCTGCAGCCTCCATCGGTGCAACCGGCGCCACTCCCTTGCCCGCGTCCTGGATGAGCCAGCAGCAGGCCCCTCCTCCGCCCACCGGCGGCCCGGGCATGGGCCTCTCCGCCGGCCTGCCTCCGGGCTTCGACCTCGAGAGCCTCGGCGCCGGGCTCGACTCGCAGGACATGTACGCGGGCGGCTCCATGATGATACTCAACGAGCCCTGGTTCAACGACATGTTCCAGGGCCTGCCCGATCCCAACTACTTTCCGTTCTGAGGCGCCCGACGGCTTGCTATTTGCTACTTCATACCCCCCTCGTTCCTGTGTGCGTGTCTTTCGGTGGCGTTGGCGTTGGCGGGAGAGTTCCCAGCCTCTCTCTACATGAGGAACAAGGGGTGGGTTCTCGGCTCAAATGATGTGGCGTATCCGTACTTTGTGTGTGAATATTGTCTTGGTGTGCACTCCCCTCTCATCTCGCCCCATCTCAAAGCAACGGTGTTGTGATTTGTTTTATTTGGAATCGGTAGATGGCTGCTGCTGCATCTGTACGTAACTACCAGCCGCTGTAATGAATGATACCACTGTCTACGGCACTCATCCGTCTTCTCAAAACGTCATGCACTGGCTGTATGAATGGCCCCTGCTCTGCCTCACCAATAATAGCCTCACAAATGAACATAGAATAGTTGCTTAAAATATTTGCTTTGCCTAGAGCTCAATTACATTCGTGCTCTTCCTAAAGGCACCGTTCTTAACGAAAGGTGGAGGAGAGCCTTGATGCCTCCGTCGAGTCTCGACCATTTCAGTCTCTGCAAGCAAATCTCTCAACGCCGATACCAGGCGTCTTGTATCCTCAAGAGCCAGCATCCCGCCGCCCTTTGCACATCTGTACACATCTGTACATGAATGCACCCGCTTCCGCCTCCGTACTTGGCATAGTCCTACACCGAGTAGATAATACATGAACATGAGCCATGTGCGCCAGCTATCCCAGCCAGGAGCCAAACTACAACCATCGCTCGCAATTATTGTCGCTTGCCATGAAAACAGGGGTTTCCGCAATTTGTCGTCAATGAGAAAGTGAAAAAAACCATTGCCATGCTCCAATTTCCGGGTGCAATTTCGTGGCCCAGGTGTTTGAAAAAAAAATCGACTCGACATTGTTGAAAGTTGTTCCAATTGCTTGTTTCATGATGTGGTTTCGAGAGCAATGAATAAATGACCACACCAATCGTCGCCATGTCCGCGAGAGGTGCAAGGGTTGAGACCGTGTAGATTGCCAAAAAGAGCCAACGCCAAACGCGCAACACCAACTTGCCGATCATTTGATGCCATGGTCTCGTAGTGAGAGGGTGAATAAGCTTGGGCGACATCGTCGCCTATCATGTCGTCGGGTAGGAACGCGGCTAAGTTAGACCCATGGCGCGAGAGCCAGGGATCGGAATTGAGCCTGGCATCAATCCATGTAGAAATCGCCCTTGAGTATTCTCTCCTGGAAAGCATCAGGCTTCCTGCTCTCCGGCTTCGGCTTGACCGCCGTGGCCTGAGCAGGAGGCTGAGGCATGTCGGAGACCGATTTGGCGCGGTCGTGGTGGGGCTGGCCTCTTGGGGGAGAGGAGGCGAGTGGGAAGGATGGACGAGCGCTGGAGACGGAGCTCTCAGCGCGGGACCTAAGCTGCTCCGACCAGTTGAAGCCCTGCTGGTCTGCACGAAGAGGTACATTGTCAGAAGAGGCTCTTGGATGCTTGGTGTTGCTTGCCTGTGGGAGGGTGGCAGAAGGCATGGCAGTGCTGGCTCGGCGTCCGGCCGCAGACAGGGCGGCGGTGACGGCAGAGCCTTGCGGCGCCTGCGATGGCCTGTGGCCACTGGGTCTGCGCCCGAGCGAAGACGGGGGAGAGGTTGGGTTATTACCATTACCAGGGCTGCCACCTGGACGGTATCCCCTCATGGCGGATGCACCAAAGCTCATGCGGCGGACAAAGGGCGTGGTGGGGGCGGTTCTAGCGCTGCCCGGCGGCACGTCTTCGTCCTCGACGGCACTCTCGTCAATGGAGTCGGAGTTGGTGGACATGCTCTCTCGACGCATGCCGAATGCGGCCGGATTAGTGGGCGAGGTGCCAGACAGGCCGATTGTTGTGACGGAGAGACGCCGCCTCTGAGGATCATTGAGAGAGCCGCTGGCAGGACCGGAGAAGGAGGAGCCGTTTGCATTGTTGGAGGGACCGCGCTGGAAGAGGTTGGAGAGGGCGGCTTGGGTGATGGAACTGCGACGGTGGCCGGTCCCGCCGCCACCAGCGCCGTTGGGAGGGTTCTCGGAAGACATGCCTCGCTCTCTGCGCCGTGGTGATGTGTTGCGTGAGTTGCGTGAGTTGCCTGCGTTGCCTTGTGATTGCTTCTGCTTCACGAAATGATGAGAGAGTTGACAGGCGGTGGGAGGCGGTGGGAGATCGGCGATTGCTGAAGTTCGTGTGTGTTTTTTTGGGGTTGAATCGTCGGTGAGTCGTTGTTTGGTGAGAGGTTGGTGCGAGGAGATGGATGGAGATGGATGGTATCAGGATGCTATGAGGGTGGTTCGACAAATAACAGTGGAGGCGCCGAGGTGCGGCACGTGGGATATATAGCAGGGAAGGTCCGTCCGACGGCAGATGCGGATGGCAGGAGTTGGCACGGTGCGGTGGGAGGAGCAAGTAGGGTCGGATCGCACTAGAGTTGAATGGCGAGCTTCAGGCAGGAATAGGCCGCTAAGGCATAAACGCTGCGTTGGAGCAGATGGTGGTGCGGAATGCTGGCGGACGGTGTGTGTGGTTTCGCTTGTCCTCGTACGCGTGGTTGTTTGTGCGGTAGTGCGAGGGAGCGATGTAGAGACTGTGTGCGTCGAAGGTGTGCGTCGAGGTGGAAGGAGGGGGAAATGGGCAGACAGGTGGGATGAGAAACGGGGAGCAAGGAAGAGAGTGTGAGCGAGGATGGGCTGATGGACTGGCGATGGCGAGAGGCGTGACCGACAGCGGAGGAGGCGAGCGACCGAATGTGACAGAGATGGAAGCGATAGAGAAGAGGGGAAGCGACGAGCGAACGAAGCCACCACACGCAGCACGAGTATTATGATTAGATCAGCACCGGGGGACCGACACACAGACACTTGCTTGACAGCCAACCCCAGACACACGGATATGCGGATATGCTGTTGCTTGTCCTGGGGGGGGGCATCGCAGCTCACCGTCCGGGGCAGAAGCTGCTCAAGCCTAAAGGAGCACCGGAGCCGCAGATCAACTTTAAAAAGGGGTCCAGCACGCGCCAGCCGACGGCCAGACGAGAGGGGGAACGTAATGAAGCCTGTACTTCGTACAAATAGTCCGTACATGGCTTCTGGCTTCGGTCTGAGTTGTGACGCGAGATCGCCGGCTGCTCGTTTGCGCCCCCAGGTCTAGGCGGACGGGATTGGGCAGATACGGGCATGGGCAATGGCACATGTGGCTATTCAAACTTCCCCCGCCTGGGCTCTGACGTCGCGCGAGGGACGGACGTCGGCCGCGATCGGTGGAGTCGGCGGGGACTAGTCCGTAGACAGACTCGAGTCGATCTGCTGGGGGGAGGATATTGGTTGGCTTAGCCGAGACCGCGATGGTGTTGCTGCTGCTGCTGCTTTCATCTTGTCTCGTCTGGTCTTGTCTCGTCTTTCCAGCTAGCCGTTCTGTCCTGTCTGCGCCGGTGGCGATCGCAATTTGACAAGAGCTTCGCATAAGAGCTTCGCATGAGCCCCAGGCACCACCTTGCTGCGGCAGTTGACCAGATACGACAAATGCAAGATGGGAGAAAGCGGGAGCAGCGGCTGTATGCATGGCACTGTGGGAATGGAATGCCAAACGGCAGGGAGAGACGGCGGGGTTCGCACCCAGAGCTGCATACAACATACGATGGATCTTGATGCCATGGCTGCGAATAGCTGCATAGCTGATAAGCCTTCTTGTGCACGAGCCAAAGAGAATGGCGGTAGATGGCTGTCGTTACTGGATGCCATCCGGTAACAGGCTGGCCATGCAACCCTGCTGGCGGTTTTGGCGGGGGCCACAGTGGGCCCCTGGGGTCGCACGGCAGCATCCCTACAGGCTGTGGCCGCCGCGGTAGAGCGGCATTCTGCAACCAAACCCTCTGGCCCTCCAACTCGCTCCCAAGCTCCCAACTCGCCCGCCTTCTAGACTACTGCTCGACGGGCTGCGCTGGCCGTGGCGCCCAATTGCGGCCCTGCGCTTCAGGGCTTCAGCGACAGCTGTTCTATTACCGTGCCACTGGCATTTGGCATGGAGCAAGCAGCCCGATGAGCCTCTAGGAGCCAAGCGCGCCAGGCAGACGTGGATCTAGCCAGGCTGGGCTTGGCAGCCCTCGACGCCACCCAATGACAGCACTTTGCGGGGTAACATCCCTGACGCATTAGGGCCCAAGGCAGGTACTATCCCCCCGCAATCGCAGCAAGTCTTGGACGGCAGGAAGGGGTCTCGGCACGGAGATGGCAGGTGGAAGGAGCAGAAGCAGGAGGTGGAAGGAACAGCGTGTTCGATCGCCGAAAAACCCTCGTGACTGATGCTCGATGCCGTACGCATGATCTACACAGCACAGTTGACATCACAACCAACGGAAACAGCAGGTCGGGCAACAGATGCCATCATCAACGACCACGATGAAACGGCCCCATGCATGCGGCTCGTCCAACAACCATGCTGATCTTCCTACCGCAAATCTGCACTCCTTGCGAATATTCGTACGAACGTACCTACGACGACGAAGACGCTTGGTAATCGCCCATCGCTCAAGTAAAATGACGACCATGTCCCTCATATCACGTCTTCCGCACCATCCGGAGGACACTCCGCTGGTCGGGTCCAACCGAAGGTCGATGCCTCTGCCACTTCCTCTCGTCGCAGCGTGGCATCGACAGAACTGCTGCGGATCTGGATGGAAAGCATGCGAGGCGGGGACAATACTACTAGTATGAACGTACGGCTTGCATGTCTACGAGTATATCCAATTCAGGTGGTTCAAACCCTGTCGCAGAGCAGGCATTTGCGTTCCCAATTCCGATGACCAGCCGGGCTTGGTGCCACCTTGTTGAACGAGAACATCGGAGCGGGCTCCAATAACACCCACCCCAGCAGCCTGCCAGCTCTGCCAGTCGACACTGCACTCGACAACCGACGGAAACAGTGCAGAGCTCGGCCACGGCCTCGCTATCCCTATTCTCGTCCAGCTCGCAGTTCGCGCTAGTGGACGAGGCGGTTGGTGGCTCAAGGACGATGCCGCCAACCCCCTCTCTGTCCACCATCAGACCAGATTAGCGAGCTGACGAGATAAGTCACCTGTCCACACGCGGCTCCAGACTGCAGTCCGCGTCCGTGGGTCTGGCGCCTGGGATCCATCCTGGCCTCTTGGCCCTGGGGTCTAGACTCGGAACTCGAACGTAGGATCCCGATATTCGAATGAGGCAACAGATAACAGCATCCAGCACGTGTGCGCTACGCACTACCCACGCTGCTCAGGAACTGCGCATGTGCAGTTAGATATTGACAGATCATACACATGATAGGCCCGGGTTGCGAAGCCTCTTCTTATAGCTAACAAGCGGCCAGTCCAAGCAACTGACAGGTTCCCTTAGGTTGTCCTCTAAGGATGCGCAAGAGTAAAGGCAGCATCGCCGCCATTCGAGGCCCCCCCCCCCCGGGCACATACCACCGCCAGACTGCCCTTGGAATACTCCGCCCTTGCTGCGCTGGTCAAGAATACGCCCACGACGACCACAGCGGCCTGCGCCATACTGCGAATGGTGACCATTGTAGCAGTATAGTCCTGGGGGAACTGAGGAGTGACTGAAGTTGCTTGCCAGGTTTACTTGGCCCTTGGAAAGCTGGCTAGACGGCGAGTTCCGTGCCTGGGACTGGATGAGTGAATAAATGAATAAATGAACAAATCAAAGATCGATCACAGATCGTCTGAAGAGAAAGAGAAGAGCCGGTGGCCCAAGTGGCAGAGAAGAGCAGAATAAGAGCGGACACGCCAAACAGTGGGAAACGAACCAAGAACAGACACACTTTGGAGTCTGACCGGGACGTCGCCGACGGCATATTTAGCATTGGCGGCTCGAGGAACAAGCACCCCGGGTCAGCCCGTCGTCGAATCAAGCTCGGGAGACGAAGAACGGGATCCAGCCGTCCTCGTTCGTCCATGTCGACTACAGATGAAACGCCGTGGCCGCGTCGTCGTAAGGATCGTGAAACGCACTTGCGGATTGGATGCCACGTAGCCAATGACGGGAGCATGTGCCGTGATCGTCGACTCATGTCCCCCCCGTGTCACTTTCAAGCCCTGACATTGCAGCGAGTTGAGATGAAGTAAAATGTAGGGGGCATCACATGGTTTCTCGTATAGGTTGATGCGTGGGTGTGGCCAGGCCAGCGTTGCATGCTTGAACCAACCCTCGCAATGCAGCATGAGCTTCGTACACACAAGATTGCCAGGACAATGACGGCGGTTGTTTCATGTACACTCCCGCGTTACCTTCACGGGGCCTCGCCACACAACCCACACACGCCGCAGTCGCCCGAGTTGACGTATAAGCTGCTCGTGCAGGACGCGACGCGGCATCGCCACGTCCCCGGCGTGTTGGTCGGGTCGAGGACGTTGGCGCACATGCCGCATGTCACGGCCAGCGGCTCTGGGTTGGCAAAGGAGCACATGGGGCATGTTGTCGGATCCGGGCGAGCTTGGATGTTTTCGAGGGCTGGCGTGTGGGCTGGTTGTTGGCCGGGTGCTGGATCTTGCTTGATGCGAACGTGTTGTGGTTCTTTGTGCGGCGACGTTTTGGCAAGCGCATCTAAACGTGACGAGTCCTCGGTGGGCTCACTCTTGACCGGCATCGACGGGGATGGTTCCGGTTCGCCCCCTTGCTCCTCTTGCTTGACCCAGACTTGGCCATTACGGGAGCCATTCGCCCTCTCTCCTTGCGGTCGAACGGGCTCGAGGGACTCCCGTTTTATCCTCCTCTTCCTAAACACATCCCGCAGCTCGTCGAGCTCGTTCCGCGCCCCGGGATCGTCCGCGTCCTCGTCCTCGCAAACCCTTACCATTCCCCTTCCCTTGCTGTCCACCAGACGGCTGCCGTCGACGTCGACTGCGTCTTTGGAATCTAGGTCTTGGGTGTCCCCATCCTCGTAGTCGCTGTCGCTTCCGGATTCCGTCTCGCCGTCCTCTTTCTTCTTGACACTGGTCGTCTCTTCCTTTTGCTGGTCGAACCGGGCCAGGGCCGCGGCGGCGCGGAGTTCTCGGCCACGGGCACTGCCAGCCACCCGCGGCTTGGCTTGTATCTTCTTGCCCTTTTCCAACCTGACCTTTGTCTCCTCGTCCGCCCCCAGCGCCACCCCGTTCTTGCCAAACTTCTTCAGGATCCGCCTCTCTTTCTTCTCCTGATACGTCAACGTCGGCTTCGTCTTCCTCTTCCTCCCGCGGGACCTAAACGTGCCTCCGCAGAGATGCTCCGGCAGCACCTCGTCCGCGCGCACCACGTCCCGCTCCCACTGCCCCGTGGCCAGCTTCGCGCCGCGGCCCCAGATGCCCTCGCCCGTGTAGCCCTCGGCCCAGAGCCTGTGCATGTCGGCCGCATAGCCGTTGCGCACGGCCCAGAAGGCGCGCGAGTGGTTCATCTGCTTGCAGTGCGCGAGCTCGTGCATCATGACCATCTGGACGTAGTCAAAGGGGAGCCAGCGGCCCGTGCCCGGCGACTTGAGCACGAGCTGGACGACCTCGCCGGCGTTGAAGTTGCGGCCGACGAACTCGCGGTTGGGCTCGTACTCCTCGAGCGACATGACGTAGAGGTGGTGCTCGCGCATGACGGGGACTGGGGAGGGTTAGCGAATGCTGGCGGGACGCCTGCATCATGTGTCGGGGCCTCTACGCACCACATTGTGCTGCGATTCTCTCTAAAAAATCTTGTGCGACCTTCTCGGTCGACCCCGGCAAGGGCTTGATGAACACGATGTTCGGGTTTGGCTGTGACTTTTTGGCATTGAGGCGCCGTATGCCCCAGGGCATGGCGGCTGTCCGGGCGGTAGCAACGGATGAGGTTTGCTTTCAATTGAACACGAGTCGCAGCAACGGCGCGACGGATGACGGAGTGCGGGTTGCCTGGGCAATGTTGGACGGAATTCCGACAGATGGTGAGTTGTGACAGGATGCGTAGTTGGGCAGACGGACGACGAGGAGACGTGACTGGACGTCGCGAGACCACACACGAAATCAGGTGACTTCGGAAACCACTTAAATCACACGCTCCATCTGCGCAGGCACAAAGACAACTTCATTGCCAATGCGCAATGCCATAATTTGGACATATTATTACCCGATGCATGATTTTCTTTCTATTGGTGAAATCGCCATTTAAAATTGAATATCGGCACAGACTTGTCATTCTGTATTTCATAAGGTTGTCAAAATACCAAGTACGCTCAGACGTGCCCAGATACTTCCCTCTCATGGGTTTCCCAACCCATTTTACGCTCCATGACTCCTTTCCAAGATGCTTCGCTGTGAATGCAATGCCTCATGACGCTCGTTCCGCCTCCAGGGCTTCCCGAAAGTCCTGTCTTGCCTCGACGTTCGCAATGGCGCTCTGCAAGGCGCTCGTCAAATCCACGTGGAATAGGGGCTTGTCTAGACCATGGACCACCGCTCCCTTTCGTCTCTGCTTCAGAATGGCCGTCGCGGGCTTCTCTTCGGCCTGGACGGTGGCCGCCGGATCTTTCAAGTCGGACAAGCTATCGTCTTTGCCCATTTCCTCGTCATCGGTCCACTGCGACTGGAAGTTGACCTCCCGTTCGTTGGCGTTGTCCTCGGCAACCGCCGCTGCGGAATCCTTCCCTCCAATCTCCGCAACGCTGAAGATGGACCGCCACCTGTGACGCATCCCGTCGCCTACTTTCGTGGGCACTCCAAATCCTCCAGAGACCAGAGCGCGCTTCGTCCAGCGGTTGTTGATGCATGCGATGTGCCAATCCACGACATCTGGCGACGTGTACAGATCGAGTTGGTTCCGGACGTCAATCAGGCGCTGCACCGAAGTGATGTCGATGTTGTTGACGGAGCTAAAGTCCAGAATGATGGCTTTCAGCGTGGGCCTTCGGTCGACATCAGGGTCTTCACGCGACTTTGAAGTCTTTCGAGGCCCCGGGTTATTCCATGGCCTGTCACCTGGTCTTCCAAACGACTCTGCACTCGTGCGGCGAGTATTCGCAAAGATGAAATCTGTCAGGTAGTCGAGAGAAAAGTTTGCGTTGGGATAGTTGAATCCCTCGGAAAACCGATAGATGAAGACGCCCGGATATGGGCTGTCGATCTCGACCTCTGGGTTGGACCCGTCTCCATGATCAAGGGGCAGGAAGACGTTTCGCGCCGCATTGTCCATGGTCTCCTCAAACGTGCCGTATTCACCAACAGGCTTGTTGGGATCTTCTCCGATTACATGATCTCCCAAAACGGAATGCACCCGAACCTTGCCGAGGAATCGGCCGCGTGCCTTCAGAATCCGGTAAATCAAAATGGCGGCAGATATGCAAACGGTTGCATAGAGGCCATCCTCAATATTCGCAAAGACGCTGACAAACACACCGACGAAGAAGACGAAAACTTCCAACGGGGAGACTCTCCAGAATTGGTAGACGGTGTTGGGCGGCGTGATGAGATCTCCAACGGCGTGGATGATGACGGCTGAAAGGGTAGCGTTGGGGATGTAGAAGAAGACCGAAGTGAGGAGGTACGTTGCGAGAAGAACGACCAGGCCGGAGACCAGCCCGGCGGCTGGTGTCCGGACACCCGCTTTAGAATTGACGGCAGTCCGGCTGAACGACCCGGTCGACGGGTATGCACCCAGAAATGGGCCGAGAACGTTGGTCATACCAATGGCAACCATCTCTTGAGAAGGGTCGATGCTGTAGTTGTTGACTCTGCCGAAAGACTTGGAGATGGCAACATGCTCCACCAGCATGACAATAACAGTCGCTGGAAGATGAGCACCAAATTCGGAAATGATACCGCTTGGAAACGAGGGAACGCCAGCATCGCGGAAACCTAAACGTAAGACGGTTAGGTTAGGCTACCAAGCACCGGGGATTGAACGTACCCTTTGGTACGGTCCCAAGAACACGAAACGCTGGATTGTCTCGCCTGTGCATGTTGACCAACCAGCTGACCATGGTGTACAGCAATATGATGACCACCGTGCGCATGGTATTGACAAAGAAGATGATGCGCTTGTGCCTGGGAAACCTCTCTGCGGCCTTGGTCAAGCTATACCGGATTAGGTAGAGGGCGAAGAGAGCCGTGAGGCCCATGGCAGCGTCGAGCTTGGTTTCAGACAGGTGCTTGAGAGTGTTGATGACGACCAGGTAGGGCGAGTCCCTGTTGGAGAAGCCCGTGACCCCAAGGAGAGCCGGGAGCTGGCTGACTGCGATGGTGATGGCAGAGCCCGTCATGAACGCAGACAGAGATGTGATGGAGATGAGGTCAACGATCCAGCCGCATCGGATGAGGCCGATGCCAAGCACGATGCAGCCAGCAATGACGGATAGGGCCGAGGCAATGACGTGAGCCGGGATATCCTTGCCACCTGGGCTGGAGGTGACATCCTCGACGACGGAGCCGACCACGGTGGACAGGACGGCTACGGGTCCGATGGAAATATCCTTGGACGTGCCAAACACCCAGTAGATGATGACACCCATGAAAGACGAGTACAGGCCGAACTGGGGCTCGAGCTTCGCCAGCGAGGCATACGCCATGCCCTGAGGCACAACCACGGCCCCAATGGTCATTCCGGCGACGACATCTCCGGCCAGCCACTGAAGATTGTAGTGGCCTATCCAAGTGAGAAACGGGAAGAGGGACCTGGCGTATTTGGCCACGGCGCCCCCCGAGGGGAGCTGGTCATGAAGCCACTCCGCGGTGGTCGGGGGGCCTTCGACAAAACTGTCGCTGGTCTGTATCGAGAGGATGGACTCGCCGCGGGTGACGTCGTCCTTGTGGCCTTGGTCGGGGTCCTCGAGCTTGATGCCGAGGACCTTGGCCAGCGAGTGGCCGACCTTGGTGGAGAGATCCGGCATGGTTGGTTGATGGTAGGGTGAAATCGCAGTGAAGCGCTGCTGAAAGGTCGCGGGGAGAGGAGGGACGACGACGAGATATACAAGAGTGTCCGCTTACCGCGCCATGGTCTCTGCGACAAAGACTATCAGGTAGGCTTTGGGCGGAATGTTCTCGGTAGTCTAGGCCTTTGAGGTCAAACAAGAGAGCCACAGGGGTACACCCACCGAGTCTGGGGCTGATATATCGAATATATATCGTGCTCCGTCCCAGCAGACTCGGTCCCGACAGCCTGGAAGAGCCTCTGCAGATGCGCCGAGGTGTCGTGACAGTCTGGGGCAAGGGTTTCGCGGGACGAGAAGGGGCGCGATGGAGGCAGGCGAAGGACCGACTCGAGAGGAAAGAGTCCAAGATGCAGGGTGCCTCAGCAACACGAGACAGGTTGGAGGAATGGGGATGAGAGAGGTGAGACGGAACAGGGAGTGGAGGGCAGGCTGAAAGACGAGGTGCATGCAGATGTGCGCACGCGCAAATGTGATTTGTCGTGGCGTCGGTCACGTCACCCGCCGACCGTCCGAGCTCGTCACGGAAGTCGATGGAGCGTTGGAGCTGCTGACTTGTTCGCTCATCGACCGTGCGGATGTCTGATGGATGCCGGTGATGTCAACCCCGGGGGCCCCACGCACGTCAACGCCATCGAGGGGCCGAATTGCCAATCACCAGCAAGCCAGCGCCGCACCGCGGTTTGACGCCGGAGCCATCAGCAGGGAGCTTCCCACTCAAAACCCACCCGACTCCAGCGGCTTCCACAGCATGATGCAACGAGGCACGGCGAAAGCGCCGGCAATGCAGCCATGAGTCGCCTCGACGAGCCCGAGTTGGAGGTGGCCCCGCTGGCTGCCAGGTTGGTGAATGTCGCAATCGACCTGTTACCGCTCCGAGCATAGTGCGGACGGAGGAAGCGAAGAGGCGCGGATGAGAATAGAAGTTCCTGGCGGGTCTTAGATAAGCAGTGTGTATCTGAGATTCTCCCGAATGTTAGCCTCAATTATCAGCCTCAACCGCCATGCGCCTCTTCAATCACGAAAAGGCACGTCGTTGCTCGAGAGAGAAGCATGCTGCGCCGTTACCCCAGACTCGAGCCGATGGCAGCCAAGCACGGATCTCACGGAATGGCAGGATGCTGTGCCACGCAATCGCGACTATGTACAGCATTGCGACTTCGTGGCCCATGCTGTGTTAGGGGCCTAGGGCCCTCGGCCCTTTTTCTCGAATCTCCTCGGCCCGTCGCCGCTGCCATAGGTACGGAGTACACGGTACGAAAATGCAACCCATCCTTGGGCTCCGACGATCCGTCATCTCCAGGCGACCAGCGAATTGGCGTCTCCTGTGCATGAGGCAGATGAAATGTCGAGCCCCTTCCTTTTCACGCCTCCCACTCGAACGAGACGCTGTAGGGGCAACCTGAAATTCCACGTACCTTGCGTCCTTGCCTACCTAAGGTACCTAGCAAAGGTACTCGTAATACCTGGGTCCTAAAGTACCTTGAGTACCTCCCTGAGGAACTGTTGGAGGTGAAGGAGGCCCCTCCAGCGCTTTTTCATCACTCGTCGTAATGACAACTTAATGTGGGATAAGAAGTACCCACCCATGAAATACTCGGCCGTGTGGCTCAATGGCAGAGCGTCTGACTACGATTGGTTAATCAGAAGGTCGCAGGTTCGACCCCTGTCTCGGTCAATATTTTTTTCGCTCTCAAGGAGCGCGTTGTTGCCTTTGCTTGTCCCTTTGTCTGTCTTATATTTTTTTGTTCACTTTTCTGCCTTTCTACTTCGTGCACAGTATCGAGCACACCTATACGGACTAAGCTTCTCCGCTGTCTTTGTTCCTTTGGGACCTAGCACTTGTGCCCAAGGTCACAAACCCAAGGTTGCTGACGCTTTCATCACTCTCATCTTGGGCGTAGGGATATGTTGATGAGTGTACTCTGTAGTCCGTGCTTCGTACTTCGTATGCTAGAACATCTACACTCCCAGGCTCAAGCGCTGTGTGATGTCCTCCGTGGCAGCATCCCGTGCGTACATCTTTAGTACTTTGATCCAACGTCCTCTAGTCCGTACTTGGACCCCCTTTTCACCGCACAACGAGTGGCCGGTTTTTTGGCACCAGACGCAGAAGTTGCAATTGCGGCAGGCGGCCGGGGTCGAATCCTCGTGTCCAACGCCTGTGGCAGGTCATTGTGGCTGTTCTGGATGCATGAAGCTACCTTGGACAGTCCGTACTTCCCGTAAACGGGACAAAAACTGAGGTAGGTACCCACTCTTAGGTACGAAGTACGGAGTACGGAGTACGGACTATTACTTCGTACCTAGGTAGGTAAAAACGCCCGTGAGCACAGCCGAAATAAACCCCCCAAGGGCGCCCCCCAGGTCATTGGTACAAGCCGCGCAGCGTCATTTCCAACGGCGGCGGCTTTGTCTCGCCTTGGTCACGTCTTCTCCTCTTTGCGCCAGCGCATGCGACCAGACAAACTAAATCACAACAATAACAGAATTGCCCACCTGACCTGCTGCCGTCTCCTCCTCTACGCGCCGAACTTGCATCCGACGTGCATTGCAAAGCCGAGAACCTCGGTGTCCTTCCTGCCCCGAGATCTGCGCCTCCTTGTCGGCGTTAGCGACCAATCATCCCCAACCGCGGTGATCCCGCCCCCTCAACATCCTCCCCAAGGGGTCCCGTCCGTCCGTCTTGGCTCAACCAATTGGCCCCCTGCTTCTCCGCTCGTGCCTCATGTAGGCGACGTCTGCCAGTCTCGTCGAGCAGAGGAACGGATTTGCTCACAAGAAACAAGGCCGCTGGGCAATGCGCAGTCCCAGCTGAGGCCTCCCCATCATGAGCGACGTCACGACGGCGCTGACCTCGGCCTGCGGCTGCAAAGCGCGCGACGATGACAGCGTAGCGGCAGCCTCCGGATCAGACCTGCAACGCGGCCCGGAACCGACTCCACGCCGTCGACACTCCTTCTTCCTGCCGCGGAGGAAGTCCATCGTCGAGACCATCATGGACGGCGAGGAAGGCCTGCTGCTCAAGGTGGACTTGTTCCTCTCCGAGCTGGAGAGGAGGCTGGACTTCATCGAAAGCTATGGCGACCTGGGAAAGGACTACAGCATCTCGCGCGCCTTCTCGACTCTCCAGGCGGTCCGGACACGATGTTCCCAGGCGTCCGAAGAAGTCCTCGGCGCTGGCCGACGGAGGCTGCATGTCATGGTTGAGACGCTGGAGGCGCGCTACCAGGAGACGCTGGAGGCCACCGAGTCGCTCCACGAGAAGGCACGCGTCGGCATCGACCTCCTCGAGGGTCTGCTGTCCGAGTTCGAGGTCCGAGCCTACAAGCTGCGTGAGCAAGGTCTCGCCAACGCCGCCACCGCTGCCGAAGCCTTCATGGACGAGGGCCGACGAGTCGCAAACGAGAGCATCGAAAGAGCGAGAGGCGTCGTAGACGAAGGGCTCGAACGAGCGAGGCGAGCAGCTCTGTCGCTGGAGGAGCATATTCAACAAGCGATAGGACTGGCAAAACAGAGGCGGCTTCTCCTCTACGATGACTTGCCCACCCCGTGGCGGAACAACCCGCACATCAAGAAGGGCTACCGCTTCACCGAAACCAAGCTGGAATGTGTCCGGTCCATGTTCAACATCTCAAACGAGTTCTTCAACATCTGGTCCCACGCCATTGGCCTTGTTCTTGTCTTAGCGGTGGCCTTTTACTTCTACCCAAGCAGCGCGAACTTCGGCCTCAGCACCAAGAGCGATGTCTTTGTGGCTGCAGTCTTCTTTGTCATGGCGGGCCTGACCTTGGTCTGCTCGACCATCTGGCACACCATGAATGCTGTCGCAGACATGAACGCCATCTCCATGTTTGCCTGCGTCGACTACACAGGCATCTCTTTGCTGATTGCAGCCTCCATCATGACGACCGAGTACACGGCCTTCTATTGCGACCCCGTGAGCCGGTGGACCTACATGTGCCTCACGGCATTCCTCGGAATCGGCGGCGTTGTCCTGCCGTGGCACCCGCGATTCAACGGCGCTGACATGGCTTGGGCAAGAGTGGCATTCTACGTTGGCCTGGCTCTGACCGGGTTCATGCCCATTCTCCAGCTCTACCTGACTCACGGCCCGGACTTTGTCATCAACTTTTACTCGCCCATCTCCAAGTCCATCCTGGTCTACTTTGGAGGCGCGATCGTCTACGCGAGCAAGACACCCGAGCGATGGTTCCCCGGCATGTTTGACTACATCGGGGGAAGCCATAACCTGTGGCACGCGGCCGTGCTGGGTGGGATCCTGTTCCACTACACGGCCATGCAGCAGTTCTTTTCCAACGCCTTCCACCGCGCCGAGGGCGGCTGTCCTGCCTATTAAGCAGCGGCTGTCGCGTCTGGAGGCCAGAGACAAGGGAGGGCGCGAGGATTGGACAGCAAAGCATGACGGGAGAGATGTGTCTCGGACAGAAAGCGCATTATTTGGTATCATAGCGGCTGCCCAAGTGTTTGTGTTGCAGGGTGCAGTCATGGGAAGGCCTCTACGCTGCGCGACGATGAGAGATGGGAAGAGGACGATGAACGACATGATAAACGACAGGGAGTGTGTACGCTGGAATGGCTGAAGGGGGCACGACGCAGCAACTCCCAAGGACGAACACGAGTTGGAGACGGCATTTGGCATTTCCTGCATCGATACATTGGCGTTATTTTTCTGGGTATTCTTCTTCTATAACATTCCTGTATATATAATGGCATGCATCATACAGTCCCTTACATAGACTGCACAAAAGACACACATACGACTCCCAGCCTGGGAGGAACAACATGGTTCTCTGAAAGAAGGGACTCTCCCCACGCATTGCTCGTCAAAACCCTAGTATACAGATTTTCTTCCATAGAGATGCCAAAGCCCATGTGCGTGCATACCCATTCACGACGATACATCATAACTGATTCCTTCGTAGCGTACCTGTTCTCTTGACCTGTTTCCTGTTGCATTTCTCAGCCATCCCGGCACCGTGGAAAGCTGCATCCTGGTCCATTCCCACCCGACCATCGCAGCGGTATGACGTCGCTGTACACATGCAATTCGTAATCATACAATTCATAACATTTCGTGCCCAATCAATGGGCATTCATCCCGTCACATCAAACGGACACCTCATCAATAATTTGGCAGGCAAACCTTGCAGCCATCTCAGACATGTAGCAACAGCAAGCATTGCAGGGTGACGGCGTCCTCGCGTCTCGGGATTACAGAGCGTGCGTGACAATCTCGGCGTAGACATCATCGGGTATCTTCTTGATAATCCCGATCGTGACGCTCTTGACGAGATCCGCATTCAGCTGGGGGAATGATCGAAGCACCTTGTTAGGGCTAACGCATGGTCAGCAAAAGGTCAACGCAAAATAAATTCGCAAGTAATTCCGACGGGATTCTCACCTGGGGGACTGGAGGATCTGAGACCTCATGATGGTAAGCTGGGCCACTATGCAGACAATGTTCAGATGCGGCCCGTACGCAAACAGAAAGTCCCACAGCCGCAAAACCTCGGGCAGGGGAGGCGTGCAAGCGCAGAGGGTCAAGACGGACGGGAAGGCGTAGATCTCGGCCGAAAGTCCCTTAGCTGTAAGGTACATGCTGAGCTTCGGGTCAACAATGGCCAGGACCTTGTCTACCAGGGCAAGGCCTCGGTGGACACCGTCCATGGCTCCGCGGATATAGGCAGGGCATTCCCGAGTAAGCAGTGAGTAAAAAGCAACGAACGCCTCGGCCTCGCTGCGGGCGGCGTAGAGAAACGGCGCGGCGAGGACATTCATGCCCTGGACGTACGTGCCGGGCTCGGGGCCAGCGGTAGATTCTGCAACCATTGATAGTTAGCTTAAGCTTTCCGGGCCTAGAAGCGGCAGTCGGCGACGGCATCACCGGGAAGACACGTACTTGCTTGAGAGTGCCCAGAGACGCTCCCCGTTAGGCTCTCACGGGGGTGTGAAGACTGCCGGCTGCTTGGCCGGCTGTGGCGCTGGTCCTCTTTGGCGTCGTGTAGCTTCCAGGCAATGGCGTTGAGGAGGCGAATCAAGCTGGCCTCGCTGACCCGTCGGCGGAAGAGGGGGTCGGTGGTGAGCGTGCGGAATGTATCGTTGCGAATCTTGGAGTAGGCGGAGGACGCTCCGCGGTGGATGAGCGAGAGGTACTCGTCGGTGGACATGATGGGCGCGTCGAGGAGAACCAGCCACACGTATATCCTCAGCGGCGACTGGAAGGATCAATGTTAGCTGAACTGGCCACGCTAAAATAAAATAAAAAGGACATTCATAGTCTTCTTACCATCCCATCTTCGGCACTTTTGATTCCCTCATCAACGACCTTCCATCTCGCGCTCTCGAGAGCACCAACAAAGTCCCCATCGTTGGGCCCATCGCGGATGATCTGCTGCAGGGACAGATGGCCATGCGAAAAGACGGGCTTCTTCAGACTCGAGCGCTTGGTGGCAGCCACGAGATTCATGTGATGACCCAGCGGAGGAGTGGCATCGCTGTTGGCGCGTCCACGCTGCGGCGAGCGGCTGGCGGCACCGTGTCCCTGGTCCCTGGTCGGGGATCCATTGCGATGCAGGTCTCGCCGCTGCTGGGAGATGAGGGAGGGTTGGTTGAGGGTGCGAGCCGCGGCGCCCAGCGAGTGCGCCGACTGGAGTCTTCGTAGGGCTCGATGCGTCCGTGGAGATGGAGGGGCCTGGAGCTCGGTGTGGTGGTTGACGACGGCGGGGTGGAACGACGTGGCGGACGACGACGGGGGCGCTTCTCGCGGTGGACTGGGCATGGCTGCGTAAGTCATGATGATGGGTGGACGGGTCGTGGAGGCTAGCGGGACGGCGCTATTGCAGGAAGCATGGCAATTGGAGAGGGCGAGATGTTGGTTGAAGCTCGAGAGTTGGACGCGATGCTGCAGACGTTTGATGTTGGAGTTTCGAGGCGCGTGGCCCAGGTACCTTAAGCTAGACGTTGGTGGGGGGCTGGTGGCTCAGCTCAGCCTAGAACGCCCGGGCATTATGGTAACGAGCGCTAACGCTCCATACTGTACCTCCATAACTGTCATAAAATACTTCACATGCGAAGTAGGCTCTCCTTGGAGGGATAGAAATAAAAGGGACGGAATAAAAAGAATAGACAAAAAGAAAAACGAGCGGCATAACCACGTAGTCCTTGATTTACGCTTGAAACGAGCAAAAAGAGTGACCGAGACAGGGGTCGAACCTGCGACCTTCTGATTAACCAATCGTAGTCAGACGCTCTGCCATTGAGCCACACGGCCGTACACATTACTTGGCCGCTTTTTATCGTGACTTAAGAGGCTATCCAGACAAGTGATTAATATGCGGTTGCAGACGGCCCGTGTGGCCCCACGGCTAACTGCCCAGGCCCCAAGGAGAAGCTTGCGATGCGAGTACGAAGTACGGATAGATATGCTTAATAGTTATACTATTCAAATACTTCGCCTAACGTAGAGAGGCAAACAAGGGAACGGAGTTCGGAGTAAGGATAGATAAAAAGAAACCAAACGGCGTAATACCGTGCTTCTTAATTTATGCGTATTCCCGAGCAAAAAGAATGACCGAGACAGGGGTCGAACCTGCGACCTTCTGATTAACTAATCGTAGTCAGACGCTCTGCCATTGAGCCACACGGCCTCTGAAGTCGCTGATTCTAGGAGCGACTTGAGTTGATGGAAAATTTCGTCGTTATAGTGGTATAATAAGGTGGCCACAATTTTCGTGGTGTGGATGTCCGGCGCTGGCCATGTGGGGAGTGCCACCCTTGGCCGAGGTTTCTTTGCTGAGCTACCCTATACCGGAGCAGTTGTATGTTGTATGCGCCTGCGTGCTCGAAGCTCACTGGCCAGTGCGAGCTGCCCTTGCAGCCTCGCTCGTCCACTTCCGCTGTTCACTCGCGAGGCTCAGCCGTTGCCATTCATCGTGTCCTATTGTCCCTCGCACCGCAATAGCTGTCCGACGACTTTATTCCCCGGACGTCCGTCTTTTAACTCCATCGCCTTTTTCCTGCTTCATCCCGACAAGATACGCGCAAAGCGGCTACCAATCTCGTCGCCGTCCGGCGAACAAGCCAGCCATGTCCGTCGACAAGATCGTCAACGAGTCGACCCTCGTCGCTGTCCTTCAAATCTCGGACCAGGCTCGCGACCAGGCCCACGCGCTCCTCCGCCTCACCGACCAGGCCAGGGACGGTAGGCCGTCGGCCGAGCTCCAGGCCGAGATCGCCAAGCAGCAGAAGCACCTCTTCACCAGCATCTCACAGTTGCGTGGCCTCCATCGCACGGCCTGCATCTCGGCGCGCGAGACCAAGACCTTCACCTCGGAGGCCAGGCAGGAAGTCGACCGCCTGCACCTACAGCTGCAGAATCTCTACTACGAGCAGCGCCATCTCCAAGGCGAGATCTCGGCGTGCGACTCGTACGAGTATGTCGTCACGTGTTTCCTCGCGGCTGTTGAGCGCAAGAACTGACACCGCCATCCAGTCACAAATACCAGCAGCTTCCTCTAATTCCGGTCGAAGAGTTCCTCGCCCAACATACGGACCATGCCAACGACGACGAGAACGAACTCATGATTGCGCGTATCGACCACGAGCGGGCAGAGCGCGAGGCGTTGGAGCAGCAGAGGCAGGAGCTCCTTAAGCGCAAGCAAAAGCTTATTGCCGACAACAAGCGCCGCAAAGACGATCTCGCCAACCTGGACCAGGATCTCGAAAAGTTCATTGACGTGCGTTTTGCCTTGCTTCTCCCCCTCTTCCGACCGAGATTTCCTGACTTTAGCACCGCAGGCCGCGAAACCCATTATGGAACTGTTTGAAAAGGCGCCATGAGGGTCACAGATAGGTGGCCATTTCAGGAACGAATCACGACGGAGACGACACGCCGAGAGGACCTGTTCGCCCATGTAAGACTCACATTTAGCATCGCGTCATGCAGCACGCATTGAAACTGTGACAGCAGCCTGTCAAACCACATCAAGGAACAGGAAGGTGCCAAGGCATGCGCACAGGCGCATAGGCACATGGGCACGTCGCTGGGCCACTGTCTGCGGGGATGCCTTCCCTCGTCCTGTCCGGCCAGGAAACCTGCCAGGCGTCTTCAAACTGCCAGCCGGTCGAGCATCTCGCAAGCCTTGGCCCTGACGAGCGGTACGAGCACTTCTGGGGATGGTCGGTTTGGCTTTTCGGAAAGATGTTCCGAACGGGGTCAGGGGAATCGCGTTGTCTGGGGGCGGCATCGAGGAGCTGGTGTCGAAAGTATCGATCTACGCGTGGCAGCAGCTACAAATACAGCTACGCCAGTTTCCATTGACAGCTTGCGTATGAACCAATTATCCCCCCGCCCCATCTCCGTGGAATGGGGACCCGTTGTCAAACTGCATGCCCAGGAGCCCTGTGCGTGAGCCATTGATAGACTGCTCTACGTGTTTGTATTGCCCCGCAGGTTGGGTATCGCGGTGGCTTGCCCTGCGTGAAGCGGGAGTGTGCCATGACCAAGGTGTGAGTGTAGCTGAGGACGCAGACAAATATGCGCTACAATGTGCATTCAGATCTTGCTGAGTTGCCTTGGCGAGATCTTGCCCAGGTCCCTGGGACGATCATAGTGCTCGTGATTTTGATCTTGATCTTGGCGATACACCTCCAGTGCAACTTGCTTGATACTATGCCTTTGGGGATATTGCATGTATTTCATGTCAACTAAGAAGCCATCAACTCCAGCTTCTTGTTCCACGAAACTATCAATATGTCAAATGCTGTCCTCGGATAAATACGGTAAACGAAAAGACAACGCCTCTATCTTGTCACAGTGAGGCCCTGAGTCTCCTGGCAGAACAAAGATTGGAGGGCACAGGTCAGCAGCACAGACGACCAAAGCTGGATCTACGGACTACGCATGTCAGAGATAATATCATTTAATAACATCGAACACGGACGCCCGCATGTACAGAGTACAAGGCGGCTACAACCTCGCGAGACCGTCTCTGGCAGGTTGCAACATACGCCTTCAGCTGAACACTGAACCCCGGACCAGCCAACATGGACGAGTCGCTCGAGGCACGTGTTTGCGAAGCTTCGCCAGACCCGGCAACGTTTAAAATGCTTGCCCCTCGCCAGCTCTCGACGGTTGGTGATTTGAGAGCGGAAACGGTCTGCGGGAAGCCACAAAAGGGCATCCAGGAAACGCTGACAGCCAGAGCTCCAGGCGTCCAGACAGATCGTCGGCATGTTGAGCGACAGAGAGTCATTTCCGGGTGGAGCGGTTGGGCTGCTGTGAGACATGCCTCTCGAGCCAACGCTACGGAGTACAGCGACTTAAACTGTGGTTCCTGACCACTAAGAGCGCCTCGTGCGACGATCTGGGCCTGCGATTGACGAGGCTGGTCAAGCCGAACCCAACCCCCCACGAGGCCATCCACCGGGCCATTGAGAGGGCGGAGAGGGCAAACGTTGACCTGCTGTGGCTACTCAGAGGCCGAGAGATGCGATTAAGTAGTCCGTATCACGGAGGAAATTGCAGGAAGCTGGTGGTCTTGTGAGATTTCGGGGCTGTCGCTCGTGACCGTCTTAGCCATCAAGATGGTCAAATGTCGTCCGAAACGACGGTGGGATCGACCATCACCACGCTTTTCCGGCCCATTCAGCCATTGAGCGACTTGCAGGTTTCTCCACGCCGTGGATCCTTTGGGAGTCTGGGCGCCGGGGGTTTTCTGGTGGTGCGGATTGATGATGGAGCACACCACTTGTCCCACCGGCAGTCGGCACAGGTCACTCCATGGTTTACATACTCGCTCACAGCTCACCGACCCAGCGACCAGCCCCGGGTACCAACATCGCTTAACTACATGTATGTACGAGTACTCGTAAGAAGAGAAAATTTTGCGTAAAGGGGCAGTGTGCAGTGACCTGTCGGTGCCGTTGTACATGGACCATGCATCGGACAAACCTGCAAAATGGCGTCAGCTCCGCCGCCGCCAAGCAATCGAGGGTGGGAGGCCGCGTAAGGACCGAGGCGCTTCAAGGCGTTCTACTGTAATAATCCAGTCCAAGGCGTGGAGGAGACTGATTCAGGTTCTCGCATGCACCTGTTTGCACGCCCGTCCAGCAGCCGTCGAGTTGTTGCTAATAATGTTGTCCATGATGCTGCTCGTGAGGTCCGGCAGACGAATACTACGCCGCACTATCGATCGATCGATCTCGTCCTGTACACCGGCGTTTGCCTCTTTGGACGTGAAGTTTGCCGGGTTTCACGAAACGGAGGTCAGCCACAGGCGCACAGCACAAGCTTTCCTCCACCCCCATGCCCCGGGCTGTGCCGTGGCGCTGGGCGTGTACAAGTAGGGGTTCGTCCAAAGAGATGAGGGTTGTACGGAGTAGGTACTGTATCAATGCAGGGAAAACTGCCAAGAACTTAATGACGATGGGGGCGTGAGTGTTTCCCTCTTGTTTCGAAACCACGGGGCTCTATTACGCCGTACAGTAGTTTCCGCTACAGAACCAATAGAGGACTGCTCCTCCAGACTTGACGCAAGTACTTGAAGATTTTGTTGGCTATATCAGTTGATGGTTTGTACCGTACCTAGGCAAGGTCGTAAAATGTTGAGCGAGAAGGCCCAGGCCTGCGCCAAAGCGTTCGACGGCCAGGTCAATCCGATGCCATGCTTATCTTCGTCTGCTGGTCGTGGCAGGTGGACGTCGACTACGAGTACGGAGTAAAAGACTGCGACATGCACCCCGGATAAGACAATCCTGCGGCTCTTTAGGCCTGGGGTGTGTGTACGTACCTGTGACGGCGCAAGAACCTGGAACAACCTTTTTTCAACGTTGACGCTGGCGGGCCTCGTACCGGTGATAATAAGTTGACTACCTAGCTAGCACACCCGCGACTCGGGCGAGTGCGGCAGCGACGATGGCACCTCGGAGACGGTGGTTTGCAGGATTGGGGGCAGTGCTGGCGACAGGCCGCGCGTGACGATAGCTGCTGATACGTACCTTACCTTACGTACCTACCTAGGCTTGTATTAGAACACGGATGAGCAGGCGATAGTGGTGGTGTGGTGATGTGGTGGCAGCTCCAGCGGGACTGAACCTTGGCTGCAACGGCTGTTGCAGCGGACCAGCACTTGCAGCACTCGCTCCTGCGCTTGCGAGTTTTTCGTAGAGGCACCTGATATTCGTAGCCGCGCAGGAACGCGATAGTCCCGCGCTTACCTTCCGGGTTGCAGCAACAAGTATGGTGTTTCAAGCCATTGTCAGCGAGCCCAGAGGTACAAACAAAGTACGGATTACGGACTAATACTTCGTACATACATGGTCAAAGAGGCATCCCATCATCCACGGCGCCATAATTGCGTACCTATCGTGTGGGGTGCCCGCATGCCCCAGTTGGAGCGCCCCCAGTCCAGATCCAGGTACCCGACTGGACCCAGAGCCATGAGCCCACAGAACCCACCATGGCCCACCCACCGCAACGACGCTCCACGCGATTTCGCTCACCTCGCACGCTAAGAGGAGTTGCACGTTTCCCTCTGTCTCTCTCTCGCGCGCTCTCCTTGTTGGCTGCGCATCCGCCAAGATGGAGGTATTGAGGCTATTAACGCTCGCCAATCCCTAGCCGCACTGCGCGTTAATTGCCTCAATCGGGCTTAGGTGCCTCGGGCATCTGGCCTTGGCGGGCTCCTGGAACACGCAGCAGGGGCATGTACCACTTACAACGCATGTTCCTGCTCCTTCCCGCACCTTATCGAGGCTCCCAACGTCGACGATGACGGTCCATTGCCACGAATGGCACCGTTTACAGCGCCGTTTTCTCGGGGCCTGCACGTTCGCCATGTTCGTAGCCCCAGGGTCCCAGCAGCGCAATCTCCTCTGCGACGCCGCGTCGCCCATAGGGGCTTTGCCAGGCTGTGAAGTGCTGGTGTCTCCCGTCCCGCGGCCGACTCGACGTCCCATCGCCATCCCGTCACTCTCTCGCGCTGCTCCAGCCTGTACATAGTACGGACTATCCGTACCATACCTTAGGTACCTACCTAGTCGTTCTCTACACCCCCCTGGGTGCGGATCCTTAGTAACGTCCTCCTGGCGTATGCCCCCCGGAGCTTGGGTGCTTGGAGCTTCCAACGCCTCGTCGCTGCGGCCTGCCTGCCTCTCATCTCTGACGCTTCTCTCCTTTCTTCCCTCTCCTCTTCCTCTTCTCTTCCTCCCGTACGGCATCGCCCACGCCTTGTATTTTCGCATCCACGGCCTCTGCTCGTCCTCGGCCCCCTCGACGTTCGTCGCCTCGACTCGCCCGCCGACTCTCCTGCCCAAGGCGCCGCGGCCTGGCTGTGGCAGCCGTCAGGACAATGTCCCTGTTCACATGGTGCACGCAGCGTGCCGGCGGCCTGAGCATGGTAGCTCTGCTGGCTCTCTGCTACTGGGTTATTTCGCAAGAGTCGGCCCTCCCACGGCATGGCTTCAAGCTTGAGCAGACAGCAAAGTTCGGCGCACCCTTCTCGTCCACGCCCGCGCCCACGCCCTCGCCCTCGCCCTCGCCTGGTGCCGGCATCTGGACCCTCGTCTTCGCCTACTACTGTCTCCTGATCCACGTCATGGTCTTCCTCTTCCCTCTCCGCGCGTGCTGGTCGGTGTGGGACATCACCAAGGCCCTTAAGCGATCTGCGAAAAGCAAGGCCCTCGAGGACTTCAGGAAAATCAAGCTTCGACGACGTGGCTCCAGCACCTCCATCTCAAGCTCAGAGACATTGACCTCGGACAGCAATGGCTACTCGTCGACCGCCAGCGAAGCCAGCGACGTTGAGCCCGAGATGTACACCGACGGCGCAGATGTGGCACAGGATCCCGTCATCCACGCCATTGTCATCCCCAACTACAAGGAGGAAATGGATACGCTCAAGGAAACGCTAGAGGTCCTGGCCTCGCACCCCCAGGCGCATTGCTCGTACGATGTAGGTTAACCTCCAAGTTCTCCAACGCCTGCGTCAAACGGCCAGACAAGTGCTCCTTTGCTGGGTGGGGGCTCAGCGTTTGCTGCCGTCTGGGTTGAGCCAAAGTTTGCTGACGCTCCTGCGCTAGATCTACCTCGGGATGGAACTGCGTGAGGTCAATGGCGAATCAAAGGCACTGAGCCTCATGCAAGAATTTGCAAAAAAGTTCCGCACCATCGACTACACTCTGCATCCAGGCGACATTCCTGGAGAGGCCGCCGGCAAGGGCAGCAACGTGGGATGGGCTGCGAGGAGGCTCAGCGCCAAGTATTCGATGGAAACTCGCAAGGATGTCATTGTCACTGGAATCGACGGTACGTACAACGATCCTCGTCCCACGTTTGCGTCACGTTGCACTTTGACATGTCATTGTACATGGCCTTCGGCTGACCCTCACCCGCAGCCGACAGCCATCTTTCGCCGAGGTACTTTGCCAACATCACTAGCATGCACTTGTCTCACCCGGAGACGGCGACGACGACGCTGTATGCCGCCCCCATTGTCTTTGACCGCAACGCCCACAATGTACCCGCCATTGTCCGAGTCGCCGACGTTCTGTGGTGTGCTGCCGGCATATCTGGCCTGTATAGAGGCTCGGCAATCGCCCCGCCGACGTCGGTCTATTCCCTGCCGCTGGAGCTTGTCGACCGGGTCGGCGGTTGGGACTGCGACGCCGAAGCCATCGGGGAGGACTTACACATGTACCTCAAGTGCTTCTTTGCCCTCAATGGCAACCTCACGTGCCGCACCGTCCTAAGCCCTGTAAGCCAGAGCAACGTCACTGGCGGCGGCAAGGGCGGCATTCGAGGCACCATCGTGGACATGCAGGCCCGGTACAAGCAAGCTCTTCGGCACATGTGGGGTGCTCTCGACACCGGCTTCGCGCTGCGAAAAGTCGTCGAGATGTGGCAGGAACGCAAGCAAACGGCCAGGGCCTTTCGTCCTCTGCATCGGAGCCAGGGCGACAACTCGAACTGCTACTTCCCGGACAGCCAGCTCTCCGACGACAATCCCGAGCGTCCTCGCGAGAGCGGCGTATTCTCCGAGGTGACCCGGGACACGCTCAAGGAACCGCACTGGGAGCACATCTTCTACCTCTTCCACCGGCTATTCGAGGCGCACTTTCTGCCTGTACACATGACAATCTTGGTCCTGGCATCGGCTTTGTATGTCTGGGTGGCTGACGGCAAGGACGACCCCAGTAACCTGGGATGGGTTTTCTCTCTCTGCAACGTTCTCCGAACGCTGGGCTTCATGGAGGTGGCATGCTACCTATTCCTCTACGAAAGCTTCCACCGGGTATGCGTGACGACTCGCGAAAGGGAGATGACGGCGGCCGGGCTCGTCGACGGCATGTGCTTCTCCCACCGGTCGCTTAAGAAGAACTGGATTGACTACATCATGGTGCCCCTGGTGGCTCCACTGTATGGCGCAATTCCCTGCGCCCAGGCAGAGATATCGCACTTTTGGACCGTGGAGTTGGTATATACGGTCAGCAAGAAGGTGACACGGCAACGGGTGAGGCTATCTTCGGCCGACGACATGGCATAATAAGGCGGTGCGCATCGTCTTCTTCTCCCGCGGATCTTGATGAGAGCTAGTTGGATCTGTCGGCCGCGCATCTGCGATACACGAAACGAGCTTCGGACTTTGATTTTCCTCGGAACATTTTTGCCTATTGGAATGATTCTGCCCATTGGGAGGATAATGGATCTTTGGCTGGGCAGTGCGCACATTTTTCAGGCGGCACGCCTGTATATAGACGGTGGTTGGTGTTTGTTCGCGTGTATGAGTTGGCATGGCATCGGCATCCAAGCATTGTGAACAATTTGGCATCAGGGCTTAAATTTTTTTATTTTCGGCGTGGCAAGACCGGCGTTTGGGGCAAGACACCAGGACTGCATGTCGATTGCTGGTCAACTACATTCGCTTATACAGGAACGGAACGAGGAGACGACAGACGAGCAGGATCTTGACGCCACGAGGGCTTGCAAGCAACGATCCACGATGGGATAGACTGGAGTTGGGATGGGGGTGATGGCAAGGCGCAGCGCGAGGACGCCAGGCACGCGAGACACCCTTAATGTTAACTAATAATACGTAATATGGAAGAATGGCTCACGCAGCTACTTGCAATGGTTGCCGATGAGCCTTGAGGTGGATTCGAGAACGAACCTGATTGCTCCATGCGTTTACCCTTGGGCGTGTGCATGTGTCTGTTCCTTCGCTGCGCCTTCTGGCAAGGGGAAACTCGACCAAGCCACAGCATTCGTCACTCTGACTGTCGTGCCAACCAGCTCGGGACAAGACCAAAGGCCGCGTTGGCATATATGGCTCGTCCATGGCCCAAAGGAGCAGCCACTGCGCAGTGACGTACCGCTGACAAGGAGGGAGCAGCCAGTGCTTGCAGATTCCGTACTTGGTAAGTTAAGTCCTGTACCGTATTCTCTCGAGAAAGATGCGCGGTGCGACTGGCCTTGGCGCTGCGGCAACCTACTCAAACACGCAACTAGTAACTTACACGTATTTCTCGAGATACGGTAAATTCCCTGGTGCCTGGCAAGCTGGGTCACCTGGCACTTGCGGAGGCCAATGGGGTGGAGGTGGATCTCGCAGCCGGTGCTCACTTCCGAGCGGGTCCGGATGCTTAAACGGCCAGTGTCCAATGGAGACGGCGCAGGAGCAGTTCGGGGAAGAGACCAGGCCGACTCCAACAGCCGGGACACGGCGGGACGGAGTTTCGAACTGTGGAATAATTGATGGGTTGCGTATCCGGAGGAGATCGGCTACTTCTTCGCAGACGCCTTTAAAAGGCGAGCTTTGCCGTCTCACTCTGCCGTCTCACTCTACCCGTCGACGAGCAATCTCACTCAAAAGCCACTCCTGAAAGCTCCGTGTAGCCTGCCTGCCTTGTTCTTCGTCCCAGCACAACCTCCGCCATTGCGCCAGCAACGACCATGTCGAACCACGTCAAGATCGGCGTCTTCATCCCCAACGGCGCGCAGTTGCTCGACACGGCCTGCGTCGACGTGCTCGGCGTCATGTCCAAGGAATACCTCGCCGCCATCCCCTTTGTGCCCGCGCACGTCAAGGCCCTCGCGCCCGACGTGACCGTCCTGTACATCACCACGCCGGCGCAGGGCGGCGAAATCCAGCTCACGTCGGGCTTGGTCACCAAGGCCACGCATGACTACACCGAGGCCGAGGTGGCGCCGGGCAAGCTGGACATTGTGGTCGTGCCGGGGCCGGACCCGCAGGTCGAGCTCGACGCGGGCGGGCTCAAGTGGCTGCGCGAGCAGTCTGGGGCGCCTGGCGTGGACGTGCTGTGCATCTGCACGGGCATATTCGTCTGCGGCGCGGCCGGCATCGCGGATGGCAAGCAGGTGAGCGGCCCGAGGGGGCTGCAGGACATGATCCACAAGAGGTTTCCGGCCATCAAGCTCGTGGGCGACAAGCAACGATGGGTGCAGGACGGCAACTTTTGGTCTAGCGGTAAGCCTTTGTCCCCTTTCCTAGGTACGTCGGATGAGACGTATTGGATCAGTGGACTGAATCGTGGAATACCTACGCAGGCGGCGTCACAAACGGCAACGATCTCATGGCGGCGTACGCCCGCGCCAGCAGCAAGCACTGGCCGCCAGCGATTGTCGAGATTGGGTTGCAGTTGACCGAGGTTGGCGACAGGCCTCAATTCTACGGTGACAGTTCGAGTAAGTTTATGTTGGGGTTTGCCTGGCAGCTGCTGAGGGCGTGGTTTGCCAACTTTGGATCCGCTAACAGCAAGATCAAGGCGGGCTGATAACCCCCCTCTGAGCCCCCCTCCGAGGGGGCTGATTGCTGTGGCCATGGCGGGTTGAGGTTGCTGTCTACTCGTAATTGCTGTGTGGATGACGAGGGAGACGTAGAAGCAGGCACGGGGTATCACATTCCACTCTCGAAGCTTTAGTTATAGTCGTAATAAAAAGCCAAGCTGATGGTCTTGGGGGAAAAAAGAAACCAAAAAAAAAAGGTTTCTTCGCGCTTTGTATGTCCGTTCGTGCATCGGTCTACGAAGTACGAATACGGACCGAACCATTAGCGACCAACAGGAAAGGATGGAAACGACAGCGTCTCGCGGTGACTGCTGCCCCGTCCAGAGGCAAAGAATCTCCATTTTCTGCTGGGCTGCAGACTTGGCTCTCTTCCAGTTAGCCCTCACAAGAAGATAGTTCAATGATGGTCCGCGGGCCAGTCTCGTCGTCTCCAGGCCAATGCTCTTTTTCGCAGGTCGCTCGCTGAAGAATAATACATAGACGTTTAGACCCCTTGGACCCTCCCTGGCCTCCGTCCAAGTTGCCGTCCACTGCAGCTTCTCCACCCAGTGGACCCCGCCAGTGGCCCGTTGCTGAGACAGCGGCGGCCAGATCCCGATAAGCACCTTATCGCCGCCCGCCATTGGCCAGCGGTCCAAAAAGCGGAGGCCAGGCAGCCTCGTCGCCCCAGAAAACGGAAAGCGAAAGAAAAATTTCCATCAGACTGCAGTCCTGCTGGATCAGCCTTGATTTTCTCTTCCCGCCGTGCACCGAGAACCTCAACCTCAGACCTGCAACCTCGCACCGCAACGAATTTCTTCTCCTTCTTGCGCGTTTGCCAGCTTCAGCTCGCTTCAGCTCATCTCCGTCGAGAGTCTCATTCAATTGCGCCTTTCACCCCCCACAAGCAAGCAATCATGTCTGCTGTTCCCGGTCCCGTCTACGGGCTCGAGGTCCCGCCTGGCGAGATCTTGATCCCCGCCGCCATGGAGTTCCCTGCTTCTGTACGTGCTTCCTTTGCCATCGCTAATGGCGTCTTGTCCGTTCTGCCTTTGGCTTGTCCTGCGCCATTGGCCAGTCCCGCCGAGCGAGCGTCGCCCGCAATCCAGTTGAGCATCGAGTACTGACAAGAGTCGCCAACAGTTCCGCATCACCATGGCTGCTCTGGACCCTACTGAGGAGCCCGAGGCCGACGAGGAGGGCAACGTCCCCAGCGTTCCCCGCTCTACCCTGCGTCTGGTCAAGCGTGCCTTCCCCGGCCTCGACGAGGACGAGGACGATGAGGTTGACGATGAGTACATGAGGGCCCTGCTCGCCGCCTCCGACGACGACGACGACGAGGACGACGACGACGCTGAGCCCAACGGTGGCCCAAGCGACCCTGTCAAGGCCAAGAAGCAGAAGCAGGCTGCTGCCATCAAGAAGCTCCTCGAGGCTGCTCAGGCTGAGGAGGAGGACGATGACGACGAGGAGATGGAGGATGCCAAGCCCAACGGTGTCAAGAGCAAGGGCAAGGGTAAGGCCAAGGTCACCGAGGAGGATGACGACGAGGACGACGAGGAATGCGACGACTCTGAGTGCGACAGCGAGGAGGGCGGTGACCTCGAGAACTTCGTCGTTTGCACCCTGGACACTGAGAAGGTAAGGACCGCTCACGCCAGGCGTCAGCTTTGGAGCCAAAGATGCTAACAGCCAACCGCAGAACTACCAGCAGACTCTTGACATCACCGTCAACCACGGCGAGCAGGTCTTCTTCGTCGTCACTGGTACCCACACCGTCTATCTCACTGGCAATTATGTCATGGATGACGAGGAGGATGACAGCGAGGATGATGAGGACGACTACGACTTCTCTCCTGACGAGCTCGAGTATGGCTTGGGCGAGGACGTCAGCGATGACGAGAGCGATGAGCTCGACGACATCGAGAACCCTCGCGTTACCGAAGTCGACTCCGAGGAGGAGGTCCCAAAGCTGGTCGAGACCAAGAAGGGCAAGAACAAGCGCACGGCTGCGGAAGCCGAGAACCTTGACGACATGATCGCCAAGGCTGACGACTCCAAGCTGTCCAAGAAGCAGCAGAAGAAGCTCAAGAACAACAAGGGCGAGGCTGTTGCTGCCGAGGACGCCAAGAAGGACAAGAAGGTTCAGTTCGCCAAGAACCTCGAGCAGGGCCCTACTGGCTCTGCTGAGAAGGCTAAGCAGGCCGGCAAGGGCTCCGTCGGCGTCAAGGTTGTCCAAGGCGTGACCATTGACGACCGCACCATTGGAAACGGACGAACCGTCAAGAATGGCGACACCGTCGGCGTCAGATACATCGGCAAGCTGGCAAACGGACAGCAGTTCGACGGTAAGCAGCGTCTCCAGGCCTAAGCCGCGTCGTTCAGGTTACTGACTTGCAATTGCAGCCAACAAGAAGGGCAAGCCTTTCTCCTTCAAGGTCGGCAAGGGCCAGGTCATCAAGGGCTGGGACGTCGGCGTCGTCGGCATGTCCATTGGCGGCGAGCGACGCATGACCATCCCGGCACAGCTGGGCTACGGCTCTCGCGGCATGCCCGGCATCCCTGCCAACAGCCAGCTGACGTTCGATGTCAAGCTGCTGGAGATCAAGTGAGCGTGTAGGCTCTCGACCCGATGACGTGTTTCCTTTGTCAAAGAACATAATGGTGTATTGATACCCGGCTGCCACTCGCCCGACAATTCTGGCCGAGAGCTGGGTAGTGGCGTTGGTTCAGACTTCGGAATTCCATCCTTTGGCCATGCGATGCTGAGCAGTCTTGGACCCGCAGCCCCCGAGCGTCTGTGTCTGCTCTCAGGACGCAGAATGCAAGATGCAGTTGGTTAGAGAGGGGATGACGAGACGAGAAATTGCATTGCATGGATTGGCGTATATAGAGTCTGCTCTCTCTGTAACATCTCTTCCCGAAACTAGCAGACAGTTAGTTGAGGGGTCCTTTTTAGGCGTCCCGAATAAAAGTTGTGTTTACCGGATGTATCATGATGTCCCAGTGCGAGTAGCCATGCTTTGAAGAAGTGCCTCCACCAGCACTTCCCAAACGCTGTCCTTGCAAGGCAAGAGATGCGCTGACGCGTGGCTAACACTGAACGAATGGCCTGCGGAAGGATCTGCTCTGGTCTTTCCTCGTCTCTGGGAGCAGCAATCCGCCATCGCCTTGTCTCTGGTGTCCTCTGGTGTCCTCTGCCCTTCTCCTCATCCACGGGCATCCAGCTTCAGGCACACCACCCGTGTGCATGCTTATGACATCGCCTTTCCTTTATTTGGATATCAACATCTCAGTCGTCCGCTTACAGTCGGGGCACTCATGCTGCGGACGTCGATCGTTTCGACTGCTGGCTGAGCAAGATGCGCCCGGGTCTGCTCACCAAGCGAAGCTGTCCAGTGCTGGAGCCGACGCCCGTCATTGCAGCAAACGTGACATCGCCGCTTCAAGCCGCTGACAGAGAGGATCCCCTTGATGGAAATATATTGAAGATTGGCCATGGCGGCTCCAGCGTCTGGTCCGAGATCCGGGGAGCCATCAGGGCCATTGGGCGAACCAGCCGCACCGGTAAGTGGCATCCACATTTCCTAGCAAAAGGGTGACCTTTGACTCAATTTCCTATAGAATCAGAAAGCTCTACTGTTCTCGAATGGACCCCTGGCGAAAATCGTCCGGCGACAGACAAAGGAAAGGGCATTGCTGGCGATGGATACGGCGACAGTCGGCCGCCGACGCCACGCAAGGGCAAAGGGATCACACCCAGAGATCTGGTCAAGAAGCTGGGCTTTGGCTCGGGCCTCGATTCAAGCACCACGGTCGTGCTGCGCGGCTCTCCATTGAAGAGACGAACGTCGCTCCAGGCTCTCGCCAGCGTTTGCTCCGGCCGTTCGAGTGAGCCTGGAAGCTCCGTGTCGTCGGACAGGAGCAGCAAGATGTCAACCATGGGAAACGATTCCACGCGCAAGACTTCGGTTGATTCCCGATTCTCGGATTCAACATCGATGAAGGACAGTCTCAAGAGGCGTCACAGCCGCAGGCATCCGTGGTCCAAGTCCAGCCCTGACGGAGGCACCTTGCAGACCATCGACGAGGGGGCTTTCCAGGCACAGCCGACAGTCTTGACCGTCGAAAGGGCAGCCGCCGCCAAGATATATCTAGAAACACACTTCAATGAGCTGCTGAACAAGCCGAGCGCTCGAAAATTGAGACGCCAGTACCTAGAGTCCCAGCTCTACTACAGCCCGCATCTGACCACGGACCAAAAAGAAGCCATACGCCTGTCATTTTACCAGCAAGAGACATGCCATGTCCGAGAAACACGAGTGCTTCGGGCACAATCGCTAACGTCTTTACAAGGGAAGAACTCTGCCCCTCACACCAACAGGTACGAGTCGCTGAAGGTCCTGGGCAGGGGCAGTTTCGGTGTGGTGAGACTGGTACGCGAAAAGTCCGAGTCAGAGCACGTCTATCCGAAACAAGTCTTCGCGATGAAGGTGATACGGAAATCAGACATGCTTCGCAGCAGCCAAGAGGGCCATCTTCGTGCGGAGAGAGACTTCCTTGTAGCCTCTGAGGGGTCGAGTTGGTGCGTCCTCGACACTTTTGGAACAGTAGCAGCGCAGGCTGATACTTTGCAGGATTGTTCCCCTGGTTGCCAGCTTCCAGGATCCAACGAGCCTTTATCTGGTGATGGAGTACATGCCCGGCGGCGACTTCCTGGGTCTGCTGATCCGCGAAAACATTCTGCATGAGTCTGTCGCTCGTTTCTACATTGCAGAGATGACGCTTGCCGTTGAGGAGGCTCACCGGCTGAAGTTTATCCACCGCGACATCAAGCCGGACAATTTCCTCATCTCGGCCTCTGGCCACCTCAAGATCTCGGATTTCGGGCTTGCCTTTGATGGCCACTGGTCTCACGACGCTTCATACTACAACTGCCAACGGTATTCTCTGCTGCAGAGGCTAGGGATCGGCATCGATGGCGACGCAGACGACCAAAAGAAGTGTGAAAACATCTCCACACAGCTGCCATGGCTTCAGTCAATGAAGGAAGTCCTGGAGCGACACGAGAAGCAGGACGAGCCCAGCAAGGACGATTTGCCGCGCCTCCTTGGCTGGAGGAACAGGTGCGGCAATCGTGCCACGGCCAACTCGGTAGTTGGGACCAGCCAGTACATGGCGCCTGAAGTCATCAAGGCGTGCAGGGGCTCCGAATACGACGGGAGATGCGATTAGTGGAGCATTGGCATCATTCTGTACGAATGTCTCTATGGCCATACGCCTTTCTTCGCAGAAGATGGTCGAAAGCAGACCAAGAACAACATTCTGGTAAGTTTCCATCGTGGAGAAACTCTGGTCTTCATGCCGGGCTGACGGATATGCAAAGGATCACAAGAGGCTCTTCTCCTTTCCGCACAGGCCGCTCGTGAGCGACAAGTGCAAGGACTTGATTTACCGCTTGATCCAGGACAAGGAGATACGGCTGTGCTCTAAACGATATCAGATGAAGGACCGTGGTCTGGCTGATCCGAGACGGTCCACCGATTTCTTTGGCCGATTTGTCTTCCCCGACGATGCTGAGGATATCAAGGCGCACCGGTGGTTCAAGAACTTTCCCTGGGACCGCATTCACACAATCATCCCACCGTTCATCCCACACATTACCAGCATCGAAGACACGCATTACTTTGACGAGTCGGAGCCAATCGAGGACTTCTCAGCCTCATCACCCTCGACGGTCGATGTCACGCCGGACGATGTCAGGACGATCCTGCACGAGTTCCGAACCTACGTACAAAATATCGCCGTAGATCTCATCTCGGCGCCGTACGACTCGGCGAGACTGCGCAGCGCCGACCACAGAATCGACTCTGTCTTCAAGCTCACCGTGAGCGAGAGGAAGGTGCTGAAGCACTTCATCAGGATGTACGGGCGGAAAGAGCGCAAGCGTCCGAGGGATATCCTATTGCGGGACGAGAACACCAAGGACGTGGTCATGGACGTGAGGAGGGAGACGGCGTTCATGGGATACGCCTGGAGGCGGATGAGGCCGGGAGGCTACATGACGCCGAAGTGGACGGCCTGAAGCAGGTCTGCCCATGACGCTGGATCATTGCTTTAGATAGCGGACCATGGGTTGGTTAGGTAGGTGTCGTTGGGCGCAGCGGTTTCAGCCCCTTGCTGCTTGCGAGTGGGGGACAGGAGAGAGATAGAAGTAGAGAAAAAGGCGCACGGAGAACAGAATTAGACGGCATTATACATTATGATAGACTTTGTCCTCTACCATGCTATCTGAGTGCTGCGCTTATTTTACACACGGCTCCGTATGGTGCCCTCCGAGAGTCTAGCCCGCGGCTTCGGTCCATGTACGTTCACGGGTGTTTTTTCAGCGACGCTTGCTTTGCAACTCTCCCTTCTGCTTTGTCTCCCTCCCGGTAGCAGCCACGGCAGCTTCTCTTGCGTTCTGAATCTCCCACTCAAACTCCTTGAGCCTGCGAATCTCCCCCGAGAAGAACAGCAGGGCGAGCAGGCCTTCGACGACACCGGCGGCCAGCCCGAGGCTGGCGAGGAGCATGAGCAAGAAGGAGACGAAGTTGCGGGGGCTGAACCACACGGCGACGAGGCAGCCGATCCAGGCAGCGAGGGCGGCGTAAAAGGTGGCGAAGCGGCGGCGGCGCTGGCCGCGCTCGCGGACGGTGTACCTGTGCGTCATGTCGAGGATTTCATCGTAGTCGGCGACGGGGATTGCGCCGGCGTCGTCGTAGTCGAAGTCTTGGGAGGAGCGGAGCTGGGCGTCAAAGTCAGCGGGCGTGTCCTCCCCCGCGGCGGTGGTCACGTTCGTGGAGGTGGATAAGGTGTGCAGCTTGAGGGTGGCGTAGACGGCAAAGTGGTCAGACAGGGAGACGTGGAGGTCGTGGTGGCGCTCCGTGAGGGCGACAGAGGCAGACTCGACGACCCAGCCGCGGCCAGAGGAGACGTCGCCGTTCGAGGCAAAGATGTAGTCAAGCCGCTTGCCGTTCGGGTCCTCGGCCTCGGGGTCCACGGGGCAGAATTTGCCAGCGCGCAGCTTGTTCTGCCGGTTCTTGGTCCAGCGCCACGTGTTGTACAGGCCATCACTGGTGGCGCCGTTCTCACGGAGGTTGAACTCGGCGGTGGGCATGGGGAGGCCGCGGGCCATCTCCTCGGGGTAATCCGCGGGGCCAATGGAGCTGTGCGGGTGGAGGACGCGCCAGACGTCGCGGACGGGGGAGCGGGCGGTGATGATGCGGTGGGCGAGGGAGCAGGGGAACATGTTGAAGTCGCCGAGGGCGAGGACGAGACGGCCGCGCTGGGAGGCGGCGCGGAGGAGCTTGGCGATTTCCCAGGACTGGGCGTGGCGGTGGCAGAGGTAGGAGTCTTCGGGGCCGCTCTCGTAGGGGGCATGAGTCTGGATTGTTAGCATGACGGCATTCGCTATCAACGTGGGGGAACCTCAAGTATAAGACGTCCCGGACTCACATGAGTGTTGAAAACCTCAACCACATCCCCCTGCCCCGGCCCAATCCTCAGCGTCGCACACGCCACGCCCTTGCCGACATACCAATCGCCCCTCCAAAAGGCCGTCGGGCGTCCGTTCAGCGGATACGGCACCATGGAGCTCTCCTCGATGGGCCAGCGGCTGAGGATGGCGAGGCCGCCGCCGAACGCGCCGCTGTGGTAGAACTTGGCATGGGGCAGGATGTCGCGGACGGCGTCGCGGATGGCGTGGTAGTCGTCCTGGACCCAGCACTCCTGCAGGCAGACGACGTCCGGCGGCGGGCTCAGCGCGGCGATCTGGCGGCCGATCTCGAGGAGGCGCGGGGTGCGGAGGGTCGAGATGTGCAGCAGGCCCCAGCAGTTGAGGGTGAGGAGGTTGAGCTCTGTGGGAGAGTCGTTGGCCTGACGGTGTCGGTATTGGCCGCCCAGCTCATGGCCGTTGGCATCATCGCGAGATGCTGCCATGGCTGATACGTGGTGGGTGATGAGTCTACGGGTGTGGTGTTGAAGCTGAGTTGAGGTTGAGGTTGCCGACTGGGAAGTTGCGATGTGAGATGAGGTGACACGTGACAGACCGCTTTGAGCTCCAGAGAAGAATATGTGAGCCGATGCGCGATGGTATACAGCATCAACTTCCCCGGGACCTTAAAAAATTGCGTCTGGAAAATAGTTAATGTTGTGATGGCGGTTGTTGAGTAAACGTACTTGGTACGTGTGTTGAAAAGTATAGGGGCTTCTCAGACGACGACTTGAAGGGATGCAGAGCGGGAGCTCAAGCTCTCTCGGCTGACAACGGCTATACTCTCGGTATTGGTATACGTAACAACGAAGTCGTGCAAGGAGATACACAGCTAAGCCACCTTGATGAAGCTCAATAACAACCCCTAGCAAGCTTGGATTAATTGTTCAGGCATCAGCAAACCGACGTCGAGGTGAGAGTTGTAGAAAGGGAGAGAGGTCCAGGGTAAGCTCCGCTCCAGCCGACCCGCCCGTCAAGCGTCGAGGTGTCCCGAGCTGGACTAGCTTACCCTAGACCCAAAAGCGTCCAGCCGCCCGCTCCGTTGCCGGACCGTACCAGCATTCGGCGAGACAGGCAGGGATCATGGTGCCAGATGTAGAACGATCTGCTGGCATCAAGATGACGGGCAGCTGGGGGTTTAATTATCGCTCACCTGCCGTGTCCTGGCTGTGAGCCGCTGTACGTACGAGTACATTACATAGCCCTCTCGAGTCTCGACCGCCTGGACCACCGGATGCGTGAGGGACTTACAGTACATACATACCCCGAGGTAGCCAAAGCATCGTCGCCACGCTGGAGACGGATGACGGAGGAGGAGAGACCCCTTGCGTGCCCCGCCACCCGCCCGGCCCCCGCGACACCAGGATCCATCGAGCAGCTTGGCCGAGCCCATAGCCGTTATCGCAGGCCCCGGAACGGACTGCGGTTTGCCCAGCTGTTGGCCCCTTTGCAAATCCCATGGGCCTTTGGGTTTCCATAAAAGGGTCCCATCTCCGGCTCCGTAGTGATATATTGAGGATTTGCCATGCTCCCTCCATTCTCATACAAACATACATTTGTGCCCTCGAGACCGTCCTAGGACATTTGGAGCTTCAGCGTTGCCGCATTTTTCTCGCCCGGACCGTTCGGCTCCCCCTTCCCGTTCCGCTCCCGGCTCCCGTATACAGAACACAACCGCGCCCTCAGAGCCCGAGGCTCAGACGCACAGCTGCAAATGAACCACATCATAAAACAGACCATGGCTTCCCAAGAGTTTGTCCAAGTCGCCACCCTCGACTTCAAGCCCTCCCTCCAGCCCGACCCGGCTCACCCCCCGGTCTCCTTCGCCGATGTCTCCGCCCAGCTCCAGGCCGTCCCCGGCGTCAAGGCAATCTACCTCGGCCAGCAGATGGAGCGCCCCTCGACCTGGACCTGGGCCGTCCGCTGGGCCTCGGCCGCCGCCCTCGACGCCTTCCTCGCCTCCCCGAGCTTCACCGGCTGGCTCGCCGAGTTCCGCGCCGTCACCGACTCCTACATCTTCTCCAAGGCCCTGCTGCGCGGCGACGTCGGCGCGGCGCTGAATGCCCCCTGCACCGAGGTCTTTACCGCCTACGGCACCGCCGATAGCTTCCTCGAGGCCCGCATGAGGCCCTTTGCCGCCAACGTCGACGGTGGGCGCCTGCCGGGCTTTCACGGCTCTGCCTTCGGCCAGTTCGAGATCCTGGCGCAGGATGGCGTCACTGCGCCCGACGGCAACACCGTGAGCATGATCCTGGGCTGGGACACCAAGGAGGCGCACTTGGCGCAGAGGGGCGACGGCAAACGTGAGTTTCGAGCAATGTCCTCCTGTCCAGTTGTCGAGGGTGGCACGGTGCTCACACATCTCCAGTCATCGATAGAAACATCCACTACGTCGGAGACGACCGCCAATCCGTCGACATGGTAAGCTGCAGAGCCCTATCAAGTCGTACGAATACCTTGTGCGAGAACCCATGCGGCTGACACCTCACGTGCCTCAGTACCACGTCAAACTGACCAAACTGTGACCTCCCTGTATCGCCGGGGCCCTACCAATCAATATCGATACTTAGCCTGGAGTTGGTGGAAGACCACATCTTGGGACGCCGTGTTGCAACGACATGGCCATTCTGTATTACCCCACGGGCACTTGCCCTCTTGGATAGATACGTCAAATCGTCTTGGACAGCAAGCCATTCATGCAACAGGTGATGCACTCCCCCTGAGTCGTCGTTTGCTGTCCGTCGTTTGGAAGAGGCAATCAACTCTCGCCGGAGACACCTCACGCACATGCACACACCGGCTTCACGGAATACTGCAGCGGCAACTCTGGGAGAACCATGTGTGCTATTAGAACAAGTACCTTTGCAGTTCCTTTCCTTTGACTGCCCAAATGACCATTCCCCTGTAAAAACGAAAACAAAGCAACAAACTTCGTCAGATCCGGCCTGTCCCATCGAACAGAAAATCACCTCGAGTTTCCACCACCGCCCGACTGCCTCATGCAAGACTGTCATGTCAGTATTCTGTGTACACCTCGGGGTCCGCTCGGCTGAGCGTGGGCTGAATCGTCGTCGTCAATCAGACTCAAGGCCGAAGTCGTCTCACGTTGTCGTTACGTGAGTTGCCGTAACCATGGCATATCCGCCATCCCATTCCCTTGCCCTCGAATTCGATTACTCAAACATGCACACTGGTTCTCCCTCACCAAATGTCTCCTCCCGCGAGATTCGTCGTAGCTTCATCGTAGCTTCATCGTAGCTTCGTCGTAGCGGCAAGACGTCGTCAACGCTTGCGGCCGCCTAAACTCGATGCTTCTCGGATTCTGCAGCGAGGTACACGTTAGAGCTCGTTCATTCATTGGGCGATTCGTCATCGTCCTTACCCAGACGGGAGTACAACAGGTACAAAGCCATCCGGTTGCATTCCTCAGTTCCAGTAACCGTGACCAGACGCTCGTTGCTGTTGTCCTGCGGCTCGTTAATCTTGATCACGCTGCCACTGAGCTGTCGGATCTCGTTGATCTTCTGGCCCCCCTTGCCAATGATGGCGCCAACCATATCGTTCGGGATAAAGATCTGCTGAGTGATGGGACCACCGGGCATACCAGCATGCATGGCCTGGCCTTGCGGTCCTCCATGCGGCTGCGGGCCACCGTGATGGGGTAGGTGCGGCTGGACATGAGGGCCGGCACCGTAAGCCGCCGGCTGCGCGCCGTAGTGAATGGGCATGGCCGGGTTGGGCTGGGCAGCTCCATGAGCGTACTGCTGCTGGTAGGGAGCAGGCGGCATGTGCTGTGGGCCGCCGCGTCGATCCTGGTGTCGGCCATAGTGGTCCGCGCGACCAAAGAGGCCACCGGCTGGCTGAGGAGAGTAGGGCACAACCTGCATGCCACCGGGGATGGCGCCGGCAGGGGCACCGCTGCGGGTGGCGTACGCCGAGGCGGCTGGGCCACCGAATCGCTCGTTGAGCTGCTCGAGCAAGGTGCTACCGACGTAGTACGTTGCAATGTGGACGGCGTCCGCAACTCCCATAACCACCAGCGACCGTTCGCTAGACATCGGCAGGCAAGAATCGGAAGCGTTGAGCCGGGCACCCGAAGCATCCTGGATCTCCTTGATGCGGGCGCCACCCTTACCAATGATGGAACCGATAAGGAGGTGAGGGATCAGGAGGCGGAGTGGGTACGTCTTGGACGCTGTGGTAGACTTCTCATTGAGCGGCTCGTTGTTCAGAGTTCGAATGATCAGGCCGAAGGCCTACGCGTTTTGGTTAGCAACTGATGCGAGCTTGAAACAAAGTTGGGGGGCAGCGTGGACATGCCTTGGCAACGGCATCGACAATGCCGCTGACAGTCAGGATTCGCTCAACGGCGCCCTTCTGATAGTCGCTCACGGTGCACTTAGCGCCGGACATCTTGCGGATATTCGAGACATTCTCGCCGCCCTTGCCAATAATAGTGGCGGCCTCGGGGCTCGAGATGACGGCGCGGATGTGGATCCAGGCAGTCTCGTCGTTGGTCGCAGCAGAGCTCACAGCTGGCTCGATGTTGGCAGGCACCGCAGGAGCAACAGCGGTCGCCGCGGTGGCGGTGGCAGTGGTCGTGGGAGCAGCGGCATCAGCCTGCTCCGACTGGACGCCGTTGGCGTTTTCGCTGGCGTCCTGGCCAGGGGTTTCGATGGCAGTCTCAGGAGCCTCGGCCTCGTCTTCGTTCTTGATGACCTTGTCGAGCGCAGGGCGCTTAGCATCGGGCTGGTCGGTCGCGCGAGAGGGCGACGAAGCCTCCTCAAGAGGGCGCTTGGCCGACTGAGTGGGCTGCGGGGGCGACGCAGACATTTTGGCGTCAGGTACGATTTCACAACGAGTCGTGTGAAGAGATGGGTGGGAGTTGGTTGAAAGGAGAGATGATCAAGATCTCTTATATTCTCGACTTATCTACACTCAGTGGATTTCCGAAGGAAAACGTGCTGGTGTAGTGACGAGGTCGGTGGGATCGACTTTTCTCTGCAGTGCGCGTGAAGTGACTTGACTGGTGTCGCGACGACGCGGGTCAAGGTAGTAAACAGAGGACGGGCTGAGGTGCGCGACGATGTGTGGAACTCCAAGGGAATCCTTTTCTCCCGCTCAGGCGCTGCAGCACTTGATCTGTAGACGTGGGCGTCGACGTGTGCCAGGGCTTTCCTTTTGGTGATCTCCCAGGTGGTGGATGGAAGGTGAGAGAGGTGCGAGGATGGAGGTTGCGGAGGCTGGCAGTGCAGGCAGAGGACGTGATGCGGTCGTGACTGGGGTTGCAGGCTCTTGAAAACAGGAGAGGAGGAGGTAAGCGGCAGGAAGAGAGGTTAAGTTCTCGGCTCGAAAGCAAACCTTGGCTGTTCTTTTTTTCGTTGTTGGCTACGCTGCAGGTGCAACCAGCTGGGCACTTGGCGTCGGGAAAGGCAGCAGAAGTCCGCGGGTGTGCAGCTGGCAGGCGACCACAGGCCGACGAAAAGTGCAAGGGGACTTGTTGGGTTCCTTGACCTGGTCTGGCGCTCGACGCGGAACGAGAGAGACGATGCGGAGATGCGGCGACAGTGAGGGTAATAAAGCCGGGGAGAGAAGAGGCGCGACCTCAAACGGGTCGGAGGAGATGGAGAGCGAGTGCGACGAGATGGGATGCCTCGTGGCCCAACGAGAAAACGGTGGTAATCGCTGGTCAGGAGGCGCGTCGCGAAGGTGTTTGGGGAGAGGTTCGGTGGAGGTGCCATGAAACCAGGAAGTTGCGGTTATGCCCACTGTGCACCTGCGTCACGTGCCCCGCCTCGGTGGGTGATTCACTGCGCCAGAAAAGTCGGCACCCGCCAGCGGGCACGTTGCAGCGCACTGTGCACTGCTCTTTGTCGGGGGATTGAAACTGCCTGCGCATTGCCATGCCGACGGTGTGATTGCCCGTTGATACTCGTACGGATTTCACTTGCAGCCAAGCTAGGTACAGAGCACCGCACAGTGCATGGACTCATTTTTACCCAGCAGAGCCGCCGTCGTGCTGAGGGAGGCCTGGTGGCCCAAGTCCACTGAGACGCACAACTGGCAGCCACGGCGGCTCTTCGGCTCCCAGTCGTGTGAGACCTGGAGGCTCAACCACCAGCCTCAGGCATCCCGCCCCCTGCTCGGCTATTGCAACCATATAATCATCCCAGGTTCGCATGCAGCTATTCCCAAGGATAGCTGTCTATCTGCTGCGAAGCGAGTAACTGCATCGTCCAATTATCCACTGCGCATGGGCGCGCTTCCCACTCTTAAACGCGGCCTTCAGACGAGAAACAAGGGACGCGCCGCTGTGGATCTGACTGAACCCTTCATCAACCCCTGGGGAGAGCTTGTCAAGCGTGCAACGCGCCCGCGCCCGCGCCTCGCTACACGATGGACGACAGATCGCGCAGTTCCGAGGCGCAGGTCTATTCCGCCAATTTGGAGTACACGTTGAAGGAGCTCCAACGAAAAGTCCGCGAACATGAGGCGGAGCTCGAAAAGGTGAGCGACCGACGCGTCGCGAAGTACAAGCTGCGAACTTGATGGCTGACTTCAAACGTATCAGATACGGTCCACCCAGGAGGAGACCCCTCTGCCTCCCGAGGGGCAGGCGAGCGTCATCAAGTCGGCCCTGGAAGACGTGACCAACTCTGAACCCTTCTTGCCTTTCCCGGGGTCCATTCTCCCGGCCCTGGTGGCCCTGCGCAAGACTCACCAAACCATTGCGGAATCCAACGCCTATCTCGCCTCGCAGAGCTCCGAGAATGAGCGAGCCAAGAGGCAGCTGGAGTCTGACCGCGCCAACCTGAAGGACCAGCAGCTGCTGACGGATGCGCTCAACGCCAGGATCCAGTCCCTGCGGGAGGAGCTGGACTCGCAGGCCGAGCTGCGGCCCGAGGACGGCGCCAAGAAGCGGGTAGAGCAGCTGAGGGCGAAGAAGAAGAACTATGACAAGGAGACGTCCAAGTTGATGAAGTCCCTGCTTGGCTTCATCGACATCCACCTGGCAGCCATGCTGGCCGCGGAGGAGCTCGGCGGCCCCGTCGTCGGAGACGTCATGGACCTTGACCCCGAAGACCTGGCCGCTGGCTTCAACGCCCAAGGCAAGCTGAAGAAGGCCAAAGACGGCGTGAACCAAGATAGGCGACAGCGTCGCATAGATGACATCTGGGGCACGGGCGAGGAGCAGGCGGGGCAGGGGGAGGCGGGCGACGAAGTCACGGCGGCGGGCAGAGAGATGCGACAGCTGACGGAGGATCTCCTGAACACGCTCATCGAGGCCAAGGGGGACAACTCGGCATCGTATGTGATGCTGGCGCGGGAATCAGCGGCGGCCAGGTTCCTGGTCAGGTCCAAGGTGGCACAGTTCCATCCCAAGGACGCGACGAGGCTTAGGCTCGTTGACTTTGGCAGAGAGCTGGAGAACTAAGTGGAGGAATTCCCAACACATGGCCGCCATGTGCAGTGCCTTTCTGTCTCGCAATGTGTGACTGTGATGGCACGTGCTGCCCCATTTCCACAGTTGTGAGCAAACTAGCATGCCAAGAAGCAGTCGGTACTCGACGTGCTCCGTTGTGATATTGTGGCACACGCCGACGCTATGATGACATCGATGCTACATCAAAAGCATAGATGCAAGAAAGATCGGAGTAACCTGGGGGCTACATTACCAACCCAAATCTTGGATAGCCTGTCTTCTTTGAGTGTCCATGCCTTCCTCTGGCTCCCACTTGTCAGCCAGCTCGCTCTCCTCGGGGTGCTTCCGCAGCCAGTTTTCCACCTGAACCTGGCTGGCCATGGTGACGCGGAAAAACGACGGCACCTCCTTCTTGCCGCTGAGTTGGTGGTAGACGAAGCACGTCTCCCACCAGGCATCGGCCTTGACTTGATGCCGCATGTGGCATCCTGGGCACTTCCTAAACTCCATCTCGGACTGGTTCCGGCTTTCGGGCCGCTGGCTCTGGTTGTCTGCCGCCGACTGGCTCCGGCTCTCCAGCGACCATTTCTGGCTATCCTTTGGCCTCCAGCTCCTCTCCAACTCCCGTTTCTGGCTATGAGTCGGCGGTTTCTGTCCAACGCCATTTGTGATGCGAGTGCTCGGGGACTGCGTCTTCTCCCGCATCAGCATGGCTCGGAAGTCGCCCGCGAGCTCAGGGACACGCGGAGGGTTGATGCCACGGCTCGGAAGCCGTTCGCACCACCTGTCGGAAAAGGATTCGCTACGCTTTGAGACTGCCTCGGCCGGATGTTCCCCCTTAGCTTTCTGAGCTTAGACTGCGGCGTGGCCGTGCTCTGATCCGTGATGCAATCCCTCCAAGTGCCCGAGCAGGTCGCGTAGATTGCTATATTGAGCTGACTGAGCCTCTCCATCACTTTGGTGTAGTCGGCTAGCCTGATGGAATACTCCTGGCGGTCGACGCGATAGCGCTCCTGGTACATGGCGTACTCGGTGTTGAGGAATTCTCTGTCGAACTTGTACTCTTGGAACCGGACTTGGAAGTCCTCGATTGTCTCGTAGGCCCGTCTTTTAGGGAATTCCTTGATGACAGGGGGTGCGGGCAGGTCTGGTCTCACGGGCTTCTCAAGCAGCTCCGTCGCGTCCGGGTTGACGTAGTCCCAAACGCCCCACGCCCTCGAGAAGCCCTCGATCTCCCGGGACCATCGTTCCCAATCGGTGGGGTTGCGGAGGAAGGTGAGGTACTCGAAGATGTCCTCCGACGGCGACCCGTCGTTGTATGCCCTTCGGTCCGCCATGGGTAAGGAAGTTAATAGGATTCAGAGCACATGAGCAGGCGCATTTGGGCGGGGTCCTTGCGAGCTGCGACTTGAGGTGGCGGCAGACGGTGGATCCAACTGGTGAGTATTGATGAGATATGGCTTTTAAACGATCCAGATAGGGAACAAATCGAGGGCCCAAGACCTGGGAAAATCTTTTGTTGTAAAGCTCCAACGAAGCGCATGAGATGGAAGTTAAAGGTAATTTAAAGCTGCCAGGGGGGGTTCTTTTTTTTGCGGGCCGACCTATAACGGATAGAGTCTGGGGCGACAGCAAAACGCCTAGACCTCTTCGCATCGGCCAATTGGAAACTCCTCGAGTTTACGGATACATTCGGAGTAGAGGCTTCGCGTCTGATTGCCTGAATGCTATCGAGTACTCCGTACACTCGTATCGAATCAAGTATTCGTTGTTTTGCATTCAAAGTATGTACAAGTTGCATATGACAGGAAGACCGGCCCCTAAGACCATATCCGGGGCCCTTGCTGGCCGTAAGGTGATCGATCGAAATCGGCCCTCGACAGCGACTACAGGGCAGACTCGCGAGAGGCGTCCGGTTGCAGCGGCGTTAGGGACGTGATGGCCCCTGTGATGCGGTGGACTGCCTGGCAGCCCGGGCATTCCCGGGCGTTGGACTTTGTTTGGGCCGGTTTGGCCCCTTTGGCCATTTCGGCCGGTGGTGGCGATTGAAGCGATGGGAGTGATGGCGGTTGGGCCGACAGAGTTGGCGGACCGAAAATCTTAATCTTCAATGAAATCATGAAGAAGTGACTCTATGGCTTGGTCTAGAAGCAGACTTTGTGTAAAGTCCTGGATGAGATCTTTGAACGACACCCCGCGACCTCTCTCTCTCCAGAATCGGCAGAATTCTTCATGGATGACTGCGGGCGCTTTCCAAGGAAAAGAAGTTGCGTGAATCTGGAATCATTGTTTGCTGGTCTCCTCTAAATCGAGGCAGTGGTCCCATAGCTCCGATACTTCGTTCGCCCATGCAATCCAACCCCGATCACCCTTGCATTCGAGTTTGGTTGTAATTTTTGCAACATTAGGATCCGGAATGCCAGTTATTGGAGAATCCTGGTGGTTCGGTTCTGTGAGACGCGTCTCTAGCTTCATGAGCTTTAGTCGCGGCGTCGCTGCGTCGGCACCCAATAGTAGAGACCTCCATTCGTGGGTGACACTTGAGTAGATTGCCCTGTCCAGCTGATTCATCTCCTCCTTGGCCGTAGCGTGCTCAACGAGCAGCTTGATGGAGTACTCGAGGCAGTCGATGCGGCAGCGGTCTTGGTTGATGGTGTACTCGCGGTTGACGAGCTCCAGCTGGAGCCTGTGTTGCAGTAGACGAAGGCTATACCCGTCATCCGTCTGATTCTGCTCTCTCTTCGCAATGCTCTCGACGGCAGGAAGCTTCGGCACGGCGGGACGGGTAGGCGGCCCGAGTCGTTTGGTCCGTTTGGATCAACGCAGTCCCATATCCCCCATAGCTCGCGAGCCCCTCCATCCCCTGGTACCAAGGTTTCCAGTCAGAGCGATCCACGAGGACAGGGACATGCTGCAGGAGATCCCTCGCCGGGGACGTGTCGTCGTCCTAGCGCAAGTCCTCCAGAAGGTCTGAGATGGTTGGCCCTTTGCAGGCGTTTCCGAGGGGTAGCTGGCATCGCCTCGGTCCGAGCGTGGCAACTTCAGAAGCTCGAAATGCTAGCAAATCGGGATTCCAATTGGCGCTGGATGAATGAGATATGATGTCAATCCGCTCAGCGAATTCAATTGAAAAGATCTGACTGGACTTGCGTTGGAAAAGGCAGAAGTGATGGAATGCGGCGTTCTACTTCGTACACGTTTGAGCTACCAGGGCTGCAGGGGTAGCTCCTTGGGTGCATGCAGGCTTGGCAGGGTCCTAAGTACGAGGTACGCCCCCACTATCAGGGCCGCCAGGCCATTGGCCAATTGGCAGCCCCTCCACGTCCCCAGCCCGCGTGGCAGTCGCGCGTCGCGTCACCCAGCACTTTCCTTGATAAAGGCGTATCCCTCCAGCTTCACTTCAAACCTCCAACTCCCACTGCCGAACAATCTTGACCCTCTTCCTTTGTCCTCGCTCTTCAGCTCCAGGTAACAATGACCGCCGCCGCCGAAACCACCAACAATACCGCTGCCTGCCCGCCAGCGAAGCGCGTCAAGACCACCGACGATAGCATGGACGCCGTTCCCGCGCTGCAGGTCAAGAAGCTCTCCGACAAGGCCCGCCTGCCCACGCGCGGCAGCGCCTTCGCCGCTGGCTACGACGTCTACGCCGCGCGGGACACCACCGTGCCCGCCAGGGGCAAGGTGCTCGTCGACACGGACATTAGCATCGCCGTTCCCGCAGGGACCTGTAAGTTGCATCGTCACAGTGGATGGCAGTACGGGGCAAAAGCTGACACAAACATGTGCCCAGACGGCCGCATCGCCCCCCGCTCCGGCCTCGCCTCCAAGCACTTCATCGACACTGGCGCCGGCGTCATCGACGCCGACTACCGCGGCCAGGTCAAGGTGCTGCTCTTCAACCACGCCGACACCGACTACGCCATCAAGGAGGGCGACCGCATCGCCCAGCTCATCCTCGAGCGCATCGTCACCCCTGACGTCGTCGAGGTCCAGGAGCTTGAAGAGAGCGTCCGCGGCGCCGGCGGCTTCGGCAGCACCGGCAAGCAATGAAGCACGGCTGCTGTGCTGGCGTGACCACTAGACGGGGTCCGATTTCTAACGACATTTATGACTTTGGGTCGAGTTCAGTCTAGACTATGGGCTTGAGAATGAGACGGTGCCAGGGATAGAATCAATATCAAGACGCAAATAAGCGACAAACCAAAATGAAGCGTGTTCACATGCCCCATGACGAGAATCGATGCAGAGACTAGCGCATTCGATGCTATCTCTATAGATGTCGCTCTTCTACTGTGTTTACCTTCTCTTCTATGCTCTTTTTGTCTCTATATCGCTTTCGCCTTGAATTCCACCGCCGGAGTCCTCAGGCAGTCCAGGTTCCGCACCAACTGCAGCTCGGCTGCCTTGGTCTTGACAAAATGCGCCTTCTTCTCATCGTTCTTGTCCTCCTCCGTCATCGCAGCCCTGGTACGCTCCACGACGGCGGCCATCCCGTCTCTCGTTTTGGAGAGCACCTCGTGCATGCTCGCCAGGACCTTCTCGATGGCCTTTGCCAGCGGCAGCTCCAGCACGGGGGTGTTGTCGTCGCTCAACCAGTTTGGCCGCTGGCTCAGGCCAGGCACCTGCTCCACGGCCTCTCGCATGCGACTCGTGATGAGGGCACCGAACATGTCGCCCGTGCCGCAGAAGTAGCAGTCGATCGAGGGAAAGACAATCTTGAAGAGCCGCGCCTTGCCGCTCGACGTCATGCTAGACCCGACCACTGAAAGATGGTCTGCCGGGTGGTCGGGGGCGGAGAACTTGACCGAGGTGATGACGACATGCGGGATGCCGTACTTGTCGTGCAGCGCCTGAATCGCCTGGTTCAAGCTTTCCATATCGACGATCTTGACCTCGGAAAGGAGCCTGTAGGATGTCAGCTTCGGGGGATGTTAGCGGTCGGAAGCACCACGTACTCGGCCTCAAACTGGTTCGGCAGAATCAAGTCCGCATACGGCAGCAGGGACTTGTATGCCGGGACAACATCCTCTGCGACGTATATCTTGCCATTGTCTCCCATGACCGGGTCCAGGACCCAGAAGAACTTGCCAGGCGTGCCCCGAGACTTTTCCTTGAGCTCCTTTGCGATGGCTCCAACCGCAACGACGGCCTCCGCGCCGGGAATGTATCCGGAGAGCATCATGTCAAAGTCGTCCAGGTATGATTGCCTCAGACCATGGTACAGGTCTGTGATCTCCTGAGCCGAGACCTTTGTGCCCGTCCACTGCCTGTATCCCGTATGGTTACCTGCCGGCGTGTCAATGAGAGAGTCTCCATGCACGTAGCAGGATTCGCACGTACTGAACTGCACCGTATTCAGGGCTGCGACATCGCATCCCAGGGACTGAAGCACGAAGACGGCAATCTTGTTCCCGACGTAGCTGGACCCCAACGTTAACGACCGTGAACCAACAGCCTATGGGAGCCCTTCCCAGGCCTGACCATACCCTGATACGACCTGGGAATGCAACGTCAGCATATCGTCCAGGGCACAGGCTGCGGCTGCGGGACAAACGCACATGGCTGGCAACGGCCAGGACCCGCGTGGCGGGCATGGAGGGGCTCGCCGACATTGCTGTGCGTATAATTGGGCGATCTCCGCGCAGCGTCTCAATGGGAGAGATGGGTTGGACGCTCCTCCTTGGTGGCAGTGCAGCGTCCAGAGGCTGAAGGCTCTTCGCTGCTGAGATCGGGGTGAGCAGGTGAGTGAGTGAGCGTACTAAAAGCGTCGGAATGTTTCTAGAACAAAGGGCGCAACGATTTGTTTGAGTCAGGCGTTGTCGGAACAAGTGCGATTGATTGCCCCGCTACTGGCCGCCTAGGCAGGCAAGCAGGTCCGATCGGGCGCCTCCCCGCCTTGCCTTGGTGCTGTTCGCCTCTTATCGTGACCGCCATGCGCCGAGATCACTACGGTAAGCACAACCACAATGGATGCCAATGCAACAAGCAGCCGCAAAGCATGAATCGAGTCATTATCGTCAACGGTCCACCGAATAGGCAGCTCTTTCTAGTTACAAAGAAACTCAAGAACCTCCCACGGTACCTGATATGCCATTCGTTCCCTGTTTGGCTGGTCCGCGGCTCCAGATGTTGCCGCCCACGGCATCACGCTGCGTTCCCTCAACGCCAGCCCACACCTGTCCCGTATATTATACTGGCCGCATTTTACTCGTCATCGCCAATCTGTGAGGACCATCATTAGCTTGCGAAGAACTGGGCATGATAGAGGGGAAACGCACCTTTGGCGCCAGGTAGAATCGCAAGTAGCTGCTGCCCGACAGGTTGTACTCGACCAGCAGAGGCACCTCGCTGGACAGGCAAATCTTGACCTGGTTGGACAGGGCGGCGGCCTTGCAGAAGTTGACCAAGTACTTGAGGGAAAAGGTCAGAGACACGGGCTCCGTCAGCTCAATGTCGACGTTGAGCTCCGGCTTCTCGACGTTGGTGTGGCTTCGCAGGGTGACGGATCCGTTGCCAATATCGCCATTGCTGGCGAACTTGACGCCGTCCTTGGTCGCCTCGATGCTCACTAAGGGCTCGCCGTCAGCAAGAGAACCAAGTCACGCCGGTGAAAGAAGTGCAAAATGTACCTGATTCCGACATGGCAGCTAAATCTGTGCAGATCCTCCGGAACTCGGACGCAGGCATGGTAATGGAGGACGCGTACTCGGTCTCAGGGATGCCCAGGTGCTCCTGGTCAATGTCCATGAGCTTGAGGTCGTACTCGCTGATGCGGTCGTTCTCGCTGCTCTCGAAGACCAGGTTCAGGACGTCGGGGGCGTCCTCGGCCTTGAGCGTCAGGATGTCCTCGTTTTGGGCGGCGCGCAGGACCTTGGTCAGCGACGTCAGGTTGACGCCGAGGGCGATGTTGCGGTCGCATCGGTAGGGCGAGAAGGCCTCGGCCTTGAGCATCATGGACACCAGGGCGACATGGGAGTTGTCCATGGCCTGCAGGGCGATGCCCGAGTCATTGCAATCGAAGTTGCAGTCCTGAACGAGGTCCTTGATGGCATCAACGACCTGCGGTGCACGTCGCGGTCAGCATTCGGCGCGGGCTTGGTCATGGGAGACGACGGTTGGGAGCGGCGAGGTGGACGGGTACCTTCTTCAGGATATTAGCCTGCTCGAGCCGTGCTTCCAACATCTCTGCTGCCGAGGTTAGCTGGCATGGTCCAACGACGCCTTGCTGGCAAGAGTCACGAGGAGGGCAGACGCACTGTCGATTGTGAAGGGGGCGGTGATTCGTGAAAGGTGAGAGAGGGGAAAGGAAGAGAGAAGCTGGCTCGTTTCGCAGCGCGACGTCAGAGTCAGAAAGGCCGAGGTCGGGCTGGCAGTTTAGGATGGCGTCCAAAAGGCTGCGTGTTTGTGCGCGGGTTTGGGGATGGGAAGAAGAAGTTGAGGTGCCAGCAGGGAAGCAGTTGGCACTTTACACGCGGTAGGGCAGCTGGTGGGTATCAAGACGCGTCTGGGCGGGGTGCGAGGGTCGCTGCGACGCCAACTTTACGCGGGGCAAAAAACGGCTTGACGTGTTCCAGCTTGTCCAGGTTGGCGCCCAAATTGCTGAGGTCAGGGCTGGGCACGTGCTAGGAATTTGCTAACGTATAACTTAGGTACGGATACTAACGGACTACTAGCATCGCGTGTGTAGCCGAGTCAACGGGCGAAATTGGCATTATCCTGTGGATACTCCTCATGTTAACGATGTTATAGACAGTTATGAAAATAAAAACAAATATAGCTTGTGCAAGGCATGTATATACATGTGGTGCAATGTCAGCCAAGGGAAATGGAACGCGCCCTCGCCAATAAACTCCCTGATGTGAGCCACGATACGTGATGCTCCCCGCAGAATCAGAACCCATAGAATCAGAACCAATCCCGTACCCAAACCGTCTAATACAGACGCCAATATCCAAGAAACCCACGAGGCTGCCGCGCGCCTGTTGTTAGTTGTACAGTGAGAACAGAGCAAAAGAAGACGCCCCCAGCCCCTTACATCGAGACAACCCGCCCCGAGGGAGGCGGAGCGCTGGCACGCGTCTTCGGCCGCAGGTTGATGACGGTTTCCAGCTCTCGGAGCATCCCCCGCGTCGCATCCATCTGCTGCCGAGCCTGTGCCTTTTGCTCCCTGTCCTCCTTCATCTTCACAATCCGCTCTTCTCTCGTGAGCACGCTCCGTGGCCGGGGGAGAGCCACCGCCTCGAACACTTCAGGTGTCTCGGGCTCCGCCGCTTCCGAGCTGGGAGGCGACTCGCCCGTCAGCGCTTTCAGGGCATCTGCGGCACCGCCTTCGCCAACCGTCGTGAGCCCGCTGAGCGAGCTGGTTGGCGATAGTACGGTGCTCATCGACGACAGTCTCTTCTCGTTTCTATCGATTCCGAGAGCCAGCGCCGCCTTGCCTTCTTCCCACGCCGTCATGAGCTCCTTGAGGTCTACCCCGATGGACTCGTACTGCGACATCAGGTTGGGTCCCATTTCTGAGATATCGTTGGAATCATCCAGGGCTCTGTCCGACTCTTCTCTCAACAGGTGGAGCTTGGCCTGCAAGCCCCTGATTCCGGTGGACAGAGAGTTGAGCTTTCGGAGCTGAGAGCGCCACCGCTCCCTGCCTGGCGTCATTGGCCCTTTTGGAGTCGGAGGCATAGGGAAAGCTGGAAATCTAAGTCAGCACCAACACATGCCAAATGGCGCAGGGGCCGGGCAATTCATACATTCTTGCTCGCTCAGTATGGTCCGTACTTTGTCATACGAAGCCTTGGTAGAGGCATTCAGACTTCGAAGTGCCTCAACCGCAGTAGTCCAGCGGAGCAGGTCGGCGCCCTCGCCACTCGCGTCAAGGGCTAGCAGTGCGCAGAGGAGCATCTTGCGCGTCGTGTGGAAGCGAGCGGCCAAGATTTTCAGCGTCCGTAGTGATTCCGGGTCCTCAAACTCCATCTCGTTGAAGCCCTGAAGAGCGTCCGAGATGTCAAAGTCACTGATGTCGTACATGTCGTAGTATTTCTCGAGCTCCGTCTGCTCCGAGAAGCCCTTGACGACACTGGACACCTGGTTGTATTTCGTGAGGACGTCGCCGAAGGAGTTCTTTAGCGCCTTCCGTAAGCGAACACACTTTCGGCTCTGGTTGCGATCCTCAAGCCGGCTTATGGGGGGCAATGGTGCACTGCTAGAAGAAGGTCAGTTTCCAAGGGTCATGGCGATAATGTGTAGACGCAACCAACATTCGATATCCCCGAGAGACCAGCTCAACCTCTTGAACCAACGACAGGGTAGCCTCCGTTGCGTTGTCGAAATCGTGCGAGTTGGACACGAACGCTGTAATCTCGGACAAGGATTGCTCTCTTCGGTAGCGAAGCCATTGCCGCCTCATGTAGACTTGCCCCAGGAAGGCCGACGCGGCGACCAAAACCAGCAGAAACACCATGCGCTTCCGAGTCACGTATGACGACGCACTACCACTGGCCCAGCTCAATATGACCGCGACCGCCAAGGCCCCCAAGATTGACGCAATAATGCCCTCGTTTGAGAGGAGTGACTGGGGTTTGTTCTCTGTCGTCGCGCCCGCTGGACTCGGAGCCAGAGGCCGGTGGCTTAAAACGGAGTGTCCGCTCAAGAGTTGCGACGCGATGATCGTGTATCGAAACTGTTCGAGAAACTTGGCATTGTCAGCGCGATCGATGCTTGCCACCACGGCGGCCTGTTTGCGGTTAGCGACAGTCGAACTAAACGAGGGCGGCGCGAATCGTACAGAGCAGTTCCTCCTGATGGCTCGCAGGGTCGTGGAGCGCGACTCATCTGGCCGCAACGCGCTGGGGATCTTGCTTCGGAACCGGGCCTTTACCAGCGGTCGGCCAGTGGGCGCGAAGGGCGAGGGACTGGAAGGCGCCGACGAGTCCGATCGGGACGACCACGGTCGCAGCGGCGAGCTGCCGATGGGAGCCCAGTCCGCCTCCGACTCGTCTCCGCCATCTGCGGCCATGTCAGAACTCGCGACCCGGGCTGCAGAGATGGCTTCATGGGTATCGGCCTGCTCACCCTTGAGGTAGTCGGCCAACGGCGTCTCCTCATACACGATGGGCTCCATCTGGCTACGGCTCGAGAAGCGTGGATCGCGACGGACGGGCTAGAGCGGTTGCGCAGCCATGGAACACGGCGCGCCAGGCAATCCGGATATAACAAAAGAGAGACTCGTATAAGGAAAGTTGCAGAATTGTATGCTCTGCCGCGTGTTCTTTCTGCCGCAATGGTTATGGTACCGGAATCATGTTCAGGGGATGTTGATGAGGACAAGTCGGTAAGTGAAGTGGCTACTTCGTACCTATGCCCTGTTTGGCCGTGATTGCGGAGAGCGTTCGGGAAGGAAGCATGTGCCCTGTGAGTCTTTGGGGGGGGGGATCGCTGCCACTCCTGCAGGGATCGTGCAAGATTGGGGGCTCGTTTCAGCGAACCACGAGTGCCACGACCGCTAAAACAGCGGCGTCTGCAGGGGCCATCGCCGTTTCTACCGGGGTGCCCCGCTACCAACTTCCTGGCTTGCATTGCCAATAACATCGGGTCTATGTTTTGCCGCTCCCCGGACGCACCCCGGAGCACGGACCATGTCTATTGTCCTTCAATCTGCGCAAGCCCAGTCAGCAGGCACAAGACACCTCCAAGTCGCATCCTCACGAGCTCATCTCGACCATCACCACCAACCGCAGTGGCCCAAATCGACCTGAAACCCGGCAATGAAGCTACAATAGGCTGGGGATAAGCCTCAGCGAACCCTTCGCCGCCAATGCCCGTGCGGTCTCCGGCGCAATGCCGGCGCACCATCTCCCGACGGGCTGCCGCCTCGCAGGTCGGCGTCTGGGTCACGGACTCGATGCTCGTCCAGGCCGTTGAGCAATACCACCGCGCAATTCTGCCTCCGTGCCGGCGTCTCAACTCCCATGCAGGGCCCCTCGAGGGCCGCCGCCGGGTGGGCAAGCGGCACATGACGGGTCTCATGCCGACGTCGTCCGCGTACCCTCCCATCTGGCAGTTTGACGTGCCCTCCACCACGGGTATGCCGCAATGGGAGGCGCCCACCGCTCCATCGTACCGAAGGCAAAAGAACCAGCAGTTGAGCGTATCTGGGCTCTTTAACAACCTCATCAGCTGGCTTGAGAACTCTGGCGCGGACAAGCCCTTCATCCAACCACCAGCCGACGTGGCAACAACCCGCACCGTGGCTGTAGAAGCCCTAGCGCCCGACAACACCGCGGAGCAGGAGGCGCTACCCGACACATGGGTACGCGAAGCAGCTCCTTCTTGGGACCTCCCGAGGGAGATTATGAAGCTCCGAACGAGCATACGCACTTTGGACGAAGCCAACGAGGAGACATTGTTTCGTTTGTGCAGGACATGTCGACGCTCATTGCGGCGCAGAGTCGAACGCGGAGACCTGTCTGTCGAAGCCCTGGTCGCCGCTTTGGATCCTCTCGACTTGGCAACAAGGAGTCGAATCCCAGTCGCGGAGACGGCGAACAGAATAGCCGCCATGATTCGACGAACCATCCTGTCCGCCATGGCCGATGTTCAAAAACAGGATCGCAACGCGGTTTCTCACGAGCTGTGGATGGCTCTAGCCGACAAGATATGCGGCACGAACGGCACGAACCATGATATCCAATTATTCTGGCGGCTGATGGATGTGATGCCTGCTTCCCTGCGGGCACAGATTCCCTCGGACCAGATAGCTGGGCTGGCGCGCGCATTCGTGACGGCTCAGGCAAACCGCCACAATCTGTTCTCTCACTGGTCCGCTCGAGCGGCCAGATTCAGCAACGCTCTGCGAAACCTAAGCGCTGTGCAGCGGCAGCACCTCGACGACAGCATGAAAAGGTTCTTACTACAGCAAGACTGGGTCACAGAGGCAGCTAAGAGGCTACGGTTCTCCTGGCTGATTATCAAGGCATATGACACTCGCGCAACGACCCAAGAGTTTATCGGTGCTTATCGGGCGTCTGTCGAACCAGGCGTTCGTTTGCACAGCATGCAACTATGGCAGCTCCTGGCGGCGCGGGCCATCGCGACCGGTGCAATCGAGGGAGAGCAAAGCAAGACGCTGATGGAGGCGGAATACGTCTCCATGAGTCAACGTTGGACTGAGCTTGTTCTCGCCCTCCTAGCCTCGAAGGATCGGGACAGCGGGCTGCGGGAGCTCTGCGCTTGCCTCAATGGCATTGGAGAGTTTGAAAGCGTTGCCCAAGCTCTGACGTCGCCACCGCTCCGCCATGTCCGGGTGGACACTGTCCAGGCGTTGGCAGCGGCGTGCAACGACCACAACCAGGCCATTCAACTCTACGACTCTATTGTCATCAAAGATGGGCCGCGGCGGAAACTAGGAAGATGGACCTGGGCTGCATGGACCAAGTACATTGAAGGGATGATCAAGGACCCCAAGATGGAGCCCATGCGCGTCTGGCAATTGCTCAACCTCACCCGCGCGAGCGGCAAGGAGGCATGCCCAAAGGCAACGGCAGACGAAGTCAAGGCCAAGGCGCAGCTGCTGGACCAGATGGGCCAGTGGTACATGGAGGCGTCCCATCTCAATGACCGCCAGGTGCTGCGCCAGGTGCAGAGATGCGTATCCTACCAACGGTCCTTGACCAACGGCGTGTCGTCGCAAACACTGGCCAACGTCGCCGGGATTGTCACGCGCGACCTGGAGAAGGGCGAGAGGGGCCGGACGACGCGGATGGAGTGGCTGGTCGGCATGGTTGCGAAGGCACACGGCGCGGACGAGGCGGAGAGTACTGCAAAGGCTCTCAAGGGCTGGCGGTGGGCGATTGACGGAGCCAGAGAATCGTCGTAGCCTAGAGGTGATGGCGGATGTACATCACACGATACCCCGTGAGGCCTGCAGAGGGCTAGACTTTAGCTTGCGATAATTTTGTGAACAAATATATTCCATCAATCTAATCCCAGTCACTCGTATAAACTCATCGTAAGACGCATTCTTTTTCAACACAGCATCTACATTGCAAAGCATAGCAGCCAAACGTACACGAACAAACGTGGCCGTAAAATACAAAACAGCAGTAAAACATGATCCGTCGCTGTCGAAAAGGAGGAGAAAAAAGAAACTCGTAAAAACAAGTCTCTCAGGATATCGTAAACTCTTGAAGGTCATACCATCCCATTACCCAGCCCCATCCATACCCTGTGTCCGTCCACCCAAAGAATAGACACATAACATTATGTGCGTGAAAATCCAAGCCATGGCTTCCCTTTTTTTTTTGTGTATGTCCAATGCGGAAGTGCATAATTGTTCCTCGCCGGCGCCTCTAGATACCGTCCTCCAGGAACTCTGCTTCAGGTTGCCCCATGGTTTCTGTCACGAGGCTGATGCGGCTCGGCGCACCGAGCGATGCGCCGCCGGCGTCGCTCGACGGCGTGACGTGGCGCCTGCCCTTGTCGCGGGCAATGAGCACCTGCGCCGGGCACACGACGATCTTGTCTTCGCCGACGCCGCTGTCGTCTCCCCTCTTGACGACCAGGGGGAAGAGGACGACTCGAACCACAGCGCCCTGTGACTCGAGCTCCTCGTTGGTCAGGGAGACGCTGCCGCTCCGCTCGTTCATCATGGAGGCGTCGAACTGGACGGTGGCGGCCAGCTCACCGTCTGCATCGTACTCGGGCTGTAGTGGTGGCAGCATCATGTACTCGGCTCGCTGCGTGCGCATCTCAATGGACAGGTCAACGGCCTCGCGCATCACTCGGCGCAGCTGCGACTGGATCTGGCCCTCGAGGTTGCTGGGCGGAGGGAGAATCTTGCAGAGGGTCTGGAAGATGGCCTGGACGACGGCCTCGGTGTCGAGCTCGCGCTGGTCCCTGAAGTTGTCTCGCTTGGAGAGGAGGGTCAGGGTGACGGCGCGCCATTGCCGCACGGCCTGAGCAGGGCCGACGTCGGTCAGGAGCTTCTCGAGCGACTTGAGCTTCTGGCGCTGCTCCCGATCCATGCCAAACAGGTATCGGGTAAAGACAAACTCCCAAATCATGTTCATGGTCATGGACATGAAGATGTCGCGGCGCTTGACGCGGTCGTTGAGGTATGTGTCGACATCGGAGCCGTCGAGGACGGCATTGTCGAGGCGGTCGATGGTCTTCTCGTCGTTGATCTCGCTGGTGAGGCGGCAGGCGCGCATGTCGGAGAATTTTGAGAAGCGCAGGACCCACTGCTGGACGTGGGAGCAGAGCTGCTGGCAGCGGTTGTCGAAGTAGTCCTCGTCGTGGATGGTGAGGAAGTTGGAGTCGCCGGCCTTGGAGTCGAGGATCTGGCGCTGCATGGCGCGGATCTGCTCCTTGGCGGCGTCGAGCTGGGCGCGCAGGTCGGCGATCTCGGCGTCCTTTTGCTCGAGGGTCAGGTTGGCGGCGCTGTGGGCGCCGCGGGCCTCGTCGAGCTCGCGCGAGACGCCGGCGTAGCGGCCCGTGTCCTTGCTGGCCAGCTCGGCATTGGCGCTGGTGAGGCCCTCGTTGACCTCGGACAGGTGGGTGACCTCGTTCTGGAGGAACTGCAGCGACTGGCGCAGGGCCTCGATCTCGGCGTCGCGGTCGGACAGGACGGTGGCGGCGCGCTGGCTCAGGTTCTGCTCGGCGTGGGCGCGGGCGTCGGTCAGCAGGCGGTTCTCGGCGATGAGCTGCTCGACCCTGGACTCGAGCTCGAGGACCTGCATGCTCTGGCGGCGGCGCATGCTATGGGGGCGGGTGGGCGAGCGTGGCGAGCCGATGCGGCCCTCGCCGAAGCCGTCGTAGACGTCGGCCATGTCGTTGTCCGTGTCCGTGGCCCTGTCCCTGTCCCTGGCGGCGCGGACGCGGCGCTCATTGGCGACGGGCGGCGACGACGACGACGCTGGGCCAGACACCTGCGACTGCGACTGCGACTGCGACTGCGACTGCGACTGTTTGTCCTTGTCTCGGTCGTGCGTCAGTGCAGTGGTGGAGCTTTGCTGGCGAAGAGAGCGCAGGTCGCCGCTCATGCGTCTGTCCACTCGGCGCAGTGGGGGGGTTGGGGTGGGGGTTGGCCGGGTGACGATGCCTGGACTCTCAGGCCGAAACCTGATCGGCTCTGGCGTGCGGTTGCGGTGGCGCGAGAGGCTGGTGTTGGACGCGGACCGGCGCGGCGCTAGCGGCCCAGGCTCGGCCCGCAGCGGCTGCTGGTGCTGGTGCTGGTGCTGGTGCTGTTGCTGGCCGTCGCTGGCGCTGCGGTCTTGGTGATCGTCATGCGGTCGACTCGCCACTGTCGCTGCTGCTGCTGCTGCTGCTGCTGCTCCTCCCACTCCCAGCGCAGTCGCAGCAGCAGCAAGCTCCCCGTAGCCCTTCTTCTTCTTACCCGCCCTCTTCTCCGGCTCCGGCGTAGCCTCTGCCGCCGCCGGCTCCCTCAGCACCGGCGTCCCCTCCCGCAGCACCGGCGTCCCGTACGGCGACCGTCGCAGCCTCCCCTCTGCCGCCGGCTCCGGCGTGCGAGGCATTCCCTCGGTCCAGTCGCCCTCTCCAGTGTGGACGCCGCTATCCCGCTGCGGCTCGTCGCTGAACAGGTTGCTCCGCGGCCGGAGCGGGTTTGGGGAGTCCGCTGCGAACCCGCTGTCGCGGTTCATCTCGGGCGTCGGCCAGTTGTACTTTGCCGCTTCCGCCTCTGCCTCCGGGACCTCTTCCACCGCGGGCAGGGCGCGCGTCGGCGACCGTCTGAACTCGCTCACGGCCGGGGACAGGCTTCCCAGCGTAGCTGGCGCATCCCTCTCCTCCCTCTCCTCCCTCAGCAGTCCACCGACCGGCTCCTCCACCTCGGATCCCCGGCGGAGAAGACCGGCTGGTTCTGACCTCACGAGAGCCGTCTCGCCTCGGCCCAAGACCGGGCTCTCTGTAAAATCATCGTCCAGAGGCGCTCCTTGGCGAGCCGTCTCTTTCCATCCTCCCTCCGACTCTGTGAAGCTTTCGCTCATGAGCATCGGCGGAGCCTCTTTGGCTTTGCTTGGTTCCGCCTTCTCGTCACCGCCTCCCAAGAAATCCTCACCAGTGCTGGCTTTCAATTCCGCCTTCACTTCCGTCTGTAGACTCTTCTTGTCTGCACTCTCCCACAACGCCGGGTCGTCAAAGATGTCCTCTTCCTGCGGCTGCCTCTTGTCCAGAATCTTCTTCTGCTTGCCCTTTTTCTTCTTCTTGCTGCCTCCAAACCTTTCGGCGAGCAGGGCCACGCCACCAGTCACGGCGGCAGCTGCTGCCACCGTCCCAGCCGTACTTCTTGGACCAAAGCTCTCGCGAAGCTCGTCTTCCACTTCTTTCCTCCGGCCGATTTTCTCTTCAGTGGATGACGCGCTCTGATCCAACCCCTTGCCGGGCAATCTGGGATCGCTCTCCCAGACATCGTCAAAGGCGTCTGCGCCTGTGGAGGCTGGCGCATCCAGGTCCATTCCTCCCTTGCCAGGCAATCTAGGATCACTCTCCCAGACATCGTCAAAGGCATCCGCACCCGTGTAGACCGGCGTGCTCTCATCCAGATCCATGCCTCCCTTGCCGGGCAGTCTCGGGTCACTTTCCCAGACGTCGTCAAAGGCATCTGCCCCTGCGTAGGTTGGCTCTTCGGTACTGGGGACTCCCTCGACTTGCTCTTGAGTGGGCTCGGGAATTGCTGTCTCGACGGGAGCCTCTCGAGCCTCAACCGTCTGTGGAGCCTGCGAAGTCACTGGAGCTCGCGAAGTGACCGGAGCCCGCGCAGGTAGCTCGACGCTCTTCTTCTTCTTTTTCTTTGTTTTCGAAACAGAGGAGCTGGCCTTTGGGACTGAAAAGTCGTCAAACCAGTCATCGCCGGCAGGCTGTTCTTGGCCTGCATCGTCTGCCATTGGCGTATCTTGGTCCTGTTCCTGAGAAGAGATGGCTGGCGTTTCCTCCAGGGCGGGAGGGTCGTTTGGCGGGGAATCAAGAATCATAATCTGGCTTGACTTGCGCTTCTTGTCCTTCTTCGACTTCTTCTTTACTGGAGTACCCCAGGCATCATCTGGGCTGGCATCGGCTGATGCAGAAGCCTCATCCACGGCCATAGGCTCTGGCTCGGCGGATTTCGGTGCATCAGTGAAGTCTCCCGGGGTTTCCACCTCCATTACATCTCTAGCAACTTCAGCGTTGTCATCCGGAGTAACAGTCGACTCCTCTGGCAGGCCATCGCCCAGGTCCCTGTTGGCAGGCTCTCCAAGTTGGTCGTCCGTTGGACTGGGCTCTTGGGGCATCTCGGGTTGAACACTTTCTTCCTCGGGCTGCGTGGTGGGTTCGTTGAAGGCGGACAAGGGTATGCCTTTGCTTTTCTTTCCCTTGCCCTTCTTTTTCTTTGTAGGCATCGCCCACGCTTCCTCGGCCTCGACTGGGGGTGTTGGTTCCTGGATCCAGGTCGCTCTTGGCGGCTCAGAATCAGCAGTCGCAGCAGCCTCTGCCATTGGAGGTGTTTTGTCCTTGTCTTCAGTGGGCGTCACATCGACCGCAATTGGTTGGTCCTCGAGACCAGTGGTTGGAGTCATCGTGCCACTTCCTGACTTGTCCTCGAGACCAGAGATTGGAGTCATTGTGCCGCTGCCTGACTTGCCCTTCTTGCCCTTTTTGCCCTTCTTCTTGGTTGTGAATTCCCAAGCATCGTCAGCGGTAGCTTCTACAACCTGACAGAGTTCCTGGGGCTCTTCGAGCTTGGGTGCTTCCTGTTCAGAAACAACTTCAGCTGCTGGCTCAGCTGCTGGCTCAATGTCATGAGTATCTGCAGCCTCCTCTCGCGGGGCTTCGGCTGACTCGGACTCCACTGGAGGTTCAGGCTCGTTTGCAGGTGTTACCACGCCGCTTCCCCTCTTGCCTTTCTTGCCTTTCTTAGTCTTCTTTGTTGGAAATGCCCAAGCGTCGTTGTCTTCCGCGGGCTGGGGCGCTTCTTCAGCTTCTGCGGGCTTGGGCTCTTCAGGCTCAGGAACAGGCTCGATTGTAGGTGCAAAGCTGTGAGTCTCTTCGGCGAGATCTCCGGTGGGTTCAGTAGCCTCTGGCTGCGGCTGCGGCTGCGGCTGCGGCTGCGGCTGCGGCTGCGCAGGAACATCCGGCTCATTTGCTGGCGACATCATGCCGCTCCCCATCCCCTTCTTGCCTTTCTTTCCCTTTTTCTTGATAGACATTGCCCATTCGTCGTCTGCTACAGTTGTCTCTGGGACGTCAGGTGCATGTGAGGTTAATTCGAGCTCGGCGGCATGAAGATCGCGGGCCACTTCACCGCCACTCTCGGCGTGTCGGGGTTCGGCGGCCGCATATTCGGCCGGCGGCTCGGGCTCGGATGTTGGCCCGCTCTCGGAACTAGGCTCGGCAGCACCGAGACTCGCCCTGCCTTTCTTTCCCTTCTTTGTCTTCGTTGGCATCTGGAATGCGAAGCCGTCCTCTTGCGCGGGTTCAGGCTCCCGGGGAGTGTCCTCACTCTGGACAATTGGCGCCGTCTCTTCCATCTCGTCGGCCCATGAGCCAACAGGTTCAGACTGAGAAGGCTCCTCGATCGCTGATGTCTCTCGAGTCTCATCCTTTTCCGTAGTGATTGAATCTGCCGCAAGCCCTGCGACTGCGAAACTAGCCGCGGCGAGGGCAATCTTCTTCGTCTTCTTGTCTTTCTTTGACTTCTTCGTAGGCAACCACTCTTCAGGTTCTTGTGAAATCTCTTGAGCAAAGAATAGCGTTTCTTCCTTGTCCTCGGGCACGGTAGAAGAATCAGCCTCAGTTGGCTGGGGCAGAGTCGTGGACTCGATCTCTGCTGGCGCCTCAATTGCGGGTTCGACGGGATCCTCGATTGAGCTTTCCTGCTTCTTCTTTTTCTTCTTGTCCTTTTTGGAAAGCTTTCTCTGTGGCATGGCTTCCCAGGGATCCTCGGAGCTGGTATTTTCTCGGCTCTGCCTTCCAGAAAGAGGTTCATCCTCAGCCTTCGTCGGGTCGGCTGAAGACTCTGGCTCCTTGGCTTCTGCAACTTGAGTTGAAACGGCGTCCTCTGTGGGAACTTCGACAATCTGACCAGCGTCACGCATTTCGATATCCTCGGTAGCAGGCAAAGGCGCAGCAGACTCCATCTGCTCAGCCATGTCCGTATCTACCAGTGGCGGCTCTTGTGTTGGTTCCTCAGCAGGGACAGAAGGGGTCTCGAAACTAGGCTCGACAGCTTCGGCCGTTTCCTCGGCTGCAGGCTCTTCCCATGCAACAACCTCAACTTGGCTGCGCCGGTTTCTCTTGCCCTTCTTGCCTTTCTTGCCCGTGAGAGGAACAGACCATTCATCATCTGGATTCGGATCCTTTGGGGCCGAAGCTTCAGCATCGGCAATTTGCTCTGCAGGTGAATCCTGGTCGTGTTTCGAGCCATCCGTTGCCACTTCTGCAACGACTTGTTCTTGCTCGCGCTGACCCTCTGGTTCCTTAGGTTCAGCCACGGAGGTGTCCTTGAGTTCGTCCTCAACGATATCTGCAGTTGGTTGTTCACTGGTCGTTCCAGGAGCATCAAGAGATGGTGCATCCTTCATTGCAAGATCCTGTAGGGGCTCGGGCGGCGCTGCAGTGTCCACGGCGGCTTCTTGCTCAGCCTCGGCTGTGGTCGGGGAGCCTTGGATGTTCATGGGTTCTTCAGCGGAGGGGGTCGTTTCGGCGAGGAAGTCATCTTGAGAGTCCAGCTTGGCCTTCTTCTTTTTCTTCTTGTCTTTCTTTGAAACTGTATCGCTCCACATATCGTCCTCAACTGCCTCCTTCGCAACTTCTGGCTCCTGGGGAATCGTTGTCTCTTCAGAAGGTGGTGAGCTCTCGGCAGCTTCAGCTTCCGGGATCTTTGCCTTCTTTTTCTTTTTCTTCTCCTTCTTAGATAGGCCAAGATCCCAATCATCCTCTTTCTTCGTCTCAGGCTCCTCGGCAATCGCAGTGTCTCCCGTCGCTCCAGCCTCAAAAAGGGTTTCCGGCTCAGTGACGGGGACTGGCTCTGGCTGATCAAGAGGCGTGTCAACACCGCGGTCATTGTCATTTGGCGAGGATTCAGTTGCCTGGTCCGCGGCAGTGTCCGTTTTCTCCGGCTCCGGTTCCGGTGGGGAGGCTATTTCGGGTTCCTGTGGATTTTCAGGTTCGAATTCTTTAGCCTTCTTCTTTTTCCTGTCCTTCTTGGACTTGTTCAGACTGAACCCACCCCACTCGTCATCAGGAGTTGCCTCTGGCTGCTGCTCGCTAGTCCCAGGAGGTTGTTCGATTCCGGCCTCGCCTGGAACAGCCGGCCCCTCATCTGGTGTCGCAAAACCGGGCGTGCCCTCCGCACTTGGAACTTCCTCATCCAGCAAAGCCTGCTTCTTTTTCTTCTTCTTGTCCTTCTTTGACGTCTTGACAGGAAAGAGGAACTCGCTATCTTCAGCGGGTGGAGCATCCGCGGTGATTGGTTCCGGGGCATCCAGCTCTCGAGGCGCCTCAAGAGCTAGCGTTTCTGAGGAAGGTTCAGGTCCGGTCTCGTCCTTTGGGGCATCACTGCCTTGCTCAACGCCAGAGACAGCCTTGGTCTCGTTGACTTCCTGGGAGGCGGGAGCGTCATCAGCAGTCGGAACAGCCTCTGAGTGCGGCGGCACCTCGGACTCCGTTGCAGCTTGCTCTTCCAGCGGCAAGGACTCTGATGTCGGCTCTTGAGACTCCGAAGCGGTGTCTCGCGGCGTCTCGGCATCAGGAGAATCCCAGGAGAAGGTGTTCTTTTTTTTCTTGCCCTTCTTGCCCTTCTTTGGAACCTCAAACTCGGCTTCAGGGTCGACAGTGGGTGCAGCAGTCTCTGCCTGCTCGGGAGTGTCGATGGAAGGTGCAGTAGTTGCTGGTTCATCGTCCCACGTGCTGGACATCTGGCTCTGACGCTTCTTCTTCTTGCCCTTCTTCTCCGTAGCCTGCGGCCACTCGTCGGCAGTAGCAGAATCCTGAGCCGGCTGGTCGGTTGTCACGGCAGTCGACGGCTCCTCAATGCTCGCAGGTTCCTCCGTAAACACGACAGGCTCCGTAGTCTCAGCCGGCGCTTCCACGACGGGTTCCTGTTCCGCAACTGGGGGAGGCTTGCTGCCCTTTTTCTTGTTCTTCTTGGACTTTCTGCCGCTCGTTGGCATGCTCCGCTCATCCTCTACTTCGGCCTCCCGAGATTCGTTGAATGGTTGTTCATCCGGGGTGTCCTTGGAAGATTCGTCGAGTGCCACCGTAGCAGATCCCTCGGCTGGAGTTTCGACGGCAAGATCCGCAGGGGGAGCCTCGGGATCAGACTCCTGCTTGTGAGCTGGCTCGTCTTCAATAAGATCCCAGACGCTCGCCTGGCTCTTCTTCTTGTTCTTCTTGCCCTTCTGTTTCGGAGCGGCGAAGTCGTCGAATGTTGCATCAGTAGCAGGTTCGTCTCCAACTGCTCTCACATCTGAGGCAGGTTCATCTGCCTGCGTTGGCTCAAGACTAGTAGCTTCTTGTTTCAGTTCTACAGGTGCGTCGCCTTGAGAGAAGAGAGGTTCCGAGATGTGAGATTCGAGGGCTCGCGACCGATCAGGGTCTTGTTCAGAAATTTGTTTGTTGTCTTCCCCGGGAATCTCTTCCGCCTTGGCAGTCCCCGGTGCGTCAGAAATGGCAATATCCTCATTGTCGTACTGTTCAACAGGGTCTGGCTGGTCCGTCTTGTCATGATCCAGGGCTGTTGTCAGGGCAGATCCTGGGACCCCGAGAGCAGCAGCGGGAAGCAGGCTCGATGTAGAAGGGTGGTGGATCTGGTCGTCAGAGGGTTCAGAAGGCACTGAGTTTTCGGCTGCGACGTCAAGCGACCGATCAGCAGTATCTTGCTCGGGTTTGGCGGCAGTGTCGGGCTCCTCGGGTTCCCATTGCACAGACTTCCGCTTGTCCTTCTTTTTCTTTTTGCCTTTGGAAACAGGGGCAAACTCTGGTTCGGCGGCAGCTGAGGCTGGTTCCGCAAAGGGAGGTTCAGTGAAGGGCTGAAGTTCCGTGTCGGCAGGCTGGTCAGGCTCCTTGGCCGTCTCGACAACCGGCTCCTCAGTAACGGGAGGCACGTCAGTCTCATCCTCTGCAGGCAAAGGCTCTTCCAGTTGAATGCTCTTCTTCTTTTTCTTTTTCTTGTCCTTCTTAGACGTAGCAGACGTAGCCCACGTGTCTTCTGAGTCAATCACGGTTGATGGTTCGGTGGCGGGAACAAGAGTCGTGGGGTCTTCCTTCGCCTCGTCAGCTTCAGTGGTAGCGGCTGGCTCCTCTTGGCTGACATCGCGAGGTCCATCCGCGATGATTGCTTCCTCCTGCGCGGCGTGGTCAGTCTCAGGCGCCTGGGGTTCGTCCCAAGCCATGACCTCCTTAGCTTCCTTCTTCTTCTTCTTCTTCTTGTCCTTCTTAGAAGTAGCAGGCGTAGACCACATGTTTTCTGGATCAACCACGGTCGACGGCTCGGCAGCAGGAACAGGCGTTGTTGGCTCATCTTTGACATCGACAGCCTCAGTGGTAGCCACGGGCACATCTTGGCTGATATCATGAGGTTCATCTGCAATGAATGTTTCCTCCTGGGCCGTGGGTTCAGTCTCAGGTGCCTGAGGTTCGTCCCAAGCCACGACCTCCTTGGCCTTCTTCTTCTTCTTCTTGTCCTTTTTAGAAGCAGCAGGAGTCGTCCACATATCGTCCGGATCAACAGCAGTAGAAGATTCTGGTGCAGGTACCGCAGCGACTTCATCTTTGGTCGCATCAGCTGCAGCAGTGACTGGAGTTTCATTGGTCGAGTCCAAAGTCTCCTCCGGACTGAGGTCACGAGGTTCGTCTGTAACAACGGGTTCGACTTGAGTCTGGGGCCCGTCTTCCGGTGCGGGGGCTTCGTCCCATTCAACAGCGGCCTGCTTGCCCTTCTTTTTCTTCTTCTTGTCTTTCTTGGAAGTTGCAGGTGTCGACCACATGTCGTCAGCGTTGGCTTCTGCGGCCACCTCAACAGGGGTAACAGTAACCTCTGGTTCGTTCTTGACCTCTTGTGATTCAACAGAAGCAGAAGGTTCATTGGCATGCTCCAAGGCTTCGACTTGGCTGATGTCACCAGACTCATCTGCGGTGATGGCTTCAGGTTGAGCCTGAGGTTCGCTCTCGGAAGCAGGCGTGTCGTCCCATGACATGACCTCCTTGCCCTTCTTTTTCTTTTTCTTGCTCTTCTTGCTTGCAGCTTCCCAGGTCTCTTCTTCCGCTGGTGGCTCAGGAGCAATCTCGCGAGTTGAGTCAGGGGCAGGATCTGTTGTCAAGGTTGTGTCGACTTCCTTGACCGCATCAACAATTTCCGGTGTTGCGATTTCTTCCGTGGTCTCCTCGGGAAAAACAAAGGGTGCCGCATCATCCATTGACTTTGAAGATACCATTACAGGCTCAACGGTCAAAGGCTCATCCTTCGCCAGCGTGTCATCAAGGACTTCGGCATGCGCCACTATGAGATCTTCATCTGTGCTGGGTTGGGTTGATGTTTCTCCAAGGTCGTCGCCCCAAGAAAGTGACTGCCTCTTGTTCTTCTTGCCCTTCTTCCCTTTCTTTGGCTGTTCAAAGTCGTCCAGGGGCTGTTCTGGCTGGTTGGTGGACACATCCTCGCCCTTTGGCGAGTCTTCAGTGAGAGCGGATGCGGCCACAGTGGCGGCAGCACCGACAGCAGCAACTGCTACGACCTCCGCAAGGTCGAGTCCCTTGTCCTTGCGAGCCCTCTTGGCCTTCTTTTTCTCCTTTGCCGTCATTGTGCTCCACTCATCTGGCTCGGTGTCTTCAGTTGCAGCCATGGTGGCGGTTTCAGGCAGGGCCTCTTGGCTTGGCGGCTCGCTCGACAACTGCTCTGGGGCGATTGGGTCGACATGCCAGTCACGAGCCTCCTCAAATGTGTCTTCCGGCGGTCCTTCCATGGCGTCAGAGAAATGCTCATCGGCCGAGGTCAAGTCCTCGGTAATGTCATGCAACACATCTTCGACACCCAGCTTCTTTGAAGGACTTGAACCCCAAGGGCTTTGCACAATGCCCTCGCTGTCAGCCGTCTTGTTAGATCTGATGGACGAAGGCGTAGAATAAAGCAAGTAAGAGCTTCTGTCCTTGGACATTGGCTCTACGGGATCAGGCTCAACATACTTGTCTTGCTGATCATCATCGTCTCCGAGTACTGGCAAGGGTGGGAACTCAGGCCTCGCTTCAGCCTTTGGCGTCGTCTCCTGCGACCCCCCAAGATCAAGATCAAGAGCAGCTTGTGCCAGGTTCGTATCAATCCGAAGCCCAGAATCGGCGAAATCGTCGACGCCGAGTCCACGGTGGAACACATCACCGGTTTCCACATCCTCGAATTCAGGAGCTGGAGATTCACGCGACGGCGGCTCGCTAGGAGGGAGCGCGGGCAAATCTGTTCCTAGGGGGAAGTTGTCGGTTGAGTGGTGCCGCGAGTGCTCAAGAAGGTATAGTGGCTTGATTTCGCGGCTGCTATCCCAAGATATGTGACGAGCCTGCCGTCGAGAAACTGAGTCAGGGGTGCCTACGGGCGATCCCATGGGAGGTGACTTGAACGTGCTGGAACCCGGTGTGGTGGGAGCTCCCCTTTGGCCCAGCCGCAAGGAAATCGGTATGGCCGTGCTGCTGGGAGACTTCACTGGAGTTTCCTGAGTGCTTCGGCGGCGACGATGAGCAAAGTAGTCGCGCTTCCAGTTGCGCTCTTCCGGGGGCGTATCCGGCCGGCTGTCTGGCAAGCTTGGCAATTCCTCAGGGGCATCTTTGGGGGTCCCAGGCTCACTGGGAGGAAGAGGAAGGAGATCGCCATACTGGGGATCTATGGCGGGCTTGATTGCTCGCGGAGCAATCTCGGGGTCGACAATCTCGAGATCCCGTGGCCGTTGGGCGGCATCGTGCGAACCGCGCTCCTTATCCGAGGAGTCTTCTGTGGCATTTGAACGAGCGAGGCCAGCTGCCACAGCAGCAGCAGCAGCCACAGTCGCCAAGCCGACACCCGCGCCAGGGGTGCCGGCATTATCTAAAAAAGAATCCTTCTTTTCATCTTTGCCACTGGATTTGAAGATGCTGGAGAACAGCCCGCTGGATCTCTTCTCCGAGTCCTTGGAGTCCTTGGAGTCCTTGCTCTTGCGAGAGCCACCTGGTGCCGATGCAACGGACTTCGCATCGTCGTCATCGTAGCGCGAAGACCTTCTGCTCTCTCGCTTTTCACGGAAGCCACCTGGTGCGGACGCAACGGACCTCGTATCATCGTCGTCGTATCGTGAAGACCGCTTGCTCTCTCGCTTCTCACGAGAGCCATCTGGTGCCGATGCGACAGATTTCGTGTCATCGTCGTCGTATCGTGAAGACTGTCTGCTCTCTCGCTTCTCGCGAGAGCCAGCTGGTGCCGACGCAACAGACTTCGCGTCATCGTCGTCGTACCGTGAAGACCGTCTGCTCTCTCGCTTCTCGCGTCTCCGCTCATCGTACCGAGCCTCGGACACGACAGAGCTGACTTCGCGGTCCTCAAAGGGGTCGGCCTTTCGACGGTCTGGAGGGTCGCCTCCATACTCATCGAAGTCGTCGTCATTGCCGCTCCTCCGCTTCGACTTGCTGCTCCGCTTGCTGGAACTCTCGACGGATACTTCAGAAGGCGCTGCGGATCTGGAAGGAGACTCGTAGGCTCCCGAGTCCCTCTTGGACTTCTTCTTGGACTTCTTCGGGGCGTCCCACTCGTCGTCGGGCTCGACCTTTCTGGGCGACTGCAAGTCCTCGAACGCGTCAGTCGGAACAGAAACCTTGGAGGCTGCGTCTTCCTCAAGGTCTCGGCTCTTCCTGTTCTTCTTGGACTTTTTACGGCCATTGTCTTCCCAGTCATCCCCCGCCTCGCGAGATGCGCTGGGCTCGGGTTCAACCACTGGAGGTTGCCCGTCGTCTCGCATCAGAGCCTGGGCCTGGGCCTCCTTATCGCGCTTTTTCTGCTCCTTCTTGCTGAGCTTCTGGGGCGCTTCGGCAGCATCTTCAAAGGATAGAGTCTCGGGAGACTCCACAATGACCTGCTCAGACACCTCGCCCGACTGTCGCTGGAGCTTCTCGAGCCTCTTCTTCTCCTTCTTGCTCAACTTTGCAGGCACCTCAGCCCACTCGTCGGTGGCCGCAACCGGCTCATCCCTGGGCGTCTCGACCTCGCCAACGACATAGCCTGGCTGGGGCACGGATCGCTCGCCAGGGGCGCCCGACAAGTCTGTGACGATATCTGAAAAGGGGTTGTGGTTCCAGCCATCCCCGTTGGGCTCGCTCGAACCTGGAGGGGAATCCCTGCGGCGGTACGTAGGATCGTCGATGACGATGTTGGGGTCGAATCCGGTGTCCTTGAGTCCGGCTGCAAGAGTCGCCGCAAATTCAATGTCATCGCCAAAGCTACCGGGCATCTGCCCTGGTTGTGGGCTAGGCGGCTTAGGGCCTGGAACTGGCGGGACATTGCTGGAGTCATATGTGAAGACCTGATCCGGCCCCATTGCTGCGATGTCGCGAGAACTGGACTCCGGGGAGTTGCGAGAGTCCCTTGCCTCAGGCTCGTTGGCAGGCTCGGCGCTGCTTCCGGCAATGGCCGCAGCAATGATGCCCCATTGGCTTGACTTGTTGAGGCGCGGGCGTGGCTTATCTCCATATTCGACTCTGTCGAGTATGCCTTCGGTGTCGCTCCTAGGCTCGGGGGTCTCGACCTCGAATCGCTTGGTCGAGTTCTCGCCCCAGGTCACAGACTTGGCCGTTGATGGCCCAACCACCACCTCAGAGGACTCAGCTCGTGATGGCGATTCGCTGCGTTCTCTGGTCCCATCATTACGTCTCATCTGGTCAGGGCTAGGCGTAGCATGGCGACTGGACGCTGGCGTGGGGTAGACCAAGTTGAGTAGAGGGCGATCTCGCTCGCAGGACGGATCTCGCGACTTGAAGACCGGCGCATCCAGCCCCTGGCCATTCGCACGGAATCTGTGGATCTCCTTGGGGTATATCTTGTTGTCGATCCGAACGTCCGCATCAGGCCCGTCGTAAAGATGCTTGCCGTTGTCATGATATTGGTCATCGAGCTCAGGGGGCGTGACAATGTTGGTGGTTTCGTTGGTAATGTCCTCGTCCCATTTGTCCACCACTGATCGGTCTGGCGTTTGGCTGCGGGATCGCACTTGGTCCTCGGCAATCTTTCGTGCAATAACAGCCTCGCGGTAGTGGCGGTTGGCTTCCTCGAGAACAGCATCCCTCCTGCGCTCCCGAGAGCCGTCATCCGAATACTCTTCGCGCTGACGATCCCTCGAGCGCGACGCCTCGACGGCAATGGCAGACGCGACCACTGCTGCAGCCACAGGGATGGTGGCATGCCTGGCCTCGTCGTAGATGCCCTTGGCTTCATGCTCCTCTTCCTCGTAGCTGTGGCGCCTCCGGGGCTCCGCGCTCCTAGGTGCGCCTCGGGGTTCCTTCTTGTATTCCTCGGCCTCGCGCTCCATTTCAAAAGAGTCCTTGCGGCTCAGTCTGGTGTCCGACTGTGATGCCGTCGGAGGCGAGTCATCAAAGTTTGGCACTCGATCAACAGTCACCACCTGCGGCGTCAATGGCCTCTCAGGTGCGGTCTGCGGCGCCGCCATGAGAGCATTGCCGTCAATCTGATATTGGAAAGGGTCAATGGGGGCTCTCTCGGGGGGTGGGTTGGTTGTATCAACACCGCGCTCGGAAGCTGCCTTTTCCCCCTTGCGGGCATCTCGCTGCTCATCACGGTCGTCGTACTTGCGGCTGTCTCTGCGCGAAGACTTGGATACCTCGCTGCGTACTTCGGGCCCTACTTGTACCTCGATTTCTCCATTTCGGTACTTGCGAGTCTCCTGCTCGGGATAGTGGTCCACAACCGTCTCGCGCCGCTTCCGGGGAGTGTCCTGGTCCTCGCGACGCGAAGACCTCTTGTTATCCTCCTTGTCGTCTGGGTACTTTGAAGAATATGAGTCGCGCTTGGATTTGCGACGCTCCTTGTCGCGATCAGACTCCCGATCTCGGCGCTTCGAGTCCTTTTCACTCTTCTCTGGCTTTTCGGGGCGTCTGTCACGGTCGCGCCTCTCATCATCACGATAATCGCGGTAATCACGGCTCTCTCGCCGGTCCTTTTTGCTGTCGTCCTTCTTATCGTCCTTGTCGTCCTTCTTGTCGTCCTTGCGTTCGCCCCTCCGCTCGTCTCTGCGCTTCTTTCGCTCAGAGGCCAGCGCGGCAGCGCCGGCGGCAGCGGCAGCAACGCCGGCAAGGGTAGCTCCGCTAAAGCCCCCCTCGTCAGAGCGCTGGCGTGAGTGTCGCGAGTCCCGGTGCGTCACATCCTCCAGCTTCTCTGCTTGGTAGACCTTGGCCGAGACGGGGGCCTTTGGCACTGGCTGCTGAAGGGGGACCGGAGCAGGGCGTGACCGATGAGGGAGGTCCTGGCGCGAGGAGATGATGGATGCCGTGTCTGCGTCGAACCTTCTCGGGTCAGGAGTCGTAACGGGATAGGATTCCTTCATAGGCGTCTTGTAGACGGGCTCGGTCTCGGCTCGACGAAGGCGGTTGAAGTTCTGATACTGCACTGCCGGCACAGTGGACTCGTCATCGCCGAACGGACGGGGGGTGACCAGGCCATGCAGGGAGTTGACGGGGCCAAACAGCCGAGGGTCTACCACAGAAGCCTGTCTGGTCTGCGTAGATGGTCCACCGACCGTCGATGCAATAGCGGCACCGGCGGCAGCCCCAGCAGCGGCTGACATGGCGGGTCGAAGGGCATGCGACACGACCGAGCCGTATGCCAGCTCCGAGTCCGCGCCGTCGCTCGACTCGCCGTCCGAGGCGGATTCCCAGTCCGACTCATCGCCGGACGACCCACGGTGCGGTCTCGAGCTGCCGATGCCGCGGCTGGCGGTTCCATCTCGCTTCCGGTGTCGCAGACCGCTGACCGTCGCGGCCGCAGCCATAAGTCCCGTAGGGCGACTGCGCCCCGCGGCCCGCAGGTCGTGCTCATTCTGCTTGCGCGCAAAGTCGGACAGCTGGCGACCCAGCTCGAGGATCTCTTCGTCGGTCTTGGCCCTGCGCGTGCCGGGGCGGTTGGATCCGTCGGTGGTGTAGCCCGCGCCGCGGTACTGCTGCTGGTACTGCTGCTGGTACTGCTGCGACTGCCCGGCGGCAACGGCGGCGGCGGCGGCGGTAGCGGTAGCGGTAGCGGTAGCGGTAGAGGCAGCGGTGGTCCCTCGCGGGCTGATGTTGCGGCTCTTGGGCCGGTTGATGTATCCGTTTCCGTAGGCGAGGTCCGAGTTGACCGACGACGACGACGAGTTGCCAAAGTGCAGGATGCGCCGCTTCCTGGTCCCGCCGCTCCCGCGACGCTCCCGCCGGCGCCTCGACCGCTCAGACGGGGCGCGGAAAAAGGTGCCGAAGACGCCGCCGAAGCGGGAGCGGTATGGATAGTGGCGCGAGATGTCCAGCAGCGACGAGGAGAAGGAGCTCGACGACGAGCGGGTGCTGGACGGCGCGCGCGGCCGCTCCCTCTGCCCCTCTCGGTCTGCTGTCGTCGTCGCTGGGGGCGGTGGGAAGTCTGTGTAAGAGCCCTGGGGCATCGCCATGGGCGGCACGTTGGCCAGCTGCTCGCGCGAGTCTCGTCGGTCGCGCCGCCGCCTCCGGGAGCTCTCGGGGCTCCGGCGACGGGGTTCTCGCATCATCTTGGGCCGCTTTGTCGGCGCATGTGGCGGTGATGCGGATGCTGTGTGCAGGCGAAGGTTTGTGTGAGACTGTGAGCGTGTGTTGTTTTGATTTGGGCTGCCCGGGGCTGTGGAGAGCTGGCCGTCCAACCGTCCATCCATACAGCGACCCGGGCCGCCTCCAAGCTGGCAACCTAGGTACCTACAAGGCGGTGGCTGGGACAACCCGAGCGCTGCCCAGGCGCTAAGCGGACCAGGGAAGACCCCTGCGGCTGGGGCCAATGGTGGGGTGGGGTCCGGCCAGCGACCTTCAGCTCGTGCAAACGTCACTGCTGGCGGACAGAATAGCTGGACAGGCGGCTGCTGATTTGCAACGTCCATGGCGTCGTGAAGCCCAATACTCGTGGCGGCGATATCACGACTGAATCGTCAAGTGGTGTTTCCATAATTGGCAACTAAGCATTCCCGTCCCGCCACCCGCAACTCTACCTGTCCCGCGTCTCATGGAGCCTCCATTCCATCGAAACGGGCGCTAACCGCTGAGCTTGGCGCCTCCATTTTGCCCCCACCTGATTCACCAGCTGCCTTGGTCACCAAGTCCTCACCTACGAAGTACGAAGCACACTAATTATCAGCTTGTCCAACCCTCAATATTCGTACGGAGTATCAATCCTTCCCCCGCGGCTTCGAGGTATCATGAGTCTTCAGAGGAGGCACCTCATCAAGCAGGACGCCGAGACAGGCCAGAGGGCCCGCCGCCGACGATGGCGATGCTGGGTTTGGCAGACGACATGGATGGTATGAAGATGCTGTGTATATCCGTATGGCAGGTATATCGAAGGAGCCTACGAAGTATGCTGTGATGGTATGGAGGAATCGGCAGCCCCCAAGCGCTTTCGCCGCTTTATTGCGTGGTTGCTCTGGAACCCATTTGCGCGGGCATGCTTGTTGAGGTGGTGCATCCCGCCGTCCACTGGCTAATTACCCTGTATCCGTAGCCGTCTTTGACGCATCCCAGATGCGTGCATGACGGAGCCTGCACTGGTGGGAAGGACTAAACACTGAGATATGCAAGCCCAAGATTCTTTAGGCTGTTCAACTGCATGCATCTCGGTTGTACGTCTTGCGGCGGCGGTGGTTAGTCAAGAGGCTCTCACATGTGGTGTTTGTCCGCGCACCGAATCTGGGAATAACTTCACATGGCAAATGTAAGTTGTGAGCGTCACGCACAGACCGTACACAGGCCCTCGCTCCCAAGAGAAATAAACCGTAAATGGGGCAAGAATTCGCAAGCTACACAAGTCCCCATCTGTCATCACCACCCCTCGACGACCTTTGTCCTTATGTGCATCCCATAGGCCGGCCGCGCCGTCACCGCCGCCTTGAACTGCAGGTTCCGCTCGTCCATGAGCGCCTCGTCGTCGAGCGCAAACTCGAAGCGCCCGACCCACGACGCCAGCAGGCACGCCATCTCGGCGCGCGCAAAGGCCGCCCCGATGCAGCTGCGCGGCCCGTGCAGGAACGTCATGAAGGCGTAGTTGCTCTCCGCGCCGCCGCTCGCCGCCGCCAGCCACCGCTCCGGCCGGAACTCGCCCGCGTCGGCGCCCCAGAGCGAGCGGTCCATGTTGGTGCCCCAGGGCGTGAGCATGATGCGCGTGCCACGCGGAACGAACTGGCCCTGGATGGTCGTGTCGACGGCCGCCTCGCGCATCGTCTGCGGCACGGGGCTGTACGTCCGCAGCACTTCGTTGCACACGGCGTGCAGGTACGGCATGCGGTCGACGTCGGCGCTGGTTATCTCCCCGCCCTCGTCGTCGACGGACGGCAGCATCGCGCGCACCTCGTCGCGCAGCCGCTGCTGCTTCTCCGGGTACCGCGACAGCAGGTACACGGACCACGTCAGCGCCGACGCCGTCGTGTCGTGGCCGGCCGCCAAAAACGTCATGAGCTGGTCCACCAGCTGCTCGTCGGTGAAGAGCCCGCTCTCCAGCGCTACCGACAGGATGTCCAGGTCCGTCGGCTCCTTGTTGGCCATGCGCTGCTTCTTCTCGCGGATCAGGTCGCGGCACACGGACCGGATGCGCTGCGCTGCCGCGTTGATGTCCTCGTTGCGTTTGATGGGTAGGTGGTTCAGCAGCCAGCCCGGCAGAAAGGTCCCCAGGACCATGAGCACCTTGGCCTGGCGCGTCGGCCTCGCCAGGCGCGAGTACGTCTGCGCCAGCGGGTTGTTCTCGTCCTGGATGGCGCCAAAGTCGACGCCCATGCCGGCCATGCCGATGATGTCCAGCGTGCACCGCGACGCCCACCCGTTGACCTCGAGGACGGTGGTCGTCGCATCGCCGCACGCGGCCGTCATGGCCCGTGCCACCTCGCGGGCCTTCTTCCAGAACGTCGGGTACAGGCTCTTGACGTGGCGGAAGGCAAAGGCCGGCATCAGGTTTTTGCGCTGCACCTTGTGCTCGTCGCCCTCGGTGAGCAGGATGCCGTAGCCCAGGACGCGGCCGAGCGCGTTGCGCACGGCATCGGGCTTCTCGAAGATGTAGTTTTTGGTGACGAGCACCTCGGCCAGGGCCTTGGGCGAGGCGACGATGAGGCGCTCGCGGTTGAAGAAGAAGAGGTAGCGGATCAGGCCGTCGTGCTCCAGCCCCGTGATCCTGAGCAGCCCGTTAGCACGACATGCTAATAGGACAATGGAAGGTGGACTGACCATTCCCTCAGCGGCGCGGCGGGCGACTCGCTCATGAGCTTCCGGCCCTGGCCAAGGAGCCAATGGCTGCCCTTGGGCTGGGGCAGATGGCGCAGCGGTGACATGAAGTGAGGATACACAAACGTCGTCCAGATCCCCCACAGCGTGAGCTGCGCGAGCCACTGCATCGTGAACGCGCGCACCAGGTAGCTAGGCGACCGCACATTGTACACGACCACGAGCAGCGCGACGCCCGCCAAGGCGGCCACCGTGAACTGCTGCAGCGGCGCCCCCATCGTGGTCGCTGGGCTTGAAGGTGGCGGTGATGCCGGTGATGTTGTTGCTGTCTGGTTGGCGTTGCTGCGTTCCCCAGCTCGATGTACGGACTAGGTAGGTAGGCACTCGTAGCGGTAGACGGAAGTCGCGGGTGAGTGGGCTTTGTTCACCCAACGCACTTATTATATCTGGACACGGGACGGGCTTTGTTCTTCGCCCTTTGTCAGTCAATGCCTCGGCGATGAAGGTGCGTCGTCGTAACTCGCAAGGGCGCACCCCGGAGGACCTGCGTGGCGTGCGCCGACGACGACTCGAGTCGCGAGCAGCCCCTAAATACGCTCCCTGCCTGCCATCCCATGGCCGAACTCCGACCCCAACGTCACCAGGGGATGCTTGGCCGTGTTCGAGACAAAACGGTCGGTCCAAACCCGCCTCCTACCTCCGATCGGGATTGGCCTCCCAGCCCAGAGTCTCCGCGTCCGGCCCACATTTGCCTGTCTGGCTGTCATTCCAGCAGCGAACCCCGTCCATGTTCATCGAGAAGGCAGACGGACGTTTCGGCCACACACTAGCCAGCTAAAAGTAATCCCATTCGAGCGCCATTGATTCGAGGCCGGCGCTGGCCGTCGCTCTGGGCCCCGACCGCCGACGTTCCGTGACGTGGCCAGCATCTTGATGCAACCCGCGCTCGCTCGTGACGCTCGGCGGCGCCCAGTCACAAACATTCATTAGAATCGGCTCGTCATCCGCATTGACTCATCAATTCGCTGGCTTGAACCAGCCGCTAGCTACCGACTACCTACCTACCTTCGCTCGTCTAATGATTAGATGGTGTACATTCGCGCAATCTACGACGCCCGTTATGCCCTGTGCCCTGTGCCCTATTACGCCGTCCTTGATCATCATACTGTATAAACCCCACGGCAAGCTGGCCGTGGCTATAAACTCACCCCAGCCGTTACCCCGCAAAGAAAGACAAAACATTGCAGACTCTCGTTCCATCATGACGCGGGGCCGCTCCAGCTCAAGGTTGGGCCCGAGGTAAAAAGCGTAGCTCGACCAAAAGCAGCCGACAAGCACATCCGAAGGATCCGCCTCGCCGGCAAGGCATTCAGGCGTGCCTATGCTCTGGAAATCCTCCACGGTGGCGCTGCCGCCTCACCAGGGTCGATTTCTGTTGGGACCGAAGAATGATGGAGGTGTCTCGCCCTGGGCCTGCTCCGAGCTGCTGGTTGTCCGTGTCGGGCTGCCTTGAGCGGTGTTTCCCGCTGGTGCTGGCCTGAGACGCGGTATGCTGCTGCTTGGACCCCCGGACAGACTCGCCGTGGCTTGCCGCTGCTGTTGCTGCTCCAGCTGTTGCTGCTCAGCATTGCGAATACTGAAGGACCCCATTGAAGCCCGTTGCTCCGCTGCCCGTTGCTCTACTGCTCTCTGCAAATCTTGGCTTTGCAGGTGTGCGGCCATCCGAGCATGAGCCCTTGCCGAAGCAGCCGGGGTGAAAGTGAAAGGAGGCGGCTGATGCGACGAGTTCGAAAAAAAGGACGGCGGCGGCTGTTCAGCCGGTCTGTTCTGGCCTGCATCCTGCTGACGGGTCAAGTCTGCCGCGGCCCGCATATCCGCCGCAGTCTGTGGCTGCATGGGACTCCAGATATTCGGGCCAGGTTGCCAGCTCGCAAAGAGGCTCTGGACGCTGGGTGCCGATGACGTTGGTCGTGCGGCAGATCGGCCTCCGCTCGAGGTCAGAGACGAAGGGCCATGGGGACTAGGGCTACTTCGACGTTGTCGTGTTCGGCGCTGGTCCTCTCCAGGGATATCTTCTGGCGCAGAGCGCCTCTCCGCAGAGCGTCCATGTCTTGCCGCCATGGCGTCGAAAAACTCGACTTCTCCCACCGACCCCCCCAGTAGTCGCGAGTAGAAGTGATCAGGAACACTGCGCCAAGAGTTAGCATCAGCCAAATGCCTCTTCTCTTGGTCATCAAAGCATCGGCTCACCCTGCAGGCAGCGGGACTCCGCGCATCCTCATCATGTTCATAAAGGCTCTGGCCGAGCCATGGCTTTGGGTATGCTTCGGCTCCGAGGGCAGCTTATCACGGCAATACGGGCAGCTGTCGGAGTCCTCGAACCACTTCTTGATGCAGTGGTCGCCGAACACGTGCTTGCACCTGGGGAGGCGGAGGGGGGCCTCGTTGATTCCCTCGGGACTCTCGACGCCAAAGTCGTTGTAGCAGATGACACAAGCTGGAAGCAGCAGTTAGCGTGTGCCCTGGGCATGAATCCAAGACGACAAAACGAGAACTCGTAATAGAAACCGCACGCACTTCTCTCGTTATCCGACAACTCGTTCATGTCAACGCTCAGCAACGACCGAAGCGCGCTTCGAGACGCAACCATCTTGCTGGGCGCTGCGCCGCGGACCAGCTGCAGCTGCCTCACAGCGGCTTCGTCCCAAGGCGCAGCATGGTTCGAGCTCTGGCTTCCTCGACGGTTCGGCCTGCCTCCAGCGGATTCGGACGCGGTCTGACGGCCGTCGTCGTCGGCGGCGTCGTTATCCCGGGGGGGATCCGACGCAGTCTGGCGCGAAGCCATGTATCGACGTGCTCGTGAATACCCTTGGCGGCGTCGATCAGATACAGGAGATGGCAGCGCAGAGTTATCGCGAGAGGCGGTGGGGAGGGATGAAGCTGCAGATGTCGAGTCAGAGGAGAGGTCTCGAGGAGATGGCATGCATCATGGGCGAGGGCAGGGCAGGGCAGGGCAGGGCGGGCAGGTCGACATGGCAGGGCAGGGGAGAGAGGAGCGAGAGGGGCGAGAGGAGCGGACAGTGACGACAAGGTGAGCTTACTGGAACCATGGGATTGCTGGTGAGCCCTGGGCGTGATGGGGGGGGAGGCAGCAGAGGAGGTGCTCTGGGCTGCGCGGCGAGGTGGTGTGAGGTTGAAAGGGCGATGATGCGGTGTTGACAGGTGTGAAGCGCTCGGTTGGCCATAGGCGTTTGCTAGGCGGTCGGGCGACGAAAACAGCGAGCCACCAGCTGGCAGTGAATGCGTCTCCGACGTTGCACCTGGCGGTCCCATGTTCACTGCACCCTGCGGCTGCAAGGCAAAGCCTCTGCCGTCGTGGCCCAAGGCTGCGCCCGCCGGCATCTCGCGGTCACTTGGATGCGAGATAAGGCCTTCAGCTCCTCCTTGGCTTGTCGAGGCCGCACTCGCGAGCCCGGAGATGGAGTGCAGCGCAGAGCCCCAGTGGTTCGACTGCGGCGTCGGCTGGCCTGCAAAGGAGTCTTGTTGCTGAGACTGCTGCTGTCCGCGGATGGCGCGATCGGGGTGCGGCAATGCGCCTTGCAGGCCAAACTGCAAAGGATCCGAGTTCGAAGGCGGCCGCGGCGGCTGCGTCTGGGGGAAGTACAGAGGAGAGACGGAAGAGTGAGGCGACCACGGGGACGTCGCAACGTTATGGGCATCTGCCATCCAGGGACCGGCATGGCCATGCAGAGGATCGCTGTGAGACGGCAGTCTCTGGGAGCTGTGCGGGATGTAGTTGATGGGATTCATGGCGAACTCTAGTCGCAGCCGAGCCTCGACGCCCAGCGCCACGGCTTGTTTCCCTTTCCCCCCCAGACTTTCTCCCTTCAGAATTCACGGTTGCCCAAAGATGCAACCAACGAGGTGGTCGTCGAGAGAGGCTCCAGGCGAAGGCTTCGGCCGCGAGTGTGGCAGAGGAGTTATTAGTAGTAGTGATACTGGGTCTAGCTCTGTAGCTTTTTGGGGCGTTTTGGTTATTTTTGGTTCTCTTCCTGTCCTAAGGGCTATCGGAGACACACTTCGAGGGGTACGGTCTGGCCGGGTGGCCGACTCGGGGTCTTCATGAGGTAAACGCAAGGGACACACACAACGAGCGACGGAGGGGGGGGGGGGGGGCGGCGGCAAGGTCAGGTCAGGTCGGGTCGGGACGTGGTTGGCGTCGGCGTCGGCGTCGGAGGGAGAACCGTGATGGGCGACGTAGGCTAATGATCACTCGAGCGAGAGCGGGGAGCGCTTGATGACGGCGGACGGCTTGGCCAGAGCCCGGGAGGGACAAGAGACAGAGGAAGACGCGGGGAGAATTAATAAGGTCAGGTCAGGGCAGAGCAGGGCAGGGCAAGGCGATCGATGGCTATGACACTGCGCCGTGGTGAGCGGTGAGGCCAGCAAGATGGGACGTCAAGCGCCTGTGGATTTGGCAGGGGAGGAGTCGGTCGCTCAACGAGGTGCCCATGCGTCGTCGCTCGCTCACAGTCCGGGCATGGACATGTCCCGTCCAGGCGCCCTTGCTCTGGCCTGTGAGGGGGGGGTCGGAGCGGGCAAACGACCGAGCCCTTTCACGTTCAAAATCTCCTCGGCCAGGCCAGAGTGCGAGTTTGCAGCGGCTGGCAGGCGCGGCGGGGAGAAGGACGCGGCGGAAGGTGGCAGCCAAGGACACCGAGGTGGACAGGGCGGGTGGACCAGGGCGGCCAGCGGATGTACGGTGATGGACGGTGATGATGCCCGGGGCCCAGGTGGTGCGGACGGACGCAATGCTCAGCAAGGCGAGGGACGGCGGAGGACGGGGAGTCTGGGTTGGAAGGACGAGGACGAGGACGAGGACGCGGGCGAGAATGAGGAGAAGCAGCAGGATGAGGAGAAGACGCAGGCCATGGCGCAGATGAAAGGGGAGATGATTTGGTGTCAGAAGGTCAAAAGAGGCACCACTCTTTCGTACCGAGCGACCGGATGAGCCGACCCCAGGACCGGGCCAGCCAGCAGGAGCAGCAGCTGCGGCACCAACAACAGCATGAATACCTACCTAATAAGTGACGGCGACACAGCAGCAGCAGCAGCAGCAAGCGGCACCACCACCACCACCACCACCACCGTGGACGGAACACCGCCGGACCGAGCCAGACGAGCGCGATCCAAAGTCAGTCTGGCCGCTGCACCGCGCCTTGACTCGATCCAGCGCCGCCGCACCACCCGCACTCGCACACACGGGACGTCAGGCGGGCCCTGCTGTGGACAGAGCCAGAGCCAGAACAAGGGCGTCGGAGACGGTGGCGGCTGGCTGGATGGTAATAGTTGGGGGGGGGCGGTGGGGGGGGGGGGGGGGGGGGGGGAAAAGTGGGGGGGGGGGGGGGGGCAAGCAGGCAAGCAGGCAAGCAGGCAAGCCGGCCAGCACGCAAGCAGGCGACAGGCAAGAGAGGACGGCGGCCCGCGCGGAAGCCCAGCTTGGGATTCGCTCGCCTGATGATGCGACAAACACCTACGAACACCGAGGTGCGTTTTCCATGGCAAACCTACGCCGTCACTAACACCGCAAATGGCGGGCCGCCCTGCGTGGAACCATGGATGGCATTTACGAGCACCGACTACAGAGGTGGGTTGATAACATCTGGACCGACGCCGCCAACTCTGCTGCGAGTCCGCAAACGACGACGCCGCTTTGCACAAACGAGCAACGAGGGGCTGGTGCTGCCTCGTAATTATTAGTCGGCACTCACAGACAAGTCCCAGCAAAATCCAAACACCTCGAGTTTCCTCCACCGGGTGGCCGTGTGATTCCCATCCATCAATCAATCATGCCACCCCGTGATTGGGCCGGACGGATGAGTCCTGACTCTTGGGTGTTGCACGGCGCTGCTGAATGGACCCGGACCGCCTGGGCCCCAAGCCTTCGACGGTCCATCCAGGCGTGGAAAACGAAGCCGAGAAAGCCTCTCCGCCCCCCAGCCATCGCTCCCGGGGACAACAATCCGTGTGTCGTTTACGAGAATGGCATGGAGTGCATCTCGCCCTCGTCTTGCCCCATCTCTCCTCTCCTCTCTTCTCCTCTCTTCTCCTCTCTTCTCCTCTCTCCTCTCCTCTCCTCTCGGGCTCCCTCGTCTCGGCTCGCCGACCCCCCCGCAGCCGGCCCGCACGGAGCGCCGGGCCTCGTCTCTCTTCGCGCATCTACGAGTATGCATTCCACCTCAGCCATCTGGCATCAGCTGCCGAGCACACTCGCAAGCGCACGAGTAAGTGCCGTCCGGTGACGGTGGTTCGAGGCGCTCCGCGAAGCGATTTGGCCAGCCGACCCCCAAGCCACGCATTGCCACCGTCGCAGCAGTGCCATCGTTCGCGTCCATTCGCAAGACTATTGGCATCTTGTTCTCGCCGTAGCGCCCGCCAGACCGCAATGCTACCGCCCATCGATGCCTGCCTACCTGGAATCGAACCGGGGCCTGCCTTGTTGGCCCTTTGCTAGTTATGTAGCAGCCCGTCCTCGTCCCGCGCGGCACGGCCTGCCCCACGGTCCTTTGTCCCGGGCTGCCCGTCTCATCGCATCGTCACGGTCCCCTCACCCTGGCTGGCTGTTCCCGCGGCATGTGCATGGGCACGGCGTGCCATGGTCGTATGGACGTAGTTACTCTGTAGTCCGTAAAAAGATGGCAAACAATGCCTGGCAAGCCATCATGGGCGATGCGTCGTGGACTCGTGGGTAAACATGCCTAACGAGACGACGGACGGCGACCAGACCCGCGGAGGCTCATGCATCCAGCCAACCACCAGCCCCGACTTACATGCCCATCCCACCTGTCGCCATCCGTGGCCCCGACGCCAGCCCATCCATCCCAAGCTGGGAACCCTTCAATGTGAGCAGCGATGCCTTCTGGCTGGGCGCTTCTAGGTTGCCTCCAGCGACTGCACCGGCTGACTGGTCACCTGCTGCCGCCGCCGCCGCCGCCGCCGCTGCGTACGAGCACACTCGCATGGTCGTGTGTAGGTACCTATGGATACACTAGAACTCACACGACCAATAACTATTGTCTCGCCCACGGAGAGCCAACCTCGTCTTGTTTTAAACCAACTTTCCTTTTGACCATCGCTCTCCGCCTCTCTTATCACATCTACTCCCTCGTTCAAGTCTCGTCCTCCCCTCAGCGTCCCCTCATCATCCCTCCTCTACCCCCTCTACTTCGTACCCCTCTACCCCCTCTACCCCCTCTACCTACTCCCTCCGGCTTCCCCGCTCAATGGAGACCGGCGTCCTCGGAGCTCCAATAGGTACACATCCGGCCCTCTCCCCCGCTCGGGATGCCGCCTTGTCCGTGCCTCGAGTTCTCGCTCTACTAATTATCGCAGGCTATCGGTTGGTCAACTCACAAACCCCCGTGCCTCGCAATCCGGCCTCACACACGTCCTGATTCGTCCGATCCGCAGCAACACGTCCGGTCCAGAGGCCCTTGTCTGCGCAAAGTACGGACTATTTAAGTTGGAGGCTTCCCATCCAACAGCAGGCGTTATGCGTAGTGTTCTTTATTGAGCAGCTCCCATGCTTTTGAAGGCCATCTAGGTATGCAAGTGCCCGCACCCCGTGCCCAACCTAGCTGGCTAGAGCCTGTTAGTCGACGACCCTATCTGTGCTCCGTACACCCTTGCAGCAGGGTAGGCGTCTCCGTCCGCTTCGGGCTGGGCCAACATGCCCTACAAATACCTGGTGCATCCGCGGACGGCCACAGCAGCTTGCGATCCCAGGTCGCTGATCAAAACCGCCATCGGCCATCATGCTCCCTGGGCTGGTCTCTTCCCTCCCATGCCATGCCATGCCATGCCATGCCGCGCATCCTCCCCCGCCCGAGCACTCGGCCTCGCCGCAGGACCCTTCACAATGCCGCCTCTCCCAGACGCAGGGCTTGTTGTCTCGGGGCCATTGCTCACATGATACCGCCGAACCGCCGTCTCCACCCCAGCAGCAGGCATGGCCCTGGCATTCTGCGCTCTAAACGCGCCGCAACAGGCTGGCGGGTTGTCATCGTATCGCAAACAATACCGGATGCATCACGGGTGCGTGGCCGCGGGGGAGCTGCTGCAGCGTGCTGCTCGTGCAGCCGCGATTCGCGGAGACGACTCCATCGCGGCCCGATAACACTCCTCTTCTCTTGTCTTCTCCGGAACTCGATCCGCTCACTTCTTGGGCAGTCTGTACTTGCCACCCGCCAGCTCCAACTCCTTCTCCGCCACCTTCTCCCCGAGAAACTCCTGCAGCTCCTCGTTGCTCCACGGGCACCCATCCGCAATCAGCATCTTCATCATCATCGATATTTGGCCCAGCGGCATCGCCGGGCTGGAGTTGGTCAGCATGCCCACGATGAATTGCCAATAGACGGTGCGCCGCTCCTTCTCCTTGGAATCCATGTTCTTGGGCTTGCGAGGCGATGGCTCTCCGTCCTCATCTTCGCTCTTGTTGAAGGCTCCGTCGTCTCCCTTGTTCGCCGCTTTGCCCGCTTCATCCAGTCGCTCGAGCACCGCGTATGTCTGGTTTCCGGTGTCCCGCAATACCCGCTTGGACACCCAGAATCTGAGAGCAAGCCCCAACAGATCCTCGTCGATCATAAGCTTTTCCCATATCTCGTTAAACGTGCGCTGCTGATGTCCCGGCTGTCCCGATCCGTCGTCCTGGAATGAGTAAATGACGGCAGCCTCGTATGTCTTGCACTCGAGTTCTATGGAGCGGTCGTCCAGCTCCAGCTGCACGGTTGCCGAACCCAGATGGTCCAGCCAGCTGAGTTTGCGCGAGGTTTTGAGCTGCTCGAAGCCAGCTTCATACTGGCTTTGGATTGCTGCAACTGGCGGGGGGACCTTGAACGGGTCCTTTGGTAGACTCGGCCAGAACAGACGCGATAGAATCTTGGAGTGGTATGTGGGAACACCAGAGTCTGGTGCGCCGTCGACCCGCAGACTCTTCCGGAGGGTGGCATCTACACGTCTCGAGTCGTATATGTCCTTGATCATGACGTCGCAGTTCTGCAGGGCGCTTTCGCCGAACCTCTTCTTCAACAGGCCGAGAACTTTTATTTCTTGCTGGAATCCTGGCTGGTTCGATAGCAGCCGCTCGGCGATGATGAGCTGGAACTCCTTGATGAAGATGTCCTGTGATCCGAGGGCGTCGATGAGCGTGCCGATGACATCCTCGTTCTTGGGCCTCTTGTAGTTGACGCCCGCATCGACCGGATCGGGGACCCAAGACATGTCGTTCCAATCGAGGCCGTCATCGTCGACGTGGTGCCGCTGCTGCTGGGACGCATCGTTCAGCACAACAGCTAGCTCGACAAGCCTCGTCTTGCCCTCGTCAGCATTCGTGGTGTTGGGGTTGGAAAGGAGCCCGGTGACGACGATGCGAATGGCGTCGTCCCTCTGACACAAGTAGAGCTGAAGGGCATGGACAACTCTGTCCAGCAAGACTTTGGAAGCATCCAGAGCATGAAAAGTCCGAATCATGGAGATGTACGTTTGTAAAATATCCAGCGTAGACCTGCCGGGATGCAGAAGTCTCTTTTGCAGCGTAGCAGAGAAGGTGTCGGTCAGTTGAAGACGCCGCTGAGGAGTCGCTACCGCAGAGCGAAGGTCCTCGAGGCCGCCCTTGCTATTTGGCCATTGAAGAACAATGTCAAAGAGCTCCTGGATTCGCAATGTGGCCAGACGCCCGATGGCAATGTCCCTCCAGCGCTCGACGTCGTTCCAGGAGACGTGGCCACCGAGGCGGCTGAAGACTTCTACAGCCAGACGACCATAGTCATTCTCAACCCAGTCGGACAGATGCTCCATGCATCCCTTGGTTCCAGATGCGTCCACGTTGCCAGAGACATCCAGTGCCGTCCACACACCCGAGTATGTGTTGTGTATAACGTCTCTCATGCATACATCCATGATCTCGGCGAATAGGACTTGGAACTTGTCTCCTGCCAAGCCAACAGTCTCCAGGGATTCGAGCAGGATCAGGAGCTCCGCGCGAGCAGCGGAGGCACGGCTATATTCGCTCTGTGCTGACTTGGACTCGACGTGCAGCCTGCGTGTACGCAGTACGACGCCGAGTAGGCGACGCAAGACGCCCCGTAATGCATTTGTCAGGCCCTCGGCCCACGAGTTGCCAATAATGGCGTGCAGATCGCGCGTAAACTTAGCCACGGCGGCTGCCCTGACGTCCTCTTGCTCGATGCCTCGCACAACCAATGTCAGCCCGTACAGGTACTGACGGTGCGCAGCCTCCAGAGTCTGTATGCTGCTGAGAAGGACCTGGGTATGCCCCCCCTGGGCCGCACATGCAGCCAGCAAAGGCAGGACGTGGTGGACAAAGTGCTGGCGCACCTGCTGCGTATGCCACAGGAGGAGGTCCTCGGTGTGTGCGGCACGGGGCACCGAGTTGCTGGGATCCAGGAGCACCGACAAGGCATCGTAGAAGACGGCATCCAGGTTCTGTGATTCTGGGGCCAGCGTGCCAAACGAGTCCTCCACGGCGACCGAGGACGGGAGTTGGATCCGGGACGTTACGGCGTGCCAGGCGCGATCCCACCGCACCTGGTCGCCCACTGGCGGCAGCGAAGACGGCGGGCTTGCATGGCGACCAGAGCTGGCGACTGAGGCGTGTGGACCGCCAAACGCCTCGCCGGGCGCGGATGAGGCGAGCAGTGGCGTGGGCCGCGAGACGTCGGTTTGGAACACGGAGCGGAAGACCTTGTTCTTGCGCGCGCGGACCCGCGACACCGTCATTGTCTGGCGTGTTGCTGTCCTCGTCCTCCCCTTGGCGGCGTTGGTCGATGTGGTGCCGCTTCGGGCTGCTGTTCGCCGACGTCGCCGACGTTTATCGCATGACCCGTCGTTTGTTTTGGCGCCTGATGCGTGAGCTCATCAACAAACAAACAAAGCAACGAGACGTGGACGTGTGTGGAGCTCCGAGGCGGGATGGGATGCCTTTGCTGGGGACGGACGGCACACTAGGCCTTCAGGTAAGCGAGCTGCAGCGCTTAGTGCGCTACGCGACGCGCGCCTAGCGCCCAGCGCTCGTTGGGTCGACCATCAGATAATAATGGCACCACCCAACCACCACGCACATGGAAACCAAGGTCACCCTGCAGCCCAGCACAGCCCCCTACTCGTAGGTATGCACTGCATGGGATTGGTGGGACTACAGTCTACCAACCGACTCCGTACCAGAGCGCCTGCTGTCGATCCCTAAGATGTACGGACTACCCTGTCCGACGTTGCTCTCACGACGACGTCGATTCACCACGACACGTGTGCATTCCCCGGAATCGAGGCGTGGTATGGTTACACTGTCGCTGACGCATGTCTGGGCCCAGGCTCAAGCACAAGGCCCCCTGGCGCATCGGATGCACGCCTGCAGTCAGAACGGCAAAAGGGGGGCACCGTCAGCGAACACACACACACACCTACCGTGGCAGGGCCGCGGCAGGGACAAGAACAGGCCAGACGGACGTGGTAAATTCGTCCAAATTTGGGACGCCGGCGCTTCTTCGCACCTTCACCTATCGGCGGGCCCCGTCGTTGCTCGGCAGAGTCTCGGCCGGAGAGGGTGCGCATCGCCTGCCCCCCGGCGGACGGAGGCATGAGTCTGCCCGGTCGAGTCGTCAGCATGGCATCCCAGACGTGGTCGCGCAGCGCTCCCAGCAGCGAGGAAGAGGGTCTCGCTCGCACCGCATGCCGAGCCGCGACGCGCAGGCGCACGTCATGGCGGGCGAGCCGGGCGCACGCCGCACGGGAGGATGCCGGAATCCCGTCCTCCTGGACCCCTTTGTCCCGGACGTCGTCCCGGGGGGCCGAGTCCCTCGCTGGGCGCAGAGCTGAGTGGGCTGCCGATATGACGGTGCGTATGGAATACTCGTACTACTGTGCTGTGGTGGCCACGATGATGATGAGCCCGCTTCCCAAACTGTCAGCGAGCTGCCGCCTCGTCATGAGAGGAACCACCTGCACGCACAAGGTTTGACGGGAGACACACACGCCTCTCCCATCATCCCACCCACTCCCCTGTCCCTCCCGTCCTCACCTGCCACCCCACTCGGGGAGTCTGCCCTGGGATCCGTTTTTAGTCCTACCCTGCCTTGCCTTGCCTGGCTGGCACTGGCAGAAGCGCGATTAGGAACTGGAACTCTTTTGCCTGTGGTCCGTACAGACTACATACGGATGGCGCGAGCCCTCAAACCAACGGCCCCCAACCCTTCGGGGGAAAAAGGCTGAGACAGAAGCGTGCACCTGTGGCGAGTGAGATTTAGTGGCACTCGAGTCACGAATTTCCCAATGCAGCGGCCAGGCTCATTGATCTGGCTCGCTGTCAGCTGTCCCGGCCGAGTCTGTGGAGACGGAGCGTACAAATTACCTTGCGCCTTTTGACTTTCCGTCGCAGACGAGCCCTGCGACGGGGCAGATGGAGACGCTCGTTTCACGGCAGTTGCTTGTGGAATCTTTGGATAACGCAGATCTCGAATTGCGTTATTGGTGGCTCTGCATATGCCCACGACCAGTACGGACTACACGTACGAGTACGAGTACATACTCGTACGGACCACTCCCGCCCCAGCTCGCCGTCGCTCTCCGCGGGTGAGACCATGAGAGTAGGTATCCGTACGGATACAGTACTCGTACGGAGTACTTCGTAGAGATATGCTGTGCTCCGTCATGTCTCACGTCTCCCGTCCGCGCGGGCTGGTCGTGTCGTACAGCCTGGACAAGTGTTTCAGTCCAGAAGCCCCGTGAAGAACGCCATGTCTTCCAGAACGCTCAACTCCAACTGCCATCGCGGCAATGTGCTCACCCGCAGCCCACCATCTGGCTCCTCCTCGATCGCCCCCAAAGTGAGCCAGTGTCTGGGCATCTCGAGCCAGCGCCTCTCCGTTGCAGCATCCAAGAAGCCAAGAAGCCAAGACAAGCTCATGAGCGCCACTACAGCCACCTCCCCCCATCTCCCATCGCCACCAGCGACCCTCGACCAACAAGCATATCCCAATGGATCCCTACCCGCCCTGCGCTAAGCAACGTCTGCCAGCGGGTGGGGAGCCATTGGCATTGAGTTTCGACAGTCCCTCTCTTTCGCCGCCCACTTCTCCATCAGGACACCTGCTATTTTGCCCTACAACAACCCCAATCGTGCTAGCACTAACCCTGTCCTCGGTATGGCCTGTCTTAGTCAACCGTCCACACCCCCATCGTCAGCCCGGCTGGCCGCCCCTGGTTCAACCCTGTGAATCTGCACGGCCTTGCACAAACCAGAGTTAGCCGGGCAGCTAATAAAGCGTGTTGGGGAGTAGACGAGTAGTCCGTACATACATACGGACTACGAGTACGTACCGTAGTTTGTCGCATCATCCGTGCTATTTGCGTGAGGGCTGTGTCTGCGAGCAGGGCGGCCACGAGTGTCGAGCGCCGATCACCTGGGCTGTCGTCTCGAGTCTTGCAGCATTCTGGGACCGTTCCGTCATCCACTCATCCATCCATCCCTCCTTGCCTCCCGTACGAGTACGTCCGTACTCGGTACCGCTAATAATGTTGCCAGACGCTACGCTGCACGAACCGTCTCTCTCGCGCTCTCGCCGTGGCCTCCCCCCGTCTCCACCTCCGCCGGGATCCCGTCCTCGGCGTCTTTCCGACACACACCCAGGCCGCACGAACTTGTTCCTCCTATCAGACGGGGTCGATGCACCCTGTCAGACGTCATGCGCGCCTACCACGCTGTGGCCTTGCACGCTCGTATGTACGTACTCGTAGCACGAAGAGACCTAGCATGGCATGCGCTATACGACTAATATGCTGGGCCGCACGCGTGCAATTGCGGAGGCAGTATCCGTAGTCCGTACGGAGTACTCGTAGCATGAGCAACAGCATGAGCAACAGCAGCAGCAGCAGCAGCAGCAGCACCTCGCCCGGTTCCCACGTTCATGACACAGCACACCATCCCTCCCTGGCCATGTGTCGTGGCCTGGCCTGCGTTTCTGCTCAAGTCTCCTTGGCATCTCCATTTCTTCGACGCCCCTGCGCGCGGTCCATAGGAACAGAGTTTATCCAAACGATGTGGGTATACTACACTAGCAATGGTTTGTATGTACTGTACTCGTACGTAAGTAGGAGGCGGTTGAGGCCTTACTTCGTACTTGTTGAACTGCCAAAGGGCCAGCAATTGCCAGCCGGGTCCAAGCCGCTTCACGCTTCTCTCCTCGGTGTCCGTCAAGAATCGAATAGGCTTCTCTTGCGAGCCAAGAAACGCCTCCGTGGTCATCGTGTCGTTGTCTGCCGTCAGCATAAAAAGCTCGCTTTCCAGAAAAACATCCCTCCCAGCTCCCGTGATTCCCCGTGCCGTCTAAACAGACCCCTCCCCGTTTGCGTGGTTTTGTCCCCAGTTGTCCTGTCCGTAGTGCGCCATGCCGTGACACCAAAAAAAAAAAAAGGCCCAAAGGGTAAACGATACGTAGTTGTGGTAGTGGTACATTGCCCGTGTCTTCGGAGCAAAAAGGAACATCGTGATGCAAAAATAGGTCGGTCAGCGAGACCAAGACATTGCGTCGCCGATCCCGAGACCTGGGACCGACACCCATGTCCCCGTCGGGACCGAATGCATGGCGCCGAATTTTTGAGGCTGAAAGCCGCGGGCGCGCTCTCACGGCACGCCTTCTCAGGTGTTTCTTCGCTGTTTGCACTTGTCGTGCAGCAAGTGGCCGTTGCGCGCCGTCGTCCTGGTAAACTCGGCGCCGCAATTCGGACACGTTGCCTTTGCGGCCTGGCCCGACTTCTCGCGCTGGTGCCGCAGCAGGTTGCTGAATGTCGAAAACTGCCGTCCGTTGCATCCATGTTCCCAGCATCGAGGCTTTGGTCGGCTCTGGACAACCCTGACGTGGCTACCTTCCTGGGTGCTCGCATTGCTCGATGTTGTGACCGCCGGCATCTGGTACATCATTCCACTGTCCTGTGAAACGGACAAAGAGGGCGTCCGGTTGCTGAGTTTGAGGCCATGTCAGACCGTCTGCCATTGGAGCTTGTCGGGGCTGGATGCTGTTGTCCACACGTACCTGTACTCGCCTGGCCCGGCGTAGGCTGTAGGGTATTCCATCGAAACACTGTAGCTATGTTGCCTTGGGGGGATTTGGTCAGTTGACTGGTAGGAGGCAGAGCGACTTTGTCAGGCTCGTGACTTACAAAGACTGTTGGTATGGAGAAGAAGTGAACATCTGGCCCCCTTGAGACTGCTCTTGCAGACCTGGGTTGTAAGGTGGGAGGTAAGACTGGCTGCCCATTGTCGTGGCAGGCGTTGCGATCAAGGGAACAGAGGATGGCGCGGTCGAGTAGACGGGGAGATTGATGACGTTCGAGACGTCAGCCATGGTCATCGGCGGTGACGTCGTGTATGAGTTGCTGTCGGCGCGTCGAATTCGTGCAGAAAACTTGGAGTCTCGGCGAGCTCGATCCCTTTGTCTTTTCAGCTCCTGTTGCTCAGCCGTGAAAGTCCCCCGTGGTGGACTCGAGGCTAATGACCTGGTTTCGCTCGGAGGAGTCAGGCTGGGGTCGGATCCGCTGACAATCGAGTTGAGATCGGTGCCGAGCACACTGTTGCTGCTAGAGGAGACAGACTCAAGGTGCCCTAGAGAAAATGTCAATCAATGCCGTGGGGACGAGAGCAACGAACAATGCATACCTGGCCAGGTGAATGCCGACCTGGATCCCATGGTGAACGCTGGGTCAAACTGTATGGCAACCGCACTGATCTTTGATCAGCTTCGTCGACCACAATTGTAACCGTTCGTACGAGCACTGTACCTCATGCTTGCTGGGGTTTCAGGGTCAGGGCTATGAGTTGGTGGTGGCTTGCAAAGTCGTCTCTCCTTGCAAGCTCAAGTCCAAGTCCAGACGACGCTGGAGTCAAGCCTCTTTTTGCTTGGAGATCGATCACAGATTACAGGCACGCGGCTTAAAATAGGTAAAGCAGCACAGCCTGAGTGATAAATAGGTGTGGATAGGTAAGCAGGCTCCGCTGACGGCTGCCGGCATACAAGGATAGCGCCGTGGCGGAGGTAACTGTATCAGCTTTTGGCGGAAGACGGTGAGCAGAAAAGGTCGCTGCTGGTCTGATTGCTGTCCAACGCAGGAAAGCCACAATGCCCGACGACAATCCTATCAGCGTGTGAGCGAGATTCTTCATGCCCGTCTTCGGTGAGGTTGACAGGGGTGGGAGCCTCCAGCAACGTATGTAGAGCAGGATACCAGACATGGCACATACAAGATAAGCTCAATGTGAAAGCTGCTCGTAGCCGACAGTGGTGAGGTGTAGTTTAAGCAAAGCAGTCGGTGGTCGGTGTTTGGAAGGCTATAAGTTGGGGCGGTAGCCGATATGGAATTTGACTGGCGGTTCGGAGACGGTTGAGTCGACGCAGTGTGAGTAGATAACGGAGCATGTGGTCTCTTTGCAAGATGACCGAACAAGCCTTCGCGAAACGGCTGATCAAGGACCGGGCAAGGGACTTATATGGAGGCGAGCAAGACAAACATCAAGTGGAGTTCTTCGCGTCTTAGTCTTGAAGACGCTGGGGCCATGACGACGGGGGACGGCACAAGCAGGGACTAAACTGCCGCCCGGAGAGATGAGATACTCCAACTCCCAAGTGCAACAGCAAGAGGGCATGGTCGAGTGGGCTAGCCAAGGCATGGTCGGGACGGTGGTCGGTATGAACGAGGCCAGGTACTGGACGAACAGGGCTTGACCTGCAGACTGACAAACTGGCAGCACGCTTGCAGGGGAAGCGATTCCCAGCGAAGAACTCGCGAAAGGGGAGGGGGGTGTGCGTCTGTTTGGCCTGGTCGTGAGTGTGAGAAACGGCGTGGGCGTGGGGTGCTCTTTTGCAACGTCTGCGCCGTCGTCGTGGCGTGTAAGTCTGAGTACTATACCAGGTCGCCCAGGCCTGGCCCTGTCCTGTCGCGGCCCTGCTGCCGCACAACCATCGACTAGCAGCCTGTCAACAAGTCTGGTCTCCTTGCCTCGACAAGACAAGCAGACATGTGGCGTGGCGGGGAAGGGGGAGGGATCGATAGGCTCCAGGCTCCAGCATTTCTGGCCCATCAAAGCACGCGGTTGTCGAGACAGGGCGGCGCCAAGCGGCAAGGGTAGGTCATGGAGAGAGAAGGTGGCCCGTGGCGGCGGCGTCCGGCTTGACTAGGGAAAAGGGAGAGGCACAGCAGCCAGCCAGTGTCCGGGCGAGGAGGTCGAGGGTGGATGGGTGTGTGCAGGAGAGCCGGGGTGTGGGACAAGGTGGTGCCGCCGAGGTGCGTGAGACGACGAGAGCCGAACACTCGACTTCAAGCCCAGGCTGGGCTAGTTGGCGCCTCCGCGGGAGGCTAGCAAACACTGGGACCACTGTTGTAGCGAGAGCTGAGCCACGGGCAATCGGTCAGCTCGCCTTACCTCACTTGTGCTGTGCACTGCTGCTCTCGTGCCCCTATGTCTATTTGTGTCGAGCTCGGCGGATGTGATTGTACGGATACCGCATGGCGTGTTCGGGGAGCCTCGGCCGCGGAGGTTCACCGCTGTACGTCCCAAGAGTTTTGGACTTGTCCTCTCTCCACGTCAGCTCTACGAGTAGATGCAAGTCTCCCAACCCACCTCACCTTGCACATACTCCCTCTCGCTCTCTCCATTGGCTTTTTGCTCCTGATTTCCCATTGACAAGCGAGCACACCACGGCGTTGCCACGGAAAGCAGGATTCGGATCCCTGTCGCCTTGCGTCTGCTTAGCGCCACTGAACAGGGTGCTTGATGCTGCTTCGGGTGCTGGTGCTGCCCGTAGTGGTTGTGTCCAGTACTCTGTGCCGCCAATGTCTGCTAGGCCGATTCAATGGGAGCAGCGCAGGTAGGTCTTGGTAGGTATTGATGTTGGCCGAGCGTGATAGAGAGGCATTGCAACCACATAAGACCTTCGATACCCATCGCAGGCAAATTCACCGGGCCGCATCCGGGTCGTTGGTTGTTGGTCCTCGGTGTGTTGGCAGCTCGGGATCTGACCTGCCACGTTGAGGACAATGCTGCTGCCTTCTCTTCATCGCAGGGTTTCCAGGGCTCTGTGCGTAGTACTCGGTAGACGCCTCGTGCTTCTGGTACCTCTTGGTAGTAATAATACTACCTCGCTACCGCCCTTTGGGAAGAGCCTGTGGGGGTTGGGGAACTGGTGTGAGCGAGAGTCAGTGAGATGCTTGCATAGGATGGGACAGTCAGGACAGGGTCACTTGGTTGGAAGCTAGACGGCCAGGAACCGTACCTATAGTCCAGCGAGGAATGCATATCACAGGTGGCCTGTTGCTGGCCTGCCAAGGGGGTTCTAAAGGCACGTCGTGGGTGACGGCCAGTGTTTTTTGGAACCCGCATGCCTGCCAGACACTTACCTCGTGGCAGATTCTCCACCCAAGCCCAGCACTGCATGCCCGCATCGTGGTGGGTGGTACCTAGGCCTGTATGTTATCCTCCTGGTCGGTGGGCTCATTGTGACACACTGGAAGCAGCCAGGGACATGCGCACACTTGTGCCATGCCCGGAAGCCGCCCTCTGTCCGCGGACTCTCGCGACAGCGCAGGGTTTCTGTGGCGGCCTTTCGCCTCGGTTCGTTGTAGCACTAGGTACTCCGTACCATGCTGCTCATCGTGAGGTGCAAGGGTTTCGCTGGGTTGTACGCTGCGATGAAAGGCCTGAATCAGAGATAAGATCATGAGGCAGGTACCCTGAGGCGTACACTAGACGAGCTATACCTGCCTTTCCTTCTCTTGGCTCTCACGTTTTGCACCAGGTGCTGTTGGGAGCAGTGAGGAAGGCACATGCAACTGGCCCCGCCCGGGACTTTCCCTCTCGGTCCGTCCTGACTCTGTCCCCAGCGCTGCACAACCAACAGCATGAAAGTTGACAACCGCCATATGTACGGATTATTCGTACCAGTTTAGCTCTCTACCTACCAATCACGCGCCTCCTGCCCATCAACTTACTCAGATCTGCTGCCCTTGTCCATATATGCGGACTACGGGACTGGCGATGATACTCGTATACGGACTACGGAGTACGGATACGTACTCGTACATTCGCTCCTCATCGCTACGGCTGGCGGAGCCCCAGGTCCGACAACGGCGGGCAGGATTCGGATTCCAAATGCCCATCACACACGCGCTCGCGAGGCCGGGCACGTTCACTCTTTGGCCAAGGTATGTCGCAATTGACCCTCCATGTTGTTGGATCCCTTTGCTCACCTACGACATGACGGTTTAGCCGTCAATCGCGCCTGCGGACGCACAGCACCGCGTTTCCCCAGAGTTATTCAAAATACCAAATACTTTGCATCATATGTACGGTGTGCTCGGGGAACGATGCGGGATATGGCGTCTAATCGACCCAATCGACGGTGCATCTCACACAGACGCGGGAGCACCGAGCACAGAACAAAGGGGTGTGGGGGAGCTGCCATCAGCAAAGGGCCGACAAAAGGACATTGACGTGGATCACCAGCCCTAACATGACGGCGACGGGCAACCGGCCCCAATCGGAAGATATGACCCTGCCGCCACGGCCGGCTGTCGCTCGCGGCTTCGCTCGTACCCCCTGACATCGGGGAGCTGTCGACCTCGACCTGGGCTGTCACCCGCAACCCCGCCCCGGTAAAGAAAAACTGTCAACAACACCCCAAGGCCAATTGGCATGGATCCCCCACCCCCATGTCCATGCCCACGCTCATTCGACTAGGGTCAAGGGTACCTCGCCATGACGACAACGAGGAGACAGGGGGTTTTGGGGAGCCGTGGCTCTCGCTCCAGCCCCAATTGGCCCCGCGACCTCTCCCGGTTCCTCGTACATCGCTAGGCGATAGCTGGTCTGCAGAAAGCTCGCCCTGATAGCCTCAACACGCATGGCGCACGCAATTCGTCTAATTATACAGCTAGCTTAATGGCGCGACGGGTGATTTGCGACTGACATGCACCACCAGAGAGAGTGCAAGACAAAAAAGGTAATTCGACTATTAGCGTCGCTGACGCTGATGTTCACTGTAATACCCTGTGCGAATTGCCAATCAGTCGATTCATCTCATCCCATACAATCTTCCACGGGCACTGGAGCAGGAAGCTATGAAACGCCAGCTGGGCTCGGAAGTTCAGCGAAGCCGTCAATGTTATCGCCCGCGGCGGCACATTGTCACCCGAGCTGGTACATTTTCGCTCCCGCCTCATGGACGGTCGCTGCAAGACTTGCAGATATCTAAAACCAGCACAACGTTGTTGGATGAGCTTGTGGTTCTGAAGCTTTAAGATGACCACGTTGGTCCGTCATCGCTGCCTGGCTGTTGGCTCTGATGCATACGCCAGGCACGGCTTTCGCACTTTGATGTGAAGCTCTCTTCATGGCGGTTTGGTATATCCCCGACGGGTCCCCGGTGTCTTAGCTTGCTAGGCTTGCCTTCGGGAACGCCACGGCAGGCCTTGCGAGAACTTTGGACTGCTGAGATCCTTCATCATCCATCAGGCGACAGATTCTAGCGTAGCCCTACGAACGGACCCCCACCCCTGGACGCTTCTCCTTTTTCGACCAGCGCGCGCCGCGGACTTCCCATTATTGACCCTTTGCAACTAGGAGGCTAGGCAGAGTGCCATTTCCAAAAGCCATGGTGCTGCTGTGCCACTCTGCACCAGGCAAATCACTGCCAGATTCGAGTCTGCCAACTGACACGAAGGCCATGCCGGTGCCTGGTCTCTGTCTCAGGCAACCGCTAATAACGGTTCATCTAATATTTCGGCCCCGAGAGCCCGAGCTTTGGCCATGAATTTCCGTCTTCCTTCCCGAGACGGCGTGTCGAGTTATCAGTAACTCTCGCGAGTTGTCAGGGCGTTTCACGCAACTGCGACAGCCCTGCATATCCACACCACCATGGTTCGTGGGGGTGATGGCTCTACCCGCAGAGGGTCCTGGTTGCGAAGGGGCTTTCCTTCGACTGACGCCGCTCCACCCGTAACGATGGCGGCGTGGAGAGACTGCCAGGCCCTTTTCATCGGCTGCCTTCACCCCGATTTGCCAAACTTTCCGCGCCACTCCAGCTCCGGCCTGCACGCACATGCCTAGGTACTTTAGGAGATGATGGGCTTACTTCGTACATGTAGGTCGTTGTGCTGTTTGAGTGGGGGCGATGCGTTCCTGAGGGTCGTGGTCGGGGTCTACTTGAGAGATGGCTCCGCAGAGCCAGAGTTTCAACATTGCCGACACTGACAAGTTCACAGACACGTGTGGAGGTACGGCTCCTGCACTGACTACGAGACCTAGCCAATAGTGCCCGACTCCCGAGCTGCCCAGCGCGGAGACGGAAGTTGCGCAGACTTCGCAGATAGTCTCGTATAGCATGCCCAACAGATGGGGACTTGCGACAACACCGTTGGCAGGTTGCTTGGATTGGCATCCAACTCCCGCCTTTGGAGCACAATATTCGGTATGCCAGCCTGCCCTTGACACATGAACGACAGAGTGCTGACTAGATCCAAGCAGCCAAGTTTCTGCTTCCATATGTGCTGTGACGGGCATGGATACTGCCGATGCTGGCGAACTAGGCTGTAATTACCAGTGGACTGAGTCTATTAATATTTCCCCTCCTTTGTCTACCCTCGTCGGATAACTTGGCCACCAGGATACCGATCCTCCTGCTACTGCCCGTCGTGGCTCATCATGCACGCCGTCTCATTGCGAGCTAGTATTGGCAGTCCCCCACGCAGGAAGATCAGGCAATGCTCCTGCTCACTGCGGCAGCGTCAAGTTGCTGTGAGTCTGAATGACTGGCTCTCGCTCGGGAAGCCCAAGAGTCGGAGTTGTTGTATGCCGGCATAATTCCGCGGTCTACAAGAGGCAACGACTGGATGCAGCAGCAAGGGGGTGTGAATGCTCAAGAGGCGAGGGGAGATCTACGTCTTGGTATGTCACCCAGTGGCACCGGGGGAGTGATGGGCCGACACCGCTTGTTGCCTATCGAGTGACAAGTCTGGCGCTTTGCCCTCAGAGGTTGGGTGGCCAATCGTGGGTTGCAGCTTATGAAGTCCCCGATGATGGAAATAAGTATCGCTCCAGCGGCGGAGAAAACAGGATTTCCGACAGGATCAATGACATAGACGCAGTTGTTGGGGACCTTCACACGACGTCATCAGGAGTCCCGGGATGGCCACTTCTCCCGTTCTAAGCCGTCTGCATCTAATTGCCCTCCGTTTGTCCCGAGGATCCTCTATGCTATTACCAGGCGTGAGACTCTGGAAGGCAACCTGACAATTCATAACCGTCGCGATGCTGATGGTAACCAGCCTGGGCGAGTCGCAGTCCCGGGTTTCCGGGTATAGATTGCTCGTGCTGAACGAAATTGTGCGGCAAGGCTCATCTCTGGCCCTCAGTTGAAGCCCCCAGTCATGGCGACCACGGACAGACGGCCTGGAAAGCCTGGCAGCTTCAAGTGACTGTCTTTGATGCAGCCCCCACCGTGTCAGCTCACTCTAGCTGTCCTGGGTCCAGTTTCCGAGCTATTCCTCGACCCAGAAGAAGGAATCTTGTTGTTGGACCGCATTCTGTGTTGGCTAAGCGGTTGACTTGCGTGCATCCACCCGCCCGGGGGGGGGGGGGGGGGGAGGTTAATCTGCCGTCGACGGACAGCATCGGCAACGATAGCACCACCTTGCTTGACATGTGCTCGCCTGAGTCCTGATTCGGGACTGGCGGCCGGAATCCTTTGGCGGTTATGAGAAAGTCGATGTGGCGCACGGCAAAGCCATGAAGGATGCTTTGGGAGGCGCTCTTGGTATTGCATACCCTTGCATGCACGACATTTCCATCATGTCGTCAACGAGCAGACCGTGAGCGGAGGCTTGATAGACAGCCAGAGACGCTGTAGCCCTTGCTGCTCGGGTGAGCTGCCGCCAGGAAGAGTCCTTCAGGAGAGCCTTGCCCCCAGTGCGACGTTGCGCTGTCTCGCGTCCTGTCCTTGCGTGCTTCTGCCAAGGAGTCGGGACTGTCATATCTGATGGACTCCGAGTGTCGTCAGAACTCGAGGGGCACGATGGAAGTTGGCATCAGAGACGGGGGTTCACAACAAGCCGAGAAACTTGCCCTGCGAGCATGTGCTACCGCACAAGTAGCCTGAACGTAGGCGTTGGGTACGTCAAGATTGCAGGCTCAAGCGGCTACACTCGGGCGAAGTTGACGGAAACCAACAGGGCGTCTTGCGCGGTTTAGGGCTACCCCGAGGAGCCCGAGATGAGAAGAGGGTGCAATTGGTAGTGTATGGGCAGTATCCCCGTCTTTGCTCGTACATGAGCTCGCACGGCAATGGCCTCTAGGGTGACCTGGGCCGCCACTAGAATCTCACGCTGCCCCCAACGAGATGCAAGATGGAAGGAGTCAGCCCGCGCCGCACCCTGCGTCAAAGGCCATGCCCATACGATCCATTGATAGTAGCCCGTAGTCCATACACCTTGGCATCATTACGTACCTCTACCTTGAGTTAAGGTAGTTAGTTAGACCTGTATGCGGCCACATGGATCGGCAGTGAGATGTCGTCAAAGAGCCCAAACACCCTCTGTCTCCCCATGTCGAGACGGAGATGCTGCACTGCCGCAGATGTGTCAGTGGTGACTAACGATTCTGTTTTTGTCTCCAACCGCTGATGCGGTCCCAAAAGAGGACGTGGACGGAAAGAGGTGGTTGTTTCGTGGCCGTGGCTGGACCTTGCTGGTCGAGGGGATTATGTCATCTTTGCTGCGGACGCATAACGGGCCAACGGCGGCGCCTACCTTCCAGGACGCGCCTCGTGGTGGCTGAGAATAGGAACGGAAGGCAGGTTTTACCCGCCGTGCATTCTGTGAGGGGCGCAAAGCGCGGCAAGGCAGGAGCTATTATCCGCTGCCACACGTGCGCCTCCCGTTGGAGCTTGGGCAACCTACCTACCCTACACCTCGCGTGTTGGCGCGTCGCGAGCGCTTGATGAAGCGTCACGCATACCGTTACCGTGTCCTATTATTGCGAGGACAACGTGGACGAACAAGCTTCTGCCCAGGCTTCCTTTGCAACTTTTCGCCGCGGCGGCTGGCTCCACGCTGTCAGCATCGTTTCCGCGCCGTGTCCTCTTTGCAGCCCGGACAGCACGCCGTAGGCAGCGACGAGCCGATACTCCGTAGTCCGTACGGACTATCCGAACTCAACTCCGCAATCTGGATCAAGCCAGATAGATTGTATCCCTCGCATCCTCTGCGGCCCTTGCTCCAGCGCGACGCATCTGCGACCTACGTCCCCTCCCGTTTGGCAAGACTCCCGTATTCTCCCTTTCTCGAGCCGATAGAGAGTCCACCGAGCGACCAGCAAACCTACTCCTCCTCAACCAGCCGAACCCAAGCCAACCTCGCGCCCGTCGCAGCCCCAACAACAAACACCCAAATCAACCATGGCGTCCTTCATGACCGACCTGTGGGAGTCCATCTTCACCCCCGGGCCCACGCCCACCATCGTCAAGGCCACAAACGGCTCCTTCGCCGCCCTGCAGCTGTGCCTGCTGCTGCTGCTGCTCGCCACGCACAGCGTCCACTTCGCCATCCTGTCGGTGCTGTGCGCGGGCCTGTGGTGGGCCATCAACTGGTTCGCGGCCGAGCTGGCCGTCGCGCAGAGGCTGCAGCGGGAGCAGGACGAGCTGGACAAGAAGAATAAGAAGAAGGAGGGGGAGGCTGTGGCGGCGGCGGACGACAGCAGCGATACGGAGGTGGAGGGCGGTGCGGCGGCCGCCGCGAAGAAGGATGCTACGCCTGGGGAGCTGCGGCAGCGGACGGCGAGGGCAGATGTTTCGCCGGCGGGGACGCAGTCGAGTGTGAGTACCGAGGATGAGTGGGAGAAGGTCTCGGGCAGCGAGAGGGACAAGGGGAAATGAGCGAGAGAAGTGGTAGGAAGGTATATGCTGCGGGCGAAGGGGAGCACTGCTCTTCCAGCTCGCAGGACCGAAGATCGCGTACAAGACATACAGGCGACGCCGGCTGAGTCGTGGCCGTCGCGTTCCTGGCTTGGGTTGGTGGTGTGGTTCTCGTCTAGAGCATACATTGATTCCCGGAAGATAGCTTGATACCTCATTGAACTTGAATTTATATGGGAACATATTGCCTCGTGTCCCAACGTTGCAACATATCCAAAACACCAAACTCCATGCCGGTAAATCCCACAACTCCCCTTCCTCCACCCATACATAGCCCACCTACTCTCTTCTCTAAGCCTTATACATCTACTTTACAAGTACTTGAGTTTCCGCGTCGCAAACGCAGCAACCACCGAGCTCATGGCTCCGATGAAAAGACACACGGAGATGGCATTCGGCCCTCCGCCAGAGGCGACCTTGTTCGGATCGGCGTCTACCGCCAGCTCGGGGCTCTTGCCGGGCTCCAGCACTGCGAAGACGATGCTGGCGATAAAGGTGCCGACGAACTGCGGTAGGGTGGTGTAGATGTTGAGGATGCCAAAGTAGATGCCTGACAGTTCTGCTGTCGTCGACATACCCGCGGCCGTCGCGTCTTGGGAGTTGTCGAGATATACTTGAGCCTCAGCGGGGCCAACGGTGGGCAGTTCGATGTCTGGTTCATCGGACAGTCTTCGATACGGCGCACCGTTCGCGGTCGCGCCGCTCAGCTTGTTGACTTCGACTCCGAGGAGAGTTGTTGGTGCCCACATGGCGATGGTCCACGGCCTTGAGGAGGAACGTGTCAGTGCTGCTGAGACTCGGAGAAGACGGTTTCAATCAGGAGAGGTAACTCACAGCCCGCAAAGACACACGAGGGCGGTCGCGAAACGGAAGCTCTTCGCCAAGGGCGCCAAAGACATGGCCGCAGCAAACATCACATGCCCACATATCCACGTCATCAAGATATCCGGCTTCCTGTCGTTGAGCTTCTCGACCAGCCCGGCGATGGCCTGCGGCGGTCGCTTCGTGAAGCCCTCGTCGTCGGGGGACTTTACCAGCATCGGGAGGAAAAAGGCCCCTGCAAATGTGATGCCCGAGTAGATGAACAGCGATGTGCTCCCGATGCGGCCCATGTCGCCGAGGGTATCCTTGGACTGCTTCGCGTCGGCGGGGACGTCGTAACGAAAGTACGTCTCGCCGATCCATGTGGTGCTGTAGAAGAGGAAGGGGAACCAGCCGATCCAGGACCAGAACTGGGCCCAGCAGATGGCCTGGATTCGAGGAGGGAGGTGGCGAACGGTAGTGTAGATCTGGTGCAGCACATTCATGATGCTTTGCTCCTTGGCGCCCTTTGGCGCCACGAGCACCCGTTCGGTCACAGCCCAGCAGGTCACGGCAGTTGACCCCAGGATAGCCAGGGCGGCAATGACGGTCAGCTGCTTAAACTGAGCATCGCCCATTGTCGTGCCAAACGTCTGCACGAGGTCGATGGATCCAGCGGCGTAGCCGACCATGTGGCCGACGGCGGACATTCTGCTGCCTGAACGCGCGAGGTCAGTCTGGCAGTCGCTGGAGGAGAAGACGACGATGGCCACTCACCCCATGCTGCGCCGGTTTGCTGCCTCGCAAGCGGAAGCGTGTCTACGACGAGGCTTCGCGAGCACGACATGACTGCTCGCTCGTCAGTGGCGGGTCAACGGGCCGGGTGTTGCTGAAGGATCAAACGTACCGACGTTGATGGCAAAGTCGACGACGTAAATGGCCAGCACGGCCAGGACAATCGTTGGTCTCCTTGCCTGCTCGTCGTCACGCACCAGCAACCCCACGATCTCGCGTGTAAATCCCAGCACTAAAAGACTGACAGCGACGATGCCAGCTCCAACCACCATCAACGGCCTCCTGCGGCCCCATCTGGACGTGTTCTCGTCCGCAATGACACCCACAATGGGCTGCACAATCAAACCCGATAGAGGGCCGGCGATCCATATCAGCGACGTGTTGCTCTTCGTGAGGCCGAGGTTGAGGAGGTAGGGCGTGCAGTCTGCAGAGGGACCGGCTTGTTAGCGACCAAGATCCCACGAGAAGCTCTCTGGAGGAGCATGGGACGGACACACGCACACGTCATTTCAATTCCCCACGTGAAACTTGAAGCCTGCAAGTCAGTATCGGTGATCAATTCGGAAGCAATTGGGCGAAAGCGCCGACGCACGTAATGCCAATCGTGGCAAAGGTCAAGAGCATCATCCGCGCCGTCTCGGTGCTTCCCCTGATGTGCGTTTCTCCCACCAAGGCCGCCATCTCGACTGGCCCTCTGGGCGGCGCCTAGAAGGTGTCTCTCGCGGTATTCTGGCGAGGTAGAGTCTATCGCGTCTCGTTTGACGCGAGATGATGGGATCGACGGCGCTGCTCGAGGTGTCGGATCTCGTCCCGTCACCAAAGGGCCGGCAGGGCAACGGCTAGGGCTGCCGGTGATTGCTACAGTCGCGGCGGTGGAGATTGGCAAAGGGAAGGATTGCCCACGGATCGGACGCGTTGGAGATGAAATGTCTCGTGTTGCATCCAATCCCACCAGACGTCGCGAGGTGCATCTGGTAACTTACCAAGTACGGAGTTACGTAGCCTGATGACAGCTATGGTGGGTCTCGGGAGCCCCAGCCGCACCGCTGTCTCGGGTCGCTAGTGGGCAAGTGCCGTCCACTGTGGTCTCGATCCAGTGGAGGCGACAGGGCCGAGGATCTTAAACCGGGTCCCACCGAGGCAGCTTGGAGATTTACGATTATGAATGGACTTGACCACAATCCTTGAGCCTACAGGCGCGGATACCAGTTTGTACAGTACAAATCGTTGGTTGGTATCTTAAAACTCGAATCTGGCTACCCTTTTCCGCCATGCATATCCCGTCCGTTGCCCTTGCGCCCTTCCGTGCATCGTGGGCTTGGTATCTTCGTCAACTCCAGGGCTCCCGTCTCTCTCCCCTCGTTGCTCGGGTTCTAGCCAGGCTAGAAGCCGCTGGCGCGAGCCAAGCAAGTCCAGAAGAAGGAAAAGAAGCAATGGTTTCCTCTTGCGAGGACTGAATAAAAATGGCTCCATGGCTCCAAGCAGGTCTCGCTCGTCTTGCTTGCTTGCTTGCTCATGCCACATGGTCGAATGGTTAAAAAAAAGAGGAGAAAGGGGAAAAGAACGCCATGTCCGTTGCCTTTGTACAATGTTACCCATCCCTTTCAATGCGTGACCGAGCTCCGTGCGCAGTCGTGTCTGTCTGTCCGTCTGCATCGCTTTTTAGTCCTCTGCGCGCCAACGCCCGTGGTGTGAAGTCCAAGTCGCACTGTCTATGCGTCGGCCAGCTTTGCAAAGTGCTTGGACCAGATCCATCCAACTTGGTCGGTTGGATCATCCTGATTCTTCGCTAGCCAGAGCTCGCCTTTCTCGGCAATGACGTCAAATATCTGCAACGGCGTATGTTAGCACCTCTGATGATCCCTTGTTAGCATAAGGTACGTGGGACTGTGCTCACCTCGCCAGCCTGGTACGTCAGGTACGGATAACCCGCCTCGTGTTTGGTCGTGGCAATATTGAACTCAAAGAGTGACGCTGCCAGCCAGAGGATGTTGTACCCATCCCCCGGTTGGTTTCGTTCGCGCGACGAGGCACGCGACGATCGCTGGCTGTCCTCGGGCCCATCTGGCAGCGGAAGCGCCGAGTGGAAGAGATTCGAGTACCTCCGGCTCTCCTGGGGCGGGTAGCTCGAGTTGTACGTTGTGTTGGAGTCTCGGCGGTGCTGACTCGCTGATTCTGAGCTCTGTCTCGGCAGACCCCCCGAGTCGAAGCTCCGCCCCGTGCTCGGCCGCGTCGAGGTGGCACCGGCCGCGGCCACCGACCGCGAGTTTTCCGCCAACTCCGGAGACCTTGGTGACGCCGACCCTCCTTGATGGGCATGGATGCCCGAGTAGTAGTCCCTGTAGTAGTAGTGATGTGGGTTGGGAACGGGGCCGCCCCCGAATCCTGTTGCGCTTGGGCTCGGCGAGATGGTGAACGATCCGCTGCGGCGCTTGGCAAAGTCCGGCGTTGGCAGGGTCGGTGCTGCGTCGCCATTGATCGAGAGGCCTCGCCCGCGCGTCTCTACATCCGACGGCCGCGACCGCGACGTCCTGATGGTTGAATCGTCCATGCTCGTCGTGGTCGAACGAGACGTTCTGCTCCAGGACCCCGGGTTCAGGATTCCAATGCTGGCTAGTTGTTCGTGAGCGTACGGGTAGTCTCGCTGGAACGTCGACACCACCTCCTTCAGATCGGGCGTCTCGGGAGAATCGACAAGCACCGTCTTCATCTTCTCCTTCCATATCGAGTACCAATTCGCCTGGATGTTGACAAAGTTGCCCAGGCAGATGTTGCCCACCTTCTCCGTGAGAGCGGACAGCATGGGGAGTTCCTTTAGCAGCGTGTCGTTCAAGGCTTCGTACTGCTCGACAAGCTCCCTAAGCTTGGGATCCACCGATTTCCCTGCGCGCTTTAGCTGCTCGGACCGTTCATAGTCCAGTCGCCGCTTCTGTCGTTTCTTCATGGCCAGCGACGGGTTCCCGTAGGCCTTGATGACGAGCTCGAAAGGCTCAATCACATGCTTCCGCACTTGGGCCAACTGCGACTGTTAGTGATGCACATCAACATATTCCGGGGACAAGACTTACGTGTTCCTCGAGCGCAACCTTTTCCAGGTCCCGAACGGAGATGTTGAACTGGACCCACTTGCTCTCGAGTTCGGGATAGCTACCCGGCTGGAGCCGCATGACGAGCTCGATCGATGATAGGTACTGAAGGAACTCATGCACGTATGCCGAGACCTGCCGTGTGTAGAACTCAACGTCGCGGAGGACGACTTGAAGCCGGAGGTAGTCATCGCCAAACTTCTCGTTGAGCTTCGCATAGTCTGGGTCCTCGGGCGGTCGATTGTTGGAAGTCTGGAGCTTGTCAACCCTCTTGCCAAAAGCGCGTGCGAAGCCCGCCTTGACGTCCGACTCTTTCCTCTTCCTGCCCACGATCTGACCGACAAGCTCAAAGTTCTTCTTGGTCTTGTTAATCTCGATAATAGCAGTCTCCAGAGACTCCCTGGCAGCCATGAGCGCCTCTCGGTCAGGGTGGTCCTGCGGTGTGTGCTGGAGGAGCGTTATGATGAGGTTGGGATACTTTGTTATCCTCTGCATGGGTTTGATCAGGAGAGAGTCCAAGTCCCACGCAGCCGTCAAGTCCTTTGCCACCTCGTTGCACTCAGTCAACCACACCTTGACCGTAGAATCCTGCTGTATCTGGATCAGTCGTTTCGCAGCTTGGTCGCTGTTCCGAAGGAAGCCCTCATGCGCAAGCTTCATCTGCTCCATGTTCTTTTGGAACACAGGTCCGAGTGACGTCGCGCGATCCTTGACATCGTTGGGATCTCCGGAGCCGGCCTGGCTTTGTTCTGACGTGACAGAGTTTTCTCTCTGCATCGGCGACCGGGCTCCCTTTGGCACGTACACCGAGGCCACAGCTTCCTTTAGTTGTGCCAGGAAGCCAGTATGGAACTCGATGACCTCGTCGCTATTGCGGAATACAAGCTTGACCGTTTTTGCGTCCAGCTCGGGACAAGCCTCCGCAGTTCCCTTGTAAATCTCCTCGACAATGTTCATGTCTCGGACAAATACTGCCTCGGTGTCGATCAACTCCTTGATGACGTTGCGTCGCTGAACTAGACGATGGCGCTCCTTGCCGGTAGGTTCGTCACTATCTTGGGCCAAGGACTTGGCGTCACTGTCAGCCGGCGTGCGACTGCTGTAGTATTGATCTGCGGTCTCAATCGACGCCGTGTCCATCGACTGTGGTGTTTCCATGCGTGACATGTACTCATCGCTCTCCCTTTCGGAGTTGATCAACGTACTCCCGTAGTGCGACTGGTCGTAGAACACGCTCGAGGTCCTCGAGTTGAGCGCAGAGCCCGACGTAGAATTTGGGATAGGCGGAGGCTCATGGTTTGGCGACGGAAGGTACGAGAAGCTGGCACTGGCACCGTGTGAGAGGTACGGAATAGAGAATCCGCCTCCAGTGTCCAACTCTGGGAGCTGGTGCTGGCTGAAGCGCGCCGATGACCTTCTCGAGTTGTCTGCGTCACGCACGTCCGACCCGTCTTGTGTGTCCCTGTGCGATGAAACGCTTTCTCGGGTACTCGTTGTGGACTCAAAGATGGTTACGTGACCAAACGACGGAGATTCGTGGCGGCTTTGTACTGCAGAGGACTTTGCGGCGTCGGAAGGATCCGTACTGTCAATCGAAAAGTCTGTCCACGCTGATTGCTGGCTCAGCCTGTCGTTCTGTTGTCTCGAGTGAGGTACCATTAGACTGGACGAATTGGCCGCACCGGGGGGCTGATCGTGTGCCGAGTAGTGCATGTCGTCCAAAGCGCCTACGTCAGATGAAGCACACGTAGATGTCCGATGAGACGACAGTTGATCGCCAAAGCGAAAATCGGGCTGGCGAAACTCAATTCTGTCGCGGTCGTCTGTTTCTTCCGTGCACGCGTCTGTGGCGGCGTCATCGTCTTGCCGACCGTCGAAGTCTCTTTGCTGCACATTTTCCACTTCAGAGTGACAATCAGACTCGTCCTGTACGTCCAATCGCGGGAACGGCACTGTTTGCGTCGCCTCGTCGCCGCCTTCTTCGTCCCGCGGTGGGGGCAGTATAGTCACGATCGTTCCATGAGACTCCTGCTCGTGGAGTGTGAGATCTGGCTCCTCAAACTCGTCTCCAAAAGCCCCAGGGATTTTCCCACGTTCGTTGTCATCAACGCCTGCCGTCTCCGCCTGGGAGGCCTCATGTGCCGTCTCCGGGATCGACAGACGTTGCTCTTGGGCATCTGCGTCGTCCTCGAAGGGATATTGATACTCAGCTCGAGGATGAGCTGGTGCTGATCGCTGCGGGCTTGGCGGTTTCACAATGGTGATGGGGATCTCTAACGGAGACTGAGCCTGGACCGGGGGGTATATCTGGGGTTCGACATCAAATTCCGTTGTTCCCGAGGTCGCAGATACAGCAGACAGCGGCTGCTCTTCGTTATTCATGGGAGGGCTGAGCGCAGGAAAGCTCCCAGGAACTCCCAGCGTAGGCGAGTCACCCGTTGATGGCCCCACAGGTCCTTGCTCTGCAGACAGCGACGTGGATATGGTGAGGAGCGGCGGGGTTGGTTGAGCAGGGGGAGTGACGGCGGGTTCCGCAGGGGATTGCGTCGCTGAATCGGCGATCGGTTCCTCTTGGGCCTGTCCCAGGGTTTCTGCTTCATGTCTCGTGTCGGGCTCGGGTTCGTCTTCCTCGTCAGCATTTGCAGCACCCGCTGTGGTAGTAGGCACAGCGGCTACAGCTTTGGCGGATGTGACAGCTTCGGCGGAAACCTTTGCCTTTGCTGCGGCGTCCATCTCCCTCCGTCGTCGCTCAGCCGCCCTATGCCGTGTCTCCAGAGCTTGGCTTTCGCGAATGGATTTGCTGTACGCGAGCCTGATATGCTCCCTCCTCTGTTCGAAATCTATAGGGCCAACTGATATCTTCCGACGTCTTGTCGTCCCATCATTGGCCCTTACAGACCCGTTCGGACGAGATCCGTCGCGAGAACTCGCCCTGTCTGCTTCCCTCATCCGCGAGCTGGCTGTCGAGGCCACAGAGACTGGCTGCCGCGGCCGTGAACTCCTCAAGGTGGGGGATAGTTTCGGCGTAGGAGCGGCTATATACGCTTGTAGCCTTGTGTTATTGCTTGGTGTGACCAAGGCCTGTGGAGGTGGCTTTCGGCCTGTCGCAGTTTGCGTCGGTGTCTTAGATCGGGAGACTGGGGTTTTCGCTCGTGAAGCAGCAGGACTGGCTCTCGCGGCCCTGGCGCTCGCCTGGGAGCGCTTGAGTGCAGAAGGTGAATTCGAGCGAGTGGATGGCGGACTCGTGGAGTTGGTCGGACTGCTTAGTTTTCGGACGGAAAGGGGTAGCTTCGACGCGGATGTCGACGGGCTGAGGCTTGTGTTGGTGATTGGCTTGCGGGTAATTTGTACAGAGGAGAGAGACGCAGCAGCATCGCTCTGTGACCGAGTATGGCCCTTTGGATGGGATCCAGCAGGGTCCGGCGACTCGTCTGGCTGCGGATTGACCTGACGGTACCAACTGCTCGGGGATGGCGGCTCCGCATCAGGATCAGAAAAGCTGCGGTGATGGCTGAAGGGGTTGAAGTGGTTGGATTCTGAAGTCCTCCGCGGCCGGACACCTTCAATGCCGAAGCCAACAGCGGGCGCGTCACGCTCATCCGGAAGAATTTCACCAAACAAGAGGCCATGTGGCCGGGAGGTGGTATTAGGTGGGGACGATGGCGGCTGCTCAGGCGGAACTCTATGCGACAATTGTGTCATGGACTTTGAGGAGACGGATTTTCCGTTGACCGCGCTTCGAGGCTTGCCTATGCGGCTTGCGAACGACTGCGCATTACCGGAGACGGAATCCTGAGCCACAAGCCTTGACCGTTGTGCACGCGAGCTTGCAGGTTCGTTTGAACCCTGCATCGACGAGTCCTGCGAGCCACCTGCACGCAGGGTCGAGTAAGTCGTTGCTCCGTTGCTCGTCCTGGCCGCTGAATTCTGCGTCGCCCGGGGTGGTGTAGGAACAGCTCCGGGCCGCATGGGTGCTCGCGGGATGGACGAGGAACCGCCGTTCTGATCGAATCGCTTCTTCAGATCCTTGACACTGGGCTTGCCGGTTGGTGTCCTGGAGGTGCCCGCGGCCGACATTCTCCCGTCGAGCGGGCTCGAAGCCGAGCGGGCGTTGGGTCGCGGCAGGGAGCGGTTCATGGGCAGGGCTGGATGCCTCGGGGTCGTGCCATCACCGTTGGAACGCAGCGACGGGCGTACAGCAGTCGATGCCATGGGGAAGGAGTCGGGATCGCCGTCGGGTTGCAGGGCTCGGTAGCTCTTGTAGAAGACGTCGGGGTTTACAGGGTCGACGGCATGGCGAGGGTCGGCCGGGGCAGAGTCAGAGTCGTGGTTGGCATTCGACTTCGCGTAGGAGACGGGGGCCCTCGCGTGGTCGGTGCTGGGGGAGTAATCGTCGTCGAGATAGCGGTAGTCGTCGAGGTGGTGCGGGTGATGCGGGTGATGATAGCCGTGGCAGTCGTGTTGGTCGTAGTGGTCGTGGTGGTCGTGATTGCCACGGCAGCTCTCGCCACGAGGGCCGTCGTCGCTCAGCAGGCCAGCATCCGGGTCCAGGTCCATGATGGAGGCCTGGGGACTGGCCCGGAGCAGACGAGCATCCGTCAGGCTGGTCGAGCGTCGCGACTGGTCGGGACACGACGAAAAGCCCCAACAGCAGCGAGCATCGATGCGTTGGCGGATGCAGCTGCAGGAGGCGGGGACGAGGGCGAGCGAGGGCAGGCGAGGGCGACTCGGTGAGGGCGGCCGACGAGGGTGTTGATTGGAGTTGGGGAACCTGCTTCTGGGTTTGCGCCTGAAGGTCGTGGCTGTTGGAAGCGGATTGGGTGGTGGGTGTGGAATGGCTAACAGTGAGCAAGGAGCCTAACGGCAGGCCAAGGACAGGCAGCTCGTAATCAGCAGCCACCTCTCGTCGGGTCTTACGAGTACGAGGAGGACGTGCTAATACGGTACGGACTACGAAGTACGGTGCCTAGGTAGCCAACGTCTGTTGAGAACCTGGAATCCAGGATCCGGTCTGTCTGCCGCACACCACAACCTGGCACCCGTAATGCCTTGTCTCTTCTCCCACTGGACGCATAATCCAGCCAGCCGTTTAGTTGGCTGGCGGCGGCGTGGCTTGACCCGTAGATGCGTTTTTAGCGGCCGAGGGCGAGTGAGATGGCGTCTCAAACACGGGCATTGGTCTGATTTGCCCGCCTGTGTTTTTGCTGTCCATCCCTGATCCCGTTTCCCCCCCTCGTCGCGAGCCTCTTGCACTCGTAATAAATCACCGACTTCGTATATGTAGACGGGGCATCGGCGGCGAAGCTTCTTTTGCCCAAGCAGCAACCAACGTCCAACCGCGCGGGCTGCTCCAGGCTTGCTTTGCGCGCAACGGCTCTTGGGTTCCTTTTCGTTGCAGGGCTGGCTCCCGCCGCCTGCTCCAGCCCGCCCCCGTCTTCGTCAATTGCTCCGCGTCCCCCAGAGCCCGCTCGGAGACAAACAGACTCGGTCGGAAGACCAGGGAAATTACGCGGGCTCAGGTGTTGGGTGTGTTGGGTTGACCGTTGCTCCTCGCGTTGCGCATGTACCTGGCGGCGCTCCCGGCGTGCCGCACCTGCAAGGTACCGCACCGCACCGGTCACGGTGATGTGCCTTAGTTTCAGCCCGCTGTTTTAGCTGTAGTAGTGCAGTAGCCGGTGTGCCACAGGCGGCGCGGCTGCTCCCCTCGCTCCACTCCAGGGCTCCATCGGTTCTCCCCGTTGTTTTGCTCCAGGGCCATCCGGCGTTGAACCTGAGGCACGCGCTCAGCATCGTCGTCGGCTTCGTCTCAGTGCCCGCATTAATACCATTCAGGCCCGTCGACTTGGCTGTACGAAGTCGGTAGGGGTCACGATGCACTGGACCCGCTTGATCGATGTGCGCAGCACCCAGCAGCATCCCGTTGCGCAGATCAGCGTGGCACCGTGGACCTCCGATGTTAGCGCAGATTTACAGTGGAACACGCCTTGTGGCAGCCCAGGTGTTCGGAGCCAAGAGGTGTACGAAGTACGAAGTACCTGCCACGCCCGACTGCTGCGGTCGGGTACTTGGCCCTGGTTGACGTCGATCTCGCCCGCCCGTCAGCCACACCTTATCAGATGGCTCAGCACTCCAACTGCATCAAAGACGACACGCGCGCGCCGCGAACCACGAACCCAAAAGACGCGACTCTGCGTCATTGCCATGACGCCAGGACCATGGCCAGGGGCGTCAAGCGGAAGCACAGTGGCGACGACGCGTCCGATCGCCAATGTTTCGGCACATCGCGCCGCGACTCGCCTGTCAATTGCGACCTGCTGCAGCAGGCATATCCCGTCGTTCAGACGCTAAGAGACTACGTGCTTTGCAAGCTTCCAAGCAGCTCCAGGCTTCGCCGCAAGAAGATTGCATCCTTGGGACAGCAACAAGACGCCGGCGAGGTCGAGTCCAGCCTCGCCCGTGTCTTGGACACCACGCTGGTCTGCTCTTCCGAGCCAAAACCAAAAAGTGATGGCGGCGTGTACCAACAGTACTTGTCCTTTTCCCAACGGGGGGACGAGTCCTACGTGACCCTTTCGGATGGGATATCGGCCTCGGCTGACGTGCAATCCGAGGTTTGTTGTTGTACCTGACTGCACCAAACTGCACAAGCTAAGCTAGAGCAGATTCTGGATTTTGTCATTTGGCAGCTCTTCCAGAGGGAAACGAAAGCCGCATCATGGCCCAGGCATCTACTTTGCGATGGCTTCCGCAAAAGGGCCAGAGAAGGAGACCCGGCCAGCACCGCCATCCCTGGCGTATACAGCCTCTACCCGAATTCTCACGTCGCAGCGCTCATGCTGGCCCCCTGGCCGCATCTTCTGGCATTGCTGGGGCAGTCGGGACAGAGAATCATGATTGACTTGCTCCTGGATTGTGCCATCTTTGTAACCGTCGGGGCAGGCCTTGGTAATTACTACCAGCGCAGCGGTATGCCTACCTGGCTCCTATATCTTGTCAATCCCTGACCTGTAGCAGGAGTCCCCTTGTCCGAGTTGGAACTGTCCAATGGCGACCCCGCCCTGAATCCCAATGGCCGGCCTGCAGCCCGAAAACCTTCAGACATAACGCTCGTCAGAAGCCGCATCTTTTACGCCAAGCCGGCGCTCACTGCTCGTGGCCGTGTTCAAGCCGGCTACAAGCACATTCGTATGGCCGTACCAAGTCGCTCCGTGACGGTGGCTGCTAACCAGGTGCAGACGTCCTGAACCGATGCCCCTACGTTCAGCAATCTTCGCAGTCTGGAGAGCTTCCACCTGCGGAGCAATTGGACATAATGAAGCGCAACGAAGCAAACACGACCAAGGTCGCCATGTACATCTTTCCGCGGCAATTCGGATTGCACAACGCCTTCAACTCCAAGGTCAATTTCAAGGAGACGGCGCAGAAATTCCAGGACTATACGTTGCGAGAAGAAGAGATTGCAACTCTGGTACAGAGGTGTGACAAGTCTGGTCACGTCCGCGCTCCAAAGATGCCGAAGAGACTCAGGGGGGCGGCCAGGCAGCTCGTGGAGCGACTCCAAATTCTCCACGCCCGTTGCTCGTACACGGCGCTTCTCCGTCATTATTGTCCGACATACCTCGACAGCCATCGCAAGCCCAAGAATTCAGACTCAAAACGGGAACCCCCAAGTGGCAGCAGCAAATCCGGCCATCCAGAACCACCAACTGGAGGCGGGGTGCCGCAAGCTGCATGTCGGCGGCCAAGTCACTCCCGCAAATTGCCTTTCAATTCACAGCCACTATCGCCTTCTTCGACATCCAGCCCGATCGTCGATTCGGCATGTCCAACCCCCCACGTTTCGGCCTTTTGTCAAGCCGTTCTGTCCAAGATTATACCGAACGAGCTCTGGGGTGACGGTGATACAATGTGTCACAATAAGACGACATTTCTGCACAAAGTAGATCACTTCATTAAACTGCGGCGGTTTGAGTCGATGACGTTACACGAAATTTTCCAGGGTCTGAAGGTGAGTCGGGACATCGAATGATTTCCGACTTCGCTTCCTCGTGGAACAAAACTGACGGTCGTTTAGGTGGCAGACCTTGCCTGGCTTCGAACGCCTGGCCAAGGTGGCCAACGGCTCAGCCAGACTGACCTGAACAAACGGCACGAAATCTTTCACGAAGTCCTGTACTACATTTTCGATTCTCTTTTGATACCCCTGATTAGAAGCAACTTTTACGTGACGGAGTCCAACACACACCGCTCTGGAGTGTTTTACTTCCGCCATGATGTCTGGAGGCTCATCGCAGAGCCTGGAATGGCAGAACTTAAGAAGAGCATGCTTGAAGAGGTCAAACTCAGCGAGGCACAACGCGTCCTCGACTCGAGACGACTCGGATTCAGCCAAGTACGGCTGTTGCCCAAAGACAGCAAACTACGGCCCATTATGAATTTGAAGCGAAAACAGATTCGCAAAACCTCGTCGAGAGTCCTGGGTCCCAGTATTAACTTTGTACTGAAACCGGTTTACTCTGTCCTGGCATTTGAAAAGGTACTTGACGATCACTTGCGTGGCTCGGCACTTTACTGACGGATCTAGGGCGCAAATCCGCTCAAGCTGGGCGCAAGCCTCTTTTCGCCTAGCGACATTTATACTCCGCTGAAACGATTCAAAGCTACCTTGGGATCTGGACAGAAACGTCTTTACTTTGCCAAGATTGATGTGCACGCTGCCTTTGACACGATCCCCCAGGCTGCAGTTGTCAAACTCATGGCTACCGTCCCCAGAAAGGAGCTGTACACCATCACGAAACACGCCGAGGTGCAACCTGGCGAGCGTGCGCTGCTTGGGCCGAACAAGCCCGCAACAAAAGCCATAAAGCGGTGGCACTCTACCGCGCTGGCAGAAGGCCAACGCAGGCCGCTCCTGGAGCGACTGGAGGGGGGGCTTGGCAACAAAAGCAAGAACACAGTCTTTGTCGAGAGCGCCGCACAGATCTCTCATGACACTCGGGCTCTCCTGCACCTCTTGACAGAGCATGTGGAGAAGAACCTTGTCAAAGTCGGCAAAAAATACTACCGACAGAGGGTAGGCATACCGCAAGGGTCGGTTTTGTCATCCTTTCTGTGCAGCTATTTCTATGCCGACCTAGAGAAGTGTCATTTGAGCTTCTTGGACACGCCGGACTGCTTGTTGATGAGACTCACCGACGATTTCCTCCTGATTACGCTCGACAAGTCCAAGGCCGTTAAATTCGTGGAGACTATGCTTCGGGGTGTTCCGGAATACGGCGTTGAGGTGAATCACAAGAAGACTCTGGTTAACTTTGATATGCAGATGGGCGACAAGGCTGTTCCCAAAGTGTCCGAGGGGAGTGGATTCCCGTACTGCGGCACACGTATAGACCCCCAGACCTTGGAGATAGCCAAAGACTGGGAGCGAGGTGGTGGGATCGGTAAGATCTCACTCAAACATGCGTCCATCGTGCAGGAACTCACAGTGTTTAGCCATCTCTAGCTCTCTTACCGTCCAATTCAGTCGCTCGCCTGGCCAAAACTTCCAGCGCAAGGTCCTCAGTAGGTTCTCGCGATCCCCTGTCTAGGTACTTGTCGAGGCGGCACTGACAGCCAGCGCAGACTCCTTCAAGATTCAATCTTACCCCATGTACTACGACACGTCCCACAACTCGGAAGGCACGGTCCTCCGGTCGCTCCACGGGGCCTTTGGCGAGGCGGCGCGCAAGATGTTGGCATACATCCGCTGCCTGGCTCGGCCGCAGCAACCCAGCACCAGCCTCATCACCCGTAAGCAACTCGCCTGTTCGCGTCCCTTTGTCCCTGTCTGACGCTTGCGCAGAAACCATTACCAAGCTCGCCGACGTCGCGTTCTTACTCTTGTCGAGCAAGTCAAGGAAGACGCGTCATCCGGACTATGTTTTCGAGATCCGAAAGGGACAGGTGACCTCGTGCGACTTCCCAATGAGTACTCTTCTCCCAAGTCTGGCTACTGACGCTGCTTTAGGACTGCATATGCTGCCTTCCTGGAGGTTCTGGGCCGGAAGCAGACAGGCTTTGACAAGGTCATTGCGTGGTTGCAGAAACAGAATACGAAACACTGCCCGGTGACATGAGGCAGGTTTAATCGTTTCCAGAATTAAGCATCCCAAATTGAGTGTCCCAAATTGAGCGATGAGAATGAGATCCATTATTGAGCCGAGTCCCTATGTAGTCTATCGTCGCTGGCAAGAAATGTGCTAATCGTATGCTGAATGCAATGCTTTACCTTTATGCCTTGTTCCCATTCAAGCAAACACCACGCTCAAGATCCCGTTTAGAATTGAACAATTTCCACCCCTATAGCGCGATTCCCGTATCCCACCAATTCCCTCCAGAGTACCACTTGGGAAAGTGATCGCGATCCCAGCGCCACCAGTGATCAGCGGGGTGTCCATATCCCAGCCAGCGCAGGGGTGACATCGGGACGGGCTCTAGTAGCCACAGTCCGGTTGAAGCAAGGTCGTCAATGAATGGGCCAGCCGTCATGTACATCCACGTAACTGTGAACAGTAGATTCGCCGCCCGGGTCAAGGCCCGAGGTGGGTTCGGGAGGTATGGCCTAGCGGCCTTCGCTAGACCCTCCTGAACCAAGATCCCAACTGCCTGGAGCAGAAAAAAGGCCGGTGAGCGCCAGGGTCTTGTCGTGGGTATAGATGATATGCTCCCAGAGGCATGGAGAAGGCCAGACTGAAGGAAGGATATGAACATTGCCACGATGGTGGCTGTTCGAGTACCCTTCTCAAGGTACCCGTGCCTTAACATGTAAGTCGAGGGGGCCAGAAATTGCTGTCGAAAGGTCTGATGCCACCATCCTCCCCACCACCCCGCAAGTCCTCGGTCAAGGACGTTTGAGAAGCATCCAAAAGTCGAGGCATGGTGCCACAGCGCTGCGCGAGAGGGGAAAAAGGACTTGAGGAGCCAGTACTGGACCAGGTCGTTGAGGCTGAACACGGCTTCGATGGCGCTCAGGACGCCAGCTAGACAAAACACCTCTCTGTAAGCAAGCAACAGCCACGGCGATACGCCCTGAAGATGTGGTGGAAGCTCATAAGGGTTGTCTGGTCCGACGATAAAGTAGGGATCCTTCATCATGAAGACGGATAGAAAGTCTAGGATGAGGTACATCGCTGCTAGCTTTACAAGGCGTTTGCGCGTGAATTGGTGTTCTGTTATGCAGCGCTCGTATCCGAGCTCGGTGACCCGAGGCATGGAGCTCAAGTCTATCAGGTCTCCCGACCGGACTTGATGAGGAGGAATCTGCGGCCGCGGGATGGACGATATCGACCAATTCCAGCCTGATGGTTTCAGAAAAGCCCTAGTTTCTGGGTCTCGTTTGTGTTCTAGATTGGGAGACTTACCAGAGCACCGGAAGCTGCATGTGAGATCCAAGACCCAGCCGAAGCGCTCCGAGAATGGCGCCTCTGCAGGAAATGCCTGCCAAACCCACACCTCCTTGTCGTCCTCACTGTGCCTGTCCACCATAGACTCGACAGCAGTGCCTTCAGATTTGCGTTTCCGTAGCCCGTTCTGATTCGAGGTCCCAGTGCCCTGTCCAGCCGTGCCGTTTGTTCCCTCATTCTTGGGAGCTCTGGGTACTTTCATCGCCCTGGCCGCCTCGAACTGCGGCCGCTTCCAGATAACCAAGTTCATGCTGGAAATGGTACCCCAAGCGGCCATAAGTCCCGCGGCGTAGGCGCAGGCCATGTTTGTGCTTGACGAATGCCGAGCCACGTTGACGTTAAACATGACCACAAAGGCCATGACGAGCCATCTAGTCTGGTAAAGCCAAGGCCGCCGCGTGTGAGGTATCGTGAGCCATAGCATGGGCACGAGAAAAGCTCCCAGCAGGCTGTATGGGATCAGCAGCGGCTTGGCTCGTCCGTCGGCAAGAGCCTGGGTGAAGGCGGCGCGGTAGGCGTTGCGCACGGCATTGTCGAGGCGATCCATCTTGGCCGCTGGGCGTGTTCGATGATGCAGCTGAGGGAGAAGTTTGCGCAGCTCGCGATCTAGAGTTGCCTGCCGCCGCTCGTCCCTTATCCTATGTCGAGGGGACGGGGAGAGTCAGCCGATGCACCACACCATGCTGCCTCGTGCAAGTGAAACCAGACCGCCAACTGACTGATTCTTTCCGTGGCGGTTGTAAAACCAGGACGGGGTGACGTGACGTTGTTGAACCCTAGATCCTGGCCACTGATTAGTAGGTCTCACTGAGATCCAGTGGAGGCCAGGCAATCGTAGTGGCTCTAGGTGACAGCGATGCGCTAAAACGTCGATGCAGTGCTGGATGACGCCAAGTGGTCCCGCGGCTTGCGTGGGACCAGGGGTCATGAGCCACTGGTTGATCACGCGGCAACTCCCTCGCCGGGGTGATTAACAAACAAATGTATGTGCGAGAGGCCGAAGATTGTTGACGCGCAACAGACATATTGGGTGAAAAGAGACGCATAAAGGCAACTGCAATGCACTAAAAGTTTTGGCAAGGTGCAGATCGCTATACGGATACTCGTTGGTGAAAAGAGCAGGCCTGCATCTCAGTGGTGTACAAAGCAATAATAGTCTCGTCGTCATCTACGGACCGTACCTTAGATAAGGCGTTGATGCCTCAGGTGAAGACGCCGTGAACTCACAACTTCCATAAGGTACGTAGATACGGAAAGAGGCCCTGGGCACTTGCAAAGACGAGATGAGAAAAAATCGGTCGTGCCTGCTGTTTGTGACACCTGACACGACCGAAGTCGGCAGCCCTCTTTTCGTGGAACTCACAACATTCACAGCTTTCCTCAAGTGACCAACAACAGCAGAAAGCAGAAGACGGAGCAAAAAAAGATGGTTCACGGCACCATTCGAACGCCGGGATTTGCACCCAGGCTGGAAATCCGTCAGTATGTGTTTCTTTGGCATTGACGGCTGCGTAACTTACTCTCTCCCTTGGGAGGGGAGCGGGTTAACTACTACCCCACGTCCGATTGCAAACAACAGCAGTTATTTCGCCTTATGAATGGACGATGGAAGCAAACGGACCTGTCAGTGAATCATCGAGACCGGAGAGACAGTGGCCGCGGCAACGGGCCGTGGCGGGTGGCTGCAGGCTGAGAACCGACGACGGTTGACGGGCGACCAGCCACGATGGCAACGGCAAGCTGAACCTGGACCTCGAACACAGTCGACGGTTCTCGAATTGCGAGAAAGAGGGACGGCTGAAACTCATAGAATAGAAGAGAACGCCGTCAAAAACCACCTGGTGTCGAGCTTGGCTATCGGGACGGCCATTGCTTAAGCCTGGCTGGCCAAGAAGACGGCGTCACCAACGCCACAACCCGAGCCTCAACGCCGCATATCAGCTCTGCCGGTTGCTGCAGACGACTGGGCGGACCCGAAAACGGAACAAGCATCAAATGTCGAGACTGTGAACGGGCAAAGAAGAATTGGAAATCGGGCGTCGATACTCGCTGGCCTTGACGATTGAGTGACCAGGCTTGCCAGGGCGTCGGGGCAGTTACCCACCGCCGCCGTGGAGTACTACCAAGGAGCAGCGGCGATGAAACGGCGCCTGGAAGACGTGATAGCCATATGTGTGGTCAAAGAGAACGCACCTACTCGGCTTCCGTTAGGCCACGGGCGAGACATTCGGTTGCAAACGTTGAGACGCACGGCCTCGGAGCGCACGGCACAGTCCCCAGATCGACGACCGGCTAGACGGAGCCAAAGGTCGCAATCCGAGGGCCCCCGGGATCCGGGACAAGCGCAGATGTCGTCGGTGCAAAGCCTGGCACCCAAGCAAGTTGGCAAGGCATTCATCCACGGTTCTGTGGACTTCTGTCATAACCATCGATTTGAGTCGGACGTGACGGACGAGAGATGACCGTGACGGGGAGGGGTACCAGATCCCCCGCCGGGAGCCCCGGGTTAGACACGCCAACGACTGGCCGGGGTCAGCATCGTCGACAGTGGACACAGTCAGCGTTGAGGATGCAGAGCGTGAAGCCTCGACATGCGGAGATGGGGTCGACGTCCCTTTAACTTGCTTGTTGGACCACCCCAACAAGCTTCATAAGCCAAAGGGGTCTCGTCCAGTCTCGATGCTCGAAACCTGCTCGGTACTACCCCACCCCCTACATACGCCGCACACCTACGCACGCATGCTACGCCCTTGTCGACTCTCGTCGAAGGTACCCGCAAAGGGACATCGACCGTACCATCACAGGGCTGAAGTGCCACACAAGCCTACGACTAAGCAGCTGGAGCTGTCCGGCTGTCGCCTCCTCGCCGGTTCGACATTAGATAGCACGGTGCTAACATGCCCTCTCTTAGCGCCTGCTGCTGTCCACGTAGTGCTGACCATGCCTCCCAAGGAGGTCCTCTTCACCACCCCTGCGGACACCACGTCTGGATTCCACATCTTTGAACTCTTCACTGACTTGCTGCTACTCTGCCGACCAAGCGTCGGGGAGCGAGCAAGTGGGAATCTTTTTATACTCGAATTCGCGGCGTCTGGACTCTGGACTGGTACCCGGCGCTGTCGGAGACTTTCTGCTGCTTGGTTTTCTGCCCTTGTCTCTCTGCCCGAGCGCTCGTATTTCGCAAAAGTGCGGTACACATCTGAACATTCCGCGGCTTGATATCACCATTGCAAACATCCGCCATCCCAATATGGCATCGGAAGTCGTCAAAGACACACCCGCGACCGGTGTGCCAAAACACCGGGCCTGTGACGAGTGCCGTAAGTCATCTCACTAACAAGTCCGGAGCCTCCGGGGGTTCCATCTCGGAGACTTATAACTCATTCACGGCATGCAGGAGCCCGAAAGCTCGCCTGCTCCAAGGAGCCGGACGGGTGTGCGAGATGTAAACGAGAGGGCATCCCTTGCCACTACTCGCCGCAAAAGCCCATGGGCCGTCCGCGAAAGCGCCGCCATGTCGACGAGTCACCGCCCGAGGCCGTCTCTCATCCGCCAAATGCGGCCCCGAATGTGCTCACCACGTCCGAGACCCTCGGCGGGTTCGATTCCCAGCCAGGGCTCTCCATGGATGCCAACCTCGACTTCTTTAGCCAGGACGCAGGCTCCAACATGACCTTCCTCGACTTCTTACCCAATAGCTTCTACGACGACACTGGTGACGGCCTGTACGGTCTTCACCCGTATGCACAGCCTCAGGTTTCGGGTCAGAATGAGCTGATCCTTGGCGGCTCAGCACTCTCTATGCAGCTCACGGGGGCCGATCTCCTTCAGGGCATCAACTTTGATGAGCCAGACCCGTCAGCGACGGCTGCCTCCAAGGATATCAACGACTCGTTGCAACGCTTCATGGCCTCGCAGCACCCTTCGCCTCCCGAAGAGCCACCGCAGTCCGCCTGCAGCGACATGTCGAGTGCGGTCGACACACCGGAGATGTCGCCCGGCGCCAGCGGGACCGTCAAGGCGATACCGAGCATCTCGTGTGGCTGCCTTTCGTCCCTGTACCTCGCGCTGGAATCGCTCTCCCACCTCCCTCCCGACGTCACCTCGGCCATGCGCGTGGCAAGGGGCGCCTGCAAGGTTGCGCAGGATGTCATCGATTGCCGCCACTGCTCCAATGCTTTCTTCGACGACCCCCTGAAGCCACCGCCCATCCAGGCATTTCAGAACCTCTTCTTCTTGGGTGCTCTCGTGCCCTCGGCTTGCAACGCTTACGCATCGATCCTCGAAATGGTCGACAACGAGACAGACACGGCGAAGAGGGAAAACCGGGCGTTCTTCTTCTCGTTCAAAGAGGTGGGCGGGCTATGGGGCAATGTCGTCGACGATCACGGGTGCTGCTCGGCGATTCACAACTTGAACAACAGCCGCCTGGACCCTGACGTGTGGCGGACGACGATCCGAGCGATACTGAGGCTAGATGTCTATGGCCTAGGCGATGCCCAAGGTAGTGTCCCGTCTGCCTCGCGCCGGCAGAAGGGACTCAAGGATGTCCTACAACAGCTGGACGAGACATCGCGGAGGAGGCATGAGATTATGGACGAGCTCATTGCGAACGGCCAAATACCGCGGCACTCCCCATATATGATGTCCCCCTCGAACTTTCCACCTTGCCCGCCGGAGCAGAGAAACTGCGTCAAGATACTCGAAACGGCGAGGATGGCCTTGGATAGCCTTGTCATTGCCTAGAGTGAGTGGCGAGTGAGTGAATGATTGAATGAAGCTGGTTACGAAATGGCGCACGCCCTTGTATCGGGCTTGGAATCCGAGCGGCACAACCGTCGATCTGTCGTTATGGGAGTTTATTTTGGCTGTCGAAAAAAGGAATGAGGAGCGCCGTGGAAACTGGCCCCTGCAGGAGGCTCAACTCTCTACTTAATTTTTATAGTCGTGCCCATGAATCGGGTTCCGAGAAATGAATGGAGATGACGGCTTGCCATGTATGCTGTCGCCCTTGCACTGGGCGGCGCTTGAACGAACATGGCGAGGGAGAATGGCGGGTGCTGCTCTTGACATTTTTATTGAAATCTCGGTTATGATTTTCCATATTCGTGCCCCTGAAACAGATGCCAGATACGTCCACATGAAGCCGACAAGACTCCAATATACCCAATGCAATCGAACCTAGTAAAACGCCATGCTTGTGCAATCCGAATGCCGCCCGCCGCCGCACTTTCAGAACAACTTCAACATAGCCTGACTCCGCATATGCTCCCATAGATCAACCACCTCTTGCAACGCGATTCAGGCCTCGTCCTCCATCATGCCCAGGAGGTCCAGCTCCGTCTTGACGAGGCGCTCAAACTCCTCGCGGTCGATGCCCGAGGCGCGGGACAGCATGTAGAGGCTGCGGATGCTGCGCGAGACGTGCTGCTTGACGCCGAACTCGTTCTGCTCCTGCTTGCCGGCCGTCTCCTCGAGCCGGGCGACGGTGTGCGAGCCGTTGGAGCTGGCGCTCGACTCGGGCCGCGGGTGGACGATCTCGGAGGCGGCGGGGGGGTTGCTGCCCGCCGCGTCCGGCTGGCCGAGCAGCCCGGAGCGTTGGGCCTCGCCGGGCCGGGGCTGTGCGAGGGTGGTGTTGTGCTGGGCGCGGCCCCGGGGGGGCATCATGTGTGCCTGCTGGGCCTCCTCGTCGGGGTCGTGGTTGTCCATGGCGGGCTGGACTTGGTCGTACTGCGCAAAGTACTCATCCTCTGCGGACGCTGGCCTGTAGGGGTTTGCGGCTCGGGAGGCATTGGATGCGCCGGGGGCCGGGGAGCGCTTCTCTGCCGGCGTCCGAGCAGGCGTCGCATCGTAGCGGCCCCAGTAGTCGTCGTCGTCGTCGTCGCCGTCGTCGCCGTCATCGCCGTTGCCAACACCGTTGGTGCTGTTCGCTTGGACCGTGGCCTTGCCCGTCTGGCCCTCCTTGAACTGGCGCTCCGCCTCGGCGATGGTCGATGCGCCGCCAAACTGCGAGAACGGTGACGGCTTGTCCACCACGGTCACTTCGCCGACTCTCCAGCCATCGCCTCCGCCCTCCTGGTCGTTGACGCAGTACACCAGCTGAAAGGCGAGGCCCAGTTCCGACAAGGCGACGAGGGCCTGCAGCGTCTCGGCGTCCAGCCGCCGGTACCTCGTCTCGGCGTCGTAGCCCCAGTCGACCTCGACCTCGCCCGAGACCGGGTGCGGCTCCAAGCCGGGGCCGCGGGCGATTTCGGCCAGCTTGGCGGCCTTGCCGGCGTCGTAGCAGAGGAGCCGTAGCCATGGCTCGGAGGAGGAGACGGACAGCAGCTGGACTCGTTGGCGCAGGATGGGGGAGAGGAGCGGCAGGACCTTGGTTGCCGGGTGCGCCGAGGCTGCGGCGGCTGGCAGGGCTGGCAGGAGGGGAGCCAGGAGACTCGCGTGGTCTGGAGGGGCGATGGCCGCCGCCATGGTGGTGTGGTGATGTGGTGATGTGGTGATGGTCCCCGTGGAGCCGTGGGTTGTCGATTGGCAATGTCCCCCGGGTGCTTGCTTTGTTTCCCTCCTATGCGTTGGGGAACAAGATGAGGGAGAGCGATATGCCGCGTGCGTGTTTATGTCGCTGGCTCCTGGGTTTCACATGCTCCTTGTGCTGCCCGATGGTTGCTTTTCTCGCTGTGGTGAGCCGGCACCAAAGTGAGTGCCGTGAGAGTCTGCTTGTGGAGTTGTGAGAGAGGCACGGGCAGCCAAACCACCAGCTCCTCGTCCCGCAGCAGGCGTTATAATACCTATGCAACGGTGAGAGTGTGAGAGAGGACAAAACTGTGACAAGCAAGGACGAGCGAGGGCCTGCAAATCTCCGTCAAGTGACGCGGGTCTGTCTGTGGTCTCCAGTGGCTTCATGGAGCTCCTCCGGTTGCACGTTACCTCCCAGGCTCCCACAGCCGCCTCGGTGGCTGCAGTGCAGGAGCCAGCCAATGGCGCCGTCGCGAAACTACTGACAGGCAGGGTGGGCTCTCCGGAGCAAAGGAAGCTTGCCCTTCTGGGCCGTGGATGGATGGATCCTGGGCCGGCCTCTGGAGCGCCTCCGGTTCTCAGGCCCTGGAGCCCCCCGCCCCCTGCCCCGGCGCCCCTGATCTTGTCGTTTTTTTTTCACGTCGCAGCGGGGCTGGCAGTGGAGATACTACTGCATTTACAGCGGGCCGCTCGAGGTGCCGTCAGCGGTGGGGGGATTGTTCCATCCGGCCGCTGCGGTGTGTTCATCTCACGAGATCCTACCTAGCCAGTGGCACATGTCAAGAGACACTTGCTGCACGTCTCACGTCTCACGTCTCACGTCCCACGCCGGATAAGACCATCGGGCGCCCCGAGCATCTGCGCGGTAGCACCGTTCGGAGCCTCGCTTGACCTTGTCACTTCATTGCCCCGATGCCGCTACGGACATGGCCAACCATGCTCTCGGAACTTGCGCGGGACTCGCCGCCGCAAGCCGCGACATACCGGCGCCGCACCGGCGTCAGATCCAACCCGCCGTCACGGGCCGCAATAACTTCATTCCACATTTGCAAAAAGGACGAACGCGCCCATGCTATCGCCGACATATCGAAGACATCTTGCCCATAACATGAGCAATACGTGGCTTGGATCCCCAGCGCAGCAATTACCGGCACGGACGCGCATTCCAGCGTCGCCAACCACGCATACAACAACACCCCCGTCGTGGGCTCGCTCCCAAGATAAAACGGAGGCTCCATCTGCATCGCGCAACCGCCGCCGGTTTACGGAGACGCTCCTTCGCCGCGACCGCCGACCTGCATATAAGCGCCGCTGCGGCCCTTTTACCGTGAAGACAGACGCATTGTCATCGCTCCGTGGTGGATGAGCGCCGGCTGCGCAGACGTCGCGTGCGCGAGCCCGCCGGGGCAAGGCGCGAGCTGCATGTCGACCCGCGGAGGTCGCCTCAAGGATGAGGTGCGCCAGCGAGTCCCAAGCCGTGCGACGGCCATTGTTCGCTGACGATTCCATGCGCGTAGGGCACAAAGCTCCAGGTGGTCTCGGCTGGCGCAATAGCCGGCCTGGTGTCCCGGTAAGCGCCTCTGCCTCTCTTCCGATGCCCGTCTTGACCCGTCTGCTAACTCCCTGTCGCATTCAGATTCTTCGTCGCGCCGCTCGATGTCGTCAAGATCCGCCTCCAGCTCCAACCGCACTCCCTCTCCGACCCCCTCGCCCCCCTGCGCGAAGCCCCCGCGTACTTTGGCACAGTCGCCACTCTCAAGCACATCCTCAGGCATGAGGGCATCACCGGGCTGTGGAAGGGCAACGTCCCCGCCGACGTCATGTACGTGTGCTACGCCGCCATCCAGTTCACCACCTACCGTTCCACGACACTCTTCCTCCAGACCGCGTTCCCGACGAGGCTACCCGATTCCGCCGAGAGCTTCATCGCCGGCGCTGCATCCGGCGCTGCGGCCACGAGCGTGACGTATCCGCTCGACTTGCTGAGGACGCGGTTTGCCGCCCAGGGCAGGCACCGGGTCTACAATTCTCTAAGGGGCGCCATCTGGGACATCAAGAGAGACGAGGGCTGGAGCGGCTTCTTCCGCGGCCTGACGCCGGCGCTGGGGCAGATCATACCGTTTATGGGCATCTTCTTCGTCACCTACGAGGGACTGAGGGTGAAGCTGGCCGGGTTCAACATGCCGTGGGGCAGCGGAGACGCCACTGCCGGCATCGTCGGGAGCGTCGTCGCGAAGACGGCCGTGTTCCCCCTGGATCTGGTGCGGAAACGTATCCAGGTCCAGGGGCCGACGAGGAGCAAGTACGTGTACAACGACATCCCGGTGTACACGACGGCCCTTCGGGGCATCAGGATGATTGCCCGGAGAGAGGGCATCCGGGGGCTATACAAGGGGCTCCCCATCAGCCTGATGAAAGCTGCGCCTGCCAGCGCGGTCACGCTCTGGACGTACGAACGGAGCTTGAAGATGATTATGAACCTGGACTCGAGCCGGGAGGCGCTCATGTAATTCTACACTATAGACAGTCTAATTTTAGGGCAACCACCAAGTCTAGACGCAGGCGTGCCCCGGATAGAAAAGCCGGGGCTTCTATCGACTTTTGTTTGGGCTTCCCCCCTCCTGCTTCACTTGCCGAGCCCCTTGTTCACGACGTCCGCTCGCTGGACGCACTCCTCGATGACCCGCCAGAACTTGGCCACGTCCATGCCCCGCGGGATCCGCACGCCCCCCTGGCCCGCCGGCAGCGCCTTGGCCAGCGTCCGCCCCGTCTGCTTGCCGCCCTGCTTGGCCTCCTCGAAGGTGCCTTCGGTGATGACGGTGACCTCGAAGCGCTCGTCGTGCCGCGGCGGCGCGCTCTTGGAGGCGTCCCACTCGGAAAAGGGGATCTCGTCGACGGAGCCGATGAGCACGGCGGCCACGGCGATGGGGTCGTGCAGCGGCGGGCCGGCGGTGATGCCAAAGACGTCGCTGGGGCGGTCGTTAGCGGGTGTTTGGTAGCTGGCACAGGGTGTACAGGGGAACGTACGAGTACGTGTTTGCGAAAAAGTACAGCAGCTCGACGAGCATGGTCCGCAGCGTGGTCTTGCCCGGGCCGCTCTTCTCGGCGTCGGCGTCGGCGCCGTAGAGCAGCAGGTCGCGCACCTCATCCGTCGCGAGCACCTGGTGGCTCAGGTCCAGCGGCACGACCGTCGTCTTGCGCGCAATGTCCGGGTTGTGGAAGATGTCCGCCGCGGCCTCCGGGTCGACGAGGATGTTGAACTCGGCGTAGGGCGTCACGTTGCCGATGCGCTCGCGGCCGTCCACGACGCCCATGGGCGCGTCGCTGAAGCCGCCGCCGAAGGAGCCGCCCATGAGGCTCAGGCCCTTGATGCGCGCGGCGAGCTCCGGGTGCGCGCGGAAGAGCGCGCCGACGTTGGTGAGCGCGCCGGTGGCGACGATCCACGCGGTCCCCGGGGGCTGCAGCCTGAGCGCGGCGGCCATGGCGTCGACGCCCGGGACCGGCAGGGGCGCGCATTGCGGCGCGGGCAGCAGCTCGGTGCCGTCGAGGCCGGTGTCGCCGTGGATGTCCGTCGGCGCGTGCAGGGCCGGGCGCTCGAGGGCCTTGCCGAGGCCGATGTACAGGGGGATGTCCTTGTGCTTGCCCAGCGCCGTGAGGACCGAGGCGGCGTTGTGCGTGGTGTGCCTAGGGCGTGTCAGTCATGAGCCGTCGACAGGGCCACGGGGACTTGCTCGAGAGAGGCGTTTCCAAAGACGGTGGAAATACCCAACAGCTTGATCCGGGGGTGGTATGCCGCCAGCAGGACCGCAAACACATCCTATACGCGCAGTCAGCCAGTCCGATGCATCTCGCAGCCGCGGCGGCGGCGCACACAACGGATGGGACCACGCGGCCAATCGCTACAGCCGTGATTCGCGGCTGCGTCCGTCCAGTCATGCGACGCAACATCGCCGAGGACGGCAGCGGCGCAACCTACATCGTGACCCGGATCACAGTCCAGCCAGACGGGAATCTGTTCAGTGGACATGGCTGCAATGACTCCCACGGAAAGCAACGCTAACTTGGGTGCGAAACGTTGGTCTAAGGCTACTTCACGCACGCGAATCAACTCTGCTAGACCAGAGCTGTTCAAGGAGCGAGGCGAGTTGCGAGAAGGAAGATGGGGAGTCTTTATAGTTGCCAACGGCTATAGAGTTGTCAGGTCGCATACAGTAGGTAGCCCCCACCCACCGCGTATCCCGACAAGCGGGGCACCAGTTGCCTGCCCCTCCAATTCTCCATTCTCGTCATGGAAACTCCGGGCCAGAGCGTGCACAGCCAGTCGCTCGTTACGTCGGTCCGGGGTTGCGGGCATGGGGGCGTCTCTTTTAGTAACGGTTTCTGGGGAACGGGCCAGTCTGATTGACAAGACCCCTGAGTTGCCCCGATTCATCGCGGAACTCCGCGGTGTCGCTCGTCAACCCACAACCCACAACGCCATTATTGATCCCCCGCCTTCATGACTTCTTGCGCTGCTCCATGACTCGCAACACGTCGTCCGCGTTCTTCGCGTCGCCCTTGCGCTTCTTGGGTCCCCTCTTCCGCTTCCCCTGCCCCCCCTTGTCCCGGCCCTCGCCTCCGTCGTCGCCTCCCCAGGTCGAGAGCTTGACTTTGGACTCGTCAAAGTCCTCCTCGTCCTCGAACCTGCTTGTTCCAAAGCCCATGTCTATGTCTTCGTCATCTCTGTCGCTCATCCGCAGCAGCTTCTTCTGCCGCTCCTCCATTGCCCTGGCCTCCTCCTTGGCCTTGTCGTCCTCTTCGGACCCGACAGGATGGAGTGCCGCCGCCCTCTTGATGGCCGCCATGATATCGGGGTCAGACATGGACGGGCCCTTTGTTTCTTCCATAGACAAAAGACCAGTCTTTGAATCCTTGAAGTAATTGCGAGGTGCTCCAGCTGCCACGGGCCTCGGTGGTGGAGGCATCAGTTCTGCATCTGTCGCACCCGTCTTATGTGCCTTCTGCGCGCCCTCTCCTGACGGCTCTGCATCAACCTTCTCGGCCTTGGCCTTTCCGTCGTCCGAGTCGGAATCTGAAGCGTCCATGCCAGCCAGGGGATCGTAGTCATCGCCGACGCCGTCAAAGATGTCGACATCTTCGTCCTGCTCGGGCTCTTGCTGTTGCTTGTACTGCTCAGGAACATCCATACCCAGCGGCTTGGCATCTGGATTCGGCATCAAAAGGTCGTTTTCCTCCTCCTCTCCAGGCCTCAGCTTTCGTACTTTTCTCTTTTCGTGTCCATCCTCGTCCACGATAATGAGAACTTCTCGCCCTTTGCTGTCGCGCTCAATCCGTGTTCCGGGCTTTTGCGTGGTTCCAATCTTTTTAAATCGGCTTCCCAGTGAGGACGTTTTCTGAGCCTTGGCCGCTTCTCGTGCCGCTTTGAGCTCTGCCAGAATCTGGTCCCGGGTTCGCTTCTTGCCTGGCGCCAGGGACACCGTAGAGAGCTGGCCTTTTTTCTTATCCGACTTTTCTTTCTCTAGGGTCTGCACCTCTCGCCCCTCGAGTTCGTCGAACGCATCGTCAACGTCGTCAACGTTGGCACCGTCGTCGCCGTCGCCACCGTCGTCGTCGTCCGGCTCCTCGTCGCCCTTGTCGTCGTCGTCTGGCTCGTCGTCTTTCGCGGGCTCTTTCTTCTTGTTCCCGTACACATCCTCTCCCCTTCGTACTCTTTCCAAGAGCTTAAAGTCCAGGCCTTTCACCAGATGTGTGCTGTCCAGAGACCCACCGGCTATCTCGAATCGGAGTTTGTCGTACGTCTCCCTGTCGATTTCTTCCTTCTTTAGCAACGCTTCGAGCGCCTTCAACCTATGTTCCCTGTCATCGGCAGCGTCGTCCTGTCGTTGCAGCGCACGATCGACGTAGCCGGAGGCCAGCTTGACGCCTTTTGGCGCTGACGTCTTGTACTTTTTCTGGGGGTGGGCGGCCTGGTTGCGCTCTGCGAGTTGTCGCGCAAAGTCTCCCTGGGCGCCTGCTACGGCGCGTCTGAATAAAGCGAGTTAGATGGGATCACTGGCCGTTGGGAAAGGGCCGACGCACGGGGTCATGGGGATGCTGGCTCTTTGCCGCGACCCAAGTGCCCCTCCGCCGCTGGGGCTGGCGGTTGGAGGCGGTCCATTCTTGGAACTGGACGGCTCTGCCGAGTTGGCAAACACCAGCTTGCGGAACTGATCATTGTTCATGGTGGCGCCAGAAAACGGGATTCATGCTGGTGCTTGGGGAAGAAACGCGCCAGAGCATCGAGGATGCCCTGGAAAAGTCACAGCCTTGTCTGTCGAGGCTGGAGAGTGTGGAGAGTGAGGAGAGTGTGGCGCACCAGCCTGAAGTCACGAGATGACGTGTGAAAGGCGCGCGCTCTCGTTTCTCCACTCTACGCGGGTCTTGCCACCAGTGCATCCGTTCGCCAACAAACACCAACATCATCTTCTTCCTGGTTCTTGATCACTTGCAGCTGCCTTGCGACAAGATGGCGGCGATATCTTGGAGGCTTTTACAGCGTGAATCCTAATGCGGCCTTGTGGCCAACGCGCATATCCTGACCAACAGTCGGATGGATCAACCATGACCAGTCCGTCCCAGTCCAAGACGCCGTGCCGTTCATATATTCCCGAGACCTCACTTGACGGGAATCAACGGGAAACGCACCATACTATTCACCATGGGCAGCGTCTTGGATAAAAACTCCTCTTTGGTGAGGAAGCGGATAGAGAATCACACTTTTGAAGGCGAGGATGGCGAAGAGTATGAGGGGAGCGAGTTTCACGGCTTTGGGGACTACTTTCGGCGCAAGAAGATCAAGCTCCAGAACCTGGATGCTGACATGCGCGCCGCATCCGACAAGCCTCAGATCTTCAAAGGCATTGTCGCTCACATCACCGGCTACACTCAGCCCCCGCTTCACATGTACGTGACATCGCTGTTCATGGCTGACCCTCGATTCTGACCCTGGATAACTAGCCTCCATCGCGAGATAGTCCAACATGGGGGCGGCTTCCTCCAATACCTGGACTCTAAGACCATGGCGACCCACATCATTGCTTCGACACTGCCACCAAAGAAGACTGTCGACTTCAGCCGGTACAGGATTGTGAAGCCCGCGTGGATCATGGACTCGGTGCAGGCCGGCAGGTTGATGCCGTGGGCCGACTATCGGGTCCTGGATGACGGTCCCAGACAGAAAGTCCTCAAGTTTGACGGCGGCAAGGGACTTACACAGGCTAGCCCGCAAGCCAGGCAAGGGTACCGCGAACAGACGGACAGCAGCTTTTACACGAGCCAAATTAGGGCGGCGCCGGCGTCGCTGCCAAGTCAAGATTTGAGCCAAGTGGCAGAGAAGCCCCCGACCACAGGGCGATCGCAGGCTATGGGAAGAATCATTGACCTGCAAGATACCCTGGGACCTGACAGCACCCCATGTGTTATTAAGTCAACCACGGCTCAGGAGTCGGGTACTACCAGAGACGGTACCGATGCTATACAAGCACCGGCGATTCAGAGTCTGCTCTCTGGGCCCCAGCCGGACACCGAGACTCCCGCCGAAGCAACTCCTGTTGCAGAACCTTCGAAAAACATGACATCCGAGGAGCATAATGCTTGGTTGCTGTCAGACCCGCGCTTGCGCAAGTCGTCGACAGCCAATCCCGAATTCCTCAATCAATTTTACTCTGAGAGTCGACTACATCATTTGTCGACATGGAAAGCCAGCCTCAAGTCTTCGATGCAGCGAATGGCTGCAGAGAAAGGCCTCTCGCAGAAGAAATCCAAGAAGCTACCTGGAGCAAGATCATACATCATGCACGTCGACTTCGACAGCTTCTTCTGTGCAGTCTCCCTGAAACGACACCCCGAATATGTGGGTAAGCCTGCTGTCGTGGCTCATAGTACCGGTTCAGGGTCTGAAATTGCGAGCTGCAACTACCCTGCTCGGAAGTTCAGTGTAAAAAATGGCATGTGGATGAAGCGCGCGCTGGAGCTGTGCCCTGATCTCAAGGTACTGCCTTATGACTTCCCGGCATACGAGGAGGCGAGTCGGCTGTTTTACGAGTCTATCTTATCTGTTGGGGGAGTTGTCCAGAGCGTCAGCGTCGACGAAGCGCTGATTGACGTGACGGCTGTGGTCCTAACCGCATCAGGGTCGCAGGGCATGGGTGTTGATGAGAGCAATGTTTGGAGGGAGCAGGAGAAAGCCGATGAGATTGCCCATGCCCTGAGGGAGAAGATTAAGGCGAACACCCAATGTGCAGTCTCTGTCGGAATCGGCGGCAACATTCTCCAAGCCAAGGTCGCCTTAAGGAAAGCGAAGCCGGCGGGCCAGTTTCAGCTGAAGCCTGAACAGGTTCTCGACGTTATCGGGGAGTTGAAAGTTGAGGATCTGCCAGGAGTCTCCTACAGTATCGGTGGGAAGCTGGAAGAATTGGGCATCAGATTCGTCAAGGACATCCGAGATGTCTCGAGGGAGCGCCTCGCCTCGGCACTTGGGCCCAAGACTAGCGAGAAGCTCGCAGACTATTCCCGAGGAATCGATCGCACCGAGGTGGGAGAGCAGCCGCCTCGAAAGTCGGTGTCGGCAGAGGTCAACTGGGGCATTCGCTTCATCAGCCAGCAAGAAGCCGAGGAATTCGTGTACAACTTGTGCAAAGAGCTAGAAAAAAGGTTGCTGGGTGAGCAGGTGAAGGGGAAACACCTCACCATGAAGATAATGAGAAGGTCCCTGGACGCGCCACTTGATCCCGCGAAGCACTTGGGGCATGGCAAGTGTGACACTTTCAACAAGAGTGCTACATTTGGTGTTGCCACACACAACTTTGAAGCCATTGGCAAGGAAGCAGTCTCGATTTTGCGCTCGTTCAAGTTTAGCCCTGGAGATTTGCGAGGTCTCGGGGTACAAATGACGAAGCTGGAACCAATCAAGGGGAATGCAAATGCACCGGAAGGCAGCCAGCGGACACTGCCTTTTACGGCCTTTTCAGGACCACCATCAGCGAAGAAGCAAACAATCCCCGAACCCATTGATGATATCGAGAGTCCTCAGAAACGAAAAAGCTCTGAGGGGCTTGATATCGGCAAGGATCCCATTGCAGATGATCCTCTGACGCCACGGAAACCCAAAGTCCACCCGGCAATGGCCCTGTCAAGAGCAGCGCAAGATGACGCAAAGGCCAACACGCCCTTGAATGTGTCGGGCACTCAGTTTATCATTCCCAGCAATCCAGATCCGGCAGTGCTGGCAGAGCTGCCCAGTGACATACGGAGCAAACTCATGGGCCAGCGCACGAAGCCTAGCCCGGCAAGAGAGATGACAAGGCCAGCGAGTCCCTTGCCCGCTGAAGCTCTTCCATCTCAAGTCGACGCAGAAGTGTTCAACGCGTTGCCAGATGATATGAAAGCAGAGATCTTGGCAATGTATGGACGGCCAGCGCAGCCAGCGCCACAGCAGTCGCCGAGGAGGGATCATCTTGCGCCGTCGAGGAAGCAAACGACACCCACGAAACGAGGTGGGATTCGTGGCTTGTTTGGCAAAGCCCAGCGCCAAAGAGATGCGCAAGCTGGCGTGATGCAAACGAATTTCAAGGAACTCAAGCGTACCGACGAAACTCCTGCGGAGGATGAGATCGAGGAGCTGGATCCCGAATTCCTTGCGGAGCTGCCGGAAGACGTTCGGAAAGAAGTCATCGCAGATCATCGGCGTCGACGAATGGCTCTGCGTTCAGGCCTGGACGCCCCAGCACGAAGACATTTTACTCCAGACACTGAGACTGTTCTCCCTGGCGGGCAGACGCGGATTCGGTTTCCAGCACCGCCTCGCAAAGTCTCATTCGCCAGCTCCGGCGTCACTTCAACGCGCGAGATCAAGGACATGTTGGATGCCTGGCACAGCGAGACGCAACACGACGGGCCGCACCGCGGGGACGTAGAGGTCTTTGAAAAGTATCTCACCCAAGTAATACTGGAAGAGCGGGACTTGGAGAAGGTCGTGGTAATGGTCAAGTGGCTGAATATAATCGTAGAACAAGATGGAGGGGATGGAAAGGGACGTGAGTCGTGGCGTACGGCGTTGAATCAAGTCAAGGAAGCCGTGCAAGGGGCTGTGAAGCAGCGGGGGCTGGCGCCTTTGGATATCTGAATAGTGCGACTTACGGTATGATACCATGGAGATGGGGCGGCCGTGTGCTTCACGCACTATTTGGGATACCCGCTTGTTGGAACCGGCAGCATGCTTGGTTCGTTTAGTATCAATCGCAGCAAGAATGCAATTCTATTGTAACCCAGTCGCTAAGTATCTAAACGTTAATGTTCCACATGTCTTTCCCAGATAGTTTACATCCAACTCGCCCCTTCACGGTCATAAGAACAGAGCCAAGACAACCCCAAAAGAGGCAACCAGAGCCGAACCGGTGGCTTTGTTTGAAGCACTAGATAACCGGTACACGGTCAGCTTCAACGACCCTCCACAGGCCGTCGTGTTATCCCCTTCGCATGGGAAGTTGCATTGCCCGTCATCTAGCTTCTTCGAGATGCCAGACAAGCTTTGCGAGCACCAGCATTCGCTATAAATAGACAAGTCAGGCAAGGCAGGATCATCATTTCCAGACATGGCAACCTACCGCGACCATTCAAGCCCAGCGTAGCGGTACTCGGTCTTTCCACCGCTGCAGAAGCTCAGGCACATGGGCACCGTCATCTCGCCCCTCTTGACCTCGTTGATGCCATCCGACAAGGCGCGCGAGTGGTCCGAGCCGTCGATCTCGGTGGTCTCGTTGTAGCAGCCGTAGTACGCGTACTTTTGGGAGTCCTTGTAGATGCTGATCTTGTCTGATGCTTGCTGGGCGCTGACGAGCGCGAGGATCAGGGCCAGAGGCGGCAGGAGCCGCAACAGGGGGCCCATTGTCGTCTGAGTTGGTACTGGATAAGAGACCAGTTGTCGACAATACGGGGTGAGTCGGCCCGGACGGCCCGGTAGCAGGTACCAGCAAAGTGACTGAGTGAAAGCCAAGGAAAGATTTACAATTAGGCACAGATGCAGTATTCACCCTCCTCGCCGGCTTTATGGCCGCCCCTGGATGCCAAGCGTGGTCGAGACGAGATTTTGCTGTGGTGTTTTAAGCCAAGACTCCTGATGAGCGACCCAACGGACCACTACTGATCGGTACCTTTGCCTGTTAAGCCCCCGCCCCAATTCTGGCTTGGTCCACTGCGAATAATAAAGTTGCACTAATAGAGAATAGTACAACGACGAGCAGCTAGTATCCGTAGCTGCACCCGCATTCAGCCTCTGTCAGCGTAATTAACCCCCCACACGCATCTCGTCAGGCCGTGACGAGCTTCTTTCGCAAAACCCGTACTCCAAGCTGCCAGCATCACATCGCTCTGCGACACACTGCTGCGACACATTGCTGCGACACACATTGCTGCGACACACATTGCTGCGACACACATTACTGCGACCCATTACTGCGCATCGCACCGCGAACCGAAGCCACACGCGATACAGTCCAACTCCGCCAAGATGGCCGGCTACATCGACTACTCCAAGACGACAAAGTCCAAGGACTACCGAGGCTCCGGGTCCTTTGCGACGTTCATGATCATCGGCCGTATGTCCCTGCGTCGGGAGACCTGCCTGTGTCCAAGTCTACGCGATTGAGTACTGACCTTGAGCCTCCAGCGACCTGCTTCTTCCTCGGCATCCTCTTCGCGTCGTTCCCGTACGACTTCCCCCTGCTCTGGACCAAGGAGCCCGTCACCGAAACCTACTACGACCAGCTCGAGGCGCACCTCAGGTTCATGCACCAGTCGCCGCCGCTCATCGGGCGCATGCTCAACATCATCGTCAGCGTGGGCTTCTTCGGCCTCTTCATCAAGCTCTTCCGCCCCAGCGAGGCCAACTTCCTCTTCGACGGCGCGTCGCTGATCCTGTACACCATCGGCGTGGCCGTCTACGTATCCAACATCGTCAAGGGCCTGCGCACCATCAGCTCCGGGCTCTGGAAGAGCGACGAGTTCGCGAAGACGCGCGACGGCCGCTTCGAGGGCGAGTTCATCCTCGGCCGCGAGGACAGCCTCAAGGTGCTGGCCGCGAGCAACACCATCCTGGCCCTGGTCCTCATCGGCGTGCTCGTCCTCCAGGCCGGGCAGTGGTACGCGGAGAAGAGGGACTCGGACGACGAGGCGGCGGCTGCTGAGAAGAAGGAGTCGTCGCCGAGCGGCAAGGCGGCGACGAAGAAGAAGCAGTAGATGCTCGCTCACGCCAAGGAGGGGTAGTTATACCGGGCCCTGGCTTTGCCTCTGGGCCTGTATCCATCGCGTCCAGTTGCCATGGAAGGTTCGGTTTTTTTCTGTGGAAAGTCCCAGGATCCGGCAATTGGATAACAGGGGCCGGCTCAGTTATTATGGACAGTTCCTCCGTCTCAAGCCCGGAACCAGGCCTAGACCGTCTGGTCGATTGGGCTGAGCTGACTGGAGGTCCATAAATATGCAAGCCACTGCAGAATAGTAGAGCTTTAAGGGCAGCCAAGACAAGATATCCTGGAAGCCGTCGCTTGGTGCGGGAATTTTTATCAGATCAATCTTATCAGATTTCGAGGCCGCCGATCAGAAGCAGTTAGGCTCCGTCATCGTCACGGCATCACCACGGCAGCAATGCCTCGTTTTGGCCCTCGGCTTTTTGGGCTGGCCCGCCGAGTTGCCGGCTCGAGTTTATGCATCGACATTTTCCCGCCCGTGTCGCGAAGACTCTGTAGTTTATCCCTCATGTCTGAGGTCCCCTCGTTCTCGGCCGCTGGCCGCTGGCACGGCACGCTGTCCCGCGGAGAGCGAGGTTAAAGACCGCTGCTTGCGAAGGCCGCGTTGTATTGTGAGGAATCGAGATGTATGTCGCGATCTATATATCAAGGCTCAGGAACACACGTCTACCTGCATGTACAACACACGGCACGGTAGCCCAGCCCCGCGTCAGAGCGTCTTCTACGGACTAGTCCGTAGAGAAATTAAACGCTCATAGTACTTCGCAACAACCGCTGCATAACCGCAGAACCACATGTCGATGCGGACCCTGGAGGAGCTCGGCAGGAGGCCGTCGCGATTCTGCGGGATGGATGGGATGCGAGGTGCAGGTGCCCGTGCAGGGGCTGATGTCACATCCGGCTGATAGCGCGATAAGAGTTTTCTAGGCCCCCCTCCGGCACTGTTCCGCAGCGCAGCGCGGGCAACCGCCCACCACCCGCCGTTCATCCCACTGACCGCCACCAAACCCGGCCCGACCCAACTGAAATCTCCCATTTGCCGTTGACCATCCCCTCCAAGGCGCGCCTTAATACTTCGGTCCCCTCACCGACTGCCACTCCCTCGGACGCCTACATAATGCCCTGAGCCGCTGCGGCCTTTGTTCGTGGATCCTTCACGACCCGCCCTCCAGCTGCTAGACCCGGTGTCGGTGTGGACTGTGGACTGGTGCTGCAACATGCGCGCCGTTGCCCCACGTCAAGATCTTCGAGTAGTACTTGATTCTGCCACGCCCGGTCTCGGGTAGCACGACGGGAACAGGTTGTGCGACCTCGTATATCTACCTTTCAGCAAGACAAGCAAGCCAGCCGGTCGGACGGACACACCCCTCTCGTTGCACACTGCCTCCCCCATTGGAGTGAGGGCGGCGAGGACGACGACGTCTTCGCCAACATCACCAGATTCGCTGAATGACTACCTTCTCCGACATGGAGCCGAGCCCCGTATCGGTCGAGACCTCGGGCCCGGCGTTGGCGCTTCCCGGGAAGACGGCTCTCATGGAAGCATTGGAGGATGTTTTCTGCGGATCGGTAAGTCTGCCCGAGGTTGCTTCGTTCCGTGCCAGCGACCAGAGAAACTGACCAACCCAGGTTGCCGGCGTCGTGGGCAAGTACATCGAGTATCCGTTCGACACCGTCAAAGTTAGGCTCCAAAGCCAGCCCGACCACCTCCCCCTGCGATACAAGGGTCCGCTGGACTGTTTTCGACAATCTATACAATCCGATGGAGTCCTGAGCCTGTACCGCGGCATCAGCGCGCCGCTGGTTGGTGCCGCCGCCGAAACGAGCAGCCTGTTCCTCTTCGAGAGCCTTGGGCGGGAGGCTCTGTTCAATGCCGGGCTGTACTCTCGGGAGAAGGGCTTGTCCGTGCCAGCGCTGTGGCTCACGGGTGCATTTGCCGGCGCCTTCACCTCGTTTGTCCTCACACCAATCGAGCTGGTCAAATGCAAGATCCAGGCGCCATTGCTTGCCGAGGGCCGTTCGGCGGCTCCGATGCGGCCGCTGGCCGTTATTCGAGATGTATTCCGCCATGAGGGGCTGAGAGGTTTCTGGCATGGCCAGCTAGGAACCTTGATCCGAGAGACTGGCGGGGGTGCGGCCTGGTTCGGCGCCAAGGAGACGGTCACGTCCATGTTCTACGGCCTCCAGACACGGACTGCGGCGACCCGAGCAGAAATTGAGAGCATCATGGCCCAGCCCCTGCCGCTATGGCAGCAGGCCCTCGCCGGCGCGTCGGCAGGCGTGTCGTACAACTTCTTGTTCTTCCCCGCCGACACCATCAAATCCCGGATGCAGACGATGCCCGTCGGCGGCCTGGCAGAGAAACGCACGTTTTGGAATGAAGGAGTGGCCTTGTGGCAACAACATGGCCTTCGGGGCATGTACCGTGGCTGCGGCATCACCTGCCTTCGCGCAGCCCCCAGCTCAGCATTCATATTTATGGTCTACGACGGCCTCAAGCGAAACATCCCCCTGTATTGAGACGGCGGGGGGGGAATACTTGATTTGATTTCGGTTCAGCGGGTCTGGTTTCTTTTCATATCTTATTCTGCCATTGGATTGCCGGTTCACCGGTACGCATTGGGAAGGCGTTTCGAGTCGAGGCTCTCGGATGATAATTAAACGGTGGTAGATGTATAGTCGGGGCGAGTTCATAGGAAACAATAGAAGGACTATAGGGGCGCGCCGAGGCAATTCAATGTGTTCAAACTCCAGCCGTGTGGCTTTCAGCAACAGCAAATACCACCCGGAACAGTCGGTACTCGCCAACGAAGATACTCTTCCATACACAGTCATCCTTCCAGTTCCTGACAAGCATCATACTATTCCTGCTTGTTTGTCATCTTCACCTCCTTCTCCGACAGGTCCCAGTTGTTGAGATACCCGGCCCCGGCACACAGGTACGTCGCGAAGCCCAACCAGGCGAGGTAGGGGATCTGGCAGAGGCCGGCGACGCGGTCGATGTTGCCCCACAGGTACGCAAGGTAGCCGTTGACGCCGATGAGGCTGACGATGTCAACGGTGGCCTCGATGGGCCGCTTGGCGACGAAGAAGAGGGGCATCCACGCGAGGTTGAGGCCGAGCTGGATGGTGTACAACGTCATGCTGTGCCTCGACGCCTGGATGGTTTCCGGTGAGGCGAGCGGGGAGAGGCCCGTGTTGGTGGCTCGGTATGCAGCATACCCCATGAGTCTGGACGAGGGAGTCTGTCAGTCTTGTCCACCAGGCGTGCAATGCAGGGTATATATACCCATAGAGCAGCGTCCACACGGGGCCAAAGACCCAAGGCGGAGGCCGCAGAGGCGGCTGCTTCAATGCAAGATACGTCTTTTGCGTCTCGGAAGCTAACAAAGCACTCATGTTAGTTTGAACGAGAGCATTGCCTTTCGTCGACGAGGCTTACGGCGGGTCCCATAGCCGACGGCGGTGCCCAGCGCGATGGGCAGGAGGATGCTCGCCGCGGGGTGTTGCAGCACATTCGCTGGAATGGTGATGCTTGGGATGTAGGTCGTCATGATGGCTGGCGGCTTGGACAGTTTGCGTACACTGCGAGAGTTTGTGTTGCTGCAAGAATACGTGGGAAGTACGCTGCTAATATGTTGGTTACGTGGTGGTGATGGCGTTGGATAAATGAAGCTTTGGGGATCGGGAGCCAATGTCGTCATGGTTCGACTGCTTGGGCAGCCCGGGTAGGACTGGTGGAATGCCAGATTTACCCCAACGAATTTGTGCTGATGAGAATCTTCCTTTATTATCTGCCCGAATTATTTCGCATTTGCGTACGGGGGCTCTCCAGCTCAATGCTCATTAGAAGTCCATCCAAGGAGTCTGGCGATCTTCAGACGTCCACAAGGAGCTGCAGTGATGACGGCACTAAGAAGTTGACCCTTGCATCCGGGTTGCCGGGCTGTCATCGGGGCCGTTGGAATGTGGGTTGGGCGACGTGGTCACGTGCCGAGAATCGCGGGCCAGGACTTTAATGGATGTGGCGCGTGGGGTCGCGTCTTGACGCGTCTCGACACGCCCCGGTACGCCAGATCGTGGCGCGCGGCTACAACAGGGCAGCTCAGACTCTTTTAATTGACGGACCGACGGTGCAGCACCCTCCCCTTCCGCCTTCCCAACCTAAACTGCAAACTTCGACAACCCTCGCAACATTGGAAAGAGCACCGCGCTCCAGCTTCACACGATAATTTGGAAGGCGCAATCTCTCACAATGGCTCGCACCGCACTGGGAAAGAGGACTCGCAGTGCTGCGGAAGCTGGTAAGTGCATCCCTGCCTCCAGACCGTGACAAGCTTTGCGATGCTGATGCCAGGGCAGCCACTGTCCAGACCCCCAGCAAGAGGACCCGTCACCACGACGCGTACGCGCTCTACAAAGCCAACGACGAGAATTACGATCCCCAAGAGGTCGACGACAGCGAGGATGAAGCTGAGCTCGAGCTCGAGCTCGACGTCGTCGCAGAGCTGCCCCCAAAGAGGCAACGCGCTCAATCCCGCGCGTCTGCGAAGCAGAATCCAGTCACCCCGTCCACGCCCCGACACCGCGATGCCTTGTCTGGGTATCCCACGACGCCCCGACACACCGTCATGTCGGCGGGCAAGCTCTTCAAGCGCCTGACGCCCCCATCTCCTCTCTCGCCCTCGACCATCCAGACAGTCTACCACTCCGCACGGCAGCTCTTTGCCCGGGGAGCGGAACCTGGCCAGCTCATCGGCAGGGACTCTGAGCGAGAGCAGCTCACCAAGTTCCTGGGCCGCTGCTCGTCCTCGTCTCCCAACGGCTGCCTCTACGTCAGCGGTGCACCAGGCACCGGCAAGAGCGCCATGATTACCGAGTTGACGCGAGAGTATGCCGAGCGTGAGGGCGTGCGAAGTGCTTACATCAACTGCATGAGCATCAAGTCGTCCAAGGACTTGTACAGCACGCTGCTAGGAGGGCTGGGACTGGACAGCGACATGACCGAGACGGACGCCATTGCGGCTTTGCAGCAGGCCTTTTGCTCCAAGTCGAAGTTGGCCACCGTTTACCAGGTGACCCTGGACGAGATTGACCACATTCTGACTATGGGTCTGGAGAGTCTCTACCGCGTCTTTGAGTGGTCCCTGCAGAAGTCGTCCCGGCTGGTGCTCATCGGCATCGCCAACGCGTTGGATCTCACGGACCGCTTCCTACCCCGGCTCAAGTCGAAGAACCTGAAGCCGGAGCTGCTTCCATTCCTGCCATATACCGCTGCCCAGGTCAAGAACATCATCACCACGCGGCTCAAGTCCCTCATACCCGAGGGCAAGGAAGGCTACACCCCTTTTATCCACCCGGCCGCCATCGAGCTCTGTTCGCGAAAGGTGTCGAGCCAGACGGGCGACCTCCGCAAGGCGTTTGAGATATGCCGGCGCGCCCTGGAACTGATTGAAGCCGAGACGAGATCGAAGCACGCAGAGGAAGCGAGGGAGAAGATGTTGCAAATGACGCCGTCCAAGAAGCCCCTCGGAGAAAACGTCAACGGGGTGGCCATGGCAGGCTGCGGATCGTCCCGGAGTGTTGTGCAGATCATGGCCTCGTCACTCAAGGCCTTGACGGCTGAAACGGCCCCGCGAGCTTCCATCGGGCACTTGAACAAGATTACGGCAGCGGCATTCAGCAACGGCACCTCGCAGCGTCTCAAGACGCTCAACCTCCAGCAAAAGGCGGCTCTCTCTGCCCTGGTAGCGTACGAAAACCGAGCTCGCAGCACGGCCAAATCAGCAAGCATACCCTCGACGCCTTCCAAGTCGCATACAATGGCGCCGACCATCAAGATGCTGTTTGACACGTACTGCCAGCTCTGCACCCGAGACTCAGTACTCCACCCGCTGTCGAGCTCCGAGTTCCGGGAAGTCGTTGGCAGCTTGGAGACACTTGGGCTTGTCAACGCAGTGGACGGGAAGAACGGCAGCTTCGCCGCGGCACAGACCCCGAGCAAACGCGGCCGCAAGGGTGCGGTCGGCAGTGGTGACGAGAAGCGCATCGCCAGTTCCGTAAGCGAGAAGGATATGGAATCGGTCACGGATGGAGTTGGCGCGGGCATTCTGAAGAGCATTTTGATGGGCGAGGCGTTGGACTAAACAAGGGACGGATTACATTGTCGGTTGGGAGTTGTGGTCTTGTCTACTGCATTGATTTGGCGCATTGGAACGGAAAATGCATGGCATCAGCATTGGAATCAGCATTGGAATCAGCATTGGCGTTGGATGGAATTTCACATGATGGATACCTGGTTCGTTACGTGGAGTAGTACTGATTGGGTTGGGCGGGTGCATTCTTAGACGGGCCACAATGGCATTGAGGATGGATAAGAATAGAATGCTGGCAAACCATGAGCCGTGTCTTTCATGTCCCGAGTGAGAATAGAAACAGCCACGCAAGTGAGGTGGCGTATACTTGCAAGGCCATTCAGCTCTGCTTGGCTCGGTACGCCATGGACGGTGATCTACGGACGCGTATACATAGAGACCGAGGGGCCCTTGAAAATACGTGGCGAGCAATGCCCTCTGATGCCGAGAGCCGAGAGTCGCCAAAAGGTGCCAGAGGTGCATGTCACGCACGGATCAGCTGGTGCAGTGTCCTGATACCGGGGATGTTGCACAACGTCGTGCCTCTGCGGCTGTACACATACTTCGTACTTGGAGGCTTGGGGCTGCCTGAGTCGTCATCGTCCGAGGAGTCGTGCCGTGCCGTCAAGTTGACAGCTGCGAGTACCTTGCGCACACGTGTGGACGGGGGATGGGGGATGGGTTCGGGAGGCAGCCAACCAGGCGGGACACCAACAGCGGGCGTCGATGTGCACAAACGGCCAGCAACCATCCGTACCACGAATGCACATTCAAGGCGCTGCTGCTACTGGCCCGGCGATCCTTCGACCTGGACAAGCACAGCCCCAGGACAGCCGGGTATCCGTCTCCACTCGTCGGAAGCGTACCGGGGCATGCGTACTTCGTACAGCTGAGTATATAAGGATTCGTCCAAGATACTTTGTAAGTGCTTCTCGCAACCCCATGATATTAAATGGAAGCTGCTGGAACACTGCTGGGTCCCTCAGGCATTGTAACGTAAAGGTATTTGTTATCAACCAGGCCTGCTCCAGCGGAGCCGGAAAGTACCTACCAAGCGTTCTCTTGGCACAGGGCCTCTCCCAAGACCTCCCTCGACGACGAGCCCTCCTCGATCTTGGCACATGCCACCCAAGTGACCCAACGGAAGGCTGACCCCGGGCCGTGCTTGCCTGCCACTCCGTCGCTGTTGCTGCAACACCAACTCCTGTGCGTCGTGCGCCGTGACCGTGACAGCTACAGTCACCAGTGCACCACCGCCCGCAGCCACGGTGCCAACGGGCTCCGGAGCTGCATTGTCTGCGGCCGCGGGCGCAGTGCTGCGCTGTCGAGGTGAAACGGACCCGGGCCTCCAGCTGCCTGTGACTCTGTCGGCTCCCTACGGACTTTCCCCCGCTATTGTCTGCCCTCTCCAGACCCCACCGTCCATATTCGTCCATACGCGCGCGACCACCACCGACGACCTCCCCCAGCAGCCGCCACGCCACAGACCAGCCCTGCCTCGAGCTCGAATCCGCGATCACCTCGCTCAGCCACGACGGGCGACGACGCGCCGCTGCGCTGCGCTGCCCTGCTTTGCGCTGCCCTGGCCCTGCGCACGCACGCCCTACCCAACGACCCGACGACGAGCAACCGAGGACGCGAAGCCCCCGGCCCCGTCCGAGGCCAGCCTGGCCCAGCCTATCCCATCCCGTGCCATCCCATGCCGCCAGACCAGCGCCGGGGGGGCACCGGTCGCCTGTCGGCGTCGTCGTCGTCGCAGTCTCTGCAGACCGTCCCAGTCCCCGGCTCCTCCTCCGACGCACACGGCCTCAACGAGCCGTCCTCCCCGCTCCCGTTGCCACCACCCTCGCCGAACCCCTCTACGACGCCGTCCTCGTCGTCGCGCCCGAGCCTGCTGTCGCGGCTGAGCCTGCCCCTGTCGCTGCCGCTGCGGAATCGCAGTCGCAACGTCATCGACTTCCACGTGCGCTGCGACGAGCCGTACCGCAAGTACAACGCCGGCGACTCGGTTCGCGGCTGCGTCGTCCTCGTCCTCGTCAAGCCGCTGCGCATCACCCACCTCGTCGTCTCCCTGCACGGCTACGTGCGCGTCCTTAGGGACCCGACGTCGGTGGCCAAGGCGCAGCTCGCTACGGGCCTGCCCCAAGGTGGCAGCTCTACGCGCCCGCAGTACCACGGCAATGGCCTCGCCAGCCTCTTCCAGGACGAGCAGGTCCTCAGCAGCGAGGGGCGGATCGAGCCGGGCAAGTACGAGTTCAACTTCGACCTGGTGTTCCCGGACAAGGAGCTGCCCAGCAGCATTGATGTAGGTTGCGGACCGACGGCGCCGTTGCCATTGGGGAGCCTGGCGCAAGTTGCTGACAGCGGGTGGTGTGACAGTTTGAGCGAGGAACCATTTCATACATGATTACAGCGACGATAACGAGACCGACGACGATTGCGCCGACGTCTACTTGCGACAGGAGGGTCATGCTGGCCGAGATGATCGACGTCGGCATGCTCGCGCCGCCGCGCCCGAGGACCATATTCCTCGAGCCGATATCGAAGCGCACGCGGAGGAAGAAGTCGGCAGCGCAGGACAAGGCCCCGGCATCAGCGGCCCCGGCACCAGTGGCCCCTGACATCAACGACCTTGCCTCCGAGGCCGATTCGGTGGACCGGTCCGTCGTCACCGACGACTCCGGCCGCGGAACCCTAGCAGATCACCGAGCCCATATCCCCAGCGATATGCGCAGTGAGCTCAGCGGCGAGAGCGGCCGCAGTCTCAGCACGGCCATTAGCAGAGCCGATCTTGCGCAGCTGTCCCAGGTCGGCTCGGCGATGACTCCAGCAGCGAAGCAGCAGGTCGTCGACGACAAGACCATCACGGCTACGATTGAGCTGCTACGGGGAGGATGCCTCGCCGGCGACACGGTGTCTGTGCGAATCACGGTGCAGCACGTCAAGCGGGTCAAGAGCATGACGGGAGTCATCGTCACGCTGTTTCGGCAAGGCAAGATGGACACTTCGCCGCCGCCTTCGCTGTTTGCAGACATGAACAAGGAGGAGGCCAGAAGGCTGGACAAGGAGGAGACGTACCCGAGATCGCGGACGGGACTGGGCGGGCTCTCGCTCTCCTCGTCAAACTCGACGAGCGTGTTCCGCAAAGACTTGGATCAAAACGCGGCGCCTCTCATTATCGACCCTGCCACATTGCAGGCGTCTGTCACCGTGTCGGTCCGACTGCCAGATGACGCGTTTCCGACGATAAAGGGCGTGCCCGGGGAGATGATCAGCTTCAAGTATCACGTAGAGATTGTCGTGGACTTGGGCGGCAGACTGGCGAGCCAGCTCCAGGGAGGGCAGTCGTCGTCGTCGAGATACGGGCCGTACGGCACCACTGGCTCGGAGCCGAGCGGCAGCACATACGCCCCGCGGAGGGCGACCAACATTGCCGACACGGCGCAGCTGAGGAGGGAGATGGGCGTCATCTCGGTGTCCATGGAGACAGTCGTCGGGACCATGGACAGCTCGAGGGGCCGCAAGCCTACGGGCAAGTCACCCGAGTCGAGGACGGTGAGAATCCACCACGAGAGCGACGACGAGGAGGCCATACGTCCCGAGATGGGATATTACAATGGGCAGTCACCGTACAGCCAGCCCTCGCCGCAGCCCAATGGCTATCAGTTCACGCCGCCGCCAGGACCACCCCCTGCCCATCCTCGCCTGTCCCCTCACCCAATGCAAGGAACAGCGCAGCGTGATTACCTGCAGGCCAATGGCTATCACCAGGACGCCGCCCCCTCGTACATTCCTCCGCCACATGTCCCCGACGAGCACAGCATGACTGAAAAGGAGCGCATACGACAGGCGGAGACGAGGCTGCTCCCCAGCCAACCCGGGGCCACGGGCTCTTCCCGCCCCGCAGCCGACGACGACATCTACGACGCGGAAGATACGCCCCGGCCGCGAGGTCCAGGGGGGGCCAATGCACCGTCCATCAACGACGTGGCCGCCGGTCCGTCGGCGCCAACAGAAGAGGAATTAAACGCGGGACGGCCGGTGGAGGACAAGCAGGAGCTGGAACGGCAGCGGCTGATGAACGAAGCCAGCGCGCCGCCCGAGTTCCCCGACGACATGGACCGGAGAGGCGAGGTCTCGTCTTCACGCGAGCAAGCACACGTCGACGCCGAGCCGTCTGCGCCCGTCCTCGGTAACGACGGGGACGACTTTGTCGCTGCGGTCGGCCCTCCGGTTGGCGTGGAGCAACTACCCGCGTACGAGCGCTGACGGGCTCGTCCGTCCTAGTTCTAGTTTTCTCGATGTCACAAGCGGGACATGAATTTTGGGTTCAAATGTACGGAGCATTACTGGAAGATGGGAGTTGTTTTTTTACACGGTGGGCGGATACACGGCGTTTGGAGACGGGGGTACTTCGTACGGGCGTATTGGTAGCAGGGATGGGATATAAAAGGGGGGATTAATGGTGTCTGGGCTACTCTCGCAGTCATCTCCTCCGTTGGTTGATTTGAGTTGATACCCAGTGACTTGAATAGGTTCTGGTTCTTCCCGTTCTGTTTCCAGCTTAGGGAGACTGGGGGCCTATTTAGGCTGCTAGATTATCGATTCAATCCATCGGGGGAGGAGATGGCTGCGAGGGTAGCCTGGGGCAGCAGGCTTGTGAGTCTATGAGTGGTGAAATGACGCTGCCGCTTGTGCCGTGGACGAAGGTTTCCATCTGTTCGTACTCGTATCCTCTGCTGTTGTACAGTCTATCGCAAACGTGGCGGAGAGTCGCTCAATATCGGCCAGATGATATCTGACCCAACACCCAGTCTTCCACCATGATCAATGCTGCAGCACCACCGGCCTCCCCTCCTCCCAGTCATGCACGCTCTCCCGTATATTCACCCAATACCGCAACCGCACCGCCTCCCTCTTGGCGCCCTCGACGTCATCCTCGTGGAACGCCCGCTCGAGCACCTCCTCGCTGCGCCGAATCCTCTCCTCGTTCTCCTCCCTTAGCGGATCCAGGTCGTGCGGCGCGGCGGCCTCCTCGACGGCCTCGTGCGCGTCCAGCACCGCGGCCAGCAGGCCCGGCTCCTCGACCTTCAGGGTCTCATCGGTGGCGACGTCGACGCCGCGCAGGGAGAGGAGGTACTGTGCGCGCAGCAGCGGGTTCGCGAGCGTGCGGTAGGCGTGGTTGATGGCGGACGAGTGCGCCTCGGCGCGGGCCTTGTTGGACGCGGGGTGCTTGTCCGGGTGGTGCGCGGCCTGGAGGCGGAGGAACTCGCGGCGCAGGGCGGGCGTGTTGATGGGGAAGTGTCCCGCGGGCGGGGGTCCGTCGGGGAGGGTCTGCGGGAAGTAGTCGTAGAGGGTTCGTGGTGTTGATGGTGTTGGGGGTGACGGTGACGAGTCGGCGCGCGTGGCGGTGGATGAGAAGGCGAGCGTGTGCTGCGCGGGCAGACGGGACGAAGCAGCCGCTGCGGAAATGTTGGTCTGGATCATCGACCGCATACGCATCGTCGCCGTCGTCGTCGTCGCCGTCGGCGCAGCGAGCGACGAAGCTCGACGCGCCCGCAGGCGACAGCACCGGCCGCACACGCGTGCAGCCGTCGGTCGCAGCATCTCCGTCCCGTTACCACAGTCCCCTCGCGCAGACGTCAAAAGAACAGCGCCGTCGTCGGAAACCGCAAACGATATACCCGCGCGGAATCGTTTGGGTTGCTGTTGTGGCGGTGGCAGCGGGTGTCAAGATGCGTCGGAGATTTCGAGAAAGAGGAAAAGCCGATGACGCTGAGAATGAAAAAGCCGACGACGCCTGCTGTGTGAAGCTCGGAGGCCCGACGTGGGGGAAGTGGGGGATCCGCCCGCCCCCGAGCTCCGGCCGGGGGAATAAAGATCCACGAATCCTAGGCCTTCCGATTGCCAACGCCATCAGACTCATCACGCCGACTCGGCTTGGCTCTGCCTTCAACGGCAGCAACTGCAACAACTGCAACAGCTACAACAACTACGAGAATGACGGCGTTTAGATGAAATCCGGGGCAAAGGGCTCCTCTTCGGCTCATTGCCCGCCTCCATATAATGCGGCGTGGGGAAGACGGCAACTGACAGCACTGCAGCACCGGCTAACGGCATTACTCTGACAGGCAACTCTCGCCGGCCGGCTTCTGCTAATCTGGGGCCGACTCCGCAGCCCGCGCCGCACCCGGGATATTATGCGCCGACCTCGCTTCTTTCGCCTTGGCTACCCATTCTCCTTGTCTTCATTTCCAATCCATTTCAGCGGCTGCCTTTCCCTGCGTTGAAGAATAGAGTATCCCTGATTGAAACATGGCCAAGGTGTTTGACGCGGCCGAGGGTAAGTCATCGCCAGTCGGCTGTGCTGGCAGTTGTCCGTTGCTGACCTCAATTGCCGACAGTCGCCTCGCACAACTCGCGCGACAGCTGCTGGGTCATCTTATACGGCAACGTCTACGACGTGACCGACTTCATCCCCGCCCACCCCGGCGGCTCCAAGATCATCCTCAAGCTCGCCGGCCGGGATGCCACCGAAGACTACGACCCCGTCCACCCGCCCGGCACCCTCGAGGAGAACCTCAAGCCCGAGGCCAAGCTGGGCCGGGTAGATCCAGACACCCTGGTCCAGCAGGACGCTTCCGCCGTCAAGTCCGCCGCCGACGACGACGCCGACGCGAGGCCGCCTCTGGAGTCGCTGCTGAACCTGGACGAGATCGAGGAGGAGGCCACCAAGCGCATCACCAAAAAGGCCTGGGCCTACTACTTCTCGGCCAGCGACGACCTCTACTCCAAGCGCTTCAACAACTCCGTGTACCGCGACATCCTCCTGCGCTCCCGCGTCTTCGTCGACTGCACCGCCTGCGACCTGTCCACGTCGGTGCTCGGCAACAAGGTCGGCGTGCCCTTCTTCATCGCCCCGGCCGCCATGGCCCGCCTGGCCCACCCGGACGGCGAGCACGGCATGGCCAGGGCCGCCGCCCGCTTCGGCGCCATGCAGGTCGTCTCCAACAACGCCTCCATGACCCCCGAGCAGGTCGTCGAGGGCGCGCCGCCGGGCCAGGTCTTTGGCTGGCAGCTGTACGTGCAGAACCACCGCGACAAGAGCGTCGCCATGCTGAAGCGCATCAACGCCATGCGTGACCGCTTCAAGTTCATCGTCCTGACCCTCGACGCCCCCGTGCCCGGCAAGCGGGAGCTCGACGAGAAGTCAAACTTTGAGGGCGGCAACAACGTGGCCGCGGCCGTGAGCGACGGCGGCGACGACAAGCGGCCCGGCGGAGGCGGCGTCGGCCAGCCGCTCTTCTTCGGCACCGCCTCCGACCTGACCTGGAAGACGACCCTGCCGTGGCTCGCTCGGCACACCGACCTGCCCATCGTGCTCAAGGGCTTGCAGGCGCACGAGGATGCCTACCTGGCGGCGCAGTACGCACCTCAGGTCAAGGCCGTCATCCTTTCCAACCACGGCGGCCGAGCCATGGACACGGCGCCGCCCCCGGTACACACGCTGCTCGAGATTCGCAAGTACTGCCCCGAGGTGTTTAGCAAGATCGAGGTTTGGGTCGACGGTGGCATCAAGAGGGGGACAGACGTCGTCAAGGCACTGTGCCTCGGCGCGACGGCAGTTGGGCTCGGGCGGGCGCCGCTCTTCGGCCTGGGTGCTGGAGGCCAGGCCGGCGTGGAGCGAGTGTTTGAGAGTAAGTTGAACCTGAACGAAACCCCAATCATCGTGACACAGTTGTGGCTCTCCGGTGAGGTGTGGGAGCAAGGGGGTTAAGGCGATGCGTCCTCTGCGTCACTTTAAGCCTTGCTCTCTCTCTCTCTCTCTCTCTCTCTCTCCCACAGCCGCCTCGGATGCATATTGCCCAGGGGAAGGATAAGGAGGCGGCATGTGGCTGGTGATATCTACCACTACAAGTACTGACACTCGATGGTGCAACACAGTCCTCGAGGCCGAGACGGCCACATGCATGCGTCTGCTCGGCGCAAAAAATATCTCGGAGCTGGGACCCAGATTCGTAAGTCGGACCAAGTCGGAGGCAGGCCCAGGCTGCGCCCCGGATATCCTTGGCCATCTCACCTGCTAACTGGCGTCTGCCCCGCGTTTAGATCAACAGTCGACGTGTGGAGAGGGATATCTACGATGGGGATCCGGGGCTGGACAAGCGGGGGCTGTGGACAAAGGCGAGGCTGTAGCCTGTCGGCGTGCGTTGATGCGTGCTTCTGTGGGCATATTCAGATGCCATCGCCAGACGCAGCCTCGGCTCGTGAGTTGGAGACTTGTTGGAGGATGGGAACGTGGTTGGTGCAAGGAGGCGGCTTGGCGGCGCACTTGGCGGGGGTGGGGGCAGGGAGACAGTGTACAACGTGCTCCTGGATCAGTTAATAACGGATACAGCGCAAGCATCTATCATGCCTCGCATGCTGGTTTCCGATGGCATGACGTCGCGGGGGAGGTCGATCACGCACATCTGGCCGGGGGAGATGAGGATTGGCGGTTTGACCAGATGGCGGTGATGAAACCGCCGTAGCGCTCCGTTCGCAGTACAGCGTAACCGTCCGTATCTCCTCGTCTCCTTGTCGCTGTGTGTCTGCCATCGTCAGCCAACCCCTGCACGGGTACCGAGGGTCGCAATCGATATTTCGTGCAGCAGTTGTAGAGCCAAGTCGCCAAGCCAACATCCCCATGATCCCAGCGCCGCCATCCCCTCCAAAGCTGAGTGCGCCGTGGGGAAACAGCCGTGGCCTGCATTGGCCGGCGCAGGATTGGCCAGCCCGAGCAGAGCGCAATGTCCTCACGACCGGGTGGGTCGAGACCAGACAGGGGCGCGATCCCGCTGGCTGTTGCGACTGCAGGGACGACAAATGACAATCGGAACTGTAGCGCCTCCATCACGGAGCAGCCGGCTCCGAGCTAACCAGTGTAGTGCCATCTTGGACGTTTTGGGGCGACTTGTCTTTGCACATGGGAATCCGTGGCAGCCTTTCCTTTTCCTTCTGATCCGGACCCTCTCCGGCCGTCTGGGTGGCGCGGTTACGGTTGAGGCTCCGGCGTCCTCGGGTTGCATCCAAGCATTCGTGCGTACTGGTACTACCTTGATGTACATTGATCTCGGAGGAGGCGGCTTCGGTGGCGACATCGACTGGGCCCTCACACCCAGATGCACGGAGGATGCTGTGGGATGGCGAGAAACTTCTGTCGTCTCGGGGCCCTTTGGTCGCTCGATGCGGTAGTCGGTATCCGAGTCGAGCGAGTCGAGCAACACGGCGCCGTTGCTGATCCCACCACGCCCACCCACCGCAACCGCGCATTCTCTGTTCCGAGTGGCGGCGGCATCTGGCAGATGGAGAGCGGAAAAGTGGAGGTGGGGAGCAAGCGCAGATGAAGAGGAAGAGGAAGACCAAGAGACGCTGGGAGAATTGACGTTGTCTGCGCTTTGTGACTTGCAGGTGGGGGTGCTCATCAAAGCGTTGGAGGAAGAGTGACCCAGTCCGCCTGCCGCGTGGGTCGCATTTGCATCGTCGTAGGATTGAACTTGCCCTACCTACTCGTAAAGTCGTACGAGTACGGACTATGTAGTACATACGGACTACAACTTGGCTACCTTATCTGGAGCCACAAAGTGAATTGCCAGCAGGTGATTGATTTCCTTTGCGGCTCAGGTGTATACCAGCAGACGTTGTAGCTCATTTAGTACCACCCTTGCTTGATAGGTCGGTCGAGGTCCCTTTCTCCTCTCTTGGCTCGCGGGGAAATACGCCCGCCTGTTCCCGCAGTCGCCTGGGGAATGGGAACGGTGAAGAAAAAAAAATCACTGCCCACCTCCACCGCAGGGCATGGGCAGAAGGGCTCGTCCGTAAACGGAACCACCCCCGGGGCCCGTAATCAAAGTTTCACGGCCATGCGCTGGATCCGTCCAACCGTCGCCCAACCCAAGCCTTGCCCGGCCTATCCACTTCCACATGCCTGCCTGCCCTGCCAGACCATCCCAATGATCCCACGCTCCATCGTGACGGGCGCCGTGCTACTCCGTACTCGTACATAGTACCGTGACCCGTCGCTGGCTCTGCTCCAGATGACCAGTTCCTACTTCGGCCCTTTGGCCGCGTCCTGGAGGGCTGCTCCCCATCTCGCCACCGGGGAATGGGTGAGGGGAGTCTGGCTAGCCATGCTCATGTCATATCATATCATATCATGCCTCGTCTTGCCTGCGCCGTGGTGAGTGCTTCGCAACTTTGTGCTGCCAACTGCGTCGAGGGCGCGAGGCACGCCCGGGATCGCACATGTCGTCAACGGCATCCCTGGAATCTATTTTTTGCCTCTCTTCACGTGCGCGCCGTCACAAGCAGCCGAGGGATCTCCAGACTAGCGGGCGCGCATGCAAGCCTCTTCCACCACTCCATCGCTCATCGCACACACTCAACCCCCCCCATGCCCGCAGGCAGGGCTGCCTCGACCGTCCCCGGCGCCCTCTGCGCTGCCTTGGGCTGCCCATCTGCGGGGCCAAGTCTGGGGATGGCGAGATGGGCGGCTGGTCGCTCGGGCCATTGCCGCCTCTGGCATGGCGTCTGCGCCCCCCCGGCCGGGGCCCACCGTGGGCTTGCAGGGGATGGCGGAGATCACGGCCCAGTCGCGAGTACAGTGGTGCAGCGTCGCAGATTGCAAGGGATCCCGTTGCTGCGCAGTTGCGGTTGCAGAGGACTGACAGCAGCCCGTCGTCAGTCGTAGGTACAATGTACTTCAAGTGCTTGCAAGTTGGGGCGTTGTAGGTTGCCCTAGCGCGTGCTATTCGCTGGCGCCTCTTTCGGAGTTGCTCCCCCCCTGGTGCGCCCAAACTCTGCCACCCGCCAGCCGGCCTGTATTTAAGAACTGGCGATATCCAAATCTGAGATTGACTCTGCTCCTCCTCCCCGGTCCCGTGCTGCTGCTCTCGTTTCCGTTCGCTGGAGGCCGTCACCGTGCTCGTCCTGAAGAAAGAGAGAGAGACTTTCCATTCTCGCGCCGTCGCCGTTTCGTCTCGCCGCTCGCAACTTGGCTCCAGGCGCGCCAAACGCGATTCTCCCCTCCCGTCTCTTCGTCGCACCACGGCACATATAATCACAACCAGCACGCCCCCGGTCACCCGTCGCCGTCACCCATCACCATGTCCGACTCCAAGCACGAGGTCTCGCAGACCGAAAACGGCGCCCCCATCAAGCGCAGCAAGAAGCGCGCCTGCGTCAACCACTGCAAGCGATTCTGGTGGCTGCACCTCATCATCTTCATCTGCATCACCGTCCTGGTCGTCTGTCTAACGTGAGTATTCCCTCCGATTCCTCACAATGCATTGTTGCTCGCGCGCGTGATGCGCCACGCATTGGGCTGCCTCCCCGCACGGCATCCCCAAGACGTTGGCCACACTCGCCGCCTTCGACATGCGTCGGAAGCGACAGCTCCAATCTGACCAATCATGCCTGCAGCATCTTCGTCGGTGTTCCCAACATCGCCCAGTCCAAGGTCAATGCCGCCGACCTAGAGGTCCAGAGCGTCAATGTCATCAACGCCAAGTCCGACTCGTACACGATGGAGATCAACTCCACCATCACCACCGACGGCACTGTCAAGGCCGACATCGACTCCTTCGAGGGCAAGATGAGCCTTCAGGATGTCGCCAACGCCCCGGCCTTTGCCACCCTCCAGTTCCCCCAGACCAATGCCGACAAGCATCAGGACGTCAACATCAGCCAGACTGTGCAGATCACCGACATGGAGGCCTTCAAGCAGTTCAACATTGCCTTCTTCCAGAACGAGACCCTGCGCGTTAGAATCGCCGGCAAGACCAAGATCCAGCCCGCCGGCCTCAGCCGCAAGTCCGACGTCGACTTCGTGAAGATTCTCAACCTGGCTGGCTTGAACCTTCTCAAGGGCACCAAGGTCACCGATGGCACCGTCGATCTTGGGGCCAGCAAGGGCAAGCCCAACTTCAAGGGCACTGCCGAGATCCCCAACGCCTCCCACTTCACCCTGGATATTGTAAGTAGTCGCCTGTGCTTTTCGACTCTGGCGAATCCTTCGAGCTCGTTGCTGACAGGCTGTGTAGGGCAATGCTACCTTCACCAACTTTGCCGATAACAAGAATCTTGGCAACCTCACCATCAACAACCTCCTCCTCCGCCCCGGCATCAACACGGTTGACATCACTGCCGAGTTGGACCAGCTCACAGTCCTCGACATCATCGCCAAGAAGCCCTACTGCGAGAACGGCATTGTTCCCTTCCAGCTGCTGGGCGTCGACGTCCAGAACCACGGCCAAAATATTCCCTACTTCCAAGCCGCCCTGGGAAGCGCCAACCAGACCGTCGACATTGACATTGGCTCCATCCTCAAGAAGACGCTCGGCGACGCCTTCAAGCTCACGTGTACCCACTAAGGTCGCCTATACATTTAGCAGGGCGCGATGTATGACGGAACGATTATCTTGGGTACGAGGGGGTCCTTTTGTGTTGCGGCTGGCTGCGTTTTTGGTTTAGAATGACGTCTTTTGTGTATCCTCTGCCAGCGTTTGTACGACTCTGGTGTATGGGTGGCTTACCCGGGTTGGAGACGACGGTGTGGTTAAGAAGCGCAGGTGGCGGCGCGTTCTGATTCATGATACCTCGATGCGCTTGTAAGTACAAGGCTGGCACAGTCCAATATAATGTTCAATGCATTTTCAGGGTATCGCTCCTATCCTGGGCTGCCCCTTTCGATCGAATCGCCTCGTGTGTGCCTCTCATGTGCTATGCTATTGTACAAGACCTCCGAGAGTGCTCGTAAAGAACCGAGGTCGGGTGTAAACATCGGTCTTGTCTATATTGCGCCCGTTTCACTTCCAGCCGCCTTTGCGCTTCTCGCCCCTAGCGAGGCCACCAGCACCGGACGAGGTGCCTGCGCTGGTGGTCGTAGAAGGCACAAAGTCGATGGAACTTCTGCCGCCGCCTGACCGGTCTGCTTCCCTCTCCTTGGCAAGCGTCTCCCGGCTCTTCCGCAGCTTTTCCACAAAGGCCGACTCGGGAAACGCCGTGGGATCCCATAGGTCGGGCGACACTGTCGTCTCGTACTGCTGCTGCCCGTCGAGCCCCGCGAATTCCAGCAGCTTGTCCATCACGCTCGGGTTCCGCAGCGCCGTAGACTGCTCCAGCTTCTTGTTGAAGTGCGTGCCCTTTTTCTTGAGCGCGAGGAATTGGTCAAAAGTTTTGCTCACGCGGGGGGGCGGTGAGCCTGGTGGGGACGGAGGGATGTCCAGGTTGGGGACAGACGGGAGGGTGAGATCGTGGATGGCGGCGCGGTTGGCAGAGTAAGGCGATGCTGGGGCTTCGGCCTGATCATCGTCACTGGCCATAGGAGAGGCTTCCATGGGTGGCAGTGATGGTCCCAAGGGAACTGCGCTTTGGGGGGCAGGCTCAGTGACGAGGGGAGGCTCCTGCGGCTCTGGCGCCGGCGGCGGCGTAGCCTTGGGGGATTCCGCGGCTATGCAATGATTTAGCACATCTGCGACATGAAGACTGGAATATTGCTCAAACAGGACGACTTGCTTACCTGGTTTGGCCTGGGCCTTGTCAGCCTCGGTTGTCATTGAAGCGGCCTTTTGGGGTGCCTGTGGTGGGTGGGTGAGCGAGCGTCAAGATAGGACGGAACACCAAATTCTGCAGCGCGCACCTCTGCTGCTTCAAGCTGCGGCTGCTGCTGCGGCTGCGGCTGCGGCTGTTGCTCCTCATCCCCCTCATCGTCGCTGCTGGCATAGCTGACGAGAGCAGCCATGCTTTGCTTGCCCTGGCAGTGACGCCCGCTTCATGAAATGGGCGCGAGTTGCAGCGTCTTGCAAGATCCTGGCCAGATGTTGTACATGAGGCAGCGGAGGTGGGTGAGACCACATCTGGACTAGCGGGTCATCCCCACGGTCTCCCATTGGCAGGGAAAACCGCGGCCCTTCGAGCCCCACTCCTGTTCGATCTACGGCCCCGAGCCTGCAGACATCAGACACTTGGACCGTTCATCGACCGCCGAGCATCACCATCACCATCGCAACCACCACGACGACAGACGCTGAGCCCTTCATCCGCCGCAGCCAGCCACAGCATTCGAATTTCTCAAGGCCCACCCAGGCGCGTCCTGTGGGTCGCGGCCACCTGTGCACGCGCGCCCGACGCACGTCGACCTAGAAAACCTGGCCCAACCTTGGGACCGCGGCCAAAAAGTACTACTCACACACACACAACGTAGCGTCTTTCTGAGCTTGCGAGACCACCATGGCTCGGCCAAGAGACTCGCGCTCACCAGCTCCTGCAGGAAGCCAAGACGGCTCGCGTCGCCAGCGCAAACATGATGACCGGCGGGACAGAGACCGACGTGATGACGGGAGGGACCATCGCCGACCTAGCAGGTCGCGCAGTCCTGATGTGAGGAGCCCTTCTCGCCTAGCCTATTCCCTTTCCCTTGATCTCATCGTCGACAACCAGCACCAACATCGTGATCGAGGCGGACGTGGCCGCGACCGAGCCCACGACCGCGACCGAGACTTGATCCGCCGTCGAGAACGCTCTCCAGCTCGGCGAGACGATGGCTACTACCGAGGTGGCCCCCGCGACCCTCGTGACCCCCGTGACCCTCGCGACTACCGAGACAACAGGGAAAGACGCAGATCCCGCGACAGATACGCAGCGAGACCCCGATCGCCGGATCGCAGGCGAAACCGTAGCCGTGATAGCAATACGAGTTACAAGAGCCGCGACGATCCCCGCGACAGGGCCCCCTCGCGTCGTGAGGGAACAGCTGACTCGTCTGCGCGCAGCAACAATCAAAAGGCGCAGCCTGGCGATGTTGCAAGGGCTAGGCCCGACGAGGTTGGTGGTCTTTCTGCTCCGTTGCCGACAGCCACCACGTCTAACCAGGTGCTGCAGGGACAAAAGGCCAAAGCCAACGCGCCTCAGTCCGATGCCGACAAGAAGGCTGAACGCCTCGCCAAACTCGAAGCATGGAAGAAGAAGAAGGAGACGGAGAGCCAGAAGCAGCAGGCAAAGACCCCTGGTGAAATGACCCAGGCCATCAGGCTTCTGGCTGAGATGGACAAGAAGGCCGGCATGGCGTCGCCGAGCTCGGCTTCTCCCGCTGCTTCGTCCGTCACCTCACCCGTCGCTGTCAATGACTCCGGTGTCGCGTCTCCTTCGCAGCCATACGCTGGCAAGTTTGACCCAAAATCTATTGCCAAGAAGTCTGCTGCCGCGCGCTCTCACGACTCTTCCAAACCCGTGTTAGGTTCGCTCAGTGTCCAGCCAGGGCAACTCGCACCACCGCCAACCAAGCAAGCTGATACGGGTGAGATTTCCCCCCCACCCCGGAGTTTGACCCTTGCTAACAATGCTCGAAAAGCGTCGGCCTTGCCAGCCAACCGCGGAAAGGCTAGTGGCTTCGGCTTCGGAAAGGCTCAGGCGGAGAGCGACAAGCTCCCCAACAAGCGGAAGATTGACCTCGACGAGGAAGACACCAACCAGCGGAAGCTCACGAAGCTCCCTGCCCTCTTGGTAGCGGCTGATGATACTCCTTGGGCCGACCAGGACGAGGACTACGACTCTGGCGATAACATCGCTGAAGACGAGGAAGAAGCCGTCGCTGCTGCCCGTGCTGCGCATGAACGACGCCTGCAAGCAGAAACCCAGGCGGACCAAGCTGGCGACGAAGTGCCAGCCGAGGCCATCGCAGAGCCCGATCAGCAGATGGGCGGCGACCCTGTCACCAATGGTGAGCCCGCCAAGGCGGAGCCTTCTGAGCCGGCAGCCCTGCCTGAGACGATGGACGTCGACGAGGACGAGGAGGATCCACTTGATGCCTACATGGCCGATCTTGAGCACACGGAAGCGAACAAGCGATCCCAGCCTAGCCGTGCCTCGAAAAAGGTGCAGGAACCTGAAGCATATTTTAGCGACGACAACGTCTTCGATGCGGAGGGGGATGGTAACACGGACAACATCCTTGCCATGGCCAACAAGCGCAAGAAAAAGGACATCCCGATCACGGATTATAGCAAACTCGACCTTCAGCCAGTCCGAAAGAACTTCTGGTCGGAACCCGCTGAACTAAGCGCTCTCTCGGAAGCCGAGGTGACGGAGCTGCGACTGGAGCTTGACGACATCAAAGTCAAGGGCAAGGACGTCCCAACGCCGGTCCAGAAGTGGGCGCAATGCGGTCTCACGCGTCAAACCCTAGACGTCATCAGTGGCCTGGGTTACGAGCAGCCCACGTCCATCCAAATGCAGGCTATTCCGGCCCTCATGTCAGGAAGAGATGTCGTCGGAGTAGCCAAGACTGGCTCCGGCAAAACGATCGCGTTCCTACTGCCAATGTTTCGACACATCATGGATCAGCCGCCGCTCAAGGACATGGATGGCCCCATTGGCCTCATCATGACACCGACGCGAGAGCTGGCTACGCAGATTCACAGGGACTGCAAGCCATTCTTGAAGATCATGGGTCTCCGCGCAGTTTGTGCGTACGGGGGGGCTCCGGTTCGAGACCAGATCGCCGACCTCAAGCGTGGTGCCGAAATCATTGTCTGCACCCCTGGCCGAATGATTGATCTTCTGGCTGCCAACCAGGGGCGAGTTACAAATCTCAAGAGAGTCACCTACGTGGTCCTCGACGAAGCCGACCGAATGTTCGACATGGGCTTCGAACCGCAAGTGATGAAAATCTTCGCCAACATGCGGCCGGACAAGCAAACCATTCTGTTTTCAGCAACGATGCCCAGACTGATTGACTCTCTGACGAAGAAGGTCCTCACGAGCCCAGTGGAGATCACGGTTGGTGGACGCAGCGTCGTCGCAAAGGAGATTGAGCAAATCGTTGAAGTCCGTGAAGAGGACACCAAATTTTTGCGTATGTTGGGGCTTCTGGGCGAGCTCTACATGCAAACCGATGATGCCCGCTCCCTGATCTTTGTCGAGCGGCAAGAAAAGGCGGACGGCCTCATGAAAGAACTCTTGCTGAAGGGATATCCGTGCATGTCCATTCACGGCGGCAAAGATCAGGTTGACCGAGACTCGACCATCTCGGATTTCAAGAAGGGCGTTATTCCCGTCTTGATTGCGACGTCGGTTGCTGCCCGTGGCCTGGACGTCAAGCAGTTGATGCTCGTCATCAACTACGATGCTCCCAACCACATGGAAGACTATGTTCATCGAGCTGGCCGAACCGGCCGTGCCGGGAATACCGGAGTGGCTGTCACGTTTGTGACCCCGGAGCAGGAAAATTGCGCGCCGGGTATTGCCAAGGCTCTGGAGCAGAGCGGACAGCCTGTGCCAGAGAAGCTCGACGAGATGCGCAAGGCACATCGAGAGAAGGTCAAGTCTGGCAAGGCCAAGGACACGTCTGGCTTTGGCGGCAAGGGTCTCGATCGCCTGGACCAGGAGCGTGAGGCTGCTCGCCAGCTGCAACGCAGGACCCACAGAGCCGAGGGCGAAGAAGACGATGACAAGGAGGAGAAGAAGGAGGACCAGAAGGGTGAGAAGGCACTCGACGCAATCAAGGCGGCCGTATCCGCTGTCCAGGCACGAGACAGCCCCAAGATTGAGGGGGGAGAAGTCAAGCCTGTCCAGAAAGCCGCCGAGGCTCCCCCGACTGGGGACAAGTCCAAGGACCCTCTTGACAAAGTCAGCTCGGCCGTCAGTGCCATCAATAGCCGCTTGGGCAAATCAGGCCAGCTTCGCTCCGGCCAACCTATCGACAACAAGGGCCCTGACGCTGGAGCTTACCACGCCACGCTCGAGATCAACGACTTCCCGCAGAAGGCAAGATGGGCGGTCACGAACCGCACAAACGTGGCCAAGATCCTCGACTCGACCGGCACGTCCATCACGACCAAGGGAACCTTCTATCCTGCTGGCAAGGAGGTTCCTCCCAACGGCGACGCCAAGCTGTACATTCTTATTGAGGGCGACACTGAGGTGGCTGTCAGTTCGGCATTGACGGAGATGACGAGACTGTTGAGAGAGGCGACCATTGCGGCAGTGGATGCAGACAGCAGAGCGCCCGCGAGCGGACGATACACTGTTACCTAGTAGGCGGCATCGTGTTCCGAGAGGTCGTGTCAGAAAGCAGGGATATCGGGCAAGGGCTTGTTCTCGGCTGCGGATATGATGTTTATGAAACTTGGCGCACGGTTGGGAGCATCAGGGCGGCTGGATTTGTGACGGTACCCAACCCATCTTTGCCACTATTGCTCCTCAGTTTGCTATCAATAGGCGCATCGGCCCATGTATAATCAGGACAGAGACATGGCATGGGACTTTGTTCACTGCGAGGTGATGGTGTGTGTGCCTTGTGCTGGTCGTTGTAAACTCCTCGAGTCCAATGATGATGCCCTCGCTTCGTTGCGACAAATGAACCTATCAACCAGAAAGAAACTCCGCCATTTCGCCCTGTACAACGCCTCGACAAATGCCCCTCACAATATTGCCAGACAAATGCTGCTACTCTACGCTCTCGTCATGTGCACTCGGCCGTCCCATCGGAAGCTCCTCGCCTAGTCCCAGTTCCGCGTCCGGGCGGCGTCGTCGGCGTCCCGGGTACGCTGCTCTTGCTCGCTCGCCTGCTTCAGCGTGTCGGACCGTGATTGCCTCTTCTGGGCGGATAGTTGGCTGTGCAGCTTGCCGCCCTTGTTGGCTGCCTTTGCGCGGGCCTTGACATTTGTCCACGTTAGTGCGCCCAAAGAAAGGATGGTGTCTTCCGGTGGCTGCTCAACATACCTCTGCTGCCTCGGCTGCCCTCCTCCGCGCATCGTCTTGGCCTCCCCCCCCTCCGGACGAGGACTCGCCCGAGGGCGGCGCAGACGCAGAGCCGCCGAGGGTCCGGGGCGGGCCGCCGACTTTCTTGGGGACCGAGGAGGTCTTTCGGGCGGGGGGCGCGGAGCCGAGGATGCGGCCGGGCGGGGAGGCGTCCGGGTCTTCCTTGCCGCAGATGTTGCCCATGATGCCGGTCGGATGTTGTGCTGTTCGGAAGTTCTGGTTCGGGAAGGGTTTGCGGGGATGGGGACCAGCGCGGAGGTATGCTGGACCTTGACAGGAAGCTGTCGCGGTGCACCCTCGAGGCCTGTTAATCAAGGATGCAGAGGTCGAGAGATTGTCGCATGGGGGCTGTGCGGCGATGTGTCCCTGTCGAGGGGGTGAACTGGCGCAACCACGTCAGCTGCTAATATGGCTTCGCGGCGAGTCGAGAAATGAAGTTGATGGTGAAGATGTCATTTGTAGATCGGCGGGCCAGGGTCTCCGGCGTGGAGTGCACAGCAGGCGGGGTAGCAGGGACGCGCGTGGGGTGGCTACCCTATAGCCTTAGGGAACGCCCGCGGCGAGGTGCCAAGCGGATTCGTTTGTATCGAACGAGTCTGTGAGAGAGCCTGGCAGGCATTGTATTCCGTTGTCATTATAGACATGTTTGGTTGTGTGCGTCTTGGCTGGACGGATGTGACTCCTCGATTTGCTTGGGGTGACTGGGTCAGAATACTTGGTGGATGCCAGCTACCAGACAGCTTGCACCAGGCGTGATGCTGCCCTCCCCTCCGGTCCCCAACACTGAGGAAATATCCCGAATGGCCTTGAATCGTCCGAGTCACTGTCTGGTGAGCCATGATATGTATCCGCAAGAGCATGCCACGGTTGTCGGCAGATGGCAGAGGAGTGTAAAGACAACGGCCACCTCCAAGCTGTGCCGTTCGTTCGCAGCCAACTGAAAACTTGGAATCACAGAGTCAGCAACACATACATCTTGCCGAGGAAGAAGGTCGATCAACGAAGTGATCTTCTTGAGCCGAGAGGATAATTGTGGTCATCGTACGGAGTAAATACCGGATGGAAAGGACCCTGGCCCTGGCCACCTCCCACACAGGTAATACCGACGAGCCAGGCCGGACGGAGCTGTCCGGCAGCATCCTCACAGACCTCACCGCACAGAATAAACCTTGATTTCCATGTACATTATATTTTCGACCGTATTGTGGATAATGTTTGCATTAAGCTGCTACCCAATGCGGCACCCGGGTCTGCGAGATAACCGAGTGATCTGCTGTACTCTGCTGTGTGTTGGTGGCTTCAACGTTTCATGCAAGTAGCGCTGCACAGACAGACGGCTGCGGTGGTACTTCGTACACCCAGCCCTTCGTAAGTGCCTCGCCCTCGCATCGCAGCAATTACACCGCGGGAACGCCCCCGAGGAACAAAGACAGAGACGCCGCCCATTGGCGAACCGCGAGGGGGAAACGGCCGAACGGTATCTTAGGTAACTTAACTTACGGACTACGGAGTACGGACTACTTTTACTAGGAAGGTAGGGCGGGCAGGGCAGGCGCGGGTCATAACGTGCTTGCCCCTCTACGGCCTTGGCACTTTTTCTGAGAGGGCCCTGACCAGTCGTGACCATCCGGGTTCTCAGCTGCTCACTTGATCCTGGCAATCCTGGCAACAACCACCGCCCACAGCGCTGGTCGCGGCTGCGTTTGCGCTGCCAGCTGGAGTCAGCGCGCCTCTCCCGGTCCCTCCTTCCCTCTCTTCCGTATCGTATCCATACCTTCCTTGCTCTCATCCTCGGCTGCGGGCATCTCATCCTGATCCTCCTGTTCCGCTGGCTGTGTCTCGACTCACGCAAACCACCATATCAACAGCGCACTCTGTCATCGTCTACCAGCGCCGCAATCAATAGCAGACATGTATCGCGAGCTCGCAGAGTGCATACAAGAGGCTGTTTAGAACGCCAGAGTCTTTCTCCGCCACTCTTGCAACGCTTTCTGCCTCCGGACCGGCCTAGTCCTCCTCGGCGGCTTCGCCTTCGTCTTCATCCTCATGTTCATCGTCGTTCCTCGCTACCCGGACCAAGAAGACCGCATCCTATCCCTCCTCAAATATCTCGCCCACTAATTATAATTCTCTTGGCGACTTCGGCCGACCTCGACGTTGCGCCCAAGGCGCATATCTGCTCATCATGGATGGATCACACTTGACCTTTGATGGTCATATGGACGCAAACGGCTCGTCTGCCAACGACATGGCACACATGCCGCTCGACTTCGATTCCCTCATGGCCTCGGATAACAATCTATCCCACGGACTCGGCCCTTTCGAATCCTGCATCCACGACGACTCTTGCCTCGACCACCATCACCACTTCCGCCTACCCAAACACAATGATAAACTTCAAAGCAACTTCGCCCAACAGTTGCAGTCCCACGCATCCGCCAGTACCATGCGGAACCACAGCCACACGAACATAGGGGAGCAGCATGACACAACGAGCGCAGCCGCAACGCCGCATAACCTGGGCCAGAACCAGACATATTCGTGGGAGCATCTCTTTAACGACTCTGCTCTGGACAACTCTGCTCTCCACGCCGGGACCTTTGGCTTCTGCAGGGAAGACGACTGTGCGTCAGAGTGTAGCTCTGCGTGCGAAGGCAGTTGTCCCAGCCAGTGTGGCGACACTGGCCACGGCGTCTGCTGCGATGACGATGCCTGTGGCAGTCCCCAGCTCTGTCTCGACGAGGCTTGTCAGGGTGCCAGCCATCCTTGCACGGATGAGACTTGCCTGACAGAGACGACCGCTGGCGAGCAACCGGCAGCCAACGCAGCCATAACGGACACCGACAAGGCGGCGGCGGCGGCCCTGGCTTCTTTTGGCGAGAACCAGCTACAGATGGTTCAAGGGGGCTTCATGCAGTCTTCACCCGCCGCACCACCGCCATCCCGAGACGGGCCGCTCGCATACATGGGCCTTCCCGAAAGCATCCCATGTGGCAGTCTCTCAATGGACTCTCTGTTTACCAATGGACCGTCCAACTTTTGCAACCAACCTTTCCAGATGGCCTTTGAGTACGCTCTTGCGAATCACATCATGCAGTATCATGACCCGTCGCGTGGACTGGCCCATAACGGTACCTGCGTGGCTAATGATCCGGCCCAATTCATTTCAAGGTGCACATTGCCAAAGTTCAGCCCCAACGACAATATCACAGACCCTTACCTGTCCCAACTTCAGAGCCATGAGTGTGGTTTCCCGGTTCAGGACCCAAATGCCTTTGCTCATCATATTTTCGAAGAACACAAGCCAACTCTCATGCTTCATGCCCAGCAGCTCAGATTTCCGGGGGCATCTCAGTCTCGAGCACATGCCGACTGCAGCGCATCTCACCAACATGGGTCACACGCAGGATGCCACGTGAGCGGCCATATGGCGTACGGCAAGCACTTCTCGCCGTCACCGTCGCCCTTGACAAATCTATCGATAGGCCCGTCGCTCTCAACGACACCGTCTTCTCTTGCCACACCCTCGCCGCTGGATTCCGACGCTGGCCTTGCCGAACTCAGTTCCATCGGAAAACCCCAAAGTCCCCTGAACGGGGCCAAGCCCCAAGTCTTGGCCCAGGAAGATCAGTTCCTCTGCCGCTGGGTGACCGGTGACGGTGACAGCATCTGCGGCAAACGTTTCGACGACGACGAGCAACTGCAGAAGCATTGCAAATTGGACCATCTCAAGCAGCTAAAGAAGGTTCGCGGGGGCTTCAAATGTGGGTGGGCAAATTGCACGAGGAATACGTGCTTCACCCAACGGAGCAAGGTGGAGCGGCACATGCAAGTGCACACAGGGTGTAAGTACCGAGACGGCCTCTTGATGATTCGTACAGCTGAAGTGAAGCTAACATTTCCCAGTCAAACCTGTTCACTGCAACATCTGCGGAGCGGCATTGTCAGCGAAGCAAGCCCTTGACCAGCACATGAGGATCCACACCGGCGAGACGCCTTGGGTGTGCAAGTATCCAGGCTGTGGCTGTGCGTTCAAGCAGCAAAGTGCCCTTAGTAAGTCCTTGGTTGTCCATCCTTGAGCATAGAGTCGTAGCTAATTTCGGGACAGCCATGCATGAGCGGACTCATACAGGTGACAAGCCCCTCGAGTGCGAGATTTGCCACAAGCGGTTCAGCGAGTCGTCCAATCTGTCCAAGCACCGGAGAACACATAATGTCAAGGGTATGCACGAATGCCAGCTCTGTGGCAAGGACTTTCACAGATTGGACCAGCTACGAAGGCACATGGGCACCAACCACAAGGACAGACCTGCAGAAGTGGATGCCCTTCTCAGCAAAGCAAAGACCAAGATTCAGACAAAAAAGGTGTCAAAACCAAAGAAGAACAAAGGCAAGGGCAAGGCAGAGTCGGAAACTCGCAACGCTGACACGTTGGATCTGATTAGAGATCACGTTCAGAGTCTCATGATTGGCCAAGAGTCATCATGATGGCAACCGGAGTGAGTAAGTCGGAGGGGAACCTCGTCCTTTTACTGAGATGAGTAATGGCAGCATTGGCGGCATTGTTAAACCTTGGATTGCACATAATTCACCGTGAGGGGTGGGTGGCGTTGAGGGGATCTCGAAGAGGCATGAAGACGATGACATGAAAGCACGAGCTCTGCATGGGCCAGTTTCTTTGGCTCACGGTGGTTGGGTTGGTTGGTGTCTGTATACCCGATGAATGTTTGATAGGACATGGATTGGTCACGATACTTCTCTGTCAGCGGCTGGAGACAAAAGAGCCGGTTTAGTACGATATAACAGGAACAGAAGATTACAAAAATAAGTCATTGCAAATGCATGAACGGCTCCACTTCTTGAGTCATATTGTGATGGGTTCCTTGTAGAGAGTACTGTCGTCGGAGGATACAAGGAACATTGAGTTCTTGCCCGTGGCCAACCTCACTCTGTATCCCAACACCTTGCTAGTCACCCAGATGCAACGGTTGATGTTTCCCTACAGCCTCATTCAAAAGTGACACAAGCAGAACCCCCAACGCCAGTGGCAGACCAAACTGAATTCAGCACATCATGCTTGCTCTCTGGGTGACGGGGCTCATCACGGGGTCTCGACGCCATTCGGTGTAAATGAGCCATTCACCATGATATCTTGGTTGACGATGGGGGATGGAGACGAGACGAGATCCCAAGTCTCCGATTGCAGCAGGAACGAATAGACAAAGGCCATTGGAACAACTTCACAAGGGGTACCAAGTAGTGGCAGGAGGGTTTGATCATGACCTCATTTTTTGATTTATAGGCTGCTGATCGAGCGGCCCATCATGGACGGCATCCCGCCCCCCAGAACGAGGCCCAAACCGGGAAATAAGTACAAATCAGACCGAGATTCCCCAGAGCCATGCGATGCAAATTTCGAAGCCTTTTGTGTTCAGAGAAAAAGCACGCCACGCCTCGATACCCCATTCCCTTCTACCCGCGACTCCTCAAGCACTGCACTCGCTTAGGCAGCCTGTGGTGATTGGTGTCAGTAGGGCTGCCATTGCAGAGTTTGAGGGGTTCCCAGAGCCATTGCGAGGGAACTCCCCGGTGTTCAGATGTGTCGTACCTTGACGGCAAACTTCCGTTGGGGGAAGTGCGTGTTGCGCTTCTTGGTCTTCTCCAGCACACGGGCCTTGTCCTCGGGCGACAACCGGCGGCGAATGGCGCGGGTCTGCTTGGGGCGGAGGTCGAGAGGGGCGTACTTCTTGTTCTTGTAGAACAGGCGGAGCTGAGAGCGTTGCTTGGCGTTGATGACGGTCAGGACACGGGCGATCGACTTTCGCAGGTCGTGGCTGCACACGCAAGCATTCGTCAGCACTTCGATTCCACTCTGCCATCGCACGATACGGCGGTCACGCCGCCCGGAGTGCATGCTCACATCTTGTTCAGCTTGGAGCCCGACGAAGCGATCTTCTGGATGCGGAGCTGGCCCAGCTCAGTCTTGAGCTCGGCGAGCTGCTTCGTCAAATCATCCTTGCTCTTGTCCCAGAGCTGGACAGCCTTAACCTTGCCCGACGACTACAGCACTAGTCAGCGACATGTTCCTCATCGTTGTGATGAAATTCTGGCGGGCGATGGCGGGGGTGTTCGGGGTCGTCGGCGGCGGTGATGATTTCGGTGCGCAGCAATTGAAACAATATCGACGTCGGTGGGAAGTGCGGCCGCAGGTGAAGAATACTGGAACATCATTGAGGGAGGGGAGGGCAGCGTGGACTCACCATCTTGATGGTCTTCGATGGGTGATGTGCGAAGTGTGTCGACGAGTGCGTGAGTAAGAAAGTCAGCCTCGACCGTGACCGTCCGTTTCGCGATGGATCGTAGCCCTTCAAGAATTTAGTTGCCGAGCGGTGAAAATTTGCCCTAGGGTTTGGTTGTGTGCGCGGGGCTTGGGGATTTTATGGCCGCTGATTGGCCCACTAGCGGAGATATTTGGTGGAGGAGGGAGAGTCACGTGCAGAGTCTCGTGCCCGGGACGTTGGCGCTACTCCGGGCGGTGAGGGTAATATTCTGCCACGTCTGGGCTTCCGCTTCGGTGACGAAGCCGTACGTAGCTGGATCCGCAGACGGCCGAGCCAGGTTGGACAGCCAGCATCATCTGCTTGGACATCATCCATCGCATTGCCCCCCACCACCACCACCATGTCTGCGCCATCTGGAAGCGGCGGCTGGGCCCATCTGCGGCAGCAAGCCAGGACATTGGAAACTCAGGTGAGCGTGCCGATGCAGCTTTACTGCTACGCGGCATCTAACCTCGGCTTCAACAGACAGAGAACCTCTTCCACACGTATTCGCAGTTCTCGGTAGCGGCAACCATTCCGCCGAAGCCGACAGATGAGGAACGCGAAACAGAAGCAAAGATTGAGGAGCTGCTAGAAAAGGCGAGCCACAAGCCTGCCTCGATACCATGCCGGCGCCCTGACTAACAAGCAACGCAGCGCGAATCCGTCATCTCCCAGCTCGCACGATTGCTCGACTCCGAAGCCGCCCTCACGTCCTCGGCCCTCAAGCAAAACAACCTCTCCCTGCTGCGCGAGAAGCTTTCCGCCCACAAGCGCGACCTCACCCGCCTGCGCGGCACCCTCCAGCAAGCGCGCGACAGGGCCAACCTCCTGACCAACGTGCGCTCCGACATCGACCAGTACCGCGCCAACAACCCCGAGGCGGCCGAGGCCGAATACATGCTCAACGAGCGCAACCGCATCGACAACAGCCACAACATGACGGACAGCGTGCTGAGCCAGGCGTACGCCGTCAACGACAGCTTCGTCCTGCAGCGGGAGACGCTGTCGAGCATCAACCGCAGGATCACCATGGCGGCGAGCCAGGTGCCTGGCATCAACACCTTGATTGGGAGGATATCGGCGAAGAAGAGGAGAGACGGCATCATAATGGGGTGCTTTATCGCGGCGTGTTTCATTCTATTTTGGTGGCTGCTATAAGCCGAGGGAGGTTTTGATGGGGAACGATCCCATCCATCCGCATGTGCAACGGCGTTTTAGCGGGGTATCAGCGTTGTTGTATCTATGGTATTGTACAGTATATGGCAGGGCCATGGCCACTCATGTCTACTGCAGAGATGGCCACGCCTCAGGAAAGGCATCGAATTATACCCTTGGATTTTCCAGATGCGGCTTTCCGGGAAGCTTCTCGCGCGCCGTCGCCGGCCGAGCGGCATCTCTGTTGATCTCCTCGACCAGTCGCGCAAGGCCTCTGGCCAGGCCGTCCTTTTCGTCGGGGTGGCTCTCCCCGCTGCCCGCCCACCGTATGCGGCAGTGCTGGTCGACGAGGTACGTGTAGCCGACCTTGCTGTTGAGCAGGCCGATGGACTCGCGGATGCCGTCCGTGATGCCCCTGCGCACGAGGAAGTACTTGTCCCAGTCCTTTTCGGGGAACCTCTTGCGCAGGGACCCGCGGAACAGCCTGACGAGCCAGGCCTTGCCGGCGTTGTCCTCGTAGTTGACATTGACCACCTGCGCCAGCTTGCCGTTCTGGGCGAGGACCTCGTGCAGCGCGGGGTTGGCCTCCTTGGAGGTGAAGCTCGCGACCTGCCGCTCGGCCCACTGGCTGCTGAAGATGGACACGACGGAGGCGCGGCCGGTGAGGAGGGGCGTCGTGTCGCGCGGCTCCTTGTCGGTCTTGAGGAGCGTCTCGCCGTAGAGGTTCGGGAAGAAGAGGGAGAGCTCGGCCTTGAAGAGGCGTGGGGGCGCGATGAAGGACTTGCCGCTGTGGAACTGCAGGTTGCCCCAGTCACGGAAGTAGGGCCTCGATATTTGGGCGGTCCTGGGCAAGCATGCGTATTAGCGACGAACTTCAGCTCGGGCCACAAGGGCCACCTACAGCTCCTGGCGCCGTTTGATGTGCTTGTCGTAGTCGACAAAGTCCTCCTTTCGCTGCTTCATGGTCCGGTGGTCGATGCCCGTGTTCTCGCCGGCCCGGGGCGGCAGCGGCATGCCAATCGGCCGGGGCAGCGGCTTCGGCACAAAGCTGCCCTCGACGCGCTTGCCGTAGCTCCTCGGCGCCTCGATCGGCGCTCCCTTGACCTCGCCCTTGGGGTCCATGGACGCGCCGGCGGCTGGTTTCTCGGTCCTCGCGGCCCGCAACGCGGACGCCGTGAAGCTGCGCCGCCATTGGCAGTACACGCAGGCAGCGAGCGGTCGCCTGGTCGCGAAGCCGGCAAGCGCCAGCTCAAGCCTCCGCGATGACATGGCGCGCGTCTGTTGTCGTCGGCGTCTTGTCGTCTTTGGCTGACGACGTCAATTTTCTGAACAATCGCGAGCCCGCCGTTGGATGCTAAAATTAATTGGCGCCTACCCTGGACCGCGCGTTCGGAGCCCGGAAAATCGGGCCCGTCACGGTGACCAGGGACCAACATTTTAGTGGGCCTCGGTGACGCTGGGCCGTCTCCCCCGGACTTCGGTTATTCGCGGCGGCTCAACGACCGACGACGCAATGCCGACTGAAGCCATACACTTCGGCCCTTGGGACTGCGCTCTTACGGCGGCTCTGCTGCTTCCTCTCCCTCCGCACACCAAGCCCTCTCGTGCCCCTGTGGGAATACTTTTTTTCTGCATCTCCGACAGACGCCAATTGCCAGGCAGAAACATGTTCCTGCAGCGAGGTTCCCGCGTGCTGCGCAGGCAATTGCAGGCCTCGAGGGCCGTGGGCAAGGCCGTCGCCCTGGGGAGGGGCGGCGTCGTGGCGGGGCCGGCGCCGCGGTGGTTCACCGAGTCGAGGAGGTTGTGCGTCGTGAAGCCGGTGCTGCTGGCCGACATTGGCGAGGGTGAGTGCTGCGTTGGGTGACGCGCCGAGTAGAGAGAGAGAGAGAGCGAAAGGCTGACCAGGGAACAACAACATCAACAGGCATCGTCGAGTGCGAGGTCATCCAGTGGTTCGTCGAGCCCGGCGCCCGCGTCGAGGAGTTCTCGCCGCTGTGCGAGGTGCAGAGCGACAAGGCGTCCGTGGAGATTACCAGCCGCTTCACGGGTACCGTCAAGAAGCTGTACTACGAGGCCGGCGAGATGGCCAAGGTGGGCAAGGCCTTTGTCGACATCGACATCGAGGGGGAGGCGGAGCCGGCCAAGGACGAGCCCGCGGCTCCGGCGCCGTCACCAGAATCTGAGCAGAAGGGCGGCGACGATGCGGCGGCGGCAGCAGCGCAGAGCAGCCCGCCGAGCAACGGGGAGACGAGAAAGCCCAAGGGCAAGATGGCGACGCTGGCGACGCCCGCGGTCAGACACCTGTCCAAGGAGCTGGACATTGACATTGCCGACATTGACGGCACCGGCAGGGACGGACGCGTGCTCAAGGAGGACATCTACAAGTTCGTCCAGAGCAGAGACTCGCAGTCTGCCCAGCAACAACAACAATCTCCCGGCCTGCCCGCAGACACCTCCGTGCAGACGGAGACGCGGCAGCCGCTCAGCCAGACGCAGCAGATGATGTTCAAGACCATGTCGCGCTCGCTGACGATCCCGCACTTCCTCTACGCCGACGAGATCGACTTCTCGGACCTCGTCAGCCTGCGGGGGCGCCTGAACAAGGTGCTCGCGCAGTCCCCCGGCGCCCCGGACCAGCCCTCGAAGCTGTCCTACCTGCCCTTCATCATCAAGGCCGTGTCCCTGGCCCTCTACCAGTTCCCCATCCTCAACGCGCGCGTCGACGTCGACTCGACCAACGGCAGCAATGGCAAGCCCGCGCTCATCATGCGCTCGCAGCACAACATCGGCGTGGCCATGGACACGCCGCAGGGCCTGCTCGTGCCCGTCATCAAGAACGTCGGCGCGCTCAACATCGTGTCCATCGCGGCGGAGCTGGCGCGCCTGCAGCGGCTCGCGCACGCGGGCAAGCTGGCGCCGGGCGACATGGCCGGCGGCACCATCACCGTGTCCAACATCGGCAACATCGGCGGCACGTACCTCAGCCCCGTCATCGTCGAGCGCGAGGTGGCCATCCTGGGCATCGGCCGCATGCGCACCGTGCCGGCCTTTGACGAGCAGGACCGCGTCGTCAAGAAGCACGTGTGCAACTTCAGCTGGAGCGCCGACCACCGCGTCGTCGACGGGGCCACCATGGCGCGGGCCGCCGAGGTGGTGCGCCGCGTGGTGGAGGAGCCCGACGTCATGGTGATGCATCTGAGGTAGTACGGCAGCATGCCGTGTGCGTCGAGGCACCGAGTACGGATGGAAGAAGATGGAATCATACAATTAATTCATACACAGTTGAATCACCGGCGCTGTGCCTGGCATCGTGACTTGCACGGACATGCGCACACGCACACGCACACGCACACGCCCCCTCCCCATGTCCATGCCCGTGTCCACGTCGCTGTAAGCCCCGTCACTGCTCGTACAGTTCCGCCGGACGGGGCGGGCGACAAGGGCCGGGCTGACGATGTTGATGGCGCTCCTCGTGACCACGTCCCCGTCGCATCAGTCCCTCGGCCCTGTAGCCTGCCACTGTCACTTCCCGCATGGATCCCCGCGCCGGAGGGCACATGTCGGGCGGGCCGTATAAATAGGACTTGCTGCAGACTGCAGAACGAGATGGGTGACGTGCCATGGGCACAATTGCCTCTTTCGAACGGCCTGCATGCAGCAATGCCCAACCCTTGTCCGACGTTGGTTAGCACTTACATGGCAGTAGTCCGTACATACACAGCATGCCTGTCAGTGCTGCACTGCCGTCAGGCAAACCCATGACTGTGGGGTGTGCAGATCGCGCCGCAGCCTCCCGCCCGCATACGAGGAAGAGTACATCACGTCCGTCGTATGTGTGATGTCTTTTGCTCACTCTGCAGAAGGGGCTGAAATAAGGCATCGAGGGCAAGACGCCCAATCGCCTCCTCCATTCGCCGTCGCGGCCGTGCGCTGGCAGACGGACTGACCAGCTGGGCGCCTTTTTGCTGCATACCTACGTAGCGATGCCTACTAGTGACTGTAGATGTCGTCCCGTCCCCAGGCCCCCTTCTCGGTGTGCTCTAATCCCAACGCCGCATTGGCCCATGGCCTGCCACCTGCTGACCCGAAGTGGTGCGGTGAATGCATTCCCGTGCCCCTCCCCCCAACCGCCCATGTATCATGTATGCCGCCGAAATGTCCCAAAGCAGACTGGGCCTCGAGACTCTTTCGTGCGTCGTGGCAGGGCGTCTACCCCGTGTGGGACAGACGCGAGGGGCTGGCTGCGGCTCCTCCAAAGCGAGCGGTCTAACCAACGCCGCGTACGAAGTACCATATCCCAGAAACAAGCCAACTCCAAACCGCATAGTGTCAAATCATGTAAAACGACAGAAACGCCAAAGAGGCTCCATGGTCCCCCGTCCCGAATGGTTCGTTCGTACTGTGAAGTACTGGTGGTCTAGGTAGGTCGTCTTAGTGGTCGGCCTTGACAATGTCGGACACCCTGGCCAGGGCGTCCTGCTTGACTTCCTCGATGCCGCGGCTGACGTCGATGCTGATGACGTCCCTCTCGTCGTGGGCGGGCCGCTCGAGAATGTCGAATTGGCTCTTGACCATGTTGGCGCCCATGTAATGGCCCTGTCGCTGGGTGACGCGCTGGAGCAGCACCTCGGCGGGGGCGTTGAGGAAGATGAAGTGGACGAGGATGTCGTGGTCGTAGTAGGCGGCGACACGGATGACGTCGCGGTACTTGCGCTTGAGGGCCGAGCAGGTCACGACGACGCCCTCGGACCCTCGGTTGATGCGATGCATGGACTCGTCGCGGAGGGCCGTGAGCCAGTCCCAGCGGTCCGCGTCGGTCAGCGGGACGCCGCCGCGCATCTTTTCGACGTTGGCCTCGGTGTGGAACTGCAGCGTCACCCGTGTTAGCCCATTCGCTCTCCGGGGACAAGTCGGAGGTCGTGCCTCGTCAGAGACCACGCCCCGTCAGAGGCCACGCCTCGCCACAGACCGCGTACGTACCGAGTCGCCCTCGATGTAGGGCACGTGGAGCGCATCCGCCAGGTACTCGGCCACCGTCGTCTTGCCGCACCCAGCCGGGCCGGTAACCAACCAGATGTGGTGCTTCTGCGCGTGACCGTTGGCATGCCCGTTGGCATGGGCCACGCCGTTCGCCTTGGCCGACGATGACGTCTTGGACGATGAGGCCGGAACGGGAGCGCCAGACGCAGGCTCCTGTCCATTGACGGGCACGGCGTTATCGTAGGACAACATGGTCTGCTTGTCGCCGGCGGTGGACGCAAGGTAGGGCAGTCAGGGTAGAGGGCGCGAGTCGGTGGCTTCGGAGCCGGGATCGGAAGACGGCGAGAATGGCGCTCTGGATCTGGCGTGCAGATGGCGATGACGCTATCGGTGCATATAGGTAGGATACGGTGGTGTGGCAAGCAGAGTCCAGCCAGTGGGTAAATGGACGAAGGTGCAAGCTTCAGGGCAATGATAATACCACGGCTGTGTGCTAATTTGCAGGTACGGGAGCAGCAAGTGTGGGAGGAGAGTGTGGGAGTAGGACGGCGAGATGTGGTGGGAAGAGTCAAATTCAAGTAGTCCGTACTCGTATGCCCACGGCGCGGTAGCAAGGCCGATGGATGGGGGGCCAAGCAAGAGTCTCGTCTGAAAACAAGAAAAACAGGGGCGAGTTGGGCGAGGCTGGAGCGCCGGCTTTGCATCGACTACTGGAACACCTTCACCTTTGCTTTGCCTTGGGCGTGTTCAGTCGGGCTCGTCTTTAAATTCGAATGGGGGGGCGTGTGAGTTGCTGGTTGCTGCCAGTGCAAGCCGGATGGGGAGCGAGCAGGGGGGGAGGAGTGGCAGTTGTGGTGTGGACTGTGGACTGTGGAGGCTTGATTAATTAGTCCTGGCCACGTTTGGCTCCATCTGGGTAAGGCCAGCCAGCAGGTCGGGTCTTGCTTTTTTTCCAAGCTCGCATCGCCGCCGGCTTCCTTTCTTCTTCTTTGGCGTCGTCACAGCCCAAGCCACCAACGGAGGCATCGCGGCGCGGGATGACGATGACGGGGCGCCGAGGCAATGGTCGCACGCAACACACGGCGCATCACGGATGCCTTTGGCCCTCGCTGATACAGTGATGCACGCGCCCAGCCAGAACCGTTGGGGAACGGCCGGCCGTTGGTCTCCACTGGGGAAATGGAAATGGATACGGATAGATGATGATAGATGGAGGGGGTGAGCCCAAGAAGCAATGCCTCGCCCACCAACAGAAGTTGGAAAGCTGAGACCCCGGCTGTTCTCGATGCTACCAGACAGCAGCCGTTTGGGACGGAAACAGACCCGGGGCGCTGGGTGCTCCGGAAGGTCTTCCGGTACGTGGCGGGAGTTGAGCGAGCGGCGCGGTCAGGCCATTCGCCGCGGCGGATGTTGGGATATTATTTGCCGCCGTCGTCGTCGTCGTCGTCGCTGAGTGGTGCGGCGCGGCCGCAAGAGCGCCGTGGTGGGGGGTGGCAGGACAAGAGAGGAGAGCATCGTGAGGGAGATGGATGCTCGCCGTTTGCCGCAGCCATTGGTGGATCGCCGCGAGGCTGCTTCTGTCCTCGGCGTTTCTGTCCTCGGCGTTGCTGTTCCCTTAGTCCGTACTGTAACTTAGCAGGTCGCCGTGTCCACGCTCGCTGCACTCCAGCTCCGTCCTTCCAATCCATCGCCGTCCCGCAGAGCCGGGACGATTTGGCGACGCAAAATGATCGAATACCTATCCCAGACTTCGTCGCTGGGAGCTTGCCGGAGTGACGGCATCCGGCGACGGCTGCCCCCTTGGGCAAACGGCAGCTCGGTTATTGGCCTTGGGTGGCCCTTGTTGGAAATGCGCGTGCCCAGTGGCAGCCCAGGGGTTGCGGCCAATGGGCTGGCCTGGCCAGCGTCGTCACCCGTTTGTCCCAGACACTTTGATGGGCCCTTGTCTCCAACTTCATGCGCAATGCAGCAGCACAACGGCGCCATTTGCCATCGGCAACCCAGCCATGGGTCAAACGCCGACGCTGATCGTGGCGTCGTGGGGGCACGCGTTCGTGAAGATTCCCACGTGGGGGCCTCGACAGCGACTCTCTCTCCATCTGGCCGACAGCCTCCCGTTTCTCAACAAACAGAGCCGCATACCCCGTAGTCGTAGTCGTGCCATCATCTTGCAGGCTGGCAAAGAACGGTCCGGGCTTCTAGCTGCAGCGTTTCCGGCTGGATGCACGGCAGCGGCCGTTAGCTGCACGCCCATCGCTGCCCCAGCTCCGCCCGCCCCCGTCCATTCCATCCATCTATCCACGGAACGCCTGATCCGCACTACTGCTGGTGCAAGGGCATAGCAGATCGATATGACGCTGCACACGGGCCGCTGGTCGGAGCCGTTACACAGCGTATGTAGGTGCAAGTGTTGCAGCGGACTCGGGCCGTTTGATGTTGGTCGGTGTAAGTCATTGACGTGGCGTGTATCCCTCTCCGCGGCACAGCGGTCACCGGTTGGCCAAGAGGCGGGGTTTTGCTGCTGCTATGCACCTTGCCTATCCCGCGCTTATTGTTCCGTGCATCGTCAGCTGTAGTCGGCATGTTGGTGGTGGTTATTGCTGGCGCACGTGTTCTTCAGGGTAGGACAGTTGAAGCGGCATGCTCAATCCCTCGGTTGGTGCTCCGTATATATGCGTACCAACCCGCGACAACATGACAACGCTGAGATCATGACGGCTGGAAGGACATGGCAGAGTATTCCTTCGTACCCCTCTTTCCATACATACTGCCTCGGAATCCCTTGGAAAATTGCTCTGTCGTACAAGACATCCATGACGTTGTAACGCATCGGCGTCGGGACAGAGCGGGCACTTATACTCGATGTCTCAGAACTGCCAACCTACCCTGCAGCGGGTCGGCACGGTCGGCTCACCAGCAAAAGGCCCCGTTGTTCGTCAACAATAGCGAGGGCCCCAACTTTGTGCCTTGCAATGGGTGTAGCAAACTACCTATAAGTCGGGTTCTGAGAGGTGCAGTTTTGACATGTGAGGACATGGCGATGATGGAGTTTTTGTACTTGAACCAGGGGCGTTGGAGTTGAGGTTACGGTCAGAGCAAGGCACGTGATGACAACCACTGACAGCAGGAACAGCCAAGCAGCAACCGTCCAGCTCTCCTGACAAAGATATCTCTGGAACAGTATCTGAAATGAAAAGTTTTCCCTGCTGCAATTGAACAAAACAATCCCGCACGACAGACACGACACGGGTGCTGTAGCCGCTTGGAAGCAACAAAAGTTCGACAGAGGTCAGCTTGACCCCGCTATGCGGCTACCCTAGCTTGCCTGGGACCCCGAGAGACCCCTCGATCAGGCACCTCAGCCCCTCGCCACAGCGCATCTCCCCGCCACCGTTCCGAGCCGGAGTGAAGCCCTGTGAACTCCGTGGTTTGAACAGTGCTGTTGCAGCTGGATCTCGACAAGGTCAAATCGAGGGCTCGGGGCATCCGTTCTCCCCAGTACGATGCATAGAGCACAAAGTATCACGTATCGCTGTTGCCAAAGTTCCTGAACCAGGTGACCCTGCGGAACCGTGGTAGCATCCGACGCTGATATCGTCCAACCTGTTAGCCGAAATAGGCATGTCAGCGTGCAAAGCCACCCGCAGCGGGCGCCTCCCCCGCCTTTAGCTGGCCTCTGAGGTGGCCTGTAGAGGGCCTAGAGCCCCGTAGCGACGTCTGGCACCTGCAGCCGCAGTTCCTGGTGCCGCGAGAAAGCGCATCCAGCAGCGACTCTACGTGTCTTAAGAGAGCTGGGCTGCGCAAGCTTCAGCCCTCCTCCCGCCTCCTCCATGTCCCTCCCCTCACTCCCTTCGTCCTTGTTCCTGCGAAGATTGCCTTCTTTCAGAGTCGCTGCTTGCCGGAGCCCAGTCCCCAGACGTCGCGCTGCCGCTCGCTTCGTTCAGCAGAGATTTTTCGCCAACATGAAGCAAGACGAGCTCGTCCACTTCCTCGCCGACGCGCCGCCCTCGGTCGTCAGGCTCGAGATTGAGAAGCACTTTGACGCCCTCAACGACCAGCAGAAGCGCTATGCCCACTTCATCAGCAAGTACGTGCGAAGTACCGAGTGCATCTCACTCATCCCCCGTCTCACCTTCACCCGCCCGGTGGCTTATGACTTGCAAGTTTGTGCTAACCCGTTCTCCAGGGCATGCTTTGCCGGTACCAGGATCGTTCTGCGACAGCTCTCTCCCGAGTCCGAGTCCATCTATGACTTGATCCTGGCCCTCCACAAGAGCTGCAATGGCGATTGGAATTCCTTGGCCAAAAAGGCTGGAATCGAGGAGTCTGAGCTCACCTCCTTGCTCGAGTACGCTGCCATGTTCCTGGGTAACCTAGGCAACTACAAGAGCTTTGGAGACTCCAAGTTCCTTCCCCGATGCAGCGAGAAGAGCGTTGCGGCCCTCGCTGCAACCTCCCCTGAAGCCACCAAGTTCTACGAAGCGACCAAGGGCGCCATCTTCAGCTCGGATAAGCCCGCTGGCATGCATTTGGGTTTCCCCGACGCCGGCCACATGACCACATACTATCCCAACTCCCCTGACATTACTCAGAGCGAGATCGAGGCCGTCTCGGCTTGGATGGAAAAGAAGGGACTGCTTCCGGAGAACACGAGACTGCGCAAGGACAGCGACGGCACCTACGAGATTCTCATCGCCTCGGCCGTCACTAGCATTCCTACAAACGGGGGTGACATTGGAAAGGATACGTCATTTACGGTCGAGGATGGACCTTTGAAGGGCAAGACCATCAAGCTCACATTTGGCGACTACGCAGAGGAGATGAAGCGCATCACTGCCTACATTAAGCAGGCGGCCAACAACGCCGAGAACGAGACCCAGAAGAACATGCATCTGAACTACGCCAGCTCTTTCGAGAAGGGATCCCTGGAGGCATACAAGGATGCCCAGCGCAACTGGATCAAGGACAAGGGCCCCATGGTTGAGACCAACATTGGTTTCGTTGAGACCTACAGAGATCCTGCCGGCATTCGCGGCGAGTGGGAAGGCTTTGCCTCCATGGTAAACTTGGAGCGGACCCGGGCGTTTGGCGAACTAGTCTCTGCCGCGCCAAAGCTCATTCCATTGCTGCCATGGGGCAAGGAGTTCGAAAAGGACAAGTTCTTGTCTCCCGACTTCACATCTCTGGAGGTCATGACTTTTAACGGCTCCGGAATCCCCGCTGGTATCAACATCCCCAACTACGACGATATCCGACAAACCGAGGGTTTCAAGAATGTGTCTCTCGGAAACGTTGTTAGCGCCAAGGCTCCCAACGAGAAGATCCCGTTCATTCGTGAGGAGGATATGGAGGTGTACAAGAAGCAGCGCGACGCTTCCTTCGAGGTTCAGGTTGGCCTCCACGAGCTTACCGGTGAGTTTCCCATGTAAAGACGTGGTCGCCAAACATGGGACTAACAAGCGCAGGCCACGGTTGCGGTAAGCTTCTACAGGAGACGGCTCCCGGCGTGTACAACTTCGACAAGGAGAACCCTCCCATCAGCCCCGTCACGCAGAAGCCCATTGCAACCTGGTATAAGCCTGGTCAGACTTGGGGCTCTGTCTTTGGCAGCATCGCTGCCTCGTACGAGGAATGCCGTGCTGAGTTGGTTGCCATGCACCTCAGCTGCGAGTTCCCCGTGCTGAAGATCTTTGGCTTCGGAGACGGCAACATCGACATGGATGGCGAGGCCGGCGACGTTTTATACGCCTCTTACCTCTCTATGGCTCGTGCTGGTCTCGCCTCTCTCGAGATGTGGGATCCCAAGAGCCAGAAGTGGGGACAGGCTCACAGCCAGGCGCGCTTCTCCATCCTCAAATGCTTCCTCGAGGCTGGCGATGACTTCTGCAAGTTGGATTACACCAAGGACGACTTGTCCGACTTGACCATCAAGCTCGACCGATCCAAGATTCTCACGTCTGGTCGCGAGGCTGTTGCCAAGTACCTGCAGAAGCTCCACGTCTACAAGTCGACCGCCGACGTTGAGACTGGCATCAAGTTCTATGTCGACATGACCACCGTCGAACCCGACTTCTGGGGCACCAAGATCCGCAAGGTTGTTCTCGACAACAAGCAGCCCCGCAAGGTCTTTGTCCAGGCCAACACCACGCTGGACGAGGCGACGGGCAAGGTTTCAATGAAGCACTATGACGCCTCGCTCTTGGGCATGATCCAGAGCTGGGTTGACAGGAATCTGTAGATGAAAAGGAGGGTCTGGAGTGAGCATGTAGGAGTTCAAAAGTTGCAGTGGCGCATAGTTGTAGAGTAGAGCCGAGCCAGGGGCTGGCCGCTAGAAATGAGATGAAGGGAATTGACAGACGCAAATGACTATCAACAGAAACTACTGCGGTTTGTTTGGCCGCGGTAGCAAGAGGCAGACCCGAGTGCTTGACCGATATTCCCCTGTACCTGCTGTCCCGCGTTCGCATCGTCACGTCCACAAGGAGAATGGTTCGGAGACTGCCTGGTGTGATCATCACGGCTCCTCACCGGAAGCCCTGGTGGAACGCTTCATTTATGCTCGTTTGATTTTTTGACTGTAAAACCTGATTACAGACGCCAAGATGTGACCGATGCCGTCGACTTCCAAATGCAATTGGCCAAACCAGCCCAAGTCGGAGACCCTTCCCGTTCTACAACCCGTTTGTCGTACCGCGCGGACTGCCTCCACCACGGTGCTGCACGCCCTCGCCCCTAGCGACCCCGTTTCCGGCGTTCGAGACTGGTAATCTACCACACCATCTCGTGGGGCTTGTCGCCCTTTCGCAGGCTGAAGGAGCTGCCGAGGTAGCTGGCCAGCATGTCGACCTTCTTGATGCTGGCGATCAGAGGCTTGTCGATGGCCTTCTGGTCGGCAGCGCGGCTGCTGTTGATCTTCTTCTTCTGCAGGGCCACAACTGTCAGTCTCGCCTGTCCCTGCCATCACACGAGATAACCTGGCGACATCACATACCTCGGGCTTCTCTCCCTGCTTGAAGAAAGCCTCCTCGCCAGCCTTCTCCTTGACCTTCTCGGCGGTGAAGTACTTGGGCTGGGAGACCTCCTCAACCTTCTTCGCATCCAGGCCAGAGACCTCGACCTTGTAGGAGGTGGCGATGACATATCGGGAGTTGACGCGTCGCAGGGGAACACCGTTGATCTTGAAGGGGCCGGTGACGAGGAGGACGCCCTGGTCGAGGGCCTTGACGAGGATGACACGCTTGCCACGGAAGCGACCGGCGAGGACGATCAGGACGGTACCGGGCTGGAGCGACTTCCGGGGGGCCCAAGGGCGGATGGCCTTGCGGACCTAGAGTTGCAACTTGTCAGCGCGCCGAGCTTTACAGAGGAGATGCAGAAAGCCTTGTTCTGCCCTGCCCCAGAGACTTGTCGCTGGATTGATCGTCGGTTGTCGCAAGGGTGTGAATTCGAGTATCAAAGGAGTTGTCCAAGTCGTTATCCCATCGCCGTGTACCCGTTCCCACCTCGCAAGTCGCGGTTCACAGGTCGCCGTTGTCGACTCTCCAATGCGATTCGTTTCCGAGCTCAATCGGCGCGATGTACTCCAGGGCAAGGGCTCAAGTGCTTCTCCGACATGTCATCAACCAGCGCCGACGACTTACCTTCTTGGGGTCGCTCTCATCGTCGGCGTTGTACCACTTCTTGGCCTTGTCCGCGGGAGCGGGAACCTCCCGGGTCGACTTCCCGAACTTCTTGGACGTGGGCTTCGCCGACATGGTGACTCTCTCGGATGTGTCTGGTTGGGTGTGGAGAGGAAAGGAAGACCGTTTGGTGATGCTCGCCCGAAATGTTGGAATTCTTTGTGAACGCCGCTAGCGAGTTTGTGGGAGGAAAATGTGAACCCTCTGGCGCTAACCCTTTACGGCGGCGCTGGTTGCTCGTGCGCGCCGCCCGAGTTGTGGGACATGGGGCTGCATGCACGTGACGATAAGATAAGAGCTGCTGTGGCTTGCCGCCGCAGGCGTGGGCCGATGGCGGCCGAAGGCGCGAGAAGGTGCTCCAGCCATCGTGAGCTTGCTGGAGGTGAAGCTTTTGCCGGGGCCTGGGCCTCTGGTCTAGATAATCCGACCTCAGGCTCTCTCATCACGGACGATGTCTTGATCCCCCTTTCTCCTCACTTTTCGCTCCTGTCACTTCAGCTGCCGTATACAACGTGCACGCGCCAGGATGCAAGCTCGGAGACAGTTAGTTTCATCGGCCCAGCGTATTGCTGGAGCCACGACGAGATCAACCGCACGACCAATTGCTCGGCTGGCAGCGAGCCAGCTCACACACAGAACACCGCTGCGGCTATTGCCAAACTTGGGTGCGCGACACTATGCCAGTGGCCGGCCGCACCCCCCGGGAGGTACTCACCGGATGAACATGGGCGGCGAGGAAGAGAAGCCAGCACTGGAGCAGTTTGGAGTCGACTTGACCGCCAGGGCAAAGGACGGAAAGCTCGACCCCGTCATTGGGCGAGACGCAGAAATCCAGCGAACGATTCAAATCCTATCACGGCGAACGAAGAACAATCCCGTACTCATCGGAAATGCCGGCACCGGCAAGACTGCGATTCTCGAAGGCCTCGCGCTGCGAATCATACGCGGGGATGTTCCCGAGAGCATCAAGAACAAGAGGGTCATTAGCCTGGATCTCGGATCACTCATCGCTGGCGCCAAGTTTCGCGGCGACTTCGAGGAACGGCTGAAGAAGGTGCTGGACGAAGTGCAAAAGGCCGAGGGCGAGGTCATCCTGTTCATCGACGAGTTACACACGCTCCTCGGCTTGGGCAAGGCCGAGGGCTCGATCGACGCCTCGAACCTCCTGAAGCCTTCCCTGGCCCGTGGTGAGCTGCAATGCTGCGGCGCCACCACGCTCAACGAGTATCGACAGATCGAAAAGGATGCTGCGCTGGCGCGACGGTTCCAACCCATCGTAGTCAGTGAGCCGTCGGTGGAAGATACCATCAGCATCCTCCGAGGCATCAAGGACAAATACGAAGTGCACCATGGTGTCCGAATCACTGACGGTGCACTGGTGGCCGCTGCGGCTCTGTCAAACAGATACGTCACGGACCGTTTCCTCCCAGACAAGGCTATCGATTTGATGGATGAAGCTGCCAGCCACCTCAAGCTTCAACACGAGTCCAAGCCGGAAGACATTATGCGACTCGACCACAAGATCATGACTGTTCAAATCGAACTCGAAAGCTTGCGCAAAGAAAACGATGTTGCGAGCAAGGAGCGCCGGGAGAAGCTTGAGAAGGATCTTAACAAGTACAATGATGAGATCTCAGAGCTCAATGCCCGGTGGGACAAAGAAAAGGCCGAAATTGAATCGGTCAAGAAGGTCCAAGAAGATCTCGACAAGGCCAAGTTCGAGTTAGAACAAGCCCAGCGAGATGGCAACTTTGGGCGAGCTTCTGAGCTTAGGTTTGGTGTGATACCCGACCTGGAACAGAAGCTCCCAACGGACGGGGAGGCCCAGCAGGACAAGGGCGACGATTCTCTGATTCACGACGCGGTGACTGCAGACGATATTGCCAACGTCGTCTCGCGGATTACGGGCATCCCCGTTTCAAAGCTGACCTCTGGGCATATCGAGAAGTTGGTCCACATGGAGGACACGCTGCGGGAAGCCGTCAAGGGCCAGGACGACGCCATAAAGGCCGTGTCCAACGCTGTTCGCCTGCAGCGAGCCGGGCTGAGCGGCGAAAACCGTCCACTCGCTTCGTTCTTCTTCTTGGGACCAACCGGTGTCGGCAAGACGGAGCTTTGCAAGAAACTCGCCGGATTCCTCTTCTCGACCGAATCTGCCGTCGTCCGATTCGACATGTCGGAGTTCCAGGAGAAGCACACCATCTCTCGTCTCATCGGCGCTCCGTCTGGCTACGTCGGCTACGAGGACGCCGGACAGCTCACAGAGGCTGTTCGCCGCAAGCCGTACGCGGTTCTGCTCTTTGACGAATTCGAAAAGGCGCACCGCGACATTTCCGCCCTTCTGCTCCAGGTGCTCGACGAAGGCTACCTCACTGATGCCCAGGGCCACAAGGTTGACTTCAAGAACACCATCATCGTCCTCACATCGAACCTGGGAGCAGACATACTCGTCGGCCAGAACCACCTCCACCCATATAAGGAGAACGCCGACGGAGAAATGGACCCATCCGTCCGCAAGGCGGTCATGGATGTCGTGGCCGAAGCGTACCCGCCCGAGTTCCTCAACCGCATCGACTCCTTCATCATCTTCAAGCGCCTCGCCCTCAGCGCCATCCGCGCCATTGTCGACATCCGCCTCAAGGAGCTGCAGCACCGCCTCGATGACCGGCGCATCACGCTCTCCGTCCCCAATGCCGTCAAGGACTGGCTCGCGGAGCGCGGCTACGACCCCAAGTTCGGCGCCCGGCCGCTCAACCGGCTCATAACCAACGAGATCGGCAACGGTCTGGCGGACAAGATCATCCGCGGCAAGCTCAAGATGGGGCAGACTGCCGAGGTGACATTGCGGGACGACAAGCAAGGCCTGGAGGTTGTAAATGTTTCCGAGGAGTCTTAACATGGGATTTGGTTTATATGGGCTACGGTGTGCACCGTGGAGTTTTTGGAAAGGATATATGGACTGCTTTCGGGGAGGAACCTGCATTTTGTACAACTACCCGTGTGCACAACTCCTCTCGATGATTGATACCCAGCTAGTTTGAACAGCACAGCAATGCAAATACTTTTGTAATTTCAACCTGACGTCACGATTCTGCTGATGAAGTGACAATTCACGTTCCTTCTTCGACGCGTACATGCACGTAGATTATTGTCAAGCAAAAATGATATATTCTGATATTGTGCAACACCACTCAAGTGCTTCCACCCTCAACTAGGTACCTCGGCGTCTGCCAACATGCCAGAAGCGCGAAGCCAAAAAAAAAAGGAACCAAACGAACAGAAACCAAAGAGCTTTGAATTTTTCCCTTTCCTCTCCATCCCGCTCACTCCGCTACGATCATTCCCAGCCGGGAGGCCTTGCAATGAATGAACAACCCAACTCCGCCAATCTAGCGCAATGAAGAGAGATGAAGAGAGCGCGTTACCAGAGAGACGTGAAGAAACCAAACACCATCGCGAACCAGGCCAGCCTTTGCGAGACACCCTCGTTTCGCTTCTCTCCTTCCCTTGCCTCTCTCCCCCGGATTGCAGCTCCGAGCTCGTATCGATTCCGCAAAGCGACATGATCCGAGGGCGGAAATGCAACCGGAATCGAACCGACTCCCCAGTATGCAGAGTTCCCAACAAATGCTTTCCCAAAGACACCGGTTTGCCGTCCAATCGACCTTGCAAAAATCGCACGTGATCCCGCTCAAAATCGATGCATCGTACGCGGGGACGCTCATTAGCGGGGCCTCACGACAACACCATTGCGACAGCGACAGGAAACGGCTCGTGAAGTCGGACAGGGGACGCGAGACGATTAATAGACTAATTTCGATTGGGTTGACCGATAACTTTGCAAATTACAACCGAACCCACGAGATTGGGGGAAGACCGATGTGAAGAGTGTGCGTGACAGGAGGGAGTAAGAGGGAGAAGGCGGCGTCTGATCAAAGGCCTCTCTTGGTTCTTCTACTGGTGACCAGCCTTTCGGAGGGTGGTGGCGAGCCACTCCAGACCCTCGTACAGACCGTCACCAGAGGTGGCGCAGGTGGACTGGATGTACTGCAGGAGGGAGAATGGTCAGCATTTGCCGTTTCGATGTCGACCGCACGCATCGGTGGGCGGGAGGCCCGAAGAAAAGGACATACCCAGGCGCGTTGTCTCAGGCTGTGGAGGCCGAGCTTGTCGGTGATCTCGGCGGCGTTCATGGCGTTCTGTGCAAGAGGTCGCGTGTCAGCTGCTACGTGTCGCCATTTCAAAGGAGGAGGGGGGAGACGGGGCAAGGCGTACAGGAAGATCCTGCTTGTTGGCAAAGACCAGCAGAATGGCATCCCGCAGCTCGTCCTCGTTGAGCATGCGCTGGAGTTCCTCGCGGGCCTCGACGATACGGTCGCGATCGTTGCTGTCGACGACGAAGATGATGCCCTGCGTGTTCTGGAAGTAATGCCTCCAGAGAGGACGGATCTTGTCCTGGCCACCGACGTCCCACACGGTGAACTGAATGTTCTTGTACTCGACAGTCTCGACGTTGAAGCCTGATGGCGGGGCCCGATGTTAGCACGTCGGGGCGATGGGGGAGACGGAGAGAGCGGCCGCCCCGAGAGGGAGTAAAAGGGCGCTCGAGGGCGGCCGAGGGGCTATCGTACCAATGGTGGGGATGGTGGTGACGATTTCACCGAGCTTGAGCTTGTAGAGGATGGTGGTTTTACCGGCGGCGTCGAGACCAACCATCAGAATTCGCATCTCCTTCTTCCCCCACAGCTTGTCGAAAATCTTGGAAAACGCGAGACCCATGATTGCGATCTGGGGCGACGAGGCCTGTGTCGTACGTCGTTGAGAAGTGTTGGTGGCGGTTGCGGGAGGAGGAGAGGAAGAGAATCGAGCGAAGAGATATGTGTCCTAGTTGCCACGCGTAAGTAAGCGGCGGGTAGAGGGAGGGGTTTTCTCGCCGAGCAGCGGTCACGGCGAGCAACGACGGCGGGAGAGGGCAAAAATACGGCGGACGGACGATGCGGCGGACGGAATGACGGACGGTGCTGGGGAGGCAGGATGTTTATGGGCATGCGCCGGGCAGAGGACACATGTCCAGGGATAGGTAGGTAGCGATGGGGGCAGGCTGCTGCATTTCAGAGCGTGGGTGGGTTCAGAGCGCCTGCGCTGTGCTCGCCCCAGCGGGACGGCGCGGGCAGGCAGGCGAGACGCATCAGCCCGACTCGCTGGACTCGAGGCGACCGACTCCCGCTCTGTGTGTATCCTTCCGTCGAGGGCTCGCAGCGAAGCAGGCGGGGGCAGACGGGGAGACGGGGGGCGCGACTTACTCCTTCGTCGATGTGCAGTTCGTGGTGGGAGTTGGGAGTGTGGATGCGTAGAGAGGGAGGAGAGTTCTATCGCGCGGTGGGATTTTTTGGGACAAGGTCGGTGTAGAAACGCTGGAACATGTCGGAGGGGTGCGCAAGACGGCGCCTCTTCCCCTCCTCAGGCCACAGAAAAATGCTTAACAGTGGTGCAATCGCTGCAGCAGCACCTCAGCCATCCAGCCCAGCGGGCGGCCCAGTGACAGGCTGGCAACTCGCAGCGCCCCCTTTCGCTGGCGCACCACATGCTGGGGGGCGGGCAGGTACTGCGCAGTGACCGGGCGCAGCCACGCGAGCTGGCGGGGCCGCGCCGGCGAGGCTGGGCTCGTGGCTTGTATTGCCCGCGTACTTCGTACGAGTACCCGCCCACCTCGCTCGTGTGCTGCCGGCGGGTCGGTTAATCCGTGGTCGACCCGGCCGAGGCTCCATCTTCTCCTGAGCCAGGGGGTGGGGACCTCTCCCCTGGAACCCGCTGGCCACGGAGGGCTGTGGGCACCGTGGCTTTCAGCGCGAGAGGAAATACACGCCAGCGCGGTACCGCTGCCCGCGCGCCAGCCCATCCACGGTACCCCTGCGCTCCGTACCGCAGCAACCTCTCCCCATTGCGAAAAGGTGTCAATTCGCGACTCAGTCGTGACACCTCGAAAGTTGGAGCTTCCTCTGCACACCACCCACCCACCGTGCCAACGACACACAAAAGACACGTCTCGCCAGCCCCGGCTAGCTACGACGACGACGACGACACGATGCTCATGCTCACGGCAGCGAGGTCGCTCCTCGCAGCGGCCCTGGCCTTCCAGGTCGCCGCCGCGCACAACATCGTCCTGCCCGCCCACGGCCTCGAGTGCTTCCACGAGAACCTGCACAAGGAGGACAAGATGACGGTCACCTTCCAGGTCGGCGACCGCGAGTTTGGCAGCGCAGGCAACCTCGACGTCGACTTCTGGGTATGAATCACACGCCGTCGCCACTGCAGGTAGCAGTGGACACGCGCAAGAAGAAGATGCCAGCGAAGCAAGTAGAGAGCAATCAACTGACTTGATGCCACCGTGGACAGATCCTCAACCCCATGGGCGGCTACGAGATCAACGAAAAGACCGTGTCCAACGGCGACCACTCCTTTACGGCCCACAACGACGGCAAGTACAGCTACTGCTTCGGCAACCAGCACTGGGGCGCCAACAGCAAGGAGGTCTCGTTCAACGTCCACGGCATCGTCTACGTCAGCGAGACTGACATGCCCTCTGACCCCATTGAGTCTGAAGGTACGCCACACCGCCCAACGGCTCTTGCAAACCGCTCAAGCCCGTACTCATGTGCTAACTGTCCAAGTCCGCCGCCTCTCCGACCTCCTCGCCCAGGTCAAGGACGAGCAGCAGTACATCGTCTTCCGCGAGCGCACCCACCGCAACACCGCCGAGAGCACCAACGCCCGCGTCAAGTGGTGGAACCTCTTCGTCATTGGCGTTGTCATCGGCGAGTCGCTGTTCCAGGTCTGGTGGCTGCGGCGCTTCTTCGAGGTCAAGCGCGTCGTTTGATCCCTCTTCTTCCCTTTTTCGTGGCACGAGAACAGGACGGGGGCGGACGCAGCGCTGCCGTTTCTCTGATGCACCAAGCGGTTTTGCGACAATCACATTTCTGGCGCAACGGGCAGGGTCTTGGGAAACTTGATGACGGTGGATGGGCATTCCAAAATCAAAAAGCAAAGGGGGGGCGCTGTGTACATGTGGTAATAGAACCTTGGCCGGTTTCTGTAATGAGTAGGGAGCAGGATACGATTTGTGACGCGATAGTGGCAGATATGTCCATCAATTTTGGTCTCAAGAAGCATGCTACATGGCTCGTATATCCACAGAGTCGACGACGCTCATAACATACATGCAAAGTTGTCTTCCAACATCATGACCATATTCCCAGACATTCATAACCGAGACGGCATTACCAACGCCACATAAACTCCCAGCGATGCCCAGTGACCCAAGCCTCAAACATAAACACAACAGACATGGCATCTACGCTGATGGATCCGACACGGGCATCTCGCCCTCGCCCTCGCCCTCGCCCTTGCCCTCCTCGGGCGGCGTCTCTATCGGCAGCTCAACGTCCTTGATGGGATGCAGCAGCATCGGGGGCAGACACATGCGGCCCTCTCCGCCGGCCATGCTGCCCACGCCGCTGCCGCCCTGCTTGCTCTGGTCCTCGGTCGTCTCAAACTCCTCGCCGCCGTCGTTGTTGACGCGGAGGCCCAGCCAGCGGCGGTAGAGGTTGGGCGCGAAGCCCGACTTGTAGAACCAGCTGAGCCCGTGCATGTTGTGCTCGCGGTCGCCGAAGATGCTCGTCCGCGAGCCGCCGCTGGAGCCGTCGCGGCCGCCGTTGAACGTCTGCGCCATGTAGTCGACGGGCCAGCGCCGGTCGACGTAGACGGGGTGCGGCGCGAAGACGGCCTTGTACCCGTGCTGCAGGGCGACCGTGGCCGGCCACATCTCGGGAAAGGCAAACTGCTTCTTGTACGCCGTCGTCTTGTGCATCGTCATGAGCAGGCGGCGGGACATGCGCGACGTGGTGATGATGGCCGCGCGGCGGGGAGGCATGGGATGCGAGCGGTTGAAGCCCGTGATGTCGTCTTTGAGCATCCAGGTCGTGCCGTCCGGGTTGAAGATGGGGTTGAGGGAGATGTAGTCGGCCTCCTCCCCGACGCCCCACTGGTAGCGATCTCCGTCGTAGGGGCTCTTGGGGACAGGGTCGTTCTCGATACCGAACCAGTCGTTGGGGTCCGAAGGCCGGCGCGGGCCCCAGACGGTCTTGTCGTTCTTGGTGACGGCCTCGGGCGCCTCGTCATGCGAACCAGCCATGTTCTTCCAGACATTGTCCGAGCCGACGACGCCCATCTCGCTCTGCACGCGAGACATCTGCGAAAAGTCCTCCCACGAGCCATGGACGGTGGGGAAGTAGAAGCGCGAGCTGCGTTCCCAGAGGCCCTTTCTCGGCTGAGCCTTGGCCCACTCCTCGAGCTTCGTGACAAAGTCGTAGTAGTGGCCGGTGTACCGGATGTCCATCTCCCACTGCCAGAAGAAGTCGTACTCGGGGTGCATGTACGCAAAGTACTGCATCGCCATCGACAGCCCCCGGTAGACTCCGTGGACGGACAGCTCCGGCCCGCGGCTCCACAGGTCGTAGATGCCCTGGTACACCGACAGCATCTGGGTCTCGGTCCAGAGAGTGACCAGGCCCTGGAACTCCTTGGGGATGGTGTCGCGGATCCTCTTCTCGTACGCCTCGTGGTCGGCGAAGATGGGGTGGTGCGCGTCGTTCTTGACCTGGACCAGCAGATGGACGTCGTAGCGACCGCCAGATGCGAGGGCCAGCTCCGAAATCATGGAGCGGATGTTGGCGATGTCGTCCTCGCGGAACAGATACTCGTCCCAGCACCGGACGACCACGGCGGTTCTCGCCCTCTTTGCGACCTTGCTGTTGTCTGCCTTGCCGCTCTTGGAGAACTGAGTCTTGGGCGTTTCCTTGTCTGTTTGGCTATCGGTGGTGTTGGCTGTGGCTGCGACATCCCGGGCCCCAATGCTAGCAGAGTCAACGTCGCTGATGTAGAAGCCGTGCGGAGTCGTCGTCTTCTTGGGCGGCTCTTTGAAGCGACCGGCGTTGGTCTTGAAGCACCGGCGCTGCACATCAGCCCAGTCCACGCCCCGGAAGTCGACACGAGGCGTCTTGTCCCAGACGGCCTCGGAGCCCTCCGTTTCACCGTGCTCTCCCGCGCCCAAGCCGCCGGTGCGGGCAGAGTATCCAAAGCCGTAGGGGCCGTATCGGCCATAGCGCTCGAAGCAGATATCTTCCGGCAGCTTAAGAACCTCGTACGAGCCGGCCACGTTCTCGGGGAAGCCAGAGGGACGGCCCTCGTAGTACCGGAGAGGCGGAGGCCGGACTTTGCCGGCACTGTCGATGAAGCATTCCTGCATGTCAGGCTCCTTGTTCCTTGACGGATGGTCTTGCCAGGATTTGCTCGCGGTGATGCCTCTTTGCTCGACGTCACCCTCGCTCCGTTCGTTGCTTGGCTGACCTCCCAGCGGAGCCAAAGCCACGGGCGCATTGGGGCGGGGATACTCGGGCCTGGCCTCTGCCATGGGCTTCAACGTCCGTATTCCGCCGTAATATCTCTCCAGGAACGGGAACTTCTCCCAGACTGGCGGCGGCGGCGGCGACGAGGTAACCTTGCCGTTGGCCACCTTCCAGTTCTCCACCTGGCTGGCCCGTACCAGGCTGAGTATCATGAGGACGATAGTCCCCACCACGCCTATGACCACATAGCGGGTGACCTTTGTTGGCAGGCGATAGGGATAGAAACCAGCTTTCCGGTTTGGCGGAGGTGGTTGCCGCCTCTTTGGTAGCAAGGCGCCGCTGGGAGCGGAGTCGGAGACGTTTCTTGAGCTGTATAATGACGAGGCCGAGGAGGACCCGTCTGATTCGGCATCTGACGATTCGTATCCGTCGTTGGAATACCGTTCCTTTGTCGGGGAATCGAGCTTTTGGTACAGCGGTAGCCGCTGCTCGCGCGGCCGCAGCGGGTTGTAAAGAAGCCCCATGCCGCCTCGGGGTGTGTCTCGGTGTATGGCGCGCAAGGAATGCGGCAGTGTAAGTTGTAAGTTGGGCCACGGGAGGAGCCGTCATCCACGTGCAGGATTGGAATGTCCCGGCCGCTCTATAAGAGACGGGGGAATGGCGCAAAGAGGGCAGAGCGCAGCGACGGGTTTCAATATCAAGATTGAAGATGCGACCTCCACAAGAAGCGGCAGTGGTGGGTGTTGAGCTGGCGTGGTCGTCGAGCGCCGGTGTTGCTCATGTGGGGACAGCCGTGGTTGCGGAGCAACGGCCCGGGGCCGTAGCCAAGCCAACAGCCCCTGTGCCGCTGTCAACGGCGGCCTCGGTCCACCCCGATGCATGGGCAGCGTGACATAGGCTTGACACCTGAATCTATGAGACGAGAGTTTGCAATATGTACATGAGATGTTCGGGTCGGGTCAGAGAGCTCCAGGGTCAACCCCTCATGACTTTGTGACTTTGTGACCATCAAGATGACCTCAATAGCTCCGCCTCCAAATCACCCACCCGACAAAGCCAGCACCCGTGATCCAATGGCCCAGCGCCTTCCACCCGAGCTCCTCTCCGCCATTCAACCAGACGACCAGCCCATCGCCGAACCTCGCGAGCGACAAGACCGCCGCAACCGTCGTGACGGCCTCGTCGTTGCCCTGCCGCTGCAGCGCCACCAGCGTCAGGCCAAAGGCCATCTCACGGATGCCCTTGAAGTACATGAGCGGCGACGCGAAGCCGCCGCCAGAACCGACGCGAGGATTCGGAGGGGGGGAGGCGTGAGACTCGAGCGGCAGGCCGACGTGGGCGTATTCGTTTCGCGGCGAGAGGATTGCCATCAGGCCGCGGCCGATGCAGGCCGTGCCGAGGACGTATGAAGGGATGGGTGAGAAGGAGCCACTGGCCATTGCAAGGTAGACTTCGACGATGCGTGATGCGATCAAGGATGCACTTTGGCGTCAGATGGACAATGTCAAAAGGGAACGCTGTTGAAGATTCGACATGCAGAGGGAGAGGCGTCAGCCAATCACGCAACACGGGTGGTGTGAGCCTGAGGCGCTGATGCAATGGGCAGCGAGTGTCAGTCCTCTGTGGCCTTCGCCGCTACAAACCAACTTCCTTCGTAAGAGTACTCCGTACCGCAGGTATTAATTATGCCTCGTCCTCGGGCCATCGACCACCGCCCGTCGTGGAAGTCGGTCCTCGATCCCGTCCCCCCGACGCCCCGACCCCCGAGCTTCCGTACCTCCAAGTCTCCAACGGCTCGCCGCTCTGCTTCCCCGCGCTTCCCCGCGGCTGGCAGACGCAGCCACCGCACCGCTAGTGCCCTCTACCTCACCCAGGATAACCTCAGCCCAACGTCATGGCTGGGCGTGACCGACACCGATGCCCAGCCCATCTGGGCGAGCCTGCTGCGGCACGGCGGACGAGAGCCGGCATTCTCTCCAATAATCCGACGACAGCGGGCTGCTCAGGCCAACGCCCCCTGCGCCGGCGTGGCCTATCACCGCGCGCATGATGCGTTTGCACGGCCCAGTTCTGGAGTAGGGCTGCCATCAGCTGGCCCGACTGCGGGAGACGGAAGGACCCCATAACTTATTAGTTGCCTGTGTTCGTCTAGACGTTGTCGTGTGATCTTCCCAGCTCCATATTCTCCATTGCTTGGCCGTAGGTATGCTACCTGCGCATGTCGTTGAGGACAAGCTTCACTCGTCCACGCTCCCTCGCTCGCTCTCCCGCTTGTTAGAGTAGGGCCGGCTGTTAATTATACCTTCCACGCTTCCCATAACCATCGTGCGTCCACCTCTACCATGTCCACGACAATCGCGCCCACGGAAACCGCCACCGCCATACCCACCTATGAGCTCAAGGGCGAGCCTGAGGAACAGCCGGCGTTCAATGCGGCCTGCGGGTTCCGGCAGCGGCCCATCTCCGTCACTCTAGACGGCCCGACCATCTTCGCCCTGGCTGTGGCCTTGGTCCTCTTCATTCACTTTCTTGGCTCGCACCTCACCGAGATCCTCGTGAGCCTGACGCCCATCTTCCTCCTGGTGCGCAACGACTACCACAATTTCATCGGCCTCGGCCCTGGCGGCACGCCGTCCACGTTCCAGGGCTACCTCCGCATATCCTGGCTCCGCCTCTGGGCCCTCCGTGACCCCTTCTCTGCCCCGAAACCCGACCCCAACCGGGTGCCGAGCCAGGGCATCTTGCGCCGACAGGCTCTCCCGTACCGAGCAGGGCCTCGGCCCCTCGTGGCCGGCATCGCGCCGCAGAGACAGCTGGACCAGCATGGATCGCGGCCATGCTACCTGTCCCTCCGGCGGGCAATGGAGAAGCTGAGCGTCCGCAACCCGCTGAAGTTTGGCACCGAGCGCTCGTGTCTCGAGAAGCACGGCCTGGCCCTGTTCGCAAGACATCCCCTGCAGACAAACTGCCAGGGTGAAATCTGCCATGTTCACGACTCCGACCACTCCATGCACATGTGCCTGCACCCAGACGACATCCGGGAGATTCTGAGCAAGGGCTGGGGACAGAGGCACCCGCTGGCACGCAAGGACTGGCTGCTGCATATGCCCGTATCGCAGGACTTTGTCATGGTGTACGCTCCTCGAAGTGAGTTCCATTCCCTGGCGGCAACGTTTGGACGTCAAGGGCTGACACGCCATGCGCAGATGAGCAGGAGCTCCAGATCACGTACAGAATCATCGAGGCAGCAATCTGGTACATCCTCGCTGAGCGTGTCGAGCTGGACGCCTTTTCCAAGTGCGCTTGAAATATCTTGTCACGGGGCTCATCGCTGTGATGCATCATGTCTTGCTTGTCCTCTGGAACTTTTCGATTTGTTAGCTGGTCCATGGTCGCGTTAGCTGGGGTATCTGAACATTGATAATACAATTGTTGTACACTTTCTCAAGACTCCACCTCTAGTCCGAGTCCGAGTCGTCCTTTGTCTTGTCGTTCTTTCTGAACTTCTCCTTTCCCGTGGCCAGTTCTGCATGCACCACGCGGCAGTCGAAAGGCCGTCCGTTCATGGCCTTGACACACGCGTCCGCAGCATCTGCGTCCTGGAACTTCACCGTGACGATGCCCTCTGGCTCCTGATCATAGAGCACGACACTGGTGACTGTTCCCATCTTGGAGCACTCCTCGCGGATGTCCTCCTTGATTTCCAGGACGGAGGCTGGGTCCTCCTCGAGCTCGAAGATTCGGAACATTTGACGGAGAACCACCTTTTTGGATCGCTTCGGGTTGTTGGCCTCTGTGAGGCCCTTGAATCGATCATCCTCTTCATCGCTCCAGTCGGCGAGCCTGGCGTCGAGCTTCTGAGTTCTCTTAATGACTTTCTGTCGATCTCTGTCGTTCTTCGATCGCCGAATCTCCGCCTTGCCGCCGCCCTCGGAAGCCGCCGCGCCGCCTTCTTGGTCATACTGTACTTTCTTATAGCTGGAATCGGCCTCTTCGACGCGCATTCTTCCCTCTCCCTGTCCATTGGCGGCGTATCTGAAGAAAGTGTCGTCCAAGAGCATGGTGGCCATTCTAACGCTCTGAGGCTTGAAGAACACGATCAGGGCATCGCCCTTGAAGTTGCCCGACTCATCTTTGTAGAGTTTGATTCTGGGCGCGCCGCTATCGATTTCCTCGGCGATGAGGCCGCCCTTGCGGGAGAACAGCTCGTGAATATCGGACACGGTCGCGTCGCTGGGCAGGCCCGTCACGTACACTGCGGTGTTTTGCTTGGGCTTAGGGGGCGGCTTGGTCTTTTTGCTGGGACGCGACGACTCGGCACTCTGGTAGGAAGCAATAGTTAGTGTTTTGCCGAGCGAAATGCGGAAACCATGGCACCGCGAAGCCTCAGCTAGGTGCTTACCTCGGATCCATTGGCTGTCTCTTGCTTTCGCTTCTTCTGCGTGCCCTCGTCACCCTCAGGGGCCGAGGCCTCGCCTCCGTACTCTATCGAGTCCAAAGGCGGCTCTTCGGTAGGCAGCCATTGCTTCAGCTCCGCGTCGAACTCAAACTCGGTGCCGTCGTCGTGCACGGCAATGAACTTGCTGTCGAGCTTGGAGAACGAGATGCGATCGTCGCCATCGAACTCCTCCGGGTTGGTCGGAAACTGGCCGTCCATCGCGACTGCGTTCGACGTGCAGACGTGCAGGCGTGCGAGGAACCGTGAGGAGTGACGCGTGTGGAGGGTGCAAGGTGCAAGGTGCAAGGTGCAAGGTGAAAGAAAGTGGGAGCTCGCAGGCGCGGTACTCGTAGCCTTCCAGCTTTTGGGGTCTCGCGGGGCAACCTGCCAGGCCCCACCAAGGATGATTCAACGGCAGGCTGCTGCCTCACTCCTCAGGCACAATTGCACAATTCAACAAGGCGAGTCTGATGGAATGCAGTCTGTCGTTTGTAGCGTTTGCTTAAAGTCCGCTTGTAGACGGTCGGAAAGATGGTGGTTCAACGTTGAAAGGAATTCACTATTGAGCGTCCTTCCCCGTCCATGTAAAGATACCTCAGGTAACTACCTAGGCCTCATTATCATACAGCGGGCTCCAACGAGATCAAAGTTCCTCTGTTGCCATTCCTTGGAACCTTATGGATTCTGCTCCTGAACCGTCTCCTTGACTCCCTCCACAAACGCCTTGACGGCATTCCCGCCGCCCATCGGCATGCCGCTGTCTTTCAGATATCCGCCATTCTCGACCATGACTCCAAGCGCATCCGCAACACCGGGCAAGCCTCCATCCCGGAGAGCCATGGTCAGGCTCCCCAAGGCCTGGTGAAACTGCGGGCTCCTCAAGACCTTCTTGAGCAAGGTCCGTTTGTCGTCTAGGGAAAGGGATGCCTTGGCGGCTTCCACAGCTTCAGTTGACGGCTCGAACTTGCCATCGAAGTCGGGCGAACCACTGGCGAGCACCACGACAGCCGGCGGCAGAAAGCTGATAAGGGAATCTGCGAACTCAGAAGTCGCAGCGTCCACCATTGGAATTGTTATAGACGTCGTCAGAAGATGGTTGAGGTACGGGTACGGCAGATCGGCCTGCTGTTGCTGTTGGCCTCCCGAGAGTCCAGGTTGGCCCCTCAGAGACTCTAGGAAGTTTCTCACGGCGGCGGCTGCATCTGGGGCTGATGAAGAAGCTCTATAAGAAATATGGTCAGCCCACTGCACTTGCCGTAATGGACCGCCAATCCGTCATGTCACTTCGGTTGGCTTCTTATCCAAAACGAGATGGATTCTAATAGTATGTCCATTGACTCCAAAGCTGCGCCAAAGCTCGTCTCTTATCTCTTGACACCTGTGGCTTCAACCGCCACCGTACGTCGTCTGTGATGGGCCATGAGATGGGAATCACCTACGCTCTTGCACCGTCGGCCCCGCCCTCTCTCGAGCCCTCGCCCTCTTCTCTGACGTCTCCTCCAGTCGCATCGGGGCCTGCGCCACCGCTTCCGCTGCCCCGATGGTCGTGAGGGCGACGGTGGCCCTCGACATCTTCCATCGTCTCATCGTCATCGTCGTCTCGTCGGTCATCGACGTTGCGGACCGCTGCCAGCTCCCTGGTCACGTTGACCTCTTCACCTTGCAAAAGGCGGTGGACAATGTCTCCAATCTTGCGGTCCCGCGGGCTGAACCAGCTGGCATCCCCGTTACGGCTTTGCGGTTTGGACTGCATCCAGAAGAGGTAGCGCTGGGAGGACGAGGCGAACTTTAGGACGAATATACGGCCGTTCGTCTTCGCAGTCGGTTGTGTTGCCGTGTTGTACTCGTACGGAACGAAGCTGCCGTCGGTGGGAACCATCACCAGGTCGAGCTCTGGGTCGTCGAGCGGGTCGTTCCGCTTCCGCCAGCAGAAATGCACCAAGTCTGCGGGTCGTTAGCACACACGGAGCGAGTACCAAGGCGATGCGGCCATGACCAACCATCCTCGGAGTATAGGTAAACGAAGCCAGGCTCTGCCTGGGGCGTGACCTTGTCCGGCGGCGACGAGATCTATCGTCATCATGGTCAGTAACACGCAACCCTAGACGCACGTAACCTCGGGTAATGAAGCGGCGAAACTCACGATGCCGCACTGGCCAGCCTTGAACGTGATGATGGGGGCGATAGGCATGGCGACCGACTTTGACAGGATGGCGCCGTGGTCCTGCTTGTCAAAGTGGAAGAGAGTCGATTGCGAGAGTGGAGGGAATGGAAGGCTGACGTTTGGAGCTCCAGCGCCACCAGGGCACTGCAGGCTACAGGAGCTCTTACGTCGAGCTTCACAGCGTCCAGGCACTCGGACCGACCCTTATCCGGACAGGCACCCCCCCAAGCCCCCGTCCCCTTGGCTGCTGTCCCCAGCAACCGAGATCCACTCTCAAAAGAGCGCCGCCGAGTATAAATTTCGACGCGCAGAGAATTCTCATCCAACTTCTTCAACCGTACTCGACCTCCGTTCCCGTGATGCCGCCAAGTCACCCGGATAACCCCCTCCCCTCACAATGGCTTCCGCTATCCATTAGCCCAACTGGGTATTGTGGATTCGGCGCACAATGATCCAGGAGTGCCTCAATGGCGGCCGTTGGATGTGACCGTCCTCAGGTATGCGAGATCCTCCCATCCCCTTCCCTCGCTTGCATCTATGCGTTTTCAAGCTCTCCTGCCTTTCATGATGAGACAAATTGGTCCGTGTTTCGGAGGCGGCCTCAAGACCCGCCAATTGACGAAACAACCAGCACATCGTGCATCTCTGAATCCTTGCCCTCGCTCGACTGTCTTATTAATCGACCTGTGTACGAGAGACGCGTGCTAATACGCAATTCACAGTTATACTCTCTCTCTCTGCTGAGACCGGCATTTGCGAGACACCCGAGCCATTCCTGGCGTTGAAAGGTGCGTTCCATGGCGTAGACTTGCGTCCTCTAACAACCCCGAGCATTGCGAATCACCAGACCCTTATGTGCCCCCACATGCTTCGACGCAGATGTCAGATCGCCATCGATACTGAAGTTAGATGAGATGTGCGGAATGATGAGAGCATCCAGGTTCGGCTGGTGGTGGGGAACTGGACGTCTTTAGCCCACTGCAGATGAGCATGCCACAAGCAGAGAGGCTAAGCTCAAGAGTATCTCAGGCTAGCCTTCAGACTTGACACCTCAGGTCTTGCAGTACGTACTGTGCCTTTCAATGGCATTCGTGACTAATGTCGCTGGTTGATGCTATGGAAGGTTGGAAACGACAAAGAGTCCGTTCATCGTCCCAAGTCAATGGCACCCCTTTGAAACGTTGTGTTTCCACCCCTATTCAGTCGATCAATTCACAAAGCTCCCTCTAGCTAAGAGCAAACCAAATAAAGAGCCCGAATTTTCAACTTGGAGTCATTGTAACAACCAGCCCCAACGTGATGCACCTCCCTGTCGTCGTACTCGCCGATGAACATGATGGTCCTGTTCTAATCAAAGTTTGCGATGCAAGCATGTTTTGCCTTTCATGCTTTGACATGGCATAGTTCAATTTCTCTAGCTGCAATCACGTCACGTTGACATAGCTGAGGGATTCGAAACATTGACTGTCTTGGCTCCAGGCCGAGAGTCTGTCTTTCAAACCAGGCTCCTGGCCAGTGCTCAATCTCAGTCCCGGAGGACTTAAAACCAGACACCAGGCACAAGTACTTCTAACTATTAGACTCGTCTTTGTGTTCCTGATATTCACCAATCCAAGGCACACTGCCGCCAACAATGGTGAAACGCACGCTTCAACAAGCCAAGAGCCTTCACAAACAAGGCATTCCCAGCACTGCGACTCTCACGCCTGGTTCCAGATTCCATTAGCCATGGCGTCGGCCACCTCCCTAAACTCCTCAACCTGGAGCTCGTGCGCGAGCACGATGCGGATGGCGTAAGACGTCGCGTTGAGCGAGTCGATCGGAATCTTGTAAGAAGGCGCTGTATTTACACGAGCCGCATCCGCGCAGACCTAATAATTCAATAACGGTAAAAGGTCACGATAATCTTTCCCGGATTCGATACTCCGTGTCTCTCGTTAACTAACCTGGGGACCCTAGGGTTCAATGCGCTATTGCGCGTTCGACTTGAGCTCCTTATGTCCGAACGGCCCTTGCCGCAGTCGTGATAGGAGATGGCTGAGGGTTGCATATTTCGCCTGCATCTCTTTCGGACTTTTGCTCTGCCTTGCAGCTCATAATCATCCACGTTGAGAAATCGAAGCGCCTGGTGCATTTCGAGAACTCGGGATGGAGGGGCACAGACGAGGGAGCTTGGGCCTACCTATCTCGATAAGCCCTGTTAGCGGGGTTCCTAACGCGTCAACGTCTCAGCCCGCGTTGCCCTCCAGCTTCCATTTGTAGCTTCCATTTGCTTCAAACACCGCCGTGGTCAGTCTGGCTATTTCGACTGCCAGGCCAGGCAGTCTCGCAGAGGTTGCCAGCACAATGTACGGCGACTTGGGAGTCAAACTGGTGCGATTCCCTCCCTCCCCACCCACTCACGCGATGGCTGAGCAAAAGCTCTAACTCTTCATCGCAGGTCCAACACGCCAAGAGGACGCAGAACCTCGCGCACCTACCGCCTTACCAGACCGAGATCGTACGCGCAGTGACGAGAGAAGTCAGGGACCTCGACAAGGATGTCACCGACCTCCTGGAGCCCTTTCAGGGCACCTTTGACCCGGCTGCGGACCAGGCTGTCGCCTGCACGTTGCTGGTGAACCACCTTTCAATGCGACGAAACAAGCGATGCCTGCTCGCATACCACCGAACCCGGACGGACAAGCTCGAAGAGCTGGTATGGAACGGGTCCGACGTCGTCGATCTGTCGGGACAACAAGTGCGCGAGTCCAACGGCGGTGCCAATGGCGCTGCCCCAGCGGGCGGCGACGGATCCACGAGCAGCCTCAGTCCCCAGGAAGAGGAATATGTGCGGCAGTATAGCGACCTGCTGGCTGCGTACAAGGGCCAGTGGACAGACATCGACCTCACTGGAAGCCTCGAACCGCCGCGCGATCTGTTTATAGACGTCCGGGTGCTCAAGGATGCTGGAGAGATACAGACGGAATACGGGCACGTGCCGCGCTTCCTCCCTCGACCGTGGACTTGACAGCTAACGGCGGCCTTGTAGTGCAATCACCTTGACCAAGAACAGCCAGTTCTATGTTCGGCAGGGAGACGTGGAACGACTAATTGCTCAAGGCTATCTGCAGAAACTGAGCTAAGACGCGGCCTACGGACCGTTGAGCCGCGAATGGGGAACCGTCATGGCTCCGTGTCATCTAATCCTCGGTCAAGTCTACGGAACAACTCGACCGTGGTGTCACGACGCCAAGCACTCGATGCTACGATATTATTCACAGGAACCCAAAGGAGCTTGGAGAGAGGGTCGCGTCGCGCCAGAAGAGTCCGCCGAGGGTCATACGCAACCTTGTCGAGACGGAAGTCACGCGGGCATATCTGCAAAGACGGTTAGGGACGGCAGACAGTGCCGCAAGGAGCGGGAACAATGGGACAGCGTTACACGGACGAGCATCGACGGGGAGTTCGGTGTGAGAATACCCAATCGCGACCAACCGGGCCGTGCATCGGAACTGTCATTGTACGACCCGGGGTCTGGAATGCCCCGAACAGGTGGCTTCAAGGATTGCGCGAGACGAGGGGCATATTGGAGCTCCGAGGCGCGGAACATGGGTTGTGCATATGTATGCACGTCGATGGATTGAGGCAGCTAGGGACGGGATGCCGATGCGCTCTGAATGTATGAATGTCGAAAGGCGTCAGATCAGGATAGACGACATGTGGAACAGGTCCGAGAAGGGGATGTGACAGCTCCTCCAGACTCAAACATGCCCGTTTGTGGCGTGTTGAAGACGACGAGACAGCAGCGCTGGAAGCCAATCAGGCGCTGGCACCCGCTACCCCACACTGCCAGAAGCACATGCATCGCATTGACACAAATTGCAACCCACCGATTGGACCGACCGTTGCATGATGATCCATGATCGGAGCCGGGAAGAGGAGAGCTCCTCCTGCAAGCAGCTCAAGCGATATTCGATTCGCTGCCTCATATCCCATATGCTTCCCACGGCCAGGAGCTGCCGGTGGAGTTGGCGGTTGGTCCAAGGGCCGGATGATGCAATAAAGAGTCTCCATGAGGTCGTTATCATCCCCCCTCCCGACCTATTGTGATAAGGCCCGGCGCTATCCCTGCAGCGTCCGCGACGGGCGTTGACCTGCAAATTTCTGGGCGCAGCAAGGTTCCCCCAAGCTCCAAAGCTTCCATCCATCCCACCAGGAACCAGAGTCGCACGCAGCGACGCCGCCAAACTCTTCCGTCTGTTCCTTGATTTTTGGCTACCGTCCTTTCCAACATCATCGCCTGCGACCCCTCATCTCCTCGTCCTACTTCGTACTCGTCCTCCGCCACACGCCGCGGACGCATTCTTGGACGCTCTCTGCCCGTCCCTTGTACAACCTCTGCCAATGCGACGCTGCTAGACGAGGGGCTCGTCCGCTCTTGGGCAGCTGCCGGCATCGGCGTCAACAATGTCAAGCTCCATCCTGGGCTTCTCCCCGTGGAGGAGGAGGGCGTCGAGCCTTACCTCCCATCGGGAGCTGCCGCCCAGCGACGGCACAGAAAGCCTCCACCACCCGGATGGCTCTGCTCTGCCAATCGCCGCGTCCTCCCAGCCGCAGCTGTCGTCCTCGGTGGGCTCGCCCAAGGGATTCAGGGAGCCCATCCGATCGTACATCCATGCGTCGGTGCGGGAACAGCTAGGTGAGCCAGCCTGATCTCGTGACTATGACCGCAAGTGCTGACCAGAGAGGCAGCACCCGTCGACAGCGAGCAGAATGCGCGCACCGTCCGCGAGGACACGGCCGAGCTGGCTAGCTATCTCCTCTCCGACGGCTCGGCTCAGCGAAGGCCCTCGTTCTTGCATCGGTCCAGAGCATCGGTCCAGGATCTCTTTGGGCCAGAACAAGACGCCACCGAACGGACGGACGATGATGCGTGTGCCTCCCAACAAACGATCCACGAAGTTTCGGAACCGCCGTCACCGACGCCGGAGGACGAAGGTACCAATGCGGTAGAAGAGGACGACGGGCCTTCTGTGCTATCCAATCTTCTCAAGAGATCGCCTCCGCAGTCGGTGGTTCCCGACGCGCCCATTTCATCGGCCGAGGCCGACCCCACGGAGCCGAAGCGTCCACGGCCTGACCCGGACCATGTTGAGCCACAGCGGCGACACGAGAGCCCCGAGGTGGTTGTCACCGAGGAGACGCCCCTATTGAGCGGCGCAACGTCCGAGGATGCGTACGGCAATGCTGCAGAAATGGAGGGACAGAAACCTTCGCCTGGGAAGAAGTGGTTCCGTGGGATCGTCGAGCGGGGCCACAAGATCGAGGGCCATGTCGTCCACGCTGCTGCCGTGGCTGTGAACCCTCGCCGTTGGAACCGCAAGGCAATCTGGCAGAAGGCAATCGTGGACCCCGTCGCCTGCCTCCCTGCCGTGGTCGTGGGTCTGCTTCTCAATATCCTAGACGCTCTATCTTATGGTAAGCCCATCCACCCATGTTTTTGGGTCTTTGCTTGCTGACCTGCCCAGGCATGATACTGTTCCCTCTCGGAAACCCAATCTTTTCTCATCTGGGGTCGGCGGGCATCTCCATCTACTACGTCAGCACAATTGTTTCCCAAGTCATCTTCTCCTCTGGAAGCATTTTCAAGGGAGCCGTCGGCTCGGAGCTGGTACGTTTTGCATCCGCTTGTGGCTTTCTATCTTGACTAACTCTAGTGTATGTAGATTGAAGTCGTCCCCTTCTTCCATAACATGGCCCAGAAGATCACAGACAGAGTCGGCCCGGAGAATCCAGATGCTGTCATCGCGACGACCATAGTGTCGTATGCTATGAGCTCCATGATGACGGGCCTCGTCTTCTATCTCATGGGCAAGTTTAAATTCGGCTACATGGTCGGCTTCATCCCAAGACACATCCTCATCGGCTGCATTGGCGGAGTCGGGTGGTTCTTGATCGCCACCGGGTTTGAGGTCTCGGCGCGGCTGGACGGCAGTCTCGAGTATAATCTCGACACGCTGAAAAAGCTGACAGAGTCCGACACGGTGCTGCTCTGGATCTTTCCCCTTGTTTTGGCAATCGTTCTGTTCTACGGCCAGGCAAAGGTTCGAAACAAGTACTTCCTACCCCTTTATATCCTCGCCATACCCCTCATCTTCTACATGTTTGTTGTGTCGATCGATGTCTTGGATACCGACAACCTGCGCGACCACGGTTGGATTTTCAAAGGTCCGCCGCCGGACGAGCCATGGTGGTACTTTTACACCCTATACCGTACGTTGCCCTCGTTGCCGAGAATGTGTCAGGACCTAGGGCTAACGATCGGGCAGAGCTTCAGTTGGTACGTTGGGATGCTGTCGCTGAAGTGATTCCAGCGATGCTGGCCCTGACTTTCTTTGGCATTTTGCACGTCCCCATCAACGTCCCAGCCCTGGCACTCAACTGCGGCGAGGACAATGCAGACCTTGACAAGGAATTAAAGCTCCATGGCTATTCCAACTTTCTGTCTGGCTGTTTTGGCAGCATTCAGAACTACCTAGTCTACGCCAACACCGTGTTCTTCATTCGGTCAGGGGGCGACAAGCGGCTTGCGGGCTATATCCTGGCCGTTCTCACGGTTGGTGTAATGCTGGTTGGCCCTTCAATCATCGGGTTCATCCCCGTCATGATGGTTGGAACCCTCATCTTTGATCTCGGTTTCGAGCTGCTCCTGGAAGCCGTGTGGCTTCCGCGCAAGAAGCTCAAGCTGGCCGAGTACCTCACCGTCATTGTGATTGTCCTGGTCATGGGAGTCTATGACTTTGTCGTTGGCATTGGCGTGGGGATCCTACTGGCGTTCGTCTCGCTAATCATCCAAACGTCAAGGGTGTCAGCTATCAGGGGCACGTACGACGGTGATATTGTCACCTCGACTGTCCGGCGCAACCCGTCACAGCACCACTACCTGCACCAGGTTGGCCAACAGATTTACATCATCAAGCTTACTGGCTACTTGTTCTTCGGCACCATTGTCAGCGTCGAGGCGAAGATCCGGGCAATTCTGGATGACAGCGCGTTCGCGAAGAAGCCCATCAAGTTCCTCATTCTGGACTTGTGGCACGTGAGCGGCCTCGATTACTCGGCTGGCGAGGCCTTCAACACCATCAGCCGACTCCTCGACAACAAGGGCGTGCTCTTCGTCCTCAGTGGCGTAGATGCAGGAAGTCAGCTGGGGCGTAACCTTCGCGCCGTGGGCCTCGGCACTGATAAGATCGAAGTCATGATGCTGCCGAATCTAAACTCGGCCCTGGAGAGCTGCGAAAACGAACTCTTGAAGACCCTTTATGCGAGGCAGGAGGAGTTGAATTCGACCAAGCGGATTGCCACGGCAAACCTCGATGTTCCAACAGCCACCTCAACATCGGCCTTGTCCTCGTTTGATCCGCCTTTCAACTCGCCTCGACAAAACCACCTCGTCGAGGCGGCGCGTGAAGCAATCACGAACGTGGATGTCCAGCGCCCATCGAAATGGCAGAGCTTCAAAGAACCGCTGCGGCTCATGCTTCAAATCTTCCAGGGGCTAAGCGACAAGAACGAGGACTTTTGGTTCCAGGCGACAGCCTACTTCAAGCGGAAGGAATACGCAGCCGGGACAGTGCTCTTCCAACGCGGCGAGCAAGCCAACGGCTTTTACCTCGTCGAGCGTGGCATCCTCCGCGCCGAGTATGACCTACCACAGGGGTGGCTCTGCGAGAGCATCGTTGCGGGGACCACCTGTGGTGAGTTGCCTTTCTTTTCGGAGACGGAGCGGACGGCAACAGCGCAGGTGGATAGGGACTGCGTGGTCTGGCTGATGGATCGGGAGAGCTGGGAGAAGCTTCAAAGGAACGAGCCGGGTATAGCGAGGGAGCTCCTGAGGATCTCGCTGAAGCTTACGAGTGAGCGTATGAGCTCCATCACGTCGTACATTTTGGCCATGGCTGGATAGGGGCATATGATGCAAGTCTGTACATGTACGGCATTTGGGGGCGGCTTAGCGTTGTTGATGAAACTGAAGCATTGAATAGTCTGAATGAGAGGAATCTCTCATGATACCCAGAGGCAGTTCGAATCAGCGCTGTTGTGGACGACTTTGGTGAGGTTGGCGATGTCGTGCAAATCTACTTTGTATCGCAGTTTAGTAAGCTTGCGTTCGTCGGAGTTGGCAATATGCTCTAGGGCGGTCCACCTGCACTGGCTGAGCTTCCGTCAACATTCACCTTCACCTTCGCCTTCATCAACCTCCAGCCCCCTTGAGACAGACGGGTCTAAGTGTTGTGCGAATGTCTGCTATTCCGATCCATTCGCCCTGATCAGCTCTTTATCCTTGCTGGGCGCAGTGTAGCGACGGCCAGGCCCACTAATACGCTATTCGCCACTTTGATAGCAAGGGCGCACTGCACATATCTGAATGCTCGACAAGCTCTGACTCTGACGCAACCTGTGCACTTTCATGAACGAATCTCAGCAAAAATACATGGAAAATGTCACAAAGTCTACGTTCGATACTGGGCAAGTCAAATCGGGTAAGGAAGCCCTCACGGCCAGCACAACCACGACAAAGCGCCCCTTCATCGTCTCCAAGAAAGACAAAGAAGCCAGCGGAGGAGGATGAAGCCTTCTTCCAGGACAAGCTCACCGACGTCGGGATATCGAAACTACTGGAAGAGGAGTTGACGCTGCGGGACGTGGTACAGGCCATGAGGTACATCCGGTCGAGGATGTTCACCCCAGTCCCGCAGACGGGGCTCAAGTCTACGAGGACGGCGGAGGTGCTCAACTACAGGGCATCGATGCCGCCGATCGTGACGCTGGGGCACCTGAACGCGGTGCTCAGCGCGCCGACCAGGACGGAGAGGGAGGTGGTCGAGCTCATGGGCAGGGGCGTGGTGCGGAAAGTGAGGGTCGAGCGGAGAGGCGGCATGGGCGAGGCGCTGATCGAGTCCCCGGACTTTGAGGGCATGATCAGGAGGGCCGAGGTGTCAGACGAGACGGCGGACAGGTTCGTCGAGTTCCTGAATGCGAACCCGACGGCGCAGACGCTGTCAAAGGGCGACCTGGCGAGTGCCCGGACGGACGAGCTGGTGAGGGCCGGCTTCCTGACGAGCTCCGCGCAGGCCACGCCGGGGAACAGACTCCACATGCGGCCCGAGGACCGCACGACGCTCACGTCGATCCAGCACGTCTCGCGCTTCGCCTCGGGCACCGTCTCCGCCGTCGGGGGCGCCAACGCGATCCACCTCGCGGGCGGCAGCGGCGGCGGCCCGTCCTCGTCGCCGCCGGCCGCGAGCCTCTTCCGCATCGCGGTGCCCGGCCACGGGCGGTACCTGAAGCTGGCCTCGGGCGCGGCGACGGACTGGCTGCGCGACGCGCTCGGCCGGACGAAATGGGGCGAGGGGCCCGAGTCGTGGCTGCGGGAGCGGTTCGAGGGCGGCGGGCTGTACGGCGCGCGCTGGAGGGAGTTTTGGGGCGTCGAGTGGGCGTGGGTGCTCGGGCAGGCGGTTGGGCTCGGGGTCGTCGAGGGGTTTGACACGGGCAGCGTGGGGAGGGGCGTGAGAGCCCTGGGAGGGTGAGCATGTCGTCTCATGGTTGCTGATGAAACCTGACGGCGGATGGGAGATGGGATGAAACTTGTGATGCCGGGGGGTGAGTGCGGAGGATGTGTAGCCCCATCATGACTCCTCCAACAGGGCGCATATGCCCGCAATTCAAGAGATGCTACCGCAGATACGAGTAGCATCTAGTCCGTATATACTACTCCGTATGGTGCATGATGAGACTGAAACATGTCACTGAGCGTCCGTTGCTCGAGACCCGTGGTGGCTTAAAACAGCCCGGTCTCACCCTGTCGATAACAGCATGGCATGGTATAGAGCCGGGTTCAACCATGCGCGAAAGAGATGCATCCAGCCCACGCATGACATTTCCGCCTCATCGCAGATCTGAGACTCATCTGATACCTGTTCGACCACGCACACTGTCTAGGACCCTTGCCGTCTTAATATCGTCCAGACTCCAAAACGCATTTTTGGCTTTGTGGCGGCTCCTACCTCATCACGGGTGCTTCTCGCGGCCTGGGCCTGGGCCTGCGCAACGCCGACGTGACGAGCGCTCATCTCATCACGAATACCTTCCTCCCGCTGCTGAAGAAGGATACTCTCAAGAAAGTCGTCAACCCGTAAGCCACTTAGCAGGCCCAAGTCTCGCAGCAGAGTCTGATGCAATCCAGATAATCGACACTCGGGTCCATTGCCATGGCATCCAACTTCATGGCCTCGCCCGCTCTGGCGTACAAGATATCCAAAGCCGCGTTGAATATGCTCATGGCGCAGTACACGCAGTCCTTTGCGAGCCAAGGCCCCACCGTCATTGCCATATCGCCCGGAGTAAGCAAACGCCATTCCATCCCCTCGGCGTATGAGACGTTTCACGCGCTGATCACGCATTGGTCTGCACAGTGGGTACAGACCGACATGGGCGGTGCCCAGGCCGACCTGGATGTCGTGTTTCGCGCGGGTGCATCGGACAAGGGAAGTTCTTCAAGATCCATGTTCCCGGCTGGGAGAAGGCGGAGGGGCTGAACAGGTACGACGGCGGCCAGTCTCCCTGGTAGTGAACAGCACCATGGGCGTCTTCGTCACGAGAAGTAAGTTGTTCAAAACACCCGTGTACCACAGCATATGATAGCCTTTGCAAGTATACCTCCCAACCCATCAAGTCGGTATTACAACACGGTGGCCATTCCGTACCGGCAAAGAAAACTGTCTAGACAGGATTTCGTTAGCCCGATGGCGTGAAATCATTGACAGGGCCATGAGCCAGGTGCCAGGAATGAAAGCGGAGTGTTTCTGACGCACATATTCAAACAAATGAGCCGCTCTTCTACTCCAAGAGTAGCAGTTCGCGCTCCCAGTGCGGGAACAGGGTATCAAGCTAGGCCAACAGCAAGGGCGGCAACGACGTTTTCGAGCATTTGGTTGCTTCTGGAGTCGAGATAGATCTTCTCGACGAGCTTCTTCCCCTTCTCCGGCGACAGCTTTCCAACAGGCTTTGGATCCAGTCGCTCGTCTGGCCGTCTCTGGTAAAATAGTCGGCCGAGGTGCTGTGAGTCGCCAACTCTAGACCTATCGTCGACGCCCCTGGCTGAAACTCTTTGAGTCTGCCGATGTTCGCAGCGAGAGACGTCACGTTGCTCAAGGAGCCTGTGCTCGGGGAGGCTCTCGCGAACGTCGTCGCCAACTCGACCCAAACGAACACATCCTGTACAGGGGTGCTGGCCGCTCCACGGCGGAATTCGACAGTGTTGTACTTTTTGAGCGCTTGAAAGTTCCAGCCAAGATATCGGGAGCCTTCCGGGTTCATCAGCTCAATGGCCTCGTCAACTGAAACGCACTTCTCAAGTCGTGCAATGGCGTCCTTCCTACTCCGTAGACAATCTCTTGTAGGCGAAGTGACCGTTGTCAACCCAGTTGCTCCTCGCATATCGTTGCCACGCCTGTCAGCAGGGAGGAGGGATTCAAATGCCGGCTCAAAATGGATGATGGCCTGAGCGAGTCTGACGAGTTGAGTGACAGAATAGCCGTCGATTATCGACAAGTGAACATTCGTACAGCATATATCGCCAGCCTCGCAGCTGCAGGAGAAAACTTCATCGAGACGTCAGTCTACGTACCGTCCACGCCAGCATCATACCACCCCATTTCTTTTTATTTCTTCTATGGGACCCTCACCAAGCCCGAGATCCTCAAGCGCGTTCTGGATATCGAGCAGGAACCGGTCCTGCGACCAGCCAAGGTAGTCGGCTATGAGCTTTCGGCTTGGGGGCAGTATCTGGCACTCATAGACGGCGACACGGGGATAGAGGTTCAGGGGTACCCGTACGAGGTCCAGAGTGTCGAGCACGAATACAAGCTTGCATACTATGAGACGAATGCGTGCAAGCTCAGACCTTGTATGTTACGCTTCACAGACGGCCAAGAGCCCGAAGAGTTGGTTGGAAACACCTTCATGTATGCAGGTGATGCGGTTGCTCTGCAGGAAGGCCGATTTGATCGGTTCTTGTGGGAGATGCAGATGGGGCAGAGACTCCCGGACAAGTGGAGGTCACCTGCGGTGGACTTTATAGAGGAGAGCGAGGAATCGCTTCAGCCGCAAGGACCGGGTATCAATGTACGGAGTACCGATGGATAGGAGCAAGGTTGAGGGAACATGACTCTGTTAGGAAGAATCTGGAACGCAGAGACGATGCAACGAGACTCAACCTTGTTGCACAGCCTCAGTGACCCAGCTACTTCGTATTGGTATTAGAGCAGGCAACTCTGCCTGAAATCACCAGGACTCGTTCTCATCCCCTCGTCTTTTGGACGGGCAGGGCAATACTGTAAAACAAACCCATATGCGGTAAGAGGTATTTCGGTTGCCGCTTGACAAACAGAGTACCCTTGTATACATCTCCAATTTGAAACGGCTCTCCGTTGCAAAACGCGTGAATGCAGGGTTCTCCGTTCAAGTAAGCATGAATACATACCTCTGTCTGTACTTTGAGCACGGAGCACGGTTGCTGTTAAGTAGTTAAGACCAGGTACTCTGTACTGACACGGAAAGCCGGCCGAAGACAGTCTCACGCTCCCGGCAGATGCCGAGACTCGGCGGCGTCGGGCCCATGGCACGGATAAGCAGGTGTTGGCTTTCAGGTACGACGTGTACTCGTAGTCCGTACGCGCAAAGCACCTGCACGGCTGGAGCTGCAGGGCAGCAGGGTGCTCTCGGCGGAGCCACGAGACTACCGGCGTTGGGGCATCCGTTCCTGGTGCCTGCATGAGCACCATGTGCCGGCTCGACGCCGTCTGGGGCCACCGGCTGCGTGCTAACGTGTCGACGATAGCGATGCAACCCTGCAACCTTGTAATAATGGCACTAGTCCCGCCGAGGTGCTGTCGAGCCTTGCTCCAACAGACGGGCACTTGCCGTGAAGCCATGCCGCAGCCTCTTTAGTTCGCGTCGGCTCCAGGGACGGGTAGGGCCCCAAAGCAGACGGCGCAGCCTGTCTCCCGACGGGAGCGAGTTCGTGGGGTTTCCGTCGCGGAGAGAGTTCGATGCCAGTTGAACAGCGGACGCCGGGGCCTCGTTGGCGTGCCCAGAGATCTACGTGAGGGATGGCACGTTCAGTTAAAGTAAAGGGGAGAGTCAAAATGGACAAGAAATGATGCCGGAACCTTGGGATGACAAAAGCCAATTCCCAGGCTTGGCCCAGCACACCAAGCGACGCCCGCTTAGCCTGATGGGGGCGGGTATCCTTGCTGGCGTCGTCGAGGGGTGTGATCTATCGAAATTAGCCGGGCGAAGGGGGGAGACGCCGGGGAGAAGAGTTGTCGGCTTGGGAAAAAGGGGCAAAGGGGGAGGCGAGTGACGAGGCAGGACGTCGTGTTCTGCTGGACGGACACGACGTGGCCAGAGAACGAGGGGGTAGAATGGAAGGGATTGGCTGGTGGTGGTGCAGGTCGAATTCCATGAAGCAGTGAAAAGGAGTCGATAGGAGTGGAAGCTGCGGCAGTTACCTAGCCCGTACTTCGTACGGATACTCGATATTGGGTCCTCGAGCACAACAGGCAAGCTAGGCAAGCACGGACAGGAATAGTCCGTATCCGTACCTAGCGCATGGAGAGCGCGGGGCGCTATGCTTTCAAAATTCAGCGGCCGGGGACGCCTGTAGTGGGTGGGCGGGCTGGCGCGCAGCGGGAGCGGCGAGTCGACAGTGGCTCTCGCGGGTGCCCCAGGGGCGGGTTAGCGCCACCGCCCGCCGCTGGCACGGCCCTGGACCGCCTGCAGCGCCGCGGGGTGCGCCGGGAAGCTCGCAGCTGGAGGAGTCGCAGGCTCGCAGCCCAGCTCGCCAGTGCCTGCCTGCCCGACCCCCATCCTCTCATGCAGCCACCAAAACTGCAAACCTCCGCCGTGGATCCTCGTCGTCTCGCTGCTGTTGTGGTGTGACCAGAAAAGTGACCAGGCGCTGATTGACCAACCAACCAGCCACCCAAACCTCCAAGCCAGTGCCTGCACCCGTGCCTGGGCTGATTATCGTAATTACGGTAATTACACCACGCAGTGCCCAAGGCCCAGTAGCGGCAACCCGTACCTGACCCCGTACCTGACCCCGTACCTGACCAGTGACCAGGGAACGACAGCGGTGCTGTGCTCTTTCTCTACAACACCATCGCCCATCGCCCATCGTCAGCCGAGCAGCAACAACAACACCAAGGGCGGTCCGTATTTCCCTCGTTCCCGTCCCTTGCTCGTCCATTCTCATGCTTTCCAGCGTTCCGTGGCCTCGCAGCTGCAATCACGACCGGTACTCCGCACTCCACACTGCCTCAGACTGTACGACGTCAGCGAAGAGCGCCTCTTCGGCCCTGTGGGCCTTGTCTTGAACCCTCGCCGCCCAAGGGAACGTCCCTTGCCCCCGGTTACTGGGCCGTCTGTCCGTCCGTCCTTGAGCGACCCCCCAGGTGCACGCCTCCGACGTGACCCTCCGCCGCGACGATCGCCTCGTCAACCCCAGAGGCAGACTCGTCTTGACCTCAACTCCATCACGAGCCACCACTGGCCCTTCGCGCTGCGCCTCAGGTTCCCTCGCAGCCAGACTCGGCCTTCCGAGAGCGCAAGACCGCCCCGTCCGCAGTCCCGCCGACCTCATCAGCTTCCTCGAGCTCAAACCGAGACCGAAAAAGAAACGTCGTTGCATTGCGTGCGTTGCTAGTGCCAACCTGGCAGTCGACGAACGCGATTGCATGCAGACCACGACCCCGTCCGCCCGTTTCTCTGTGCTTCCTTTTGGCGGCCTGTCTTGCACTATTCCTCGTAGTGTCGGGGAGTCTCACAAGACTGGTGTTCTTTCTGGCCTCAGTCATCGGCTAGCTGGATATATCGTCGGCTTTGAGCGCTTCTTCTGGTATGACTTTGGCCTCTCTTCGCTGTTGTTCAGACTCTCTTTCCACTTTGCTGCATACGCTGCGCATTTTCGCGCTATGATCTTGACAAACCGCTTTGACGAGCCTCGAGACTGACTGCTTCCATTATCAGGCCAAGCTCCGTCGCGAGTCAAGTGCGTCCGCGATAAGGTACAAACTGCCTGGCAGCGTTCACCGTCCGTCTTTTGATCGAGGACGCCCCGCCAGTCGCTACCCGAACGCAGCTTTGGGACAGCCTCTCCGGCCGCACCTATATATCGCAGCGCTTCCGACTTCCACTCAGCCTATGCGTTGATGGACGCAACAGAGTTTGGAGGGTGATTTCTGCTGCCACAGCCCATATATTTATTGGCTGCTCCGGCTTTTCGAATTCCATCCGCATCATCACGAACCACAATGGCGACTACCCTGCCTCGCCCGTCCCGGCCCTCCAACGGCCCGCCAAACATGGCGCTTCCCGCCTTGCCTGTAACCAAGACTCGGAAAAGCACTGGAAACGTTCCCTCCGTCAGCTCTACGAAGTCCGCGCCGAGCACACCGAGAAGCGGCCTTCGAGCTCCGTCGGCGGTCCTGGTGCCGCCCACGCCAGCCCCGATCACTGCCCTGCCTCAAGCCAAGGGATTACCGAGTGTGAACGCTGCTGGCAAGACACTTAGGAAGACAGTCAGCATCAACTCCTTCCCGCATCCGCCCCGAGGCGACCATCGGTCGAGCAGCATGCCGCCTAGTCCGTTGGCAAGCGAAAAGTCTCGGTCTCGAAAGTCCAAGACACCAAAGGAGCTATCGCATATCAGCTACGCTCCGTCAACGCCGAGCTTGTTAAATGGAAGCGGCGAGGGCAAGTCTATCAGCAGCGTTCGCATGTCCGACGGCCTCATCAGCGTCTCATCCCCGCCCCATAGCCGAAGCTCCTCGGCGCAGGATTCATACTCGACATCGGCCACGACGTATGAGGACTCCGGAGAAGGCTCGAATCAGAAAGCAGATGCGGCGGGCTCCATTTCTGCATCTGACAAGCGGAGTTCCAAGTCCGAGGGCAAGGGTAACGTTCTTGTGAGCGTGCGAGTCCGACCCGACGCCAATACCGACCAGCAAAGCCCCGAAGGAGAGTGGATGGTGGATGGGCGCACATCGCTCATAGCCTACAGGGGCAAGGAGGGTGGTGATCACTATTACGGTATGCGGCTGCCTGCCGCTTCGTTCTCTATACTCGTTTACTGACTTGCGAACCAGACAATGTCTTTACGACTCATGATAACAATGCTCGCGTATACGACCATATTGCGAAGCGACTAGTTCGCAGGGTCATGGAGGGATACCATGGTACCGTGTTTGCTTACGGTATGACCGGAACTGGAAAGACATTCTCCATGCAAGGAACGGCCTCGTCCCCCGGTGTGATCCCGCTCGCCATCACCGACATCTTTTCCTACATTCGTGAGACGCCATCCCGGGAGTTCTTGCTGCGAGTGAGCTATCTGGAAATTTATAACGAGAAGATTCACGACTTGTTGAGCATGCCCACGGGAAGCGGTGTCGGAGGCACCGCCCAGCAGGACGAGATCAAGCTCCGCGAGGACAGCAAGCGTGGTGTCTATGCCACTCCCCTAAAGGAAGAGATCGTCCAGAGCCCCACGCAGTTGTTGAGAGTCATTGCTCGCGGAGATCAAGCTCGGCGAACGGCCAGCACCCAATTCAATGCTCGCAGCTCGCGCAGTCACGCCGTCGTACAGATTGTCGTCGAAAGCCGAGAACGGATACCCGGAGGAGGACCCGGCGGCAAGGACTCCAAACGATCGGGAATACTCCCCGGAGGAGTCCGCGTCTCGACCTTGAGCTTGATCGATCTTGCTGGTTCCGAGAAGGCTGCCGAGTCGAAAGAGCGGAGACAGGAAGGCGCGCACATCAACAAGAGCTTGCTCACCCTGGGAACCGTCATCGCGAAGCTTTCTGAGTGGAAAGAGAAGGAGGGCAAAGGTGGCGACAAGGAAGGCAAGCATCTGCCTTACCGCGATAGCAAGTTGACTCGCCTGCTTCAGGGGGCTTTGTCCGGGAACTCACTCGTCAGCATTCTCTGCACGATCCAAATCGGAGCAGCCGGCAGCGCGGCCGCAGCAAACAGCCACACGACCGAGACGTTGAATACCCTCAAGTTTGCGTCGAGAGCGAAGAACAACATCGTCAGCCATGCGAAGAAGGCCGAGGAAGCCCTCGGCGCTGGTGGAGATGGAGGTGCTAGAGTATTGCTGGAACGCTACCGGATGGAAATCCTTGAGCTGAGGCAACAGCTGGAATCGCAGGCCAAGAAGAACAATGATACCGAGGTGGAGAAGGACGAAGTGGCCGAAAAGGTTCGAGAGCAGGAAGCAACAGAAAGACACGAGGAGCAGATTCTCGAGATGCAGCTGGCAAGAACAGCCCTCAAGGAGCGGATCGATCACCTGAACCGCCTTATTCTCAGCTCCAAGTCGATTGGGGTCAACACAAACGGATCGATGAGCTCACTCGGCCAATATGCAAGGTTCTCGCAACTTTCTATCACGGGATCCATCCGCTCATCGGTCGCCACGTCGAACGGAACGAAACCGTTCCTGGAACGGACGGCATCGATGACCTCGGCATCGTCCACCATCGGCCGGCGGTCGAGTGGTGGACAGCGACTGTCTGGTGGCGAGGGCGACACCCCCGACGGCGAAGATGATAGTGTCGGCGAGTTTGGAGAAGGAACGGCCTCTCTGGCGGCTCAAAACAGAGCGCTGCAGGCTGATCTGGCGGACAAGAACCGATATATCGCCACGTTAGAGAAACGGCTTCTCCAAGCCCGTCGGGCCAGCTCGTCGCGTACATCTGTAGGGTTCTCCGCGCCCAACAAGGGCATCATGGTCGGAGAGGACCACAGCGTCGCGGCGGTGCTGAAGGACAAGGATGCGGAGATTACCGACCTGCGCGCCAGACTGGACGACAAGGACCGGATGCTAGCTGCCCTGCGGAGCGCAGCTCGATCGCGAGACACTGCCGATGCATCGGGCGAGCCTCGATCGCCTCAGTCTCAGGGTGGACTGCGTGGCGAGCCGCCGACCAGCCCAACTCCGACCAAGCCGCAGAAAAAGCGGACCAAGAGCGTCGACGAGATGAACAAGATGCTGGAGGAGATGATTCAGGACGGCGTCGATACTGGCCACATCATCAGGGGTGCTCGCGGCAGTGTACGCCTGCCTGCGGGAGGGAAGTTGGACGCCGTCGAGGAACCACTGCGTGAGCTGGAGCCATTACGGCAGAGCCCAGTGCCGCACGAGACTGCGAATCCAACGACGCCCGACGCGCTTTAACGGATCTCGAGCGAATGACGGGAAAGGATGATTTGTGTTTCTTTGCCTATACGACTGGCGGGCTAAGGGTGTGGGCATGGGCACACCATGGCGAGCCAGAGGAGTTCAGGAGTGAAGGGCCGTTATTGGAATTGTTTGCGCTATACCCGAGCTTGATTTTTGCGTTTTCTGTCGAAAAAGACGACTACAGGGGCGGAATGAGGGGGGGAGAGGCTCATTCCTCTTTCGTCCGGAAAGGCAGCTTCCGGTTTGCTGCGGACTGCTGGGTTTGGAGAGGCACTTTTGCCGACGCGGGAATGCTCCCTTTATGCGTCATTTATGTCCGTCATGGCCGAGTTTAAAAAGCAACGTCTACACTCTCTTAGACCTCGTGTTGAGGACAGAATGGCATTTTTATGCATTATACATGAGGCACTGGACCCGAGGATGACGAGGAGCCTCGATAATGATAGCAATGGAAAGTTGAACGAACAAGTGTCAATTGGCGAGTTTGACATGGACAAGTACTGAAGACCCTTGACGAATTTGTTTTGGTGGAATCGATGGTCCATTTCAAAAACAAGGTATCTTGGAACAAGAGGTCTCTCCGTGACCCAGAGTAGCAAGTAGTAAGCAAAATGGTGGTGAGGATGGCGTCGGAGGAGAGGATGGCGCGTCCCAAGTTGAGGCACTACTCGTACGTACTGCTGAGCACATCTACCATCAATCATTTCGCTCTTCTTGGTGATGTGGGCGAATTGCTATTCGCCCAGTCATCTACTTCACACATGGACGAATGGTGGGCCGGTCTGGCGTCGGCTGCACCTTGTTAAGACGACACGCGTGGCTTAGCATGTGCGAACATGATGGGGGACGGACGGATGCGTGACAAAAAGCCCCTTCATGCGGGTTCTTGGTGAGCAGCTACTCGTGTGCTCGTATGTATGTACGGACTATGCTCGGATGTTCTCGTACTCGTACATGCTTACCTACGAGTACCTTGCCGTAAACGGAGGCTCGGGGTTAGCGGCGCACGAGTTGGGTTCTGGCTGTACGAGATAGATTGCCCGGCCCTGACCGGTCTATGTACTCGCAGTACTTTTGCGTGCGTGCATGATACGATTTGCTGCTCCGATGCACATGACGAGAAGGATTTTGCCAGGCTCGTCTGTACTCTCTTTTTCTGCTCAGCTGCAGATGGGCCGATGATCGACGGCACCGCCGGGGCCAACAACTTCTCGTCAAGCTTAGAGACAGGTGCAGGCAGCAGGGTGGACAGGGGTAGCACAGGCCCAAGAAAAGCCCACCTATCGGACTGCCCACGGCGTTGGTTCGAGGTGTTGGAATCTCACAAGTCGAGGCCTGCCTATGAGGCTCAGACCGAGATGGATTCCGTGCTTGGGGCTGAAAGGGCATCGAAGGAGGGCCAACAGCGGTCGGGTTCGCGATGGCGATTGGACGCTGCGGGTGGCGATGCTAGGGACCGAGTTGGGGCAGTTGCGAGCCGCTGGTTGGTTCCGGGTCCTGGGATCCAGGGCCGAATGGTGAAACGCCCTAAGCGGGGCCGCGCTGGACGGCGAGGGCAGAGTCGGTCTACCTGTGGCTGGAGTACCCGACGCGTGAATTTTGCATGGGTTCGATACTTGTGAGATGGGTACTTCGTAGTCCTTGGATGTTCGCAGCTACCGGTACCCTGCGTTTCACGTTGCAAAGAGAGCAGCGACCCCTGGCTCCTGGCTCCGTAATGACGACAGACCGATCCAGAGCCGCCTTCTCCTCTCCACCTCGTTCTTTTTCGTCGTCCATCACCATCTCTACGAAGTACAGCCCAGCACTCGATTCGTCCATGCCCCATCAAGCGCTGGGCTCGCGTGCCTGTTTCGTCCGTCTTCGGGCCAGGATGGGGGTGAGGAGGCCCAGAGGGCCTGCATTCAGGGCCACATGCACATCCATCCATTCATTCATCGTTGCTGGTTCATGCCCCCCCCTCTTGTGCTACGTACTCGTACATACATAGCCGCCGGCCCGTTTCCGTGTCCACGATGATGATCCCCGTTTTGTCAGGTGCGCGGCTTCGCAGCACCGCAGCTCGTTTTCTGTGCCTCGTGCTGCGCTTCGTGAGAGGCTGCCTGGCTTCACGGTCCCCCCTCCTGGCTGGGCCGTCTGTTCTTTGCGAAGGCTTCCCTCTTTCTTTTTTTCTTCTCATCTTCCGGCCCCGGAGCTCGTGCATGGACACCTGCCCGTCGGCTTCATCGCGCTCGTCGAACCTCGTCATTCGAGCCAGGGACAGCTTCTGCACGCAGCTCCGGGCTTGTGGGGGTTGATGAAAAGGGAGCTTGACCGAGGCATTAGCCCCTGGACCTTTGCAAATATCCCAGCATTTGTTCAGACGAGACAGGGACCCTGCACATCTGGGCCCTGGACTTTGCCCCGTCTCCGTCCCGATTATCGTACTCGTCTCGGCGCTCACGCAGTGATCTGCACCGGCCGAGTGACCACAAGACCTGGCTGACTGAGGCCATCATCTCCCTTCTCGCCTGTCCCTTGGTCTCCCTGCTCCGGATCGTCGACATTTGAAGGCTCGTTCCCGCTGCGGCAATTTGCCATTTCCCGCCCGTCGTACAACAACATCGTCATAACCAGCACCTTGGCAACTTGGTTACTTCCCAAGGCGAGGCGGAGTCGACAGAACCTCGAAACACCGCCTGTCCCTGCCGACGGCCCATGGCGATCAGCGCTGACTCGTCTTGTATGCTTGTCTGATGACGCGGGGGTTGCTGCTAAGATCGGACACCTTCGAGACGGATGGGCCCTTGAACTGACGTCCGCATCCTAACCGATCTTCGCTTCCTGCTCTGAGCCCAGCCCGTTGCTCTTTTCCTCACGCCTCTTCGACGGGTCCGTCGCTGGGTGCCGTCTCACTCCCTCGTTCCCTGTCTATCCTCGTTTTCTCTCCCTTTTTATTTCGCCCATGCATCTTTCCCCTTTCCTTTACCAATGTGTCTTTTCTTCTTGAACCCGTCTTGTTGACGACACCGACGACACCATGGCGCCACGCCTCGAACTCGCCCACTCGACGCACACCAGAGTCATGGTTGCGCCACCGAGGATCAACCTGCGACGGACAGCGTCGTACAACAACCAGGAGCGCAGCTCTGGGCCTCTGTCTGCGACCTCTTCCCGATTCAACTTCAACCACCTTCTCTTCTCCCCGCCGCCATCACCCAGTCTACCTGCGCTCGTTCCGCGGCCGAAGCGCTCTTCGTCACAGATATTTACCACCCGACCGAGACGGCTAGTGCGCCTCCTCGTTTATTTCATTAGCCTTGTTGCAGCGTTTTATGTCCTTGCGTTCGCATTCCGGAATCGAAATGCCCTACCGGCCGTGTTGCCGCATTTCAAGGAGGAGGAGTTTGAGATGGTGGGACAGGACATGCTGCCCGACTTTCCCACCCCGATTGTCGTCAGCGATAGTCGAAAACGATCGAAATGGACTGTCTCGATCCCTCGCGACTACGATTTCCCGCTATCCATCAAGGAGTACGCTGGGATGAGCGGCAGGTGTCGTGAGGTTTCATCACATGCGAGAGATCTCCACCACAAGACCCCTTTGTCGAACGAGATGATGCTGGCCTATGACAACCCCGACGACTACTTTGTGGACGTCCAGGAGGCGGAACGGACCGGACTGCTGCCCGGAGCAGGAAGAGCAAAGTCACCCAAACGTTCCGGGCACTTCGTGGGGTTGAATTGGGAGTCAATGGCTGGCAAACCAGTCTGCGAGAGCTCACTGACGTATGCGTTGGAGAGCCCAGAGGCGGGAATCGGTGGCTCGTTGATGACACTGTGGACTCTTTACGCCCTAGCCAAGGAGCAGGGCAGGGCATTCTTCATCGACGACACTCGGTGGGCGTACGGCGCTTACACGGAGATGTTCCAAGCCCCTCCCATCCCCGACTGTCGGCCGCCACCAAGACACCACATGGTGTCGTGTCCCGTTCAGGCTCGGCATCTCGTCGTCTCCAGCGTCACCACAAAGGATGCTTTCCCAGCCTTGCTTGCCAAGCATCGCCGGAACACGGGCGCCGACAGCAGCCAGCGTGATCTACTGGAGCTGGCTCGGTCTGGCTATCGAACGCTCTTCAGGCTCACCAAGGAGGACCAAGATTACGTCGACAAACGGATCAAGGAACTTGAAGGGAAGGCAAAAACTGGCGGCACGACATCCCAGGATGCGCCCATTATCGGTCTCCACATCCGACGTGGCGACCAACACCCCCTGGAGTACCAGTATCGGGATACCTATATCCCGGCTGAAGTCTTCCTCGGCCAGGCCCAGCGCCTGGCCGAGACACACTATAACGACACCGCGACCGAGGGCGAGAAGCGCAAGGCCATAACCGTGATTGCCTCGGATGACCCGATGGTCCACCAGGAGACAGATTTTTCAGACGCCTATCTTGCCCAGCAGCGCATCCGCCTCGCCTCCAAGGAGGCCATTGAGCAGGCCAACCCCGACCCGCATGTGCTTCATCACTTTGTGGAAGAGGCACATGGTTGGGACGGGGGCTTCTTCGCACCCATGTTCTGGAACCTCGGCGCCGAACGCAAGAACAACGCCGCTGCCACGGCTGCACCTGGCGACTATTCCAAATCCATGGAGCCGCCGTCGGAGCAGACGCTGAGGTTGCGAAGCTTCATCGGCCGGGCGTACATGATGGATCTGGCTGTCCTAGCAGGCGCCAGTGACAAAGTCGTGTGTGCCGTGAGTGCCATGGGGTGCAGAATGCTAGGCGTCATGATGGGCTGGGAGCGTGCCATGGAGAAGGGCGCCTGGGTTAATGTCGATGGAGGCTACAGCTGGAGCGGACTCAGCTGGTAATATTGGACATCTTTCTGAACACCCCATTTTTACTTCGATTCGAACAACATATTTCTTATACCAGCATCTTTATACCGCGGGGAACACAGGAGGCCGAGGACTACCTATTTGGAGATCACTCTTTGAGCATTGCGGGCATTGAAAAGGCGTTGGCTGGCTGGCTGTCATTTTGAAGAAGCACTTGGGAAAATAAGATACCTCTTTCTCTACCTATCAACTACATAGTTTCTTTCTACACTCGTTGGATAAACCGTGACTGCTTGAGTGGGACTGGTCCCAACGCAGTCGAGAAGTTAAATCCCACCAGCATCAAATGGAACTCTATACATCCATGGTGCGCCACGATGACAAACGCGTGCTTGTTCTGTAAACAAGAGGTGCTGGTCCGCGTGAGTGATTCCGCGTTTAATGAAAGGCTCGATGCCCACGTCGGACGTCGAACTTGAACTTGATCAATGACACGACAATAGAAGGCCTGAAATTCATTGTGCGCTAAGTCGCATCGACCTTGGTGCCCGCCACGCCCCCAGACAGCTGCCAGGTGCCCACCTACTCCGTACACCCGACAGTCACGCTAAATCACCTGCGATTAACCGCATCTCTTTCACGGGCTGCAACCCCAACTCCTCCTCCTCTTCAACAACCAACAGCCAACAGCCAACACCGAATAAGGCCAGCGCATCATGTCCGCCCCCAACGATGGCGGCGCAACGCCCGCGCCGCCGCCCAAACCGCGCCTCAAGATCAACGTCAGCCGCTCCTCGTCGTTTGTCGCGGACGCCGCCGCAGCGCCGGCCAGAGCAGCTCCTGCGGCCTCCGCGACGACGGCCTCCGCGACGCCCGGCGGCGAGGCTGCCCCCCGCAAGGTGAAGCTCAAGATCAGCTCGTCGCAGCCGCCGACGCCCGCCGTCGACAAGCCGGCCGCGCCCTTGACCAAGACAAAGGCCGGCCGCCAGCCGAAGCCGACTCAGAAGCTCGTCGAGAGCAAGAAGCGAACGCACGACGACGACGAGGACCAGCCGCTGGCGGTCACGGCGGGAGGCCCGCCGACGGCCAAGATCAAGATACGACAGGGGCCCAAGGCGGCTCCCACTCAGGTGGTGCTGAAGCCACGTGGGCGCCCGCCGCTGCACCCGCCGGGCGATGGCTACGACTCGGAGGCGAGCGACCGGGAGGTGGACCCGGCCATCGAGGAGCAGTTCATACTGCGCATGTTCCCCGGGGAGCACTGCGAATACGTGCGCTGGTGCATGGAGAATGGGAAGATGGGTCTCCCCAGGGGCCAGGGAGGCGCGGACATTGTCCTCAAGTTCTTCGAGGAGGAAACGCGCCGGGCCCTGGTGACGGTCAAGGGCCAGCCGTTTGCGGCCGTCATGGTCGACCTACCCACCATCACCGAGGCCATGAAGACGTGGGACAAGAAGTCATTCATGAAGTCTGCCGACATCTGCCAGATGCTGCTCGTCTTCCAAAAGGTCAAGGACGAAAACGAGGCCGAGCTCGCGCCGCTGCCGCCCATGATCGACTCCAACTTCAAGTGGCCGCACGGCCTCACGCCGCCCATGCACGACTGCGTCAACCGCAGGTTCGCCAAGACAATCAGCAGGAAGGAAATCGAGGACAAGGAGGCCGAGGTGGAGCGCCTCCTGGCCGAGGACGCCAAGGCCATGTCGACCAAGTGGGAATGGGTCGACGAGCGCCAGCAGGACGCCGACGACGAGTACGGGGCCGACGAGGACGCCGAGGGCGAGGTGGACGATGGCTTGGGCTACTTCGGCGCCCACGACGCCCACGACGATGTCGACGACAACGACCTGGAAGCTGACCTCGAAGCCGCCTTTGCAGACGAAATCATGGCCGAGACGCCCGCCACGGGCATGGGCATGACGCCCATGACGACGCAGGTCGAGACGCCCGCGGCGGGCCTACAGGACAGCATTGAGAACGACGAGGAGTCGGAGGAGGATGACGACGACGACGACGATGACGACGACGACGAGGACCTGGACGAGGATCAGCGTGCTCAGCGCGACGAGGAGCAGGGCGTGAGGGACATCATCAACGACCTGCAGAAGCAGCTCGCCCGCCGCATGGACGACCTCGAGAAGACGACCAACAAGATCCTGCGCACCCGCGTCGAGAACCAGATCAAGCAGCTCAAGTCGGAGATTGAGCTCAAGAAGTCGTCGATTGGCATCGAGACGGACGATTGAGGATGCCAAACCGGCAGTAATAATGGAATCGGCGTTTACGGCTTTGGTTTTGCTAAAGGGGGACTCTGAGGGGCTATGTGGACTGAAATGGCGTTGAGGGGATTTCTTATAGGGGCCGGCTTGTCACCATTGATACCAACATGGCAAAGTGTCGCCATAGAAAATGCATGCTTCAAGGAAGTAGCCTTGATTATAGCAAACATATCAGATTCTTACTCAAATCCATCCGTGACAGACATGCCTCCATCGACATGACGGCATATTCCACACCGATGTGCTAGTCGCAACAAGTCAAATATACCCCCCCCCCCCCCCCCGGCTCACGACCCCAAACGCAATGCTTTGGTGGTTGCATCCTCGTTCTTCAGCAACACTTCTTCAACCGTCTCGATGACGTCCGCCCACGCCACGTCCTGGCAGAATTCTTCCAGCGACCGAGGGCGCGAACTCGCCCCCAGACGGCGGCGGCGCTGGATGCGCTGCTGTATGGCTCTCTGGATGAGGACTGCCATGGCGGGATCGCGCTTGGACTGCTGCTTGAGGTAGTTGGCGGTGAACTCGGCGTCGGCGAGGCTCGTCGTCTTGTGATCGCAGTGCCATCGGCGGGTGGACTTGATGGCTTCTTGGATGCGACGCTTGGGCGGCTGCTTGGAGCATTCTGTCGTCTCGTTAGACGGCCTGCGGCCTTTTCCGATGAGGAGGAGCATGCTTACCGCTGCGGCGCTGCACCGATGTTTGAGCATTTGCCTTTGCCCGTGTCATTGCCCTCGTCTCTACTTGCTGCGTTTGGGTTACGCCGCCCATCAGCTCGTCGTCCACCTCTGCCGAAGTAGGCAGCGAGTCGAGCTGACTGGAGACTCCATCAACCAGCCCCTTCAAGTCACCCATCTCCTGCCGGAGCTGCTTCTTGAACTCGGCCGCCTCCCGCTGGCATCTGTCAAGCCCAACCTTGAAGTCCTCCTGCGTTTCATTGACACCCTCCATGCGTGCCTTGACGCTCAGAATCTCGCGCCAGACGTCCATGATGCGCTGCTCATGCTCCTTGCGGAACTCCTTATCCTGGCTGGTGCGGGCGACCAGCGCGCCAATCTCCTGCTCCAGACGCTCGGCCTGGGCGCTGACGGCGCGGAGGTTCAGCTCAAAGGTCATCTTGGCGAGGGCATCGGCCTGGGCGAGCAGCCTGTTGTTGGAACTGGGCTGCTTGGAGTTGGGTAGCTGGACGGAGGGCGAGGATGACGATGGAGACACGATGACCGCGTCGGATAGCACGCCCTTCTGGCCGCTCGTTGGGATTGTCCCTGGGGGGACGGAGCGGCGTCTTTGCTTCATGGAGGCCATGCTCACGACCAGTAGAGAGACGGGGAATGTGATTGTAGCTGCTACCCAGTGTTGCCGAGTTTGGGAGATCGAAGACACCGACAAGGAGTATAAGGATGCTTCGAGTGGTAAGTTGAGGAAGAGGGAGCATGCCCGAGGTGTCTAAAGAGGAGAGACTCGGTGCGTAAAGGAAGAGGAGAATAAAAGTCCTTCCAAGAGGGATGGTCTGGGGTGCGGAGGAAGGGATGTGCGATGGCAGGCGTTCCTTCCTTGCGAGTGCGGTTGCTGTGCAAAGGTGCGATCCCGTGACCGCATTTTCAGAGTCACTGACTCTCAGAACAGCAGCTAACAGCAGTTACCTTATTCTCGTCACAACACCCTGTTTAAACCCGTTCATGATATCTCATGCAAAATGCGGTGTTCGAATCACCCCTGTCCCACTCCGCGGCAGACCGACTCCCCGTCGTCATAACACACACTCCTCACTTACACCACCTCACGCCGCCTCACCCCCTGCACCGGCCTCACCACCGCTCTTCGACACCGTCTTCTTCCTCTCCCCGGCCATCCACCCCAGGAACATGTCCACGTCCTTTGCAACCTGCCCCGGCACCGCCATCCGCTGCACCCACGCCGGCAGCACGCCGCGCGCATCCGACGCCGTGCCCATGGTCCACTCCACCCCGTCGGCCGTCTCCCGTAGCCGCTCCACGCTCGAGTACGCGCCGCGCACCGTCCCGTCTTCGGCACCCTTGGAATCCTGCGCCGCGACCTGCACGACGAGGAACTCGCGGCGGCCACGCGCCGACGCCGTGGCCTGCAGCACGGGGAACACGCGGTTGCGCAGCGGCGCCGGCATCTTGTGCGTCGACGCCTCGAGCCGCAGCGTCCAGTCCCCCCAGCACGCGCCCCCGAGCTCGACCTCCACGCCGGCGCAGTCCCACTGCTGCGCGAGCGACGTGCTCAGCACGCTCGGCGTGAACGCCTGCTCCGCCTCTGCGTGCCCGTCCTTGAAGCACCGCACCCACTCCCCCCAGCTCGCCGTCCCCGCCGCCGCGACGTCCTCGTGCACGCTCCGCCGCAGCACCCACGTCTCGTCGCGCAGCTTCCCGGCGTCCATGTTGGGCGGATGGTGCGCCTTCACCACCACGGCGAGGTCCGCGGCGGGTACGGTCCGCTCGAAAAGGTGCACGGGCGACACCGAGTGGGGATACGTCTTGGTCCCCTTGGGTTTCCAAGGCGAGTCCGTGGTGGCCTGCGACGAGGGCACGTTGCTGATGAATGGCAGGGCCTCCTGCAAGAGGGACGTGAGAAACGGCGTGAGTTCCTGCGGCGTAGCGGATGAGGCCGGGAGTTGTGAGGGATGGATGCCCCAGAGGCGAACAAGAGGGCCGTATTTCTCAGCCATGTTCCCGGTCCCTGAGCGTGATCGAAGCTGTGCGAGTAGATATACCCCCCTGCGACGAGTGTCCTGGCGCGGAGAGCTTGTAAGCGACAACTCTCGTCCAGAAATGGGGTCAAAACTCACAAGTAGAATACCGAGTCCACGCTCCCGTAGAACCCTCACAAAGCGCGAAGACGCGTGCGCTTGCTGGTGCGTTGCGTGTGTTCATCGCAGGTTCGCAGCTCCGGATGCCGTTTCACCCGAGTCCAGTCTAACGGTCATGGATGTCTCATCCCCCGCCAAAAGGGGTCTAAGCTGACCATGCCCTGCAAGGCCACAGCTGCTGGTTGAACGAGTCTTCACAATCCCAAGAGAGAGAAGCATGTAACGTATTTCGGTGATGGTGATTTTCATAGTTAATTCTATTCGTATTAATATTATCGGGTCATGGTGTCGCGTGGGTCGCCTCTACATGAACCGTCCATCCAAAGACTCAGAAACTCCAGTGTGTAACCCGTATGTACAGTGGCCTCCCCAAGCATTCGGACCCTATTCCCCTTCTAAAGTCTAATCTCTCCTCTCCCAGCGAATCTTGGCGGGCTCCAGTGGCCGCGAGAACAGCGAAGCGAAGTCGGTGCCAATCAGGGTGTTGCCTCCGTCCACGTTGCTCAGCTTGAACAGGCGCACAACCTCGGCCACAATGGTCTGCAGCTGGACGTTGGCAAAGTGCTCGCCGATGCATCGGTGGCGGCCCGCGCCAAAGGGCAGATATGGCGACGCCGCGCCCTTGCTGACCAGGCCGTATCCGTAGTCAATCTTCTCCTCCTCGACGGCGGTCTGGACAATGGTCGGCGCGTTGACGGCATCCGTGTCCCAGCGGTGAGGGTCCCACATGTCGGGGTTGGGGAAGTAGAACGGGTCGGTTGCGCTGACGCCGGGGGCGGAGAGCAGAGTGTGCGAGGTCGGGATGACATACTTGGTGCCCGGGACGGCCATGGGCTGCTTCACAGCGCGCAGGATGGAGTGGATGGGGGCGTGCAGACGGAGCGTCTCCTTGATGATGGCCTGGTTCAGCGGGAGCTTGGCGAGGTCCTCGTACGCCAGGGGCGGCAAGTCGGCACCCAGAGCCTTGACCTGCTCCTGGTAGAGCTCTTCCAAGATCTGAGGGTTCTGAGCAAGGCGAAGCATGATCCAGGAGCTGGTCGACGACGAAGAGTGCTGGCCAGCCATGAGCAGAGCAATCATCATGTGCGCAACCTCGTGGTCAGGCACCGGGGTGCCATTCTTGTAGGTCGAGTTCATGAGGTGCTTCATAATGTCCAGTTCCTTGTCGGCGTCGCCCGCGGCCCGGCGCTCCTTGATGGTGTCCATGTAGATCTTGGCAACGGTTCGCTGGGCATGGTCACGCTTGCGGTTCCAGGGCAGGGGCGCCCAGTGGAGCATGAAGTTGATGGGCGTGAAGCCCATGTCCAGGTCGTGATACAGGGCAGCCAGAGACGTGTCGAACTTGCTGCGAATGGCGCTGCCCTGCAGCGCGTGCGACGCGGTGAAGATGGTGATTTCGGCCATCTTCAAGGGAATGTCGACGATGCCGGACTTGCCCTTGAAGTCGGGATCCTTCTTGAAGTAGGATTGCACCTCGCCGGATATGATGGGGACGTAGGATCGGAAGGCCTCGGTCGTGAGCGCGATCTTCATGAACTATGAGATGTTTTGTGAGCGGCCTGCTTCCCGTCGCAATCGCCGTGGTGAGGAATTACCTTCTTCTGCTCCATCAGCTTGGCGTTGGGGCAGTCGTAGACGACGTCCCGGCCAAAGACAGGGGTTGTCAGGACAGTATAGATCTCTTCGGCGTTGACATCCTTGAGCTTGCCGTTGAGGATGAAGTCGTTACCGGCCGGGCCCACGGCGACGGTGGTCTTCTTGCCGAGGAGGACAAAGGTGAAGACGTCGCCGAACTGCAGCACGTGGTCAGTCTTGCGCCGAAAGCTGCTTCCAAGCAGGGTGATGATGCAGGAGTAACAAACCCTGGCGCGGTTCTCGCGGAAGAAGGTGGGAGGGTCCATGCCATAGGTGATGGTGCTGCCGATGATGGGGAACCAATGGAAGACCAGCGGCGGCTCGTTTGGGTTCTTGAACAGGATCTGGCTGGCGACATTGAGGACGACGGACAGGGCGACGAAGCCTCCGAACGCGATGGCGATCTGCAACCCCAGGCCGAGGGTCTGGAACTGCTGCGCGAGCGGGTGGCTCGCGACGTCGGAGAGGATTCCCATGGTGAACGTGGTTCCTCGCGCGCTGTCTGTGCTGTCTGGTTCGAGCTGGCAGGCTAATCGAGGGAGAGGATTGTCGAGTCTGCGTTGTCGAGCGTGCGACTCGCGTATGGACTATGGACGGGGAAAAGGACGTCGTCGATACGGCAGATAAAAGTAATTTAGGGCGCCTGGTCTTTCGCCATCAGGGGGACCCACTGGGGTCCCTGTGGGGAGCTGCCGTTGTTTCCGCCAGGGACCAGCCAATCAGGCGCCGCTGCTGACACGGCGCAGGGCGGCTCGTATTCGGGTTCGCACGTCGTTCTGAACTTCTGATCCAAAAAAAAAGTTCGATGCCACGGACACAAGGGTCTAATCATCTCCTTGTTGCTGGCACCCATGGACCAACTGAGGCTCCCAGCGAGCACTTGCTGCCTATCGGATGATCGCCGATGGTCATGGCCAACTCATGGCGTGTCCGTTGCTGGCGTTCTGGGAGCATAATCATGCCACTCGCAAACCTACCATGAATGCGAATAAGAACCCGAGTGGAGCTCTCATCCAACCACATAGTCTCAGCTTGGCAGGGACAGACTGAGCTAAATGAGTCTCGCCAACACCAGCAACGTCACTCCGATGCTTCAATCCCATTCCAGAAACACGTTGTTGTTCCTGTAGGTAGCGACGCCACCCAGGCTATGTAAGGTATTCATTCGATATCCAAGACTTCCCCCAACGCCAGATTCACTTCTCGCAGGATCATAGATCCTCCAATCTCTCGTTCCCAAGAGTCAACATCGCCTCCCTTCATCCAACAAGTGGTCTTCATATCTCGTGTCCACATGTCGGCCAGTTCATATTAAATCCCAACGCCCCAAATGCTGTCATATGCCTTCGGCCCTGGATTCGACCCGGCGAATCCACACTTGCGTCTGTCCTCCGGAAAGGAAACAGACGCCATCAGGCCTATGCCTGGGCAACGATGCTCTTACCCACAGCCCCCCATCGTAGCCTCCTGAGGCCGCCCCCAGACGACCGCATAACCTCGCGGCCGCACTGCGTCGTCTCATTCACGCCGCTCACACTTGCTGACAGCGCTTCTTGGCGGCCAACCTCGCGCCCTATGACATAGCCGGCGCCAAAACCGACAACCGACACGAGGACCACGACACCAGCGCTCACAGCCCAAGTCAGCAGGGTTGGAGAGATCAAGGCATCATCCGCAACACCTGCTGCAGTCTTCTTCTTCTTGGTCGCCCGTGGACTTCGCCCGGCTGAGACAGCCCGCTTAGCTTTATCCGTGGAAGTACCATCGGCCCGTGATGGCGACCTCGCCGGGGACTTTCGCGGGCGGGGAGAAGGCGTAAACCTTGGCTGAGACGGCCCAGCGTCCTCCATCAACTCCGATTCCGGGACTAGCCGCAGCTCCATGGGCTGATTGCTCGGACCAACGCCGTCGCCTCCCATCCGTCGGGCCTCGGCCTCTTCTTTTGTTTTCGGAAGACCCCTGGCGGCTGCAGCGCATGACAAGAGGGTCGTCAGGGACGCCCGCAACGCTGCATCGTTGTCCTCGCGGGCGCTTGACGGCGACATGAAGCTAGGGCCTCCACGATGGACTCTTGTCTGCGAACGTTGCGAAAATGAGGGCCGTGTAAATCCGCTGTGGGGGTGCGGAGGCATGGCATAGGTGGCAGAGTGGCTTCGTTGAGGAACCTGGGATTGTGGGTGAGAGAAGGCGTTTGGTTGAGGTTCGAAGACTGGCCGATCTGACACTCGGCCGAGAGCAGTCGCATTATCGGCATCGTCCGAGTCGGCATCAGAGTCGTCGTTGGCCTCTTCTTGCGATGGCCGCATATTCTCCGCTGAACTTGACATGAGCTGATCGTCCTCGCTCTCGCTCTCGTCATATTCCTCCTGGCTACTCGTCCCCGCGGCATGGATGGCCGTGTTCTGCTGTGGCAGCGATCTGGCTGAAGCCGGTAAGCGACGGCGGCGGTTATAGAGGCCGGCGACTTGCAGGCCGGTCGTAACGATCTCGTCCCCGATGCTAGAAAGCGACGAGGACGATGGCTGTGAAGACACCTCGACCCATGATTCTGCGTTGGTCAGTTGGCTAGCCTTGCAGTGAGGCGGCGTGAGAGACGAACCGTCAAACCGGCGCCGAGGCGGCAGCCCTGGACTCGACCTCGCAGCAGCGGGTTGCGACATAGTGGCCGACTGCTGTCTGACCTGGCCTGCTTGGTTATCCATGTTGCAACTGTTGAAAACACGTCTTCCAGTTTAGATGATAATGGCGATGACGGAAGCCACGTCGAGGCGTCTCCTTGAGGCTCAGTCCGAGTGCCGGTGGTCTGGTGACGTTGACGGCACCCCGCCTTATCGCGAAGTACAGCTAGATGACGGGACAGCCTCTCGCTGGAAGTAGTCGACACTTTGGGCCGCGACTGAAGGGAAACAGGGAGGAAAAGAAAAGGAAGACAAAGGAACGACGGTTGAGGAGCGAAGTCGGGGCGGGTCGGTGTAGGAGAGCGAGCAAAGAAAGGGTCTTGTTGAGGTTGGGTCTGGCCTTGTCTCCATCCGGCCCTCCTCCCACTCTGGCTGCCACGGCTGGTGAGGAGCACGAGAGCCTGCCCGTCGCGCGGACGATGGCGATAGCGAGGTAGTGGTACTTGGTTAAGGTGCGCACACAGTGCGATTACGTCACGCACGCATCGTGCTTTCCTGTCCCAACTTTGGTGTGGCATGCTGCACCCGCACAGTGCAATCACAGACAAATCTTCGACTATGCGCACGGTATCCTCGCCCGCCAAAGCGCCCGCCCACGCGATCGTCTTGGGCGGTGAGCCCGATAGGCCCAAGTACCAGTACACACCGACCGAGACAAGAGCCGGTCATGAGCACCGAGGCGGGGTCTTGCCTAAAGCAGCAACCATGCGCGTCCACTCGCATACGGGCATGCGACAGTTGCGACTCACTGCCGCGCCTGCCCACCCAGCATCGGTTGCGCACCTCCTGGGCACTTGGCACCCGCCCGTGGCGCGACCTCGAGGCAGATGCGCCGTTATAAGTGGCCCTGTGATGAAATCACGCACGCACGCGCTGCAGCTCAGCTCACCTCGGCGGTTCAGCCCAACCTTGCACTCGTCCATCTGAAGAAGCGGATACGAGCAGGTTGCGACTGACAACTCGCAGGCATAGGGTATATTGAAAGCAGCAAACAGGAACACATCATCACACCATCTCGACGCTTTTCTCACTTACTGTACAGCGCCATATCCAAGATGCTAACCAAAGCGTTACGCACATGCCCAGCAACAATACCCCAGGCCCCGACATGACCTGTGGACCGGCTTGGAGACGCAAACTGACAGACCTCACCCGCAACCAGTCGACGATCCGGCCAAGATAAGCGGGATAGGCCATCTCAATGACCTGTGAAGCAGGCCGCGCTGCCATGCTTTCAACCTTGTCTCCAGGTACGGATTCTGCGCCAAGAGACTCTGGGTTAGCGTACAACTATTCGCTGGTCTAGCCTGGTTGCTGGATAATACTCGCCATAGGAATGATACTCACTGCCTGCTTCTCCGGCTCGCTCTTCTAGAGGAACCTGATAGAGCAGATCTCTGGCGTATGCAGCAGCCGTCATCGACGCATATCCTTGCCAGTCCTTGTTCTTGTGCGAGTCTGCGTAATCGCAAATGCCGCGGATGGTCAAGCAAGGGAAGTGGTCCATCAGGCCGGCCGCCTCCATTTCGAAACACAGTATTCCCATCTCGGCCGCAAGTCGATCTCGAACAGTGGCGTCCTTCATCACCTGGTCGGAAGAGCCGATGATCCCATGGTGGATTGCTGGGTTTTGGTCGCGACAAGTCCGTTCGCGTCGTTGTGCCAGCTTTGCCGGATCCAGGCCGCATGCCGCATCGCAGTCCAGGTTAACATGTTGGGGATGAACGACTTGCGACTGATAAAGTCTGTCCTGGCTCTGATGGGGCCGCATATACTTGCTGTCTAGCTCTGGCCTCGACTCCAGGACACGGTTAATGGCATTTCCAAGACGTTGCCCGTCAGCTTCGTACTCGGCCTTGAGCCTGCGAACTGCTGACAGTAAAACGAGTGGCGGCGTATTCGAGAAGCTTTCGTGCTGGAAGGCTTGTCCCTGTCTCGATATCCCACGGTCGAATTGGAACACGCCGCCGCCCTTTCCTTCGATCGGGACACTAACTACAACATCGCCCAGACGCACATCATTCTCTTCGCTTGGCACGCCTCCACCGACGCCCACCATAAGGCCGAGCGTAAGGTTAGGGAAACTTGCCATCATGTCTTGCGCCGCGACTGCGGCAGAGACGAGACAGTACTCACCCGGCAAGAGCGCAATGACGACGTTGTGCTGCCCGATTCTACCGAGAGTGTAGTCATTGCTGTCATGGCGTCGGATTTGCGCGGGTGCCGCGTGTCTTTCGTCCAGAAGCGCTTGTGAGGCAGCATACTCGCATTTCAGGGCGCATATCCAACCTACGGTATAGTCATCAGGCTCGGACATGCTTTGACGAGCGCCGGACTATCCTGCACGGGGGAATGGTATGAATGGGTCTTTTGCGGATTCCCACGCTCCAAACTACTCCCACTTATAGATTGTCTCGCATCGCCGCTTGGTCGGCCATGGCTACATATTTGCAGGACAGCAGCGCCGGGAACAGACGACCATGCGGCTGACGTGGAGCTGCAACCGCCCAACGTCGACCCGGCGCTTCATGACGCAACAAATGTACCACGACTCTGCCAGCCGAAGTACTCCGTACTTCCTAAGCCAACATTTGCGCCATAAACAGCGCCCAACAAGCTGTACCACTCACTTATCCACGATCACTATCACTACCCGGGGCAAAGCAGTGACCCAGCTCGCGCCGAGCATCAGTATCGTATCACACGGGGCGACCAGCAAAACATGAACAGCGCACTTCACATTAAGTAGAGGGCAATTATTCGGATGATCAGTGTATTACTTTTCCTTCCTAAACGCCAATATCTACAAGCCGTTGTGAGTATCAAAGGCAAATACTTACCCAGTCCATTACAAGCAGTGAAGTAAACGTCAAGATTGGTACAGCCAACAGAGAGGCATGGTTTAGAAATCTCGAGGACCCCCGCACCAGACCAACTCTCCAAGTATTCGCATTTGCAGAGCCCCCAGGTCCCTCAGAAGTATTCGCACGAGTTCAGTTTGGAGCGACTCCTGCACGTTGCCGTACGAGGAAACCGTTCCCAAGATCAGCCGCCAAATCCCTCAGAAGCCCTCTGGTAATTATTATAGTCGCCGAAACGACTAAGCTCGCCTCAGAACCCACAATCAAAAAGCCAAATGAAATCCCATCAGGCGAGTCCCTCGCAGAGGAGGTAGTGCCACGAGCCCACGGTCCAAGTGCAAAAAGCCCCCAGGTCTATCGCCGCTCCACGAGGAAGCGACATTCTCAAAGCCCACAGTCTCGCCATAGACGAAGCCTCAACTTGTTTTGAAAGCGACAGCCCACTAAGCCCACTTTGTGCTGGAAAGCCCGCCGACAGCCCTCAGGTTCCCTCCTTAGTCGAAAGAGATCTTCGAGCCCGAGAAGCTCGAGCCACCTCCTCGGCTGAAGCCACCGCGACCACCACCACGGCCACGGTCACCACCAAAGCCACGGCCACGGCCACCCCGGCCGCGGTCACCACCCCGGCCGCCACCACGTCCACCACGGCCACGACCACCGCCGAAGCCACCACCAAAGCCGCCGCCGCCACCCTCACGAGGAGGACGGGCGCTAGCGTAGTCGAGACGAACGTTGCGGGACATTCTGCCGGAGCCAATGGAAGCACCGTTGAGCTCATTGAAGACGTGCTTGGCGTCTTCAATGGAAGTGAAGCTGACGTAGCCGAAGCCCTTCAGGTTACCAGAATCACTGTAGTATGCGTTAGATTGAGTCGCAAATGCACTTAGGGGCCAAGGCAAAACTTACGGGTCGGTGGGCAAGCGGACGCTTGTAGGCTCGCGCACCTCACTGAAGAACTGGTGGACGCTGTCTTGGTCGACATCGAAGGGCAGGTTGCCCACAAAGAGGGTATCGCTCTCCGGGCTGACAGAGTCACCGTGCTTCTTGGCGCGATCGGCGGCACGGGCCTGAGGGTTCGCGTCGGTGGGCTTCGCGTTGGCGTAGTCGAGGTTGATGGCACGGCCGTCGAGCTCCTTGCCCTGCATGGCCTCGTAAGCCTTGGTGGCAGACTCGGCGTCGTTGAAGTCGACGTATCCGAAACCACGGCTCCGGCCGGTCAGCTTGTCGGTGACAACGCGAGCGCTGGCCAGACCCTCAAACTCGCTGAACGCCTCGTACAGAGAGTTGTCGTCAATGCCCCAGCTCAGGCTGCCAGCGAACAGGGTAGAGGCGGCGTTCTCGTCGGTCTTGGCCTTCTTAGGCTCAGCATCAATCTCGGAGTCAGCCTTGCGCTTCTTGGAAGCGGGCGCAGCCTCCTCGGCCTCGGAGGCAGAGTCATCGGAATCATCCTCGGAGTCGTCAGACTCAGCCTTCTGCATGATTGTTAGCTTTGTACAAACTGCGAAGCCTCGAAGGTACTAACCTTGGCAGCAGGCTTCTCCTCATCAGAGTCGGAAGAGTCAGACGAATCAGAAGAGTCTGCGGCAGCAGCCTTGGCAGCGCCGTTGGCCTTGGGCTTGGCCTCCTTCTCAGAATCACTGTCGGAGTCGGAGTCGGAGTCGGCAGCGGCGGCCTTGGCCTTGCCGTTGGCAACAGGCTTCTTGACAGTCTCCTCCTCAGACTCGCTGTCGGAGTCAGAGTCGGACGAGTCAGCAGCAGCAGCGGCGGCCTTGGCCTTGCCGTTGACAGCGGCCTTCTTGGTAGTCTTCTTCTCAGACTCGGAGTCGGAGTCCGAGTCACTCTCAGAGGAATCAGAATCCTCCTCCTCCTCAGAGTCGTCAGAGGACTCAGGCTCGACAACCTTCTTCTTCTTCTTGGGCTCCTCCTTCGCCAGCTTCTTAGCGGCAGACTTGGCTACCTCCTTGGTAGACTTGACGACGGCCGCGGCTTTGGCAGCGATAGGCTCAGAAGGCTGAGCCTTCTTGCTCTCCTTGGTCTTGGTCTTGGCCATTGTGATTGCGGTGCGAAAGAAGAGTGCTTGAAATGATAAACTAGAGGAGGGTAGGAGATGGAAGGAGGAAGGAAAAAGTAGAATCTGGGACGCACACAGAAAGGTTTTATGCTGGTGGTTGGGTGGGCGCGCAGCAGGCTGGTGCAAGGCGTCGATTTTTTTTTCTTCCTGCCAAAAGGTGGGGGCTGGCCCAGGGCGGTGAGCGCGGTTACTGGTACGTACCCCTCCGGGGTGCTGCAGCCTCATGCACAAGAATGCAGCCTTAGAAATAAGGCTTGCACGGATTCTAGCGCATCCCAGTGGCTCTGCGGCTCGCATATGGTCGTACGGATATCACAGCTCCGGATATCGACCAACCTGTGGCCTCTTTCCCGACATATTCTGAGCACGACGGCGTCTGGCTTAGAAATTCGAGGCTCAATCAATTCGCCCAACATGCCGACCGCCGAGTCCGAGTCCTTCAAGAGCCAAAAGCCCAAGGTTCCTCCCACCTTCAACGGCGTCGACTACGACGACACGAAAGCCTTCAAGGCCGCCGAGGATGCCATCATTCGCGAGCAATGGGTGGGCGCCATGATGACCCGACTCGTCGGCGAGGAGTTGGGCAAGTGCTACATGCGGGAGGGTGTCAACCACCTGGAGAACTGCGGCCAACTGCGAGGTTAGTCGCAATGCTGTCTATTAGCACTTTCGGGGCAATACTGACGGTGTGCTCAGAGCGATATCTGCAACTGATGGCGACAAACAAGATCAAGGGAACCAAGTTCCTGCAGCAAAACTACATCGAGAAGAAGGATGAGGAGCTCGACCTGGCGGCCAAGGTGCACACGAGCAACAAGATTGCGAAGCTCAACGAGGGACGATTCTCCTCGTAAGGCGGGATCGCATGATGATGGAAACCATACTCGAAAGTCTAAGGATGGCTTTAAACGGGTTTAGAGGATTTGGCACCTGTGCAATTACGGGAATGGCATGCACCAAGGCCAGACGTGCCTGAGGAGTTGTTGCGCCACCGCACGGAGAGCGTCACTTGAATCCTGTACGAGTGTGTATATACCAGGAAGCAAAGGAATGAACTTTAGATGTCAATTGCCCAGCCTAAGCACCCAATTGCTCTATATTTCGCTTCTTCGTTGCCGGGCGGCCATGTCGGCTCGTTGGGACACGCGCGCGAGGCTGACCATCGCGGAGCTGCGGCCGACCTCATTGGCCCGCTCCCAAGTCCTCACCTCCAAAATTTCTCCAGCCAAGAGCCTCGCCTCCTGTCACGCCAACTACAACCACCACAGCCCATCACAATGCTCTGCACACGGTGCCTCCGCGCAGCCGTTTCTAGGCGGCAGCTGCCTATCATACGACAATTCTCAGTAGCCGCACAATTACGGTCGGCGGAGCCGAAACTGTCTACGCCCGTCACCGAAGCGGGCGAAGCCGCGAAACAAGCTGCCACGGCGCGCTCAATCTGCACGGAAGGGACTGTCCTCAATGGCCTGAACTACACCAAAGGCGGGCAGGATCCCGTGGCTTTGAAGGACGAGGACTACCCGGAGTGGCTGTGGTCGTGCCTTGATGTCATGAAGAAGAGCTCCGACGCTGCGGACGAGAATGCTGGAGACGAGTTCTGTACGTGCCTCTCTTCTCAGCAACGCGACCTGCTTGGACTGCGAGCTGTGTACTAATTCTCTACGAACAGCCAAGTCCAAGAAGCAACGAAGAATAGCAGCCAAGCGCCAAAAGGCCCTCGAAGCGAAGCTCCTGGCTGAAGGCAACCTCGAGGCCCTGGCGCCCAAGATTCCTCTGCCGCAACAGTCGATCAATCTGCCCGGCAAGGAGGGTAGCAGCGTTGAGGAGAACATTGCGGCTGCGAACAAGCGAGAGGAGCTCAGGAAGGCTATGCGCAAGGAGAGGAAGGCCAAGATCAAGGAGGCCAACTACCTGAAGTCCATGTAAGGGTATGGCTAGACGGACATTGAATCTGTACGATAGTACGTGGGGAAATTCAACCCATATGTAACATATCACGCGTTCTGAGCATTGAGAGGAGACCTTGCTAGCATGTTGGGAAACGGCCAGTTCACTGAAATGATTTCATTCCGTACAAGAGCAGTGATGCATCACGCCCCGGCAAGACAGTACAGACAACATCCCAGTACGTACTCTTCAAAACCACGCTCTTGTCACTAAATATTTCTCCCATGCTCGCTCCATGTGCCGTGACACTACAATGCGCTCAAATCCAACGGCACGCTACTCCCTCTGCCTGCACGGTATTTCTTGGGGCCGCCGACGAAATCTCGAGGTTTGGGGAACAAACTTTCATCCTTGAACTGCCACCTAGCGTCGTTGATCATGACACGGCCACCGCCATGGCTGGGTGTCGGAGAATGAGATGGTTGGCGACTTGGACCCGGCGATTTGGCGCCATTAGCAGACAGTGTGAATGAGCTCGGGTCCAGCATCGACTGGCGAAGGGAAGATCCGCGGTTTCGTGATTGGGGTGGCGGAGGTGGGGAGGCTGCTGTGGGCGGGGATGGAGCCGCATTGGGGGGAGGAGGAGGAGGAGGAGGAGGAGGCGGCGGCGCAGAGCTTGGTGATGACTGTTCGGCCGCTCGAATAGCGGCTTGAGCAGCAAGAGACGGTGTCGAGTTGGAGGGAGGCGGCGGAGGCGGCGGAGGCTGCGCCCGTGGAGCAAGCGAAGGAGGCGGCCGCGAATGTGCTGCTGACGGAGGGGGCGGAGGAGCTGATGGGGGCAGCGCCGGGGCAGAAGACGGCGGAGGCGGCGGCGGCGCCGAAGGAGTATGAGCTGAAGATGCCGGTGGAGGAGGCGGCGGCGCAGGGACAAACGGCAGCGTGGATTTCGACGGCTTGCGAGATGTGGGAAGAGGAGGCGGCTTCTTTCCTATCGGTGGCGGAGGTCCCTTTAAGCCTCCTAATCCGCTGGTCTTCCGCAAGTTATTGACTCCCCCCGGAGGAGGCACCGGTGGTCCACGTCCAGGGATGGCTGGCGCGGCTCCGGGTGGTGGTCTCGGTGCAGAGGATCCGGGAGGCTTTGGCGCCAAACGTCCAGATTCTCCAGGATCCGACAGGTAGGATGAGTCGGCGTTGGCGCCGGTGTCGACACCTCCTCCCCTCTTCTTGAGCTTGGGCATGCCTCCGGCGAACAGCCCTCCCAGCTGAGGAGCAGAGTCCATCCCCGACGCCGCCGCCTGTCCCGAGCCTTGGTCACTGTTGCTTCTAGCACGGTTCCCAGGGACGGGTGGCGCAAGGCCGCCGGGTATGGGTGGTGCGCCGCCGACTGGAGGTCCCGAGGGCGAGGAAGACTTGCTGACGATTGGCGCTGAGCGATCGTTCGTAACGGCCTTCTTCAGAGCTTTGCCTTTGTGGATATCGGCGAGAAGAGCGTTCTGGCAACATTGTTAGCTGAGAGACTCGGTTAAAAACCAGCAGCGGTCGGGTCGTACCTTTCCAGGCGGCGGTCGTCCAGGCAAGGCACCCGGTGCTCCTCCCGGGGGGGGGAGAGGAGGTGGAGGAGGGCCACCTCCGCCTGGTGGTGGCGGCGGAGGCGGTGGAGGAGGAGGAGCTGGCATGGTGATGTCTAGTTATGCGAGATATCGCGAGGTCGCGTGCCTCGGCGGCAAGGAGACGAGGGTTGAGAGGTCGGGGTGGTTCGGGAGTCGGGCGGCGTTGGGACAAAGGAGCCAGCAGCCTGCCCGGCCGCTTCTCTTGGCCTGCTCTGGATTCAAGTCCCTCGCAAGATAAGTGAAGGCACCCAAGTCGCGAGAAGGGACCTGGCGTTGCGCTGTGGGATGGTGCTGAATGGAAGACAAAGGATGGCGCAGGGCCGCTCGAGGCGCTCGACGTTTGTGGGAGCTTGCGTGTGGTTTCGTCATCTGCTGTAGGTTGCGGATCACTGAGCCACGACTGCCTGACGCTAGGCCCCACTGTCACAGAGGGAGCGGTACATTACAGTACAGTAGGGCTTCGTATACGAAGCACATAGGACGAGGGAAACAGGCCCTGCTCTCTATAAAATACAGAGAAAATCACAAGATGCCTTTTACAAAAAAGGAGATGAAGGACTTGCTACCGCTGTCACGAATAAATCAGTTGAATGTGCCCGTAGGTGTCTGTACGGTGAACCAGAGAAAGCCAGTCTGCCCTGTGCTTGGGAGCGAGACCCTGGTGGAGACGCCGAGGAGCGTCCCTGGATCCCTGTTTCAATGGAACCTAACCTCCCATTTTCCGATTCCTGTTCTTCCACCACCTAGCGATCGCAGCCTCCGCCCCCGACTTGTGTCCCAACGCCAACGAATTGACATCGCTCCTCAATCTTGCGACTGCAATACCGACTACATTGCCGACACGACGATGCGACGTGCGAACCCCCGACAGGTCGGCTTCATCTGCGACTCTTGCGCCTTTGTACGGGTGCAGGCGCAAGCCTCGAAGCAACCCTTCACCAGCCGGCTCCTCTCAACACAGACCCGCGAGTCCTCCAAATCTTTGGTCTGGAGGCCAATCGCGACGAGATGGGCTTCGACGGCAACGGCGAGCGCATCTGTTGAGCCTGAGGCAGCGGCAAAGCGAACGACTCTCCCATCTACACCGCAGCAGATATCAGACCCGCAAGAACTGGCGAACGTGGCGGAGGATAGCCGAAAGAAGTTCCTCTCGGTCGATGGAATTCCAGCTCAGCAGCTTACAACTGCCGCGCTTCAGTCATGCCTGCGAGCTGCCGCGGCGCTGCATCCCCAATTGAAGAGGGCAGAAGCGCAGTCCAAAGCCTCCGCCTCGAGGCTTGTCACGCTGGGCGCCGAACGAACCGGGGCCAGACTGCCGATAGATGCGAAGCTGCAGGATGCAGTCAACAGGATCTCGTTGTCCGCCTACACCATCATCACACATCCGAATGTTGAGATGACACCAGAGTTCCTGGAGCTCTACGTCCAAACCCAGGCGCAGCTGGGACGGCCCGAGTCTCTGCCGTCTGTGCTTGACCTGTATGCGACCAAGCCGAAGCCTGTGGTCAAGGACGGCCAGATCCAATATGTCCCGCAGAACCCGAACGCGGCTTCAAGGGCCATCGAGGTGGGCGTCGCTGGTTTGGCCTTGCAGACTGCCATCGAAGCCAAGACGCTGGACTCTGCGCTCGGCATCATCGAGGCCTCGTACTGTGTGCCTGCCTTTAGGCGCCAGAAGCTGCTCAAGCACGCCACCGCCCCAGCCATTGGCCTTGCTACCCTTCCATTTGGCATCTTCGGGCTCTCCACTGCCTACGCCGCCTACTGGCAAAACACCATGGACATGACCACAGCCACGGGCATTGGCGTCGCCGGTATTTCCGGTTACTTCTTCGTGGTGGGCTCGCTGGGCCTGATTGCCAAGCTGAGCAACAAGGACCAGATGAAGCGTGTCACCTGGACGCCTGGCACGCCGCTGCGATATAGGTGGCTCAGGGAGGATGAGAGAGCAGCACTGGACAAAGTTGCCTGCGCCTGGGGCTTCCAGGAGCCATGGAGGCACGGAGAAGAGACGGGACCTGAATGGGAGGGAATGAAAGAGTATATGGGATACAGGCAGATGCTCCTCGACCGCGTGGAGTTTATGGACGGCATGAGCTGAGTTTACTTTGTGCAACAAATGTATTATAATATGCATGTACATACAGTCCAACAACAAGTCTACACCTGGACAGCTCGGTCTCGCTTTTGTTCGGCTTGATCATTTTTGCAAACTGTCTGCCGCGAGTTGCCTATTGGGCAGAGGTGGTCTGGCAGCTAAGTGCAAATCCTTCTGACTTGGGCAAGTGCGCAATGCAGCCGGGGTGGTTGGTGTTAATTAACGGAACAACGCGGCATTCTAAAGTCCGAAGTGGCGGGAGAGAGCAAAAGTTTGTACTCGTACGTAAACTTCTCTCTTTGTTTGCCGCTTTGAGATTGTTTGTTGGTTATCAATCACGGCATGTGAATGCCTAGTCTAAATAGTCACCGAGACAACTCTCACGATGAATGTCACGGGCTTGTCATGTTGCCGTTGATGTTCAATATCATTGCCCAACTTTGGCAGGCCTTTGTTTTTGAACCAAACCTCCCATTTTATCTAGTCATTATTCATGCAGCCACAATAATATCTCTGCCCAGCCTCATTGGTATACCCGAGGAATAATCCGTCCCGGCCTTTTTAACACAGACGCCTTTAAACACATCTTACACCTTCCTGTGCGGATCCCTCTCGTAAGAAATCTCATACTGCGTCGTTTTCCGTATCGAGTGGTCCGTGTCGTCGCGCGGACCCACGCTCGGAACCGTCGTCAGGATGAACTCCTCGCTCGTGTCGTCGCTGTGCTGCACGGCGCTGCGGTTGAGCCCCCCCGTCTGAGGCGGACCGGAATACGGCTTCCAGTCGCTGTTTTGCGATTGGCTCGATCGCCCCTGGCCAAAGGTGTAGGTTGGGCCGCTCGAGTTGCCGCCGGCGGCGGAGGAGGCGTTAGAGAAGGTCTTGGGGAAGATCCAAGCGAGGACCATGCGGCACATGGGGAGGCAGGCGCAGATGATGGCGACGTTTTCTTCAATCATTGTCCAGAGGGTCGAGGTGATGTCGTCTAAGCACTCGTCAGCCGAGATCGGATATGAAGTAAAGGGGTAAAGCTTACAGGTGGTGTCAGGGCTCGTGGTTGAGAAGTTGAGGGTTGTGGCTCGCAAAATAGAAGTGACTGTAACACTGGATGCAAAACTTAGCTCAGGGTCATGGCTGCTCAAGGAAGTAACGTATGGGAACTTACAAACCACCCAAGGCGAAGACCAGCATCAGTGCCCTCTTCTGGTTGATCGGCAGCTTGCTGGCCCAGATGGGCTGCATGGGCAGGCACAGGATCAAGACATCGGTGGCGATGGAGAAACCGGCGTTGGCGTACCAGTTCTTCGTCAGGCTGATGCACTCGGGGCGTGTCGACTTGTCCCAAGCGCCCTCGATGGGACTGCACTGCCATATGGAGGAGCAGGTGGTCGCGACCATGTAGGCGAGGATGAGGCCCATGAGGGTGTAGCAGCAGATCCGGAACCACCGCTGGACGAAGATGCGCAGATACAGGAGCAGGATGGACGACTTTGTAAGGTTGATGGTGAGCTTGTAGAAGATTTGGGCGACGTAGAAGAGCTGGATTAGGAGACACGGGGTTAGTCTCCGGACCGTAGGTTGTACCCGAGCAAGTGCTGCGATGAAGAACGAGTTGGCAGCGTCAGGAGATGTGGCGCCGCCTTACCTTGAGAGCCATCAGCTTGTTATCCTTGTTCAGGTGGAAGTTGTGCTTCCCGAAGCCGTAGTTGCACGAGATCATCATGAGGATCTGCACAGCAAGCGTGCAGGCCTGGCAACAATGGTGTTAGTCGACCAACTGCGAGAGACAACGACCAGCGCGGGAACGTCAAGGGGCAAACGCACAAACGACACCAAGATGGTCCAGTCATCCCATCCGAGCCCGGACCTCCGTGATATCCGATTCCATATCCGGATGACGAGGAAGATGGGAGTCACGGCAAAGAAGACGATGCAGGGGATTCGAACTTGGGCAGCATTGCTGGGCCCGGGGGTGTTGCCGGGATGCATCTTGACGAAGATATCGCAGAGCGTCTGAGTGCTTTCAAAGGATAGACTGGCTGGAGTTCTTCGAATTGTGTCCGGTTGCTGATCGAGCCGGGAGGGTGGAGCCGCGGGCACTTATACGGAGGAGGATGTTGTTTCGAGGACTCTTGAAAGGACGATTCCCCCGCTCAGAGAGTCATATCGTGCAGCAGAACACGGACGGGGTTCTGGCGAACAGACTGTATTTGTTCCTTCGAGCTTCGAGCCTCCCGGTCACCATGTCAGGCACAGGTGTGGTTGCAACGGATGGCGCTCTCAGAATGCGGTACGGATGGTGTGCCTGCGTGTGGCAGTCGGAATTATTAAGTGGGTTTTAGAATCTGCAGAAGCAGCCACAAACAGGCAGAAGATCCTGCAAGCCAAGGCAAGACGGGCAAGCCCAAGGCAAAGGCCAAGTCCCCCGGCTCGTATGCCTGCTACGGAGGAACTGGCCAGTGTTGCCCGGGAGCGAGCCATGGCCCACGGGTGACGAACCGCGCATCCCACCAGCCGTCCCAAACACGCCAGAGGCTTTCTTGTATTATTATTAGTCCCGACTCCCCGTACGGAGTACTCGGGGCTGGATGGAGCTTGACAAGATCGGGCGGCGGACCGAGTCGTGCCCAGACACGGGCCTCGTGGACGGGCGAATGGGAGGCTCTGGAGCCGGCCCTCTCGACGTTGAACTTCTTCAGGCGAGTCTGATGAAGAGACGCTTGGTCTCCAAGGGGGAACGCACCCAAGGCTTTGCCCTGGCGCCACGCGGGTGGTGGGGGGGCGGACTGCAAGCCCATCCTGGTTTCTATTCTACAGCTCTCGATCTTAGAGTTTTCTGCATGTTGCTGACGGTTGCTTCTTGTGCAACGGTTTCAGTACTCGTGCGTATCCACTGGGCTGAGCCGGGGTGCTGGCTTACACGAGGACTGCCCAGTGTGGAAGGAGGCGGGATTTGATGCATGTGAGGTCGTACAAGATGAAGCCCCCCATCTATCCGTACAGACACCAGATCGATGAGATATCTACTTGTTTACATGAACCCAGCGTCGATTCGGATCGAGACTGAAGGTAGTGGGATCCAACATTGTCAGCAGACACCGCCGGATGATGGCCAGACATGTTGAACGCGGGGTGTTGCATCGTGTATTTCGCTTACATCCAACGGCGATAGTCCAATACCAAGTAAAGGCCAAGAGGCTCTTTGGGTAGCAAAATCCGAACTGATCGACATGGATGCGCCTCCATGCGTGCCGCCGTCGAAGCTACTCGTACAGTCTTCGGATGACAACCAGGGGCCTCGGACCCTCGATGGCTCGCTCCATGCGTCAACCTGGCGGCTTCGATCGTCGTCTGCAGGCCGCCTGCCCTACGACGTGCTGCGTTCGCCCGAGCCGTGATCGACATTGTAGATCTAGAGATGCGGTGCGAGACGACAACATGCAGGCATCCTGACGGGAGCTACGAGTACTCGTACTTTGGCCAACATCTGGCCCCAACACGGAGCGTCTGGACCGGTCCTGCTTCTTCGGAAGACTCCTGGCCCGGAGGACGACGGCGAGGCATTTGATGGCATTGCACCAGGAACCAGAACCGCGCGCGCTGGCGCCACCGACGCACCGCGCATGTCCGCCCCAACGAACGTCCAGCTCCTCGGGGCCGGCTTGGCTGGCAGGGCTCAGTCAAACTCCAGGGAGCGGCGAACGTCGACTCTGGTTCCGCCGTAAAGGCCCCTGTCCGGTTCGACCATTGCCCTCGTCGATGGTGCCATCACAGCCGGAGTCCTGGACCCCTGGCACAGTCGAAGCCCAGAGAGGCAGCCGGCCCCGCCTGCGCAGGCCCCTTGCTGCTGGCGAGCTGTGGCAGGAAGCGAAGTGCGTGGCGGCTCACGCATTTCTTCTTTTCTTCTGCATAGCCTTGCGCTTGTTGTGCGGACTACGTACGAGTAAGAGTCGCTGTTTTGCCGTTGGCTGTCTGCGGCGGCAGCAGAGGCGTCTAAGAGGAGACATGGAGCCCACCGGGGGTCCTTTTGTCCAAGCAGAGGGGCGGCCGAAAGCCACGAGCCGTGTTAAGGACAGGGGGGGTCTTTAACTCGCCATGGATTCATGGGCGAGCCGCGCAAATGAAGGGTCTTCCGTCGGTTCCAGCCTGTTGGATGGAATCGCGAGACCAAGGACCAGGACCAGCAGAATCCCCATGCTGACTGCTGAGAGCGTGGTTTTAGTTCCTTGTGCCTGGCGGCGGTTTCACGAGAGCCGGTCAAAGGACACGTTCCTGGGCAAGGCTTCCAAGCTGAAAGGCTGGTGCCACGAAACCGCCACCGTCGACGCTGGTGGCGCAAAGCATAGAGAGCCAAGACGGCAGCCAGAAGCTTGTCTCTGTTGTCGTCGAGTTGGAAGACGGGGAGTGCCCTCTTCCCCAGACAGTAGAGTTGTGCTGCGAGTCTGTGCGCGCCGAAGACTTCCACAACATCCACCACATCCACCACATCCATGACACGGGCTGACGGTCCGCTGTCATTCTGGTCCATCCCCCACCAGGACCACTCTACTCGTACAAGTCTCAACGAGCAACTTGCAAGGGAGTTTGCTAGAGACATGCCTGCGCCGCCCCCACCGAACAGAGACCGACGTCGCTGTTGGTTGTCGAGCTGTCATCTCTCTCACCTGCACCAAGCAAGGCCCTGCCGTTTGGCTATTGTCTTGGCTTGCTATCCAGTGAACTAGCCGTGTAGAGGCAGCTTTTAGACCGCAGAGTGGCTCCCGTACACTGCGGACCGAGAAATTGCAGTGCGTTGAGCGGTATCATGTTCCGAAGCGTCCGGAAATTCCGGATGATGCCTCAACAGGTTCGTTGTCTGTACGCCGACATCGCGGCGCAGGTGCGCTTTGTCAGGCCTCCCGTAATCATCATCGTTATGCTGTACTACAGGCACGAAATAGAAGGGTCACGGAATCCTTTCCCATGCGTCTGGGGAACGCAGAGAGTCCCTCGGTCAAGGCCCAGCGGCAGCGTGTGGGGACGGGCCATCGAAGACATGCATACGGAAATTAGCAACGGGTGTCTTGCCTGATGGATGTCGTTATGCGGTTCATGCCAATCGAGTCTGCGTGTTGCGTCCGATGCGGGAGGCCGCAACAGTTGCAATTTGCTTGTAAACTCCAGAACCAATGCAAACGTGGGCTGGCAAGCCACTTAGTTGGCACTTGAAGCAATGAATGGAGTCGTCCCAATAGTTGCTCCATCCGCAGCATGGCTCTCTGCCGCCGTAACCAACGGCAACTGTAGTACGTACGAAGACAACCCACAGACGCTGCAGCCACGCCGGCTGCGTCTTCCGTCCCATCTGGCCGGTTGCTTTGGGGAACCAGTCATGTGTAAGCCGCCGGACCACGAGCTAACAAGGCAAGGTGAGGTACGAGTACTCGTACCGGTAGTCCGTATGTACTCCGTAATGAGGATTGTCTTTTGGCGATACAACTTAGAAGCTCCGCGTCCGCCTCTCACCTCCAACCCTCTCCTCGAGTCCTCATCCCCATCCTCTCCCAGCCAGTCAATTCACCTCCCGCCTCGCGCCCGCGTCTCGTCTGGCGAAGCCTCCCTCCAGCCATGAAGTTCTCGCTCCTCTCGGGCCTGGCCACGGCCCTGCTGTCGGCCCGGCTGGCGTCGGCGGCGGAGGCGGCCACGGGCACCATCGACAACGGGCCGTTCCCCGACGAGCTCAACGGCTCCAACTTCACGTACCCGTGGCCCGTCAAGGTGTTCCAGTTCACGAGCCAGCTGCAGCCGCTGCAGATGGCCTTCATGGACGTCAAGCCGACGTGCAGGCCCAACAACAAGACGGTGGTGCTCTTCCACGGCAAGAACTTCTGCGGCCCGACCTGGGAGACGACGATCCGCACGCTCGCCGGCCGGGGATACCGCGTCGTAGCCCCCGACCAGGTCGGCTTCTGCAAGAGCTCCAAGCCCGCGGCCTACCAGTTCAGCCTCAACCAGTTCGCCTTCAACACGCGCGGCCTGCTCAACGCCCTGGGCGTCGGCAACGTCACCGTCATCGGCCACTCCATGGGCGGCATGATGACGACGCGCTTCGGCCTCCAGTACCCGGAGACCATTGACGAGATGGTCATGGTCGACCCCGTGGGCCTCGAGGACTACGTCCAGAAGGGCGTGCCCTACATCAGCGTCGACGACAATGCCGTCACCGAGGCCGCCTCGACCTACGGCAGCATCCGCGGCTACGAGCAGGCCGTCTACTACGTCGGCGAGTGGAAGCCCGCCTACGACACCTGGGTCAACATGCTCGTCAACATCTACTACGGCTCCAAGCGCGACGCCTACGTCAAGAACCAGGCCCAGATCGTCGACATGGTCCTGACCTCGCCCGTCGCCCACTACTTTGGCGACCTGAAGCCGCGCACCCTGCTCATCGTCGGCGACAAGGACAAGACGGCCATCGGAGCCCAGTGGGCGCCGCCCGCCGTCGCCGCGACGCTCGGCCACTTTGACGTCCTGGGGCCTCTGGTGGCCAGCCAGATCCCCAACTGCACCCTGCACCGCTTCGCCAACCTGGGCCACGCGCCGCAGATTTCGGACCCTGATGCCTTCCACAAGGTGCTGCTCGGCTGGCTGACTACGAAATGAGTGCTGCACAGGGGGGTTGAGTAGCTGGGGCTGAGCATATCAAAGTTGAATCTTCAATGTTTGGATACCTCTGTACATTCGCTTGTGCGACATAGCTTCTTTGTAGATATCAAGACTAGCGCATCTATAATGATGGCATTTGAACAAGCGAATGCTTTCTGTAAGCTCTCCTTGCCGGCTGTTCCGATCTGACCTGCCTGCTGTTCACGGATGCTCCCGCAATGCCATCCGGAGGCGGTCCCACCCGGCCCCGGAGCCCGGACCCGGCGAGGCTCCACAACGCGGCCCGTGAGCACCGGGACTGAAAGAACAGCCGTCTTGCTGTCTGGCTGTGTTCCTTGCCCCTTTTTCATGTTTCCTTTTCTTCAGTGAACAAAGCTGCAGTCTCCTCCGTTCTCGCTCTTCCTTGCAAAATGAACACCGTGGCCAAACACTCGTTAAATGAGAGACTACGGAGGTACAGGGTCAACAACTCAACAATTTGTCAAGCATCAAAAGAGCATTTGTTCTCTGCAGCGGGCACAAAGTAATGTAAATCCCCACTGGAGCCAGGCCATCAGACTTTAAAGTGAATTTCCGTGGCCTGCCGTCAAGCGGTTACTTATTCGTGCCTTGTTTGCACAATGCTGCCATCAGCCCATGAACAAACCCACGGCCAGAGTTCCACTTTGTGCACTGTTTGATCACCTGGCTCATTCACGCAACAAAAGAATCAATACAGAAAGGTAACTGAATATAAAGGTAGTGTCTCTAGTTAACATATTGTTCTCAGCCTGTGAGTCCACAACTACCGCCGGCGTATCCTCCGCCTCCACGGTTTCCATGAAACACACTACAACTCAGAGCTGCAACCAGGACACCTCCAAGAGCAACCTGACCCCTTTGCAAGCAGCTTTGTCTCCAGTCTCGAGATGGATACCGTCAACGCGAGGGCGGTACTCGCCCCCCATTTCCGGAGGAGAACGTACACGGAGACCAGCGAGGTCGGCAAATGCCTGCCAACGTTGGCACAGAACGTGGACCCCCAGAGACGGGCGTATGCCCGTTCCGTTTCCAGCGGCGCAGGCAGATGGACCGCCATGCTCAACCACATCTACATGGAGGACGATTTGCCGACCCACGAGTTCAGGCTGGACATGTTCTCCCACTTCTTCTTGAAGCACCCGCCTCACAAGTACGATCAGTCCGTATTCTACATGGCAATGCCGGCCTGTGCGCCCTGCTCGGCAGCCGAAGGGACCCGAACTCCAGAGTGACATCACCTTTCTCTCCCCGCGCCCCTGACGGGCCAAGAATACGAGCGAAAGGTAACATTGGGCGTCTCCAACGGAGGCGATACGGACCAGTACGGTGTTGCCGACCCGTATCTTGGCCTTGATCCCCGTGTCAGGAAGTTTTCGCGGCGTGTCGGCATGGACCAGGTCTGGCGCGTGTCGTTCAGGTTCGAGGTCGACTCGTCGCGCGCCGGTGGCCGCACGCTCGGCCACATCCACATGCTCACGCCCAGCAACATACCGAAACTCACTACAGGGCACTTCCGCGACTCGGTGCAGATATGGGTGGGCTCCGACGGATCGGACAGCGTGGCGTCGTTCCACTATACCTTTGTAGAGAAGCAGCCGCTCAAGCGCACCCACGGCCACTACATCCTGATCGTCGACGATGTCGTGCATCTCGGTGACGTGGAGGATGGGATGCTGATCAAAAGCACGTATACCATCAAGCTATGCACTCACTTTGCACCCACCGGCACGCGCGAGACGGCGTATCCGCTGCCTGAGCTCGTGCTGAGACGATCAGGGAGTTCTAAGCCGCCGCGTGAAGGACGTGCTGCCCCGGCCCAACAAGCCATCACGGTCGAGGAACTGAATGTGCCGCAACTATACCCCCTTGCCGAAGACAACATTGATCCCAGCCAGCCGTGCGTGGAGCACCTGGCGTCTGCCCCGTCCTACGAGTATGACTATGACGCCCATTGCCGCATGATGGGCGATCAAAACTACTTTGAAGAGGCTTACGCTGCTATCACCTTTGGCAATGTTCTAGGTGAGGATCCAGAGGTGTTTCCGGGCCCGTAGGCTTGGTAGCATAAAGAGAGCATTAAGTCAGCTCTGAAGCAACATCATAGGCAGAGGTTAATCGATCAAAACCATATCCTTACCTTTGTTTCCCTCGCTCGCATGACGTAAAACTCGGTCAGTGTAACGGTGTAGGAGTCTGGTGTGATTTGCTCCCGGAGTCCTGGGGCCGGAGTGATAGAGCCGAATCAACCGAATGGTTACGTGCATGTATCTTCCTTGTTATCAGAGGAGCTAACTACGTTTCCCTTTGTAAGTTAACTCCTCCGATAGCAAGCTGTTCACGGCAACCCACGTTCCTCTTTGTAGCTAAAGACAAAACATTCCCCATTTGAATATTTTGATTGTTTCTATCAAACGTGTGCAGAGAAACGATAGCAAACTCGACGGCTCTGGGTATAAGAGCTCGTTCTCGTAGTCCAGCCGCAACACTGCAACCTACCACGGTCAAGGTCCAGCTTCCTCCAACAGCAGCCATGATACCGTACATACTCGTCGCGCCCGTCGCGCTATACGTCCTCTTCATGGCCGGAGAGATGGCCCTCACGCAAGTCGACGGCCCCAGAGCCATCCACATCGCGTACGCGCTGTTTGCGTCCTCCCGGATCGGCTTCCGCTGCGTGGCGAGCATTATAGACGTGCTGTTGCTTCTGGCGTACGTTTTCTACTTTAGGTTCTATTGAGCGCACCGGGCTGGCTTGGCGGGTTGGAGGGTTGGAATGTCGTATGAAGGGGGTGGTCTGGGAGCGAGGTTCATAGTGATGGTGGTGGGGATTTGCGTGGCAGTTGCTCTGTCCTGTACGAACGTGGAGCAAAGGAACGCGCTATTTGTGCATTTGGTTATATAATTGCTATTTACTGTCGCATATCATCAGGAGTTAAACCCTGGTTCTAGGGAGTAGTAATCTGTAAGTACCAAGAACACAAGGATTTCGATTCCTCCTACTATGCTAGAGGCTAAAGGCGCGTTCGCAGCCAACAAATACGTAAAGCCGAACCATCAGGTTCATCAACCGTCCTGTTGTCGTACGCAGCATCATCCTTTGTTACCGCCATCAAAGACCGAGCTCGAGCAACAACCTTGTTCACATCCCACAACACAACACGTTCCGCTGCCTCGAGCCGCACAGCAGAACAGCATCGAAGCTTATAAGCCAGCTCCTCTCTGCAATCATTAAGATTTCCCAAACCATTCTGCTCATTCTTCGTCAACGGCACAATGGCGTCCCTCGATCCCGTCATCGCCCGCATTGTATCATTCTGTCTAAACAGCACCAACGGCACCGAAGGCGCCAGAATACACCAGTACGACGGAGAAAAACATTCCCTGGTCGCCGCTGTGGTGGAGGGTGTGCTCCTTTCGGTCCTGTGGGCCATCCGCGACCCTGTCTGGCCATCTGCTGCCCTGTCTAATCAAACAGCGGGGGGTTCGCAAGGATAGTTTGCGCGATGTCCTTGCTACCTATTCAGCCGTGGTGCGGATGGAGTCTGAGAGGCACGACGGATTGCAGCAACCCTCTCGCGGTCACACTTCAGGTCCCTTTGTTCGTCATCCCTCAGACCCTGACACCCATGAGTAGTGCATTGCTCACATCCATCGGTTGTTTGCAGAATAATTTTCGGTATATTTTATGAGACTGGGGCTGTTCTGAATCGTCTTGTTGTCTATACGTAAGTTGGTGCCCTCAGCATACATTCACGCCTCTCGAGCAAGTTCTTATCACTAAGCCAACACTCTCGATCAGGCTGTTGATGATTCTGGATATAACCGGACTCGGACATCCCCTATCCAAGTTTCTCTGGACTTGGCGTGCAGCATCGAGACAGGTCGAGGAATGGAAGCCCATGATAACTCTCACGCAGATCTGGATGGCCGTAGTTCTCTCGTATGTCATTATCGTCTCCATGCTGGCCGAAAGCATCTTGTATGTCTTGGATGCTTGGTACATCAACTATGGATAGTGGGCCTTGAATTAATCCGCGTCAACATCACACTGATCAAGCGGATCAACCTCGAATTGTACATGATGGGCCCATGAGGCGTAGACTCTTGCGCATAAAGCCCCATAGGGGTTGTTTTATTTCATCGTAATCTACACATGGTCACACATCGCGCCACGGTGGACAAGTTGCCTCAGGTCTGTGCGAGTACAACATAATGCAATCATCTTGGTGAGGCCAACTCCACATCGCGTGCTGTCGTCAGTCATGAAGAGACACCGGCCATCGATACACATCTCCGACTGCGGTGACAAAAGAAAGAGTCGTGTTGCAAAGGTCCAGGTCCTTTGAGCTTAGCCAGTTACCCTCCTCACCCACAGAGTCGTTGGCTCAAACTCTGCATCCTTGTCCAGTCGCTTGTATGCCCGGTGCAGTTTCAGCCCCAGGTCATACTCTTCTCGCTGCACTTCCGCCAGCTCCTCCTTTAGCGCCTCTACCTTTTGCTTTTCAGCCTCCCGCTTGCGCAGCACCTGACCGCTAGCCATGAGGTTATCTGTTGGCATGAGCTCCGTCATTTGCTGAATGCTCTTGTTGATGTTGATGCGACGATGAGCAAGACCCTGTATTTGGGCGTTCAAGTGTGCGACTCGATCCTGGGACGAGGACAGCTCGTGCGGTGCTGGAGGAAGAGGCTTTGCCATGGACAGAATAGAAGAACGGCGGTCCGCTGAATTGGCGTCACCAGCGACTCTGGTATGCGAGGTATGCTCTGTGTGTCGTAGGGTAGACTGCTTCTCCTTATCGATTGCCGAGTATGGGCTGCTCATCGAAATGACAATAGGTTCCTCGGAAGCCTTGCCGCCGCTTGCTCCGGGAAAGGGTCTCCTACGATCCATCACGGAGGTTTGCAGCGCAGGCAGGGCGGGGACTTGAGGACGAAATTCGTCCGCGGACTGTCGAGGGCTGCTGGGATTTGACGTGGCATATGTCGTGATGCTGAAGCGCGACGCTGGCTGTGCCCACGCGTCCTGGGGAGTCGACTGCTGGGGCGATGCGCTGTCTGGCGCAAGGTGAGGCGGTGCGAAACTGGAAGTCACCGAAGCGCGGGCCGGGGTGGTCGAGCTCGGGTTCGCAGACGGCGGTGGTTTCCTCTTGATAGGCTTGGCCGACAACGTTGGCAGCGCATCGGGATAGGGCGAGGACGTCGTCGGAGAGTGTCCAGTCGACCGAGCAGCAGCAGGCGGGGGAGACTGGGTGAGAAAGTCGAAGTCGGGAGGGCTGGGATATGCCTGCGGCCCCGCTCCGGGATGCATGGGAGGCTGCGAAGGGGGTGAGGAGACCACGGCAGGCTTTCTACTGGCCTTTTGGTTTGATGTCAGGGGTAGAGGCCTGCGCGATGCACCCCCAACGTTGGACGTTTCAGGACCAGACGGCTTCATCATTGATGGCGGGCCTCCGAGTTCACCACGACCTGTTCGTTTGCTGCTCTTGCGCGCAACGTTGAGAGGTGCGACATTAATGTCGTCGCGAACTGGCTGGACAAGCTTGGAGCGCCCGCTGGCGCCGTGCCACGGCGGTCGACTGTCCACTGGCTCGGGCCGACTTCTACCCATCATTCGCATGCGCTGGCCAAAGGAGGGAGACGGGGTGTTGCGGCGACCAGACAATGGTCCTGTTATTGTCGCGGTTGAGCCAAAGGCTGCATTGTCTGGTGCGAGGCGTGAGGCTTCACTGCCAGACCCAGGGTTCCATCGCATCTCATGAGCCTGGGCAGCAGGACGCTGGCCAGGGTGAACCTGGCGCTCGCGTGGCACATCGTTTGGCATAGGCCCTCGCAGTTGAGGGGCTACCGGCGTACGCGCACCTCGTGGCCCACGATGATCGGATCGCATCGTCGGGAGGTTTCTCCTGTGGTCTTCTTGGTAGGCTGCGGGTTGTGGCGCTTGACGGGGCCCTCGCAGCATCTCCTGCTGGACCAGATCAGACTCATCGTCAATAGGCGATACCTCTTCGACCATGAGTCTGCGCCAGAAACATTTCGTTAGCCTCCGTCTCGAGTCCACGGCGGTCGCTTGTGTTGTTGAGGGCGGGCCATACAGGCTACGGTGAGCATCTGCATTCTTGCTCCCAACGACACAGCGCAATCCAAGGGCCGACAAATGGTACTCACCCATCTCGGAAGCATCCAGTTTCGGGCGAGCTCGGCGGGGAGACTTGCGCCTCCGCCGGGTGCCCGTACATGTCTCTCCAAGCCAGTCTGGGCTGGGACGTTAGCACCGCGTCGTCGCAATCGCTGCCGTTGCCGTCACTTTGATCGTAGACGGACGATGCGGGGCGCCAGCCCGAGTCGCTCTGGAGCCGCTGATGCGGTTGCTGCTTGGTTCGCCGTCGAGGGTTTCGTGGGGGCGGATCGCGAACAGCAGCGGCGAAGATGTCGGGTTGGTGAGACGGGAGAGATCTGTATCAAGAGGGAGAAGAAGATGTCAGCGTGCTTGTTCCGTATGCAACAGCGTACTCGTAGGTACAACGCAAGGGAGCCGTGGCACTGCGGGCCTCCAGGCGCAGCCACGATTTCGGCATCATGGCAGGACCATCGGGCGCGTCATACGACGCTCCATATGGCTGCTGGTGCTATTATAGGCGACCGTGCCAGAAGTGACGATGCCTGCGCCCTGGAATCCGCCTGGCGTCTAAGCCAATGGCGCCACAGAGTGTGGGAGCGAGTCCACTCTAATTCGGCAGCTTCAGCTGGAGGCTGAGAGCCTGAGACAGCCTGACGTCGTTCGCGGCCACTCGCGTGGGCTGGACGGGCCAGCTGTCTTGCTGCAGCTGCCAAGAGGCTCGACATGGTGTGGTTGGTTGGTTGTCGAGCGTGTTCGCAGGAATGGAAATCGCCATCACCGGCACTTACATGTCAACATGGGCGACCTGCGGCACCACCTTGCCCCTGCGAATCTCGTACTTGTAGGGCGCGCTGGAGATGCCCAGCGCGTTGAGGGGATCGTCGAGGTCGTCGTGCCAGTTGTGCCTGCTGCCGACGTGCTGCTGGGCGCCGCCGACGCGGGCGAGTCGCTGCTTATGAACGCCGGCGCCCGAGCGCGTCGAAGGAACGCGGAGGAGCTGACCCTTGGCCGTGGTGGACGTGGTGGTGGTGGTGGTGGTGGAGGTGCCTGACGGCGCAGATGATGGTGTTCTGAGGCGGTCCCACATGGTGGGCGAGGTGGGCTTGAAACGGCTTCGTGGGCGGGCTGCCTTCTGGAAGCCTGTCGCAACGGTCGCGTGCGCTCCACTTGGGGGCTGACAGCGAGGGCACGGGGCAGGCAGTGGTGGGAGAGGCGCTGGGACCAGAGCGCTGGCGGCTGACCTGGGGCGGAATGTTTCCAGGGCAGGTTCGATGGATTGCTCGGGCTGAGCAGCTGTACGGAGTAGCGGGCGTGGGAGTGCGAGTAGTGCGTGTCAGCGCCTGGCTGCCGCTATCGTGCCGTCCGTTATTGGTGAGGTGTGCCCTGTGGTCGCTGAAGGATGGACGGGAGATATGTATGTAGGTACACTGGGAGACGCTCAGCACCAGTCAAAAGATCGAGTGTTTCGTCGCCACAAAAGAATTGGAAAGAAAGTTGCCAAAGGTCCAAGAAACAGGAAAACGGGAGACGGACGCCCCCTGGTAATTGTATCTCCTCGTCCCCCGTCCCTCGTCTCTGTCAATCTCCAGCCGCATTCTTGCGTTTCCGTCTCTGCTCCCCTCGGCCTCTCATCCATCTTCCGCTCGTGATCCGCCCGTGATCCGCTCTTGATCGCCGTCACCCCACGCACCCCTACAGCCACCAGGTCGCACAGACAGCGGGCGCAGGGGGCCGCCGTACCCTCATCTTATATTGCCAGGCTCGTCTCCAACATTGGACGATCCAGCCAAACGAATGGAGGAGGCAGCACTGCGACGCCGCTTTGAGCACTTCTGCCCGTGAGGGTGAGCGACAGCCAACCGCGAGCCTCGCTGTTGATTGCGCTGGAGGTGCGCTGGAGGACAGCCGCCGCGGTTGGCTGTCCCGAGTTGGTTTCAGACAGGTCGTTTGAATGGCGGGCTGGACGTTGTTCTCGTTGCCTTCTTCGCCTCCAAAACAACAGGCGCCTCCCTGCGAAAACGATGGGCCAGGGTCCGAGAATAGGCTTCGAGATATGCATGCATGGCCCTGTGCTATTTTGAGGTTGTTGCGGACGACGGAACCATGAGTAAAGGCGCTCGTTGTCAAGAAGCGCGCCTGCGAGTAAACAAATGAAAACAGCTCGGACATTGCCAGCAATCGTCAGGCAAATACAGTGGATTGTATTTCTCTTCAATCGCGACAATTGCCCTTTCGCGCATCTTCCCGCCTGGTGTGCCGTCCTTTTTTATCGACCGAGCAGAGTCTGCTTGATGGACAGTGACTGCTCACATGCCCAAGCCGGTGATGATGCAGCATTAATCCTGATAAGCACTGGCTATTATTTCGGAGACTTCTGAGTTCTGACCACCTTCGCCTGGCGCTTCCATCAGCCGGCACCACATCTTCTTCTGCTTCATCACCTGTCAAAATGCTTCAGGGTTTCGTCTGGTAACTAACTTAGTACATATCCTCCTATCGCCTGCAGAAGATCGTCAGGTCCTGCGGCTGCCTCCCTAATAAGCTCCCCTGAGCGACGGCGTCTGTTTCAGACCCTTGGCGCCTTCAGAACCCTGCTGCAGTACATGCCACCCTCCTCGGCTTGCGCCGTGGCCACCCGCAGCACGCGCCGACGAACCTCAGGCCGCCTCGCGATCCCAGGTGCTCTGTCAAATGCCTCAATGGTTCGTCTACAGTGTCTCACGGGCCATTCTGTGCGTTGTCTGGTGGCTAAGTGACACCGCCCTCGACCGCCAGGGTGACGAGGCACCGACCATGGCTCAGGGCACGCACCGGGAAGCGAGCCGCTCGAGACGAGCCGAGTCCACAGCAGCTGTGCTTGTGCTTTGTACATGTGACGGAGCAGGATTCCATGTCCTGACAAGACTGGCGCCGTACGGACTACTCGTCGCCACAAGACGAAGCTCGGGGGTGGTCAGGGAAGTACGATAAGGCTTACATGCATATGGTACGAGCACATGCGAGCTTCTTGTACAGGCGGATGGCACGTGGAGCAGCCCGGAAGACTTTTCTCAATCCAACGGCTTACTTCAATGAGCTTATTCGAGAGTGTTCCGGCAGTATCGCAAATGACAGACTACCTATCCTCTCCCGGCCGCGTTGGCTGGTTAGTCCGGTAGCGACAGAATAAAGTCACAACTCACAAAGGACACGCATGCATAAGGCACTCACTGCCAGTCCACCAGGACCGTGTCGTCGGGCTTGATATCAGCAACCTCGAGTCCATACTCCCACAAGGCCTTCCTCTTCTTCTCGTCCTGCGCATCCTTGGCCGTGTCAAACTCGTCCGTCCCGTTCAGGTACAGCGCCTTGCCTCGCGGCGGCTTCACCTCGAAGCACGCGCGGATGACGTCTGCGGCACTCTTCCACAGCGGCCGCAGGGCTCCGTTCGGGTTCAGCCTGACCATGAGCGGCGCGACCAAGGGAACAATCACTTTCATGGTAAGGGTGGCCGTCATGAAGGAGCCTCGACGGGAGATGTCCGAGGGCATGCCGCCGGGGTCGAGGCCGATGACCGAAATGTTGGACAGCTTGGGGTCCTTGGCGATGCGATCGCCCAACTCGTGCCTTGTTGTTGGGTCAGTCGATGCAGGGGCGAATGAGGTGTGACGACGCCGACTTACATGAGCATCACGGCGCAGAGCTTGCTCGCTCCATATCGGCGGAAGCCCGACTCCCAGGATGCGTCGTCTTGGGGAGTGCTCCACGTGCCCTTGGCAAGCGCTTCTGGACCCGGGAATAGGTTCTGCCATTTGGGATCTTTGTACACGGTATTGCCTCCCATGGTGTTTCTCTCGTCCTGGGAGCTGCAGGCGCGTGAGTTATCTGTCCCCAGCCGGTATTGCCGTGCAGGCAAGTTACTTACTCGTGCGCCCAGCTACCGACGATGAGAATGCGGCCCTCGTCCTTGTCCATGCTCTGCAGGAGCGCAAGGGACAAGACGAGGTTGGCTAGGAAGTTGACCTGCCAGGTCATCTCGAAGCCATCGCCGCTCATTGTCTTGAAGATGCCACTTTGTCAGACGCACTGTTCAACATCCAGATGTAAAGGTGGTGTACTGACCAAGGTTTCGTGTTCCTGGTACCCAGCGTTGAGGATCAGCGCCCTGATCGGAGGCAGCGCTCCCTTTGTGACCCGGCGATTGATATCGGCCGCCGTCGCCTTGACGCTCTCCAGCGAGCTCAGGTCCAGCTCTAGCGTCTCATGCTTGTGCCCGGACGGGGCCTTCTTGAGCGCAGCCTGGAGCTGGGACGCCGTGGCCGCCTTTCGGACGGTGTAGAGCCCCGCGTAGTTTGATGCCAGATCCGGGGTCTTGAGGATGTTCGTCACAATCGCCGAGCCGAGGCCGCCGTTGGCGCCGGTGACGAGTATCGAGCCCTTAGGGGACGACATGTTTGCTGGCGATTCGGTGCCTGATACGGATACGCCGTAACTACTTGGTAGTTGATGCCGATTCTGCGAGAACGGCAACTAGTTATCTACCGCAATCTGCGGGCAGGGATCCGGACAGCTCCCCGCAGCAAGCTCGCTTTCTTATGAACCATCCCGATTCCCGACGCATTCGTCACTCCGCGCTTCACGTGGCTTCCAGGCGGTACATACTACGTGGTCCATTTTTTATACCTGGCGGACCGGCTCCACCGGCGCGAGCCTGGCAGCAAACTCCGCACCGCTCCCTAACAGCCATCCCATGGCGTGTCCGAAAGGAGGCAACGCCGGGGTGAAAGTCCGACCGTCCGGCCCGGGGGCATGCTGGGTGGTGGTTCGGGATGGTGGTTGGACGGTCTGCGATCACGCCTATGCGTTGGTGGAAATAGGGACGCTTTTTTGCGCCCTGATTTCATTTAGAGAATGTCGGATCCATGGTGATTGTGTGAGTGCGGCGAGGACGTGTGTGATACAGTGGTGTATGTCGCCTCGCTGCCATGTGTCGGTTGAAGCTTCGGGGAGTAGCGCAGCGAAACTGCCCTCAGAGGAACTGGCACAATGGGTCACACGGAGGGTGCATGGACAAGCTCACAGAGATTTAGCAGCGACGTCACATATGGCAATCTGCCGATGGCTCTGCAGGGCTTTTCCTTGTCTTCACGGTCGGGTTCGGAGCCGTGAGCCTGTCCGTTCGGTACTTCGGATCACGATTGCCGCGCGACGGCACTTACACGACGGAGATTGCAAGGGGGCGTCGATTCAGAGTTCCGCCAGAGCGGAATGCGTAAAATTCGGAAATCTGAATTATTAATATATGCTGTAAAGTAGCGCAAGGGGATGCAATTGCTCCTTTTTGCTCTCCTTCTGTGGACGTTGGTCGTTGTCGACTCTGTGTCGTTGGTCCACGCCGCTCAACGGCGGTAACACTAACATCCGGGGCCCGGGGCGCCGAGCAATCCATCCGCGACGACCCTTTGCCACGGGCCACCTATGCACTGCAGCCCTGACTGCGGTTGCACAAACCAACGGTTGGGTAAGCACTTCAGGATGAGCCTGTTGTGAGCCTCGAAACGTCGTCAGCGCGACCTGTCGTGCGACGGGTGTCGGTTGTGAATGCATCAGGGGCCGCCTCCCCCACAATCCGGCTTCCTGAGTCGGGTTCTGAACTTCTGACAGTCAATAAATAGTCCGTAGTCCGTAATGCAACACCCTCCCAGGGGCTAGACCCAAGTTCAGCAAACGGCCGAATCCTTCGAGGAAGCGATCCCGTCTGGGGCCAACGCAGGTACCTGTACATTCAAGTGCCGTTAAGGGTTAGCCAGATACGCGTGCGGCTCTGGCGCCGTGCATGGAGCTATTACTTTGAGGACAGCTGATGGTGTTGGACCTTGGTGGTGGGCATAGTTGCGCATGCCTTGTGTGGAAGATGCCTTGATGATCATCCTGGAAGATGCCGCTTGCAATCATAAGATTGTTGGCTTTCCTTGGAAGGGAGGTTCCTCCTCATGAATTCAGGAAGAGAAGGAATTGGCGTCCTGCCGTCTGACACCTGTCGTTGAGAGTTGAGAGCGAGTTGGGACTCGGTGCGATCTACACCACGCAAGGCTGGCCCCGTCCACTTGCCACGCTGCAAAGGAAGAGGCGCGCGTCTCACCCTCGGTCCAGGTTATAACGGTCGACAGGATCACTGCACGTGCACGCGAGGTTGGCAGCCTGGCATGTCGGTATAACCGTCTCGCCCACCCATCTGTACGACACACAGGGGTTTACTTCAAGAACCCGGCACTCTCCTCCGTCATCCCCGAGATGCTCAGGAATAGCGCCAAAATACCAAAGACAGAAGAGAGAACAAGCAAGGCATGACCCAGATTCCATGTGTTTTCTATTTTCGTATCAAATAGTCCGTACAGGACGCATGTCTCACGGGGCTGCCCATTCCTCTCCGGCTCCCTCCGCCCACGGACCCGGACCCCCGTGCGGCCGCGAGCCGCCGTCCGGGTCCACTTACACGCCGCAGAGTCGCACTCCGTACAACCTCACCACGCCTTTGCTGGTTCTAGGCCCCTCTTTGTGGCGCTGTATTATTGTCTGGCCCGTTCAATAGTAGGCCTGAGGTGACGCAGCCAAGCTGGACCGGCAAACAAGCTGTGCGCGGGATCAGGGGATCGGCATCATCCGCTGTTCCTTCTGGCAAGCCGCAAGCCCGGCTGAAGGTCCAGGTGGGCCTCGCCTCCCCGTCGCCGCCCCCATATTAGTAGGTTGGATTATAGGCTCTAGCTCCCGTCTTGGGTGTTGCTCGGAGCACATATTATTCAGACTCTTGCCACGTTCTCATCTATTTACTTTTTGACTATTGCATTTCGTTGCACCGTCTGTTGCCATGCTGGACGCGTCTCAGTGCCTGCTCTCCGCCCCGGAGCTAGTCGAGCTCGTCCTCCTCGAGCTCGACCACAAGACCCTCCTCTGCCGCGCCCCCAGGGTCTCTCGACAATGGCGAGACATCATCAACACCTCTCCCAGGATCCAATCGAAACTCTTCTTCCGGCCCTCGGTGGCCGAGCGACGCAGGCCCCAGAGCCTTAAACCGCCGCCGGTGCAGAGACCACGATCGTGGCGAGGCCGGAGGGGCAGCTCCGACTTACACGACCTCTTCCAACTCGCCGACTCTCACACAGGCGATCCAAACCGCCAGCCCTACCGCGCCAACGACAAGGGCATCCCATGCCCCGACTTCATCCCGTCGCCAACACCCTCGGACTCGACCTCGCGCACATCCATCGGACCCTGGACGTCCGACGAGGAGCGCCGCTCCTTCACCAGCCGCGGCGCCAGCTGGCGGCGCATGCTCGTCCAGAACCCGCCCATCACGTCCCTCGGCCAGGTCGTCATGCGGTGCCGCATCGACGGCTCCGTCACCACGCGCGTCGGCCGGGCGGCCTGCCCCGACGGCCTCCGCTTGGGCCAGGTGTGGGATGCGCTGCGCGACAGCATGGCCCTGCTGCGGTCCGACATGTGCCTCCATCGCCTTGCCTGGTGGGAGCCGTCGCTGACGTCGCTCGAGAATGCGCTGTACCCGATGGCCCAGGACGTGGCGCGCCTGTTTGACGACGGCGCGCAGCTGGTCCTGGCGATGGGCTTCAGCGAGTGCGCCGAGTCGGATATGTTTTATGGCAAGTTTGCGGGAGAGTACGAGGCGCTGTGCCGATGCGAGGACTATGAGCCGCTGGAGTTTGGCATGAAGGAGACCATCACTCCACCACGACCCTCGAGAAGACGCCAACAAGCGGGATGACGTTCGGAACACAAGGCCGGGACCGATGTCTGCGGGATACGTACGATTCGTGGCGTGGATAACAGCACCATTCATTCGCAGGCGGGCATGGACACAGCACTGCACGGCCTTCCAGTATCAATGATTCAAAATTGCTATCCGTAATTCCTGCCCCAAACCTACTCACAGATACCCCGTCCTTGGAAATACGTCTTCATTGGCCCTCAGAAGAAGACAACATGCCATAAAAAAGCCAAGACACTCAGTAGAGGGACACTCACAAGCCACCTCGGTCCAAGACTCAACCCTCCGCTTCCACCGCTTCCACCGCTGCCGCCACCGCCGTTGACACTCCCGTCATGCTCGACCCTGAAATCATTCGTCAACCCTGACGGAGTGCATCTCGTCCCCGCGGCGCAGGCCATAATGACACTCCAGCGGCCGCTTGCGCATCGCTGCCACGAGCTTGTCATGCAATTCCATTGTCCTTCGGAGGAGCACGCCGAGCCTTGGGCCTGTGCTCGGCGAACGATGTCATTGCTGAGTGGTGTGGTGGACGGTATTGAGCTCAAGGTGGTCTGGGACCATGCTTGGAGAGCTAGTATTGATAGCAGGATGATGGTGCTCAAGGACGAAGAGCGTGGTGATGCCATGGTTGGGAGTCGCATTTCGACTGCAGGGTAGGGCCGGAAGACGGCGCCGATCTCGATGGAGCTCCGGCCGGAGATGTGGAGACGGGGCTGGGTCGAGCTCCGAAACGTCGACGGCGATGTGTAATTTCCCTGGGCAAACGTAATCAAGATGGAAGCATTTCGACTGCCTTTAGTATGAATATTTCAAGATCGAGTTTTCAGTAGCTCTCCGTAGAAATGCCCCAGGCTTGCACTTATAGCCCCCGTGTCAGTCCACAAACCATCCAACGAGTGAGTGAATTGCTGCCCAGCGGGTGGGTCGACGGGACTGGACGTGGATGCGCCCGATTGGAGCAGCCAACTCACGATGGCTCGGCTATGGGGAGGCTACGGGGAGTGGTGTCCGTGAGTGGGTGTTCCTGGCGATCTGATGCATGGCGTTTTGTGCCTGATTTGTCGTCTGAGTTTGCAGGAGATCGAGGGCAACGAGGTATCGATGGAGGAGCGTGAAGCTAACAATTCTTTGATGAGCAGTAAGTCAATATATATTAACCGTCATATGAGAAAAGACTCAATTATCATCTAACTTGTATACTCAAGAATGTCCCCTGGAGCTATCAGTGGCGATGGATGTTTTACGGAGTGTCGTGTGACTGCGTCCTGAATGCCCGACTTCACCTGGTGTATTCAAGGAAGTTGATTGTCACGCTGAAGGTGAGTGAAGAGGATAACACTCGGAGAAGCTTACTGCTGCCGAATCACAGCACATGGTATTGCTGCGAGCCGAAGCAGAAGAACAGACCAGACGTGGCGGTGAGAGTGCACCAACGGCGCAGGTCGTGGAGCCCACCCGCAGCGCTTATCCACACCAACTCTGCATCACGGCAGTCGGTGAGTCGCAACGGAAGCAAAATAATGGAGCTTCTTTGTGTGCTGGAATTTAAGATTCAATATCGCCTTTGGCCCGTAACCCGCCGTTTAAGTTGTGTTGAGTAGTGGTCCACGGATTGTCATCCCGGAGCCCTAGCCTCATCTCAAACCATCCCGATGGACAGGTGTGAATCACACGTCTAGAGTTGGGGCCGGCGAATCCGTAATGTCTCCATCCCAAACCCCTTCCTTGTTCTCCATCCACGCTCCCAAGTGCGCAGACTTGCGCCATTCACGATGCTCTCGCGCTCGAGCCCTGCGCTGCGAAACCGCAAGCACCACACAGACCACAACAGCTGCGATGATACCGGCCACTAGGAAGGATGCGATGACGATGGTCTGCCTCTCTGCGGTGGGCGAAGCCTGCAGCATGACCATGGTGGTGTTAAGCTTGACCCAGTCGGAGGCGGAAAGGGTGAACTGAACGTCCATGATGAAATCGCTTGATGCTGAGCTCCTTGGGAAGGGTGCTGAATAGTTTTCTTTGGAGGCGGTTAACTTGGAATGTGAACTCTCAACTCGCGGAGCGGCGTTGCTTACTCAGGCCTTGGTAAATGTTTTGTAGCTTGGAGATGCCACGATGGAGGTTCTCTTGTGCGGTGTAGGTTGTTGCAATGATGGAAATGTCAAGAAATGCGAAATTCTTGAGACTTTAATACAACTCTCATGACCATAAATCTGAATGCCAGGGAACATGGCATTGTTCGCCGTGGGTAGAGTTGGGACTCTCGTCTGCTGCCGTGTACAATCCACCGCTCTTACTATTGTCTCGGCCCGCGCAGTATGGAACTGCGCGAACCTCAACACCCTTCACATAGGTTGGCCACCATGGTTCGCCCTTACGACACGTTCGTCCGTCATAGTGCTGGACGGTTGGGCATCAGCTTTTCCTAGCATCACCGAGTGGCGACCGCCTGCCGACTACGGCCAGCCCGACGCGATAACTGGGGCAACCGGCCCTCTCAGGTCCGAACTATAAAAGATAGTCAACACGACAATACCACGATGCAGTGTATCTTCCACAGGCCCATCCCAGTGAATTGTCTCAGAGGGTTCGAGCGCAATGATGTCGCCGATGTTGACGATGCGACGTTGGCCTGCAGGATCTGACGTTGACGTGACTTTCACGGCACATCGATACGTCGGTTCGTCCTGGCGTCTTGCTATGGTGGTCGACCCTGCCACATTCGCGGAACCTGATGTCAGGGGTGGGAGAACGATGTTTATCACGAAGTCATCCTTTTCGGTGCCGGTGCCCTCGACATCCACCCAGACTATTCGGGACCCAAAACATCTACGAGCGCGCATATTGCATTTGAGCATGTGCATCTCTTCGTAGTTCTCCGCGAACTCATCAACCTGTTCTCCTATTGTTAGACTGGTTTTGCACGGAACTTCGCTTTTAGCGCACCAGGCTGTTTAGTTTTTCGACAAGCTGATCGGCTCTTTCCGGCATGCACTGCTTGTATATCCATATGCCAGGCACTGGTCTGCCGAAGGGGTCTTTGTTCGGATCGAAATCCTCGGCTTCGAATTTGCATCCCCCCGCGATGCTTCCAAGTTCGTCCGTCCCGGCAATGAAGCGCATGTTGTCTTGCGGCTGCTTCGCTTGTCTCTTCGTAGTCCGAACACGATACAAGGCTCTCTCGTGCGAAATACAGACGACTGTCTGTCTCTTTTTGTGAGCGACAGGTTCTCGACCGCGCGAATGAAGTCTCGTTGCGTCGGGCGCGCAAGCAATACCCAGGACGTGCCCCGCGTTCTCGCGATACGCGCGCAGCGGTCCGTCCTATCACGTGCTTGGCAGGGTAATCATCGGTGTCACTGAGTAATTCTAAGCATCTATATTATGATATTAAGTTGTCATTAATACATGGACAACGCGTCCCAGCGCTTGGTTTGCGTTGCAGGGGGGCCTAGCTGAACCGCATGCTCTCTTCTTCGCGAGATCCCTGAACCCCTGCGCAGCCGATTTCTGATATGAATAGCAAATACCCTGCCCTGCGCCTTCCGATGCCTACTTGGTATATATGCTCCATATCCGTCAAGTTCTTTCTCAAGACTTGCTCATCCGCGACGTTGCTGTAGTCGTACATCTGTACAGGCGCAAGGAGTCGTACCGGAACTCGTGGTTCTCTCGTCAGCAGCACCACATCATAGTGGCATCATGACCGCTTATATCGGTAGGCCAGAGTGTGGTTCCACGAGGGATAGGTCGTGTGCCACTGGCCATCATCATAGGTGCGTGATGATGACGAGGTCTGCGACGTGGTGATGGTGCTGAGTGTGCTGGGCACGGTGGTGATGATACTGATTGCGGTGGGTGTCTTGGCGATGGGCATGGTCGAAAGTGTGCTGTTCATTGGAGGGATACGTCCTGTGGGGAGGATGGTCCTCGTCTTCGTGGTTTCCTCACCAGAGGCAGAGGAGCCTGGAGGAGGAGGAGGAGGAGGAGATGAAGTTGTGACTGGAGACGTCTGGTGGACAGTGACTGTTCTCGCTGGAGCTTCCGTGTGCGTGACGGTAATGGTCGCCGTGGCGTCGCCGCTGATGTCAATCACGGAGATGGTCGTAGGGACCGACTTGGTGACGGTTCTGGGATCGGCAGTCTTGGTGATGGTTTGCGTGGTAGGCTCCCGGGTTTTGACCACCGTCTTCACGACCGTGACGTCCGTCGTGCCATGGCCGCCTCCGCCGCCTCCGTTCCCGGGCTGATCATCACCCGGCTCCAGAGGCACGACCGAGTACTTTGGCTTCTTCTGGTCGTCGGACGGCGCGCGAGGCAGAAGTCCCGACTGGGGGAGCGCAGCGGCAGCGGAGAGATACGCCGACAGGGCAGCAACAAGTGAAAGAGACCCGCGCATCTTGACAAGGCTTCTTCCTCAAGGTGCCGACGATGGGCAGGCAGCTGGGTGTAAGCGGGCTAGGTACCTAGGTATGTTGAAGGAAGCTTGCGTGGGGAGTGGAAGAAGAGGACACGGCGATCGATCGCAGTTGATCGACGGAAAAAAGGATGGCAGATTTGTTTGCATGATGCGAAAGAGAGAAACATACAAACCTGCACGGATACGCCATTGCCGCTTTTCTTGCAGTGGCGACGAGGGCTGGTTGATCACCAACCTGTTCATTTTGTTGGTGGCTGGGATTCGGAATATCTAGAGGTTGGAGGTTGGCAGCCCACTTACGAGTACTCCGTACTACGAGTAGTAGACTCGCAGGGGCGCGTGCAGGAACGGTCCAGGGAGCTCTAGGGACGACAGTACGAGTAGAGGGGCGCGGGGCAGGTGCAGGGGCGCTTGCAAGGTTCTGTGCCTGGCAGCCAAGCGCCCGGCCAAGCACCTGGTTGGCTGGCTAGTGGCTGAGCCCGGCCACCAGCCACCAGCCACCTCTTTTTTTAGTACGGAGTGCCCGCATTGCATCTCGAGAATCAGGGTCTCCCTGGCACCCCAAGGGAGCGACGCGCATCACCCACGAAGACGCGCGTGAAAAGTCTACGGATAGTCCGCACAGTAAGAGAACAATGGCGGGATCGAAGCACGCGGAACGTGGCCCGATCGATTTACTGGCAGATCAGGAGTTGCTTACGGTGGCGCTCGCCATGATCCAGCCTCAAGGCGCCAAAGACATGCGCGGGGCTGCCTCCGAGGCCAGCCGACGCCACCGGACACCACCGCACTTGTGAAGGTGGACTCGAGATACTATTTGCTATTTGCCCTTCATGTTGTATGTATGTTGGCCAGCAGTGGTCGTGGGCGCGGTCGCTGTGGTGGCCCACAAGACTGGCAGTCCAGCGGTTGGAGCTCTCAACGGGTGTCGACGAAGCTTCTGGCCACGAACTTCCCCACGTCGTCCCCTCGGGCCTCGGTGTACCTGCACTTCGTAGACCATGTCGTCATGCCACGCGGTCGACGAACAACGGCTTGGAGTTTACCGCCTCGTTCAGCTTCCGTTTCTTTACTCACGACGAAACAAACACATACTGCATAAGTTTCCACGCATCGCCGGCTCACGCGACAATCGCATCCTACAACGCCACGACGTCGCGTAGCTCGACGTCACGGGTGGAGGCTCACGGCCTCTGGTGTGGGCATGACGTGCGACTGCTGCGACTCAGCCACGACTCCTCCTTACCATCGTCCAGCGGCCAGCCCAATTGGACCACACGGGCGTCCCGTTGCCCAGCTTGATCCGCTATCGCAGAGGTGGTGCCTTGTGCTTAGCCCATTGTCACTGCTTACCTTATGTACAAGCCTAGGCGCATGATGATGCCCAGAACTGCGGAGGCCCAAGCCGACGCCTCTCGTACATAAGAGCTTTTCCACCCAGCATCCATCACTCCGGCTCCTCCGCGATCTACCTTACACAAACTGCGTCCTTCACCAGAGCGGCCTGGCCAGCGTTGAGCAGAGCAGCCCGCGTCTCCAATCGGCCAGTACAGCAGAGCGCCAACCGCCCACTTCACTCATCGTCATGTCGTATCATCAGGGTTACGGCCAGCCCTACGGCCGTCGGTTGCCCCGCCATGTCGCGTCATCTCCAAATCTGAGCTGACATTTCGTCTCGCAGAGCCACCACCACCTCAGGGCTACGGCCAGTATCCCCCTCCTCAGGGACAATACCCGCCTCAGGGCCAATATCCCCCTCAGCAACAAGGGGGATACTACCAGCAGCAGCCGCCGCCACCGCCACCGCCTGGCCAGTATCCTCCTCAGCAACCGCCGTACGGTGGCCATCCACCGCCTCAGCAGTTCGGCGCTCCTCCTCCACAGCACTACGGACATCACTCCCCGGCGCCGCCGCCAGGCCAATATGGCGCGCCTCCGCCTCCTCATGGTGCCCCGTATGGAGCGCCTCCTCCTCAGCATTACGGCCCCCCGGTCCCGCCCACGCCTCCCACGTTGGGCTACGGAGCGCCCCAGATCATACAGTGGGACGGCTCGTCAGATGCCCAGGCGCTGCGGGGTGCTATGAAGGGATTCGGAACCGACGAGAAGACGCTGACTCGGGTCTTGTCTACCAAGGATCCTCTCCAGATCGAAGTCCTCCGAAGCACCTTCGACCGCAACTTCAAGCGCAATCTGATCAAGGACATCAAGAGTGAGACGAGCAGCTGGTTCGAGTATGGGCTGGTGCAGCTCGCCCGCGGCCCCCTGCTAGCCGATGTCCACAACCTGTTTGAGGCCATGTCCGGCCCAGGCACAAAGGAACTCGTGCTCAACGATATCCTGCTCTCCAGGTCCAACGCCGACATCAAGGCGATCAAGAGCGCATACTGGCAGACATATCACAAGAGCTTGGAGGAGACGGTCAAGGGCGATCTGAGCATGAAGACGGAGCGCCATTTCCTCATGGTCCTGGCTGCCAACAGGGCCGAGGATGCCGCGCCAGTGGTGCCACAGCAGGTCGACGACGACGTTATGCAGATCTACAAGGCAACAGAGGGCAAGATGGGTACCGACGAGATCTTGGTGTGCAGCATCTTGACCAACAGAAACGACAACCAGATCCGCGCCATCGCGCACACCTATAAGCAGAAGTTTAACCGCGACCTGGAAAAGGTCATCAAGTCGGTGAGTTTATCGACCCTTTGCCCCCTGAGCCAGCTGACAGTCGCTAAACAAAGGAACAGGAATTCTCAGGACACATGGAGGATGCCCTCCTGTTCCAACTGCGAAACGCCGTGGACAAGTACATGCATGCCGCCACGCTTCTCGAGGACTCCATGGCCGGCATGGGCACCAAGGACCACCTCCTCGTTTCCCGCGTCGTCCGACTCCACTGGGACCGGACCACGCTGGCCAACGTCAAGGGGGCCTATCAGCAGAGGTACGGCAGGAGTCTCGCTAGCCGCATCAGAGGCGAGACCTCTGGCGACTACGAAAAGCTGATGGTGGCGTGTATCGGAGAATGATCTTGCTGCGCTGCTGCGAGACTGAGGTTGTAAGAAGGTTAAATGGCTTCCACGTGAAATGACGAGGACTCGACGATAATTGGTCGTTGGCGGCGTTCCTGGGGTTGTGTTTGACCGTAGCCTATCACCTCTGTGGCCAGAGATTGAACGAGATACCACGAATCACACGATAATCTGGCCACTATGGCAAACTTGCTCTAGAATTGTAGCAAAGTACGGAGACTGCAATGTTAAGGACGGAAACTGTATTGGGAAGTACGGAAACTGTTTCCAGAATCCTGTAGTCGCGTCGACGTTGGTGGCTCGTAGTGTGTCGGTTCCCAAATGCAGCATTCTGTAAACGCTTAGTGCCGAGTTAAAACAAATGGACGAGCGCCAAACACTCGACGCCAATTCGCCAACGAATCCTCAATCTTCAGGGTAAACCGTTAATTTTAACAGCCGCACGGTCTCGTTCATTAGAATAAGCGTCTTCACATCATGCAGGATGTACAGCAGCCAACGCTGTGACATTGTGTGTTGCCCGCATCCTGTGAACCGGAATCTAACGAGCATCCCTGCTTGCATACAGGTTGTTTATACAAGATGCCTTCCAGCCAAGGGCGTCATAAGCAGCTGGCAAGTGTATATATCGGCTGTATCGTGATGAAGTGAATCATGGCGATGGGTTAGCATCAAGACAGCTGGCAGACGCCTGTATACATCAGTCTTCAAGCCTTCCTCGGCCTTTCAACTGTTGATAACTTCACCACACACACACACACACACACAAACACCACTCTTGCAACTGCAAGACTGCCTCAAACCCACAGGCAGCACCAAAGTTTTGTCGTCATCTCTGTTGTCTGCAAGGTATATCATCTGAGTGGGGATGGTGACCGAGTTGTCGTTGCGAGTGAAGACAGACTGTCACGGAGACAACGGTGGGAACCTTTCCTAGCATCGAAATAAGTGACAAGAGACTCGGGTATTGACAAGGACGACGCTGAGCGTCCAGTGCTTTTGTCAGTGGAAGAGCAGTTTCCAGAGACACATCCTGGACTCTTTGCATCCAAGTGACAAGATGGAGGCCAACGCTGCCTTCATCGTACCAAGCGAGAGTATGGAGGCACCTCCGCAGATACAGGCAGCATCTAATGTGCTTTTCATGTAGCAAGGGACGACACGGCAACGCCTCCACCCAGCGATGAGGCACCCGCCCACCCCCTTTTGCCCAAGGATGTCACTTGGACCACCAGCGACATGCTCTTCGCCACCATGTTCTGCGACTGGGACATCACGCCCCTTCCAGACCTCGAAGATGCCATCGCCCCCTTCGAGGCGCATATCAGGCACTCGGACAGCGGCTTCCGCAAGTGGCGCGCCCGCCACCAAAAGGCCATGGGGTGCGGCGGCGCCGAGATCCCCGGCTGGCCGCGTCTGCGAGCGCAGGCGCCGGACGGCGGTACGTACTGGGATGACGAGGTCTGGGTGAACCGCTACACGTACTTGGTCCTCCGGCGGCACGACCTGGCCCTCGAGCGGCTCAAGAAGGTCCCGCAGCGCCGCAGGCGCAGCATGGCGCGCTTCTTCGGCGACGGGGTGGCGATGCCGCGGGAGACGCTCCAGAGCCGCCGCCGGGGCAAGACGCTGCGCACCCTGGGCGACTGCTGGTGGAAACCGCTGAACACGCTCCTGGAGGAGCAGGCTTACCACTGGGGCGTCGACGCCGAGCAGCTGAAGATGGACTTTTGGAACGTGAACGTCGAAAAGTACCAGAAGGTGAAGGCGAAGAAGGGGGTGACTGTGGTTGAATGAACGCAGGGGAGCGGAAAACGGGCCGCTGAAGGGAGAGGGGTGCCATGCCGTTGGCCGCCTGCCATTCAGTGCGGTCGAGGCTGCGCGGGCGCTCACTTGAGTGGCTCCATCATGTCTTGCTGGAGTGGACAACAGTTGGTCGAGCTTGAATGTGGGAACCAATAACAAGCATCGTGTCTTGTTTGATGGAAGCAAGGGGATCAGATGCGCCCCTTATCTGGCTGAGCTTGATACCAACATAGGCCTGCCTGAGCTATCTTTGTGCTTGTGACTCTAGACTGTAGACAGTCAACAAAAGTCGGCGTGGAATACATATATCCGTACGAGGACGTGTGGTTCTTTCCAAGGTTCTGCAAAGGTCGCAGGCGATCTGTTGGGTTCTTGTGAATCTGTACTCCGTAACGAGTTGACCAATGGATGCCTCGTAGCATGTACATGATAAGTTACGAGTATATCTATTCTTATGGAGAAGGTTCGGAGTACTCCGTAGTGCTTGCCGTCCTGCCCCATCATTCAACAAGGAAAGAGTGCACAGCTCCTTGCCTTATTAGCAGCTCCAGACCCATTTGGGCCCCTTTCTGCGGCTAGTGCCTCATAACTCAGGCATAAATAGCGTACTTGGCACTTATAACTTCCGAGTTGGCAGCTAGGGCCGAAGATTAACCATTAGCCTCCTTTCTTCAAGAAACTTGATATAAATTATTAATATAACCCCACCTTATAGCAAACCCTAGCTTTGAAAAAGCTGGGTCGTGCACCTTGAACTGATGCCTACCTTATCCACAGCTAAACGCGGTACGCAGTCTCAAAACGCGTGTTGATGCGCGCTCAGCGTACAACAGCATCGCAAATCTCACAGAATCGCGCACCGTTGCTGCCGCGAGGCAACAGGCTGGAGCTGCTTGACGGCGCCCGTGCACTCTCTTCTGCGCGCCTGCCTGGTGGTGGTGAACCACAACGGTGTTGAGGGTCTGTTGTGCATGACGAGATCGCGAGCACGGGCTTCCAGGCTGATATGAGCAGCACCAACATGAGCTCGGCTCCGATGCCTGGCGTGGCCGGGCCCGAGTCGAACCTGCGACACCCTGCGACGACCTCACCGAGCCTGGGGCCCAACCATGCGCACCGGCGTACGAATACGCCAAACGGACAGGTGCAGACAACTTCGACTCAACCTTGTGGCTCACAAGCACACGGGCAATCAGTTCACCAACAAGCACAACAGCCTCGACCACCGTCTTCTGCTGAGCCATCTTATGCTAGCTCCTCCATGCAGCCCCCATCGCGAGGCAACTCGCAAGGTCCTGTTCCAGGACAACCACATGTGCCACCTACACACCCCCGACCTTCAGCTGTTACTTCAAATGGAGGTCCAGCACTTTCCTCACCACAGCTGCAACAGGCGCCTTTCTCTGGAATTGCCGCTTCCGCAACTCAAGCGAATGTCTTTCGCTCGCCCAAGGGCGGTAATGCGACTCTCGAGCATACGTCCGAGTATCGTGGGCTCTTTGATGCCATCAAGCGGACAAGACCAGAGGTGGTACGCCAAGTGGTCCGCGATCTATGGGATAAGTGCCTTCTGGGGTCCGAGTATCACCTCTCCTTTATTGTGAGTGCCTCGTCCTACTCTGATTGTCATGGTGCTAATGTCATGGATTAGGCCAATGCCACCTTTCATCAAGCCGGCGAGGGGGCTCTTGATCGGCCAATCCAAGATTTCGGGCAAAAGATGATCAGGTCGTCCAAGGAGCATGTTATTGGGCACCTGCGGAGTCAAGACTTTGACGAATTGGCGGATAATATTTACGCCAGAGTCAGCAACGGCTTCCTGGACAAAGGAATGGCCAGGCGACTGGAGACTATCCGAGCTCGGCCGCTTGTCAACGCCCTGGCGCGAGCTGAGCGCCTCGGGTACGACGTTCGGGATATCGTCGAGGAGAAGACGGCGAACGGGGTCGAGCATGTCGTTCCGTCCCTCCACCCCATGCCGGGTCCAGCTCACCCCTCGCAGCCTGTCCCATCGCGGCCTGTCCCATCGCAACCTGTCCCTTCGCAACCTGTCCCTTCGCAACCTGTCCCACCGCAACATGGCACAGCAGCACCGACAACGTTGCCGCAACGTCAAGCTTCCAGGGTCCGTGGCATCTCGCGCGATTCAAACTCGCCGGCGCCAGCTGGTGCTCCCGGCCTATATGGCATTGTCCGCTGCTCCAGGTGTGGCCGCCCGTGCAGTGGCCCCGGCGCTTTTCAATACGTAAGAGCCCCCCCCCCCCCCCCCCCCCCCCCCGGGCGATTTGACTCTCGGTGAGGATGACATTGTTGACATGGCGAAGCATTCTGCAAGACGAGCATGTGAGCATACGCACAAGTTTGACAAGATTGGCAAGGACATTTGCCCCCATTGCGGAAGCCTCTTCGGGAGCAGTGGAGGCCTGACTTACCACGTGAAAAGCAAGGTCTGCGGAGACTACGACGCCATTACGGAACAGACGGTGCTCGCAGAGTTGCATGCCAACTCCCTGAAAACCAGCAATATGGGCAGTCGCGCCCCTGTGCCGCAGATGACGGGCATCCCGACACCAACTCAGACCCGGTCCAACCCAACGCAGATTGTGGCCGAGGCTGCGGGTCGCACACCAATCTACACTACTCCAAATAGCGGCCCCAATACACCGCAAGATGATCCGTATGCGAAGCTCACACCTCAGGAGAGACTCAACTTCGAAGCCGACATGCAGAAAGCCGAGGAAAAGTATGGAGGCTTGATGCAAGAGGCCATGAAACTGCCCCCGGCGGAGCGTGAAGAGGAGCTCGCGAAGCTCAAGAACAGCTACAACACGAAGCAAAGCGTCACCCGCAAGAAGTATGGCATCCGGTTGCGAGTGAGACGCACACAGGCAGAGATTGAGGCCGAGCGAAGCCGCCTGTTGGGAGCCTCCGGTGGTCGCTCCAGCTCCGATACTGCAGGACACCAACCGACGCAGAAACGGGCTCGTATCGGTACCGACGGACAAGCTTCCTCAACCCAACAGCCCGGCTATCCCGACGGCGGTTGGGAGGGCAGCACGCCTCGCAAGAGACTGGCACTGGCCGACATGAGCGGCGGGCTGACGGGCGTGTCGGCCACAGCTGAGCACACGGACCCTACGACGTTCCCAACGCCGTCCAAATCACGAAGCATCGCGCAGGTGGCGCAACCGCAGGTGGCCGCCCCAAGAGGCACATCTGATGACCCCATGCAGATAGATGACAGCAGTGGGAGCGACGACAGTGGCTCGGACTCGGATGATGAAGATATACCTGCGCAGCTCCCGGCACACAAGACTTGAGTATGCATATGCTAGACTCACTAGGGCGATGGAGAGGCAATGGCCCGGGGGGGGATGGATTGGCAACTCCAATCTGGGGCTGATCTCGAGCATCAGCGGTTTCACAACGATATGGACGTGTTGCATTTAACCTCGCGTCACCAGGCGAGTCTGGCCCGGCGTCGGGATCGGCGTTTAGGTCTGGCATGGAGACATGGAGTCGAAGGGGGTCTTTTCGCCACGGCGTTTTGACTTGATATCGCTGGCGAGGGGTGGGCGCGCTTCGGCATATCCTTTTACGATTTGGTGAGAGGGACAAACGATTCGAGGTGTTTGCACTTCGGGGCCGGGCTATCGGGTCGCGTTGGGCATCGCTGGAGCATAGGTGGCATGGAAGTAGTCGATTGGTAGTTACGTCCGTACCTACTCGTAATAATATGACTTGCTCTGAGAGAGCAGGCACACAAGTTCTACGACAGCTGCCTACACTTGATACAGGCGAGGAGGCTAGGTTACGGCATTTGCTGCCACGTGCGGTGAGGTGATAATAATACCAGGTTCCGTACTTGGTACAAGCCACGTTGCTGGTGGCAATCGGTAGCCAAACATGGAGGCCTTGTTTACCGTGCAGCGTTTGAAACGAGCCTCTGTTAGATTGCGGATGCGGTGAAAACGGTGATGGGGGTCCTAGTTGAGGCGGCGCTTTGATGTTGCAGAGTCGGGTGAGGACGAAGATGAGGATGAGGACGAGGCTGGCCATCTCGCGGCTCACTCGTATAAGATGGAGGCGTGAAAGACGGGTCTCTTCTCGGATAATACATACTCGTACTTGTGATTTGTAGAAAAGGAGGAGAGAGAGCTTGGCTTGCGGCGAGGCGGAATCTTGGTCAGCCTGAAGCCAGCAAGCCTCTGACCCAAGGATCCTCGCCAAGGCAGGAACGAAGGATGTGGATGTTTCACCCGCTCAAGCCTCCACCTGTCTGGTCCCGAATCTGGCTCCCGCAGCCACAAGACCCCGCTCGCGGGCCTCTTCTCAAACTCCGTCTCCCCAATCCACCAACATCCAGGCAACCAGGCATCCCTCACCAACGAGAAAAGCTCGCCACGGCACGGCGACGCATCCCCGCGATAAGCGACGAGATGGCAGCGTGACGTGCCTGACGTGCCCCAGATTCCTCGCATTCGAGCCCCTCCGCGCTGCAGCCGCCTTGCATTTCTCGTCGCTCGCAGCTCGCAGAGATGTCCAAGGCTGGCGGTGTGCTCCGTGGTGGCCTGGCATTCTGTCGATCGGAGACGGCGATTTACCATCCGTCAAGTCAGGTGCTCACGATGCCACCCACCAGGCCAGCGGCTGATACGGGCCCTGGGGATCTGGCAGCCCGGCACTCCCCTGTCACACGGCACCCAGGACCAAGCCAAGCGGTTTGGCTTGGCTCGGCTCGGCTTGGCCTGGGTTGGCATCATCGACAAGGGGCCAGCCCTTGAAACGCTCGCCCTGGCCCCTGGTCGGTGGACGCTGATTGGCGAACTGACCTCGAGTCAAGTCCCGGCCGTTGTCTGTTCCGCCATATCCATCTTCAGCCCTCTCTGCAGTGTCGCGGTGTCGGGCTTTCTGTTGCTTGTTCCTGGCATGGACGCCGCACGCATGGAGCCCATGACGGGACATGCTCTGGTGGTGAAACTAGCACCGAAACGGGCGGTTCGTCCGGCTGGTGCAAGCAGTTAGTGCTGCGAGGCATATGCGGACCAACGATACGTGAAGCCGCCTACTGCAATTCTTATGCGCGTGCCCTCGCTCTGCGTCGACGATAGAGGCTCTGCGTTTCGGCCGTTGGGCGATCACCCGCCTGTTGCGTCGCTCGCTCATCTTCAGCCACGCGGGGTGAGAGAAAGAGAGCAACAAGGACGGTAAGGGCCTCATCCAACTAGCTCCCCCGTCGTCGAGTGACGGACGACATTCCTCTCGCCAGTCACGCCTGCTCGCCTCCCCCCCCCGGTCCTTTATCACCTCTGTCACCCTCTCCACCGCAACAGTCTGTGCAAAATATCTGTGCTTGGCCACTCGCCGTGATTCACCTTGGCTACGGTTACTGCTGCGGTGACGGTTCCCAGACCCTTCTGCTTACCTCGGTTGGGCAACGGGAGGAGGAGCTCCGTCGGCTCGTCTCTCTCCCGCGTCGTACAAGTTTCTTGTTTTGGAGTTGAACCTCTCTTCACTTTGCTCACCTGCCTGTCTGGTCTGGGTTCTTCAGACAGGCAGTGTACACACGCCATGGTTCCCATCAATCGGACTCGGCCTCATCGCCAGCCGGCCGACAGCTATTATCGCGCATCCCTCGACAAGTCGTTGCCACCGCCGCCACCAACCGTGGCGGACATGACGACGGTCCTCGTTGGTGCCAGACAGTTGAGCTTCAGGGTTAACCGGACACTTCTCTGTGGCGCCTCGCCCTTCTTTCGTGATCGTCTCGAAGATGCCTCACAATCAAAGCCCATCAGCCTCTGGCTGCCAGGGGAGTCTTCCGCCATGTTTGCCCTCTTTGTCGAATGGGTACACTCGCCGTCGTCCTTCCGCCGCTTCTTGGACCATTCTGTCCAAACAGCCCATGAGACTAGCCAGCGGGCATCTCAAGATGTTCACTGGGCAATTATCCGCTTACATCTCTTCGCGTCTCACCTCGACCTCTACAAGCTCCAGGATCTCGCCATGGACGCCATCCAGGACCTCTACCTCAAGTGCGACTGGGACGTCCCCCCGAGCCTCATCATGTACTTATACACCCAATGCGAGGCTCTGCCATCCGTTCGCATACGCCGCTGGGCCGTCGCCATGGTCGCCTTCTCTCTCACCGTTGGCCCCAACCAGCCGCTCAAGTTTCACCCTCAGGACTCAGCGACGTCCGACCCGGCACGTTTTCGAGCGCTGTTCGACTCACTCCCCGAGTTTGCTACCGACTACACCATGCATGTCCGCAACATGAAGTCAGCAGGCCTCGACGTACGCTTCAAGAACCCACAACTGCGCATATCGGCTAACAAGCTGCGCAACGATCAGCGCATGTTTGGGTTTCGAGAATGCTCCTTTCATTCACACCGAGCTGCCGTCGGCGAGGGACGATGCCCGCATGACACCACCAATAGAGGCCGGAGCAAACACACGTCTGAGCTGGAAACGGGCGCTCGTGAGATGGCGGAATGGACGGCGGCGCACGAGGGCAACATGGATCCGATGCCGCGGCCGCTATTTTCGAGAGAGGGTAAAGAGGTAGTAGCGGAGAAGTCGCCGGCGCATATGCGGTCCGCCTCGAGAACATTTAAAGGATGATGCGTTCCGTTCAGTTATGCAACGTTCCACATGCCCTTCAAGGCTCCAGCGTGGCAACCACGTTGCTGCCCTCGTGGAGCCGCAGCGCGACTACCCGCTGGCGCAAACAAGCACGAGGTCAAACTCAACACGCCGGCACATGGCACCTCTCCGGGAGCTCGGGCCAAGAACGTGCACCGCGCCGTGTCGATACCCATCCGGGTCCTTACATGAGGCCCTGGCCTCGGCCCTTCTCTCGTCCCTCTAATGCGCAGCAGTGGGCAATGGATGTCTTCATCGGTGAGAAAAGACTAAACCCTCGAATGACGAGAACCTGCGAGGTAACATCGCGAATGGGCGGCTGGGAACGGCAAGACAACCCTGACGGCTGCCTGGCTCTCGGGCATCCCCCAATTGCTCCGGTCGCGCATCGGCAATAAAGTTGCGACAAGATGCAGAAAGCTCGATGCCCACCTGTAACGTGCTGAAAATAGATGGGAGGATTGAAGTCTGGAATTAAGGCGTCGGACGGAACTAATGTAAATCACTGTAAAGTCTGATGTGTTCTATGTTCTTATGCCAGGCGTTACGAAGGAACCTGTCCGTGAATCACAGAAGGAGCAGGCGCAATTGTTTGAAGCGATGACGCGCCAAATACGAACCTCCTGCGGCGGCTGACATGTACTACATCATATCCTCGTGTCGACTTTTGATCATCCCAAGTCCAACGAAAAGAATAAGAGAAATCTCTGAAATAATGAGCCATGAATGAATACCGTGGCGTTTCACGAAGCGCTCTCACGCCGCTCGGGCATATCAACGAGGGCACGGCGGAGAGGTGGACGAGGAGCAAAGTGTAAAGCAAATCGCCAAATTTCGAGGCTGTCCTGTTGCCTCTTCTGTATATTTCGTCATGCAGTCATCAAAAGTCGTGGGTTATCCCCCGAATCATACCGAACCCTAACCCAGTAAGACGTAAAAAAAAAGAGAATGAGGACTGCGAGACAACTCGAGGTGAAACAATCATCCATCTTGCCAAGTCTAGCGTAGATTGAGCCCCTCACATGCCGCGAGCGGAGAAGAAGAGAGAATGACAGATGAGCCACATATAGGGCAAGGGTCCGGCAAAGCAAGCGCTTGTCTTGTGGCGCCAGGCCCGGTATATACCATCTCAAGGCGTGGTTAAAAGTACTGATGTACATCGGGGGCGCGTAGGATAATGTGCGTAAAGTCGTGACTGGTCGTGAGGCTATATAAGCATCCAATGTACAAAGGAGAGCGATGCCTTCAGAATGGCGAGTGAGACCGCCGCTCGTGCGGGTCCCGCCGGCGGAAGTCCTTGAGCCGGTCGTCGATATAAGCAAGGCGGTTCGCGAGAGACGGCTTCGTAGAGCTGGTGGCGCTGTCCAACGACTGGTGCACGGTGGCAAAGGGTCGACGGATCGCCGCAAAGTCAATCACGGCAGTGGTCGAGTGTCGATTGGGGAATGAGAAGCTCTGGCTTTTGCCAGCAAACGGCGAGCCCAGTCGGGGAGGGGCCATCATTGGCGGTACCAGCGAAGCGTTGATCGACATACCGGGAGCCTCACACAGTGAAGCGGGAGGGCGGGATGCCTCAAACCTCTCTTGAACGTTAGTACGAGGCACAAAGAGGTTGTCGCGTAGATTCGAGTTCGTAGAGCAGAACTCGGGAAAGGACAAAGCCAGGTTTGAGTCCTCACTATTCGAGGAAGGGTCGGTCCAAAAGTCGGAACCAAGACTGGGTCGCTTAGACTTGCGAGGCTCCAGTACGGATTGTCTCGACCGACGCTTCTGAGTGCTGGATCGGCTTTCGTTAAGCCTCAGGGGAGACCCAAGGCTGCGCCGTGTGCCGACGGTATGGCTTTGCCTTTGCGCCTCCGCGCTTACTCCTAGGCTGTCTGCCAGGGTGTTGGAAGAGCTAGGACCATAGCTTCTAGCCATGAAAGGCGATCCTAGTCGCGCTACCCCCTGTTCTCGGGCCGCATAGTCAATGAAAGAGGGCACAGGGCTGGGTTGAGGGCCTTCCATGGTCGGCTCAGGTTGTGAGCCCGTGAGCTGGGCCAAAGGCCCTTGTGGCTGCATCGAATCCGACGTACAGACCGTCAAGGACATGGCCATGTCAGTTCCGGAGAAGACTGAGGGCGACCGAAGAGGGGCGGAACGACGGTTCCAGAACCGGCTCGCCGTCTTCCCGAATGGTGTCGGGCTGTGCGCAAGGTATCGTAGATTGCGAGTGGCCGTTCCGCTGTTGGCTTTGCACAGCTCTCTCAGGTGACCGCGAGTGGCGGCGCAGGTATGTGGCCACTCGACATAGGGCCCTGTCGCCTCAGCGGTTGGCGTCGTACTTCCGCTCTTGTTATCAGTCTTGGTCTGGGATCGTGACCCTTTCCACGACCTCTTGGCCTCCCTGGCGACACGCATGCACACTCCCGAGGGAGGTATGCCGCTCCTGCCAATCCGGAAAGGCGTAACTTTGGGGTCTTGTAGATACATCATGTACGTCGACCAGAGATGCTGGCTCATAGCCCTCGTCCAAGGCGCTTTCCTAAGCGCAGTCGGACGCGCCGGAGCCTTGATGGTCTTGTCAACATCCCCCATGGGTAGCAGAGGCCCGAAGCGATCCGTTTGCTCATCTTCTGGGCTCGCGCATTGGCTGAAGTCCTCAGATGTCAAAGAGTACCGGCTGAACAAGGATGCGGTAGTCTGCGTCGACCTGGCAGTGGACGGTCGGCTCGACTCGCACTCCGGGCTCGACTCAATACTGCTGAGCGTCGCATCAATCGACCAGTCCGGAAAGCGCTTTGGTGACAGAGACGGAACAGTTCGGGGCGCAGGCGTCTTGGGTGGTGAGAAGGCCCTGCCACGAGTCGCTTGCTCCTGGAAGGCTATGTCATCAAAGTGGTTGTAGCGTGGAATCCCCGGATAGATGGTAGCGTCCAGCATGTCGTCGTCGAAGACCCGAGGCTCCTCGATGCTCGGAATAGGAACATCTGCCGCAGCGACAGATGCAAGGAACTGCTGGGTGGGCGCGTTGCGTTGCGACACGTTCCGCCTCTTGAGTCGAAACCGTGGTCGCGGAGGCGTTGGGGGTTGAGCCTGGCCCTCGACAGACGGCTCCGGGGTTTTGGGTGCTGAAGAATGGCGCAGACCTCGAGGCCCAGCGGCCGCGAAGGGGTGCAAGGGAGAAGACATCGCGGGGACGTGTGGTATGCAGATGCGCTCGTCGGCGTCTGTCAGGGTCCTCGCACTGGGATGCACGGGGTGTTTTAAGTGCCGTCGCTCCTGACGCAGCCGCTGCCAAGAAAGAAACCGAGCGGCTGCTTCTGGGTCGAACAGAGATGTCTTGGGGCCGTTCGAGTGTGGATCCTGTTGTTGTCTGCTCCAAGGCGACGGGCCTGGCCGGCGTGGTGAAGGCGAGCGCCGTCGGACGAGGTCGCAGCCAGCACGGAGAGTCTCAGTCGCAGCTGGCAGAAGCAACCGTCGCAAGGTTCAGATGCGAGACGCGCGAGCCAGGTGAACGTTAAACTAGACTAAGGAATTCATGCGCAAAGAAAACTGTCGGGTCGTCGCGAAGGAGTCGTGCGCGAGTCGGGTTCGGTTCTGTAGTGTCGGTGAAGGGGAAGGGATGGGATGGGGTCGTAGTGTCGTGAGAGAGGCAAGGAAAGCGACGTCGCAGTCGTCGAGCGCCGAGCGTCGCGCGTGTCGGACAGCTGGCGATGGCCGTCTTGCGAAGCAAGAGACGGCGCTGTGAGTCGTCGACAGGCTCTGTCTGCCACCTGGCGGATGCGCGCAGCTGGGACGACGTCCAGTGGCCGCACAAAAAGAAGGACTGGAATGAAGATGGGGGAGGAGGAAGCCGGCCCAGGGTTCGGTGTGGACGCTGGGCTTGTATGTATGACGGTGGAGAGCAGTGTCAGACAAGCGACGACAGACAGCGGAGGCGGGCCTGCAGCGAGCGGGTGGCGCGGACGCTGCTGGGCCTTGCGCTCAATGGCTTCTCTTCGCGCTGATGAAGCCCTGATGGGTGAGTGAGGGTCTGGGGACGCCGGGGGAGGGTCAGGAGGGCCACCGCTCGGCGCTCAGGTATGGATGCGACAACCTGGACGATGCAGTCTGGAGCGCAACCCCCCCCAGGTGGTGCAGCGGGCTAACGGTGCGGGCTTGCGGGCCCTGGGCAACGCTGGCTCCACTGGGTTCCGCGCACGTTGGCGCTGGCTGACGGACAGGGGGCCCTGCGTGTGGACGAAGACTCAACTGGCGATGCCAATGGCGGTGGACTGGAGGTGGATGGATGAGGCGACGGGAGGTGGTGAGGATGGCACGGTCCAGCTGTAAGGTGAGGTAGCCGTCGTCGCCGCGGTATGTACGGACTACAAGTGCGAGCACCTTGCTTGGCCGCTGCCGATGTACTCTACCTCGGGAGTACGAGTACAGACGTACAGCCGCCGCAGCCGTACCTGACCGGGGCCAGTGCGGTTGGCGGCAACGCTCGAGTCGCTGCCGCTGGCGATGGCGCTGGTGCCGGTGCAGGCTCAACGGACGCCGGTGCTGCTATGAACTGCGCTTCGAGGCGCCGTGCATTCGCCTCCATGCAGCCCGCCCTGCAGATGGATGGCTGGCTCGACGGTGGCCGTTGGGGAGGGCCGCTTGCCAAAGTTTGAAGTGCCCGGATGCGTGCAGGCGACGACACTGTACGTGGTAAGGACGTACAGTGTGTCGAGGAGGCGTGTAAGTCGTCCGCCGTAGAGTGTACGTACCAGGAGGTACTTGGCGACGGTGAGTTCGCGCTGAGACAAGGTGAGGGCTCACCCCGGTGGAGAGACCCAGACCACCCAGAGTCCCTGGGACTTTCGAAAACTCAGGCGGCCGGGTGTGTGACCTGCTGACTCGACACGGTGCCAGATGATTCGACGGTACGGGCACGGTACCTGTGCAGCAGCGCCAGGGTTTGCTCGCTCGGGAGGCTCTCCGGCGGCCGACGAGAAAAGGCGGGAGGCTGGGAGCTGGGCAGTGTGCCTACATGCGGCCAAGTCACAGTCGTCGGCGCCAAGGGTCGATGATTGGGGCGTATTTTAGTGCACCGTGCGTTGCTTTGACGGTGGCAAGGTGAATGCAAGAGGGAAAAGGAGCGTTGCGGTTTTGAATTGAATTGAACTGGTTTGCCGTTGGAGTCAATGATGACTGCGTGGCTGGCGGACAGCGAGGCGGGGCGAGGGCGAGCCGTACTTGCGTAAACAAGATTTGCTGGTCTTCTATCCGTACAAGCACCGCGTTGCCCCATCGACGATGCAAAGCTTAATCGTCTATCTCGATCCTCGATCCTCAGGCGCGGAGGAGGCTTCGCCAGCGGGCAGCGGGGAGGGGCTGCGAATCGTCAGCGGTGCTGGCTGTGCGGCGGGACGAAAATCTCTCGTCTCGAGCGTGACGCGTTGAGAGAGGCGCGAAACAGGCGCGTACGAGACGCGTCGCAAAGCGGGGAAGCGTGAGGCCCACGAAGTGATGGGGGCTGGCTGGCTTCTTCACCTATCACCGCCGCTCCACGAGTTCGTCTCTCGCGCTGCCGCTCAACAATGGCCACGACTGCGGTGGACCGTTCCCCATCGTGCATATCTGCGCAGACAGGCTCTCGTCTCGTCAGGGAAACCGTTTCCCTGGCAGAGGAACAGACGCATGGCATACATAAGTAGCCGTGTGCGTCCGTACTTCCGTAGCAAGTCATCTGTCACGTCACACCATGGACAGGGGCTCGGATGGCCTCGACGGCCTCGGCGCACGCGCCGTTGCCTTGCGCGTCTCCTCCACACCTTGGTTGGGTTCGGGCTCCCCCAGCCGATGAGACTGTGCCCGGCATGTGGCCATCCATTGGCTGTCCACTATCGCATCTTCTGTACCCTGTTGGGGCGCAACAGTCGCGTCGCATCTCCGAGTGACGAGTCGTCACTGTGTGACGCTCAGCGGATCGTTGGGCAGATGAATTGCTAGGGCCTCTTGTCGTCCTGTCGGCAGCTTCTCAGTCCCAGGAATGCCGGCTTCTCCGTTTACAATTCCATCCCCACAGCCTTGGTCTATCAATTCCAAATGGACGATGATTGGAGCCCACGAGGAGACGGGAACATCCTGTTGCCCTGGAGCCATACGGCTGCCTTCGTGGTTCACATGAAGAATCAAGCCGTCGCAATCTCTGGCACCAGACGACATGTGCCCTCTGTGCATCCATTCGTGATCGAACCAGACGATGCCTCCTCTATGGTGCCACCAAAGAGTCAAGCCTGGCTCGCATGTGGATGTGTTCACCTAATCCAATCGATGCGCGTTGTCGCCCAGAAATGAGGTTCGTTGGCACATCGTGGTGGCCATTACCGGGATGCGGAGAGATCCATTGCCTTTGCCCTCTGGCTGCAGGCCAAGCCAAGTCATGTGCTGGGTGGTTGGAGTTCATTCAGCAGATCGCTTCTCGGCTGTAGCGTGATGTGAGGCGGGAACACGGAGCACCACTCGGCGTTCTTGGACCTGCACGTTCTCTTGCTTCTCAGAGACGAGACGATGTGCTCTCGAGCCTCTCTTGGGACTAGGCGACAATGACAACTTCGGAACGGCGCGCTTGGCCTGGTTCCCGTCTCTTCCGCCCGCTGGCGAGAAGGCCCACTGAGACACGCAGAACACGGGCCGCGCAGGTACTTGCGCGGAGACGGATGTGGCAGTGAGCACTGAGCACCCTGCAGTCGTCTGTGGTCGCGTACGAGTACGAGTACGTACATGCACGAGTAGTCCTTCGTACAGGGCTTCATGGCGAACGGCGTTCCTCGACTAGGCAATCCTTCGCAGCCCAGGCAAGATAGAGTCTCAAGCGCATCAACTGCCACGCCAATCCCGGTCCCCTCAGGCCGTCACAGCGGCCCAATGCTGCATCTTCCTCTCGGCGCTTGCCAGGCCTAAACCGCGTAGGCGTCGTGAAACCTCCAGGCTCCGTGTCACCATCGCCTTTGTCGAACGTCGTCTTTTCAGCTCGCACACGGGCTGCATGCCAATGGCGGGCGCCACGAACTGGCCACAGGGGACGGCACGTGCCGCTCTCGAGCGTGATGTTTCCCGTGCCTGCGTGGCTCTAAAAAAAGAAAGCAAGGGAGGAAAGAAGCAACTACTCCGTCGAGAGAAACTCGAGAGCAGGAGAAGAGAGGCTGAGAATTGTTCGTGCGTGTAGTCGTCTCGTTGGTCACATGACTCTGCCATCATGGACGCTTCGCTCTTTCCTTTTCCTTTGTCGAGCCCGACGACGGGTCAAATTGATACCACAATTCCCTAATGCCTATCGAGGGGAAACACTCTCTCCAAAAGTGCAACGATGATACGCCACTGCTCGTGAGACGTGGCTGCGGGTGATGCACTGCTCCCCCCCCTGATAACCGGCTCGCCCACGAGTTGCTCTGGGTGGGGAGCGCATCTGGGCCCGATTTGGCCCCACCGCCCACAGCTCCACGGCCCGCAGCCCGACAGGTTTTCCCAACCTTACCAAGTTGATGCTCCGCTGTTGAAGCCGATGCAGACGAGCTCGTACCATCTCGTGGCCCTTGTCGCTCCTCCAAGCTTTGATCACTCTCTGGGCACGCTGCATTTCCAGTTTCGTGGGACGGTCCTCTTTCAGCAGAGGCCGCGGCATGCCTCCTACCAACATCATCACCCTCGACAATCTGTCTGGGCAGCTCCCACCATGGAGCTCCGACGACGAGAATCACATGTATGCCATTGTCGACATGGGCAGGTTTGTCTCTCCAATTAACGGCCTTTGTTGACAAACCCTTTAGCTGACCGTCACTAGCAATGGGATCCGTTTCTCCATCACCTCGTTGGCACCGCCAACTACACGCCTCCTCTTGCCCGTCTATTCCACCCGCGCGGCCATATCCCTGTTTGATGCGCTGACACCGTCTGCGTCCGGCCTTGTGTTCCCCCCTTCGACCATTGAGTCCGTCTCATCTGCCCTTTCTCAATTCCATCAGCTTGCCATTAAGCACGGCGTGCCACTAGCTCACATCATGATTCTCGCCACGGAAGCAATGCGCCGCGCCGCCAACGCCGCTCAGATGCTCGAGGCCATCGGACAGGCAACAGGCGGTCTGGGAGTTCAGATACTTGACCCACCCGTGGAGACACTCTTCGGCGCCGTGATGGGATCGAGGAGTGGCCTAGTGAACGTCGAGGGCGGAGCCTTATTCCTGGATCTGGGTGGCGGCAGCGTACAGATGACATGGGTTGATACCAGCAGTGACCACTACGAAATCAATGCGGCCATGGCTGGCGAGAGCCTACCATATGGGGCTGCGAAACTGACCCGCGTGCTCGAGGAAGAGCCCGCCGAAGTGCAGCGGATGGAGACGGGCAAGTTGAGGGATGGCATTCAGCGCATCTACGCCAACTTATGCTCCAAGTTTCCGAAGCTACAAGCAATCGAGGCTGCTCACGAGAGAGGCGAAGATGCCACAGTCGATGTTTACATGTGCGGTGGAGGCTTTCGCGGCTACGGCAGCATATTGATGCACAACGACGCCATCAACCCTTACCCAATCTCCTCGATCAGCAGTTACTCCGTCCCTGGTCAGCTCTTCCGCCAGACAGACGAGATGCGCCGGGTGAACCAAGAGTATGACGGCAAAATCTTCGGCTTGTCCAAGAGACGACGCCGCCAGTTTCCCGCGATTGCCGCTGTCGTCGAAGCTTTCATTGCCATAGTGCCCAACATTGGCCGGGTCACATTCTGCGGAGGATCAAACAGGCAGGGTGTCTTGATGATGAAGCTTCCGCTAGAAGTCAGGGAGAGCAACCCGCTCGATGTCGTTGCCAATGTTACACAGCAAGAAAAGCCGATATTCGACGACATACTTCACCTACTCTCGACGGCTTTGCCAAAGGAAATGAATTCGAACACTCCGACGATATTCAACCTCGGTTTTGGGGCTCTGTTTGTCCGACAGATCTGGGACCGACAAGGATACGATGCAGACGCGAATGCCTCATTCGCCTTGCGTGACGCCATCACGCGCAACTCGGATTGTCCGGGGCTGACACACCTCGCCCGTGCCATTCTTGGGCTGGCCGTCTGTGCCAGATGGGGATGCGGTATTGGCCCAGCGGATGCCGAACTGTATCAGGGGCTACGTCGTATTGCCGACAGCCACGCCGAAGGCTCCTCTTTCTGGGCCATGTACATCGGAGCTCTATCAAGTGTTATAGCCACAATCTTCCCGATAATGCCCCAAGAGCCCGGTCACCTCCTGAGGGCCGTCAGGTGAGTCTCGCCTCTTTCACAAGCAAGAATCTGGACACTAATAATTTCACACAAGGTTTGGTACGCAGATCACGGCAGGAAAGAAGGGAAAGAAGGACAAGCTTGTCTTAACGATTGGACTAGCTTCCGAGTACGCCAACATTGTCAATGCAGAAAACCTCGCGGACGATTTCCAAGCCACCATGAGCAGCAAGAAAGACAAATCATCTTGGAAGGTTTTGGTCCAAGTTACCACCCTTTCGTAATTCGGCTGCGTCAATGATCAAACATTCTGCCAAACAAAACTCATTCGCCGTCATCATCACAATCATCTGCACCGTTATTTTTGGAGCCCTTGGACGTTGAGCCGCCCTTGGCAGTTCGCTTGCGAGCGTTCAACTTCTTCAGCTCGTGGTTCACCACGAGCACGCACAGGAGACAGTCGCTGTCATTCTTCGAAGATTGAAGGCTCTGGTCTGTCGCTGGTCAGCGGGACAATGGCCACATTGACGTCGGCATTTGCGTGCTGTAACAAGTACTTACAAGTCTCCTTTCTGGCGTCCAACAGCTGCTGGCCGATGCGTTGAATTTCCGCCTTCTTCTTGGGAGCTTGACGAAGATATGGCCCAGTCTCGAGCCAATCCAAGGGCAGTTCCAGGCTCTTCTTCGTGCGGAACTGGTAATGGTAGAAAATGGCCACGAGCGGAAAGTGGGTATCGGCCAGCAGTTTATACGGGGAGGTGTACGATTCAACTATGCGACTATGTCAGTTCCCAGTTACGGCTTCTTTTCGCCACTGATCTCACCATCATAATCGGACTCCTTGCCATCTCGAGTGATGCGATTGATCTGAGCCTTGAAAGCGGTCAAGAGATCACGATACATCAGGATGAGCTGCCACAAGCTTGCCCAAATTGCCATCTTCTCTTGAGGCTGCGGCTGGGCGTGTTGGCTGAGACATTCATCGAGGCTCTTGAGCACTTTATACTCGAACAGCTTCAGTGCTTCTCGAGCAATGTTTCTCAGGCGCGCTTGCACAGACAGGGGAAGGTTCACGATGTGGTTGGCAGGATCTCGACACCAAAACGACGACATCCTCCAGATCCTGAAGAAGCAGCTCATTTTGTGAACGTTCTCGACAAGATCGTGCTGCAGTGCGGTTAGCCTACATGAGGCGACTCAAGAACCTGCGGTGCGTACTTTGGGAAGATTGCGGCCTCCCTCGGAATAGGCGAGCAGAAAGCTCTGCAACGCCCGAGGAAAGTCCGCCTTGTGCTCCCTTCTGATCTGGCCCTCGACCCAGCTCTGCAGCGTCTCATGGCTTGGGACGTGATCACGGGGGAAGTCGGCCTTCTTTGGATTGCCCGTCTCCTCCGAGTCGCCATTGGAGGTGTACGCCTGCACTGTGGCACGCAAGGACGGCGAGTTCGTGTCCTTGGTGAGGAAAATGGAAATCTCCCTCGGCTTCCCGATGTACTGTCGAGCACAGGAGCACAGCTGTTCCTCTGCCTTGGCGTTTTTCGACCACACATCTGGAACGACAGTGTCAGCGCCAGAGTCCCTGCATGCATCGGGGACAGGGGGTGGGGGGTTGTGGTACCTGGTCCCCGAGTGATGATCGGCCAAGCACTGCCGGGGGTTTTACGGGTACAGACGAGATGAGAGTGGTCTGGAAACGACTTCCTACACGTGGGACAGACGCCACTCTCATGGCACTGGGGCAGTTCTCAGCTCCGGTTCCATGTGGGGGATGACTGGAGTTGTCTTACTCTGGTCTTGGTTACTCGGCATGGCAGGCATGCTCCACTCTTGCGGACATCTGCTGTCTGGACGGGATCAGCTAGCTGCCGCTGTCTCTTTTCGGCATCATTGCCGGATCGTCGTCGCTTCTGGCCGGCCGATTGGCTGGTCGCCTGGCTTCCATGCCTATCCCCCTGCACATGGATGCGAGGCGGGTATCCCCGCGGCGCGGCCTTGGACGACTCGGTCTGGGGATATGTCCATTCGTCATCCTGGGCCTGGGCTTCCCTGAGGCTGACGTCGGGGCGGTGCTGGCTCTCCTCGGACTCCTCCGAGAGCAAGGAGCCGGAGTGGTCGGAAGGAGAGGTGCTGCCTCCCTGGACAAGCTCTGGCGGGGTCTGGCCAGAGTAGTCCGAGCCGGTTACTGCCTCGCCATTATGTGCCTTCATTCTGAGGAATTCAGTCTCAAGGTCCTCGATGGATAGATGGTTGCCACCAATGATGGAAGGGGTATACCCCGTGATGAGACTAGAGAGGTTGTCTGGGGACTGGGGGCTGGGATAGTGGCTAGACTTGTCTAAGGGCTGATGGGGGGCGCCGGAAAAAGCAGGCCAGTCAAAGAACTTGTCGAAGAGTTCCTCCAGGGCCGAGGAGGAGGGAAGACGGGGGTTTTCTTGCCCGTCCCTGGTGGTATCCATGTTGATATCCGTGTAAGTCACGGGATGCAGTGGGACCTTGGCTAGCTGCTTGGGCGAATCGAACCCGGGTGCTCTGGCAGAAGGCAATAACGTGAAGATGCCCAATGTCCCAGGTCTTTGTGTAAGATTTGTCGGGTTCTGCTGCTGGGACTCTGCCTGACACAAGAGAATTATAATTTGGCGTCCATGGAGGCTCTGCCGTGTCTCGTCACTTACACCGTCCTCCTCTGTGCATTCTCGGTGAAAGCAGGGCCCCTGATTGGCTGCACCGACGTCGCGCCCCATCGCGGCGGGCCAATCAGAACCATGTCTTACACCGATTTCGACCATCCTACACTGAACGGCCGCGGTCATGTGACCACCCGAGGAGCGCTCCGGGCGACGCTCCGGCGGTGCGGTCGCGCGCTGCCATGCTGCGTTGGGGGATTCTGGCTATCTAGAGAGGATAAGCCGTTCCAGCGCCCACGGCGAACGCAGATCCGTGGAGAAATTTGCGGTTTTTCGAGCTAGCTCGACGGCGCCGGGCATGGCAACCGGACCGCGCCGGGGCCATCCCGGAGCAGGAGGCCAGGACCAGAGGCGAAATCTTGGACAAACGCCAGGCTTGGGACAATGGCTAGGCCCGGTACCCCGTACCCGACCCAACGATCTGGCGCCATCCTACAGACGAATTGGCCCTCCAGAGGCGCCACCTGGCCAGGCTTTCTGTCTACGGGGTCGTCAGCGCTGGCAGAATCCACGAAGGGGCGTCCAAGCTCACCACGGCGTTCACGGCTTGTTGACCACGGCTGGGAAGCAGCACTTGGCTATATGATGGAAGAAGCGCAAAGCACCCCACGCCATGGTAACAAACGACGGGCAAGCAAATACCCCTGGATCATGGCAACGAGCGGGGTGCGTGTGCTCAACCAGCCCAGGCACAGGCACGGAGCACCAAGGGCTGAGACAAGACGTAACAACGCTGGGCGCTGGCTCCGAATGCTAGCCTGCGTCGGTCCTAGGCACGGCACTAGACTGCTTTGGACGACGGCTCGAAGGGCGTTGGAGTGTGACAAAAACCTGGTCAGGCGCCGGATGGGCTTCGTCTACAGGTGTGCCGATGTGTGGCAATAGTAGGTGGCTTCGAAGGGGGTTGTGGTTTGCAAGCTGCGACGTAGACGGGAAGCTGGGGGTGGTGTGAGCCAATGGGGGCTTTGGACACCCGTACATATGCTGTATCACGAGTGCCGCCCGGGAACTACATCCCGGGATGGAGGGCTCTCAACTTGCACGCGCTTCGTATAATAGATGGGTTTTCCCTTGTTTGTCTGACACGTTGAGGCCGGTGCCAACTGGTGAACTGGAGTCGCTGAGCACGCTTCTGGAGCGTGGCGAAGTACAGCCTCTGGCGAGTCGACCGGCATTGGAATAAGTCGACTCTCTGCACTACTTAAGTGGCACGAAGATATTCGGCAAAACCATTATCCACTTTCAGATATTACTTTCAAGCAATTTGTACTATATAAGTCGTCGTGAAGGGTTGTCCAACACGTTGGCAAAGAGCCAGTCCCCACTTTCACGCCCGGCGTCGTCGGTGAACGGGTTCAAGTACCGAAGTACGGATACAGCACAGCGAATAAGTGGGATGGAAACAACGTTTTCCTTATTCCCTCCGTCACACTATAGTTGCCCGATTCACGGCGATGCGCTCAGTGGAAAACTTCCATGATCATTTCGCGACCCCAATCTTGCTCCTCGCTATTTGCAGAGTGGTACGGAGAATGCCGTGGGACACAGCTGAAAAGGGCCGCTTAATGCAACCAGCCGCTCACTATCCCGATTCCCAACGGTTTGAACTCGGATATTGCTGCCTAATAAATGGCGTCCTTTGACAATTCCCATCCTTTGTCGAAAATTTGATGTTGAAGAGACCCCGAGGTGAAGACTCGCAGCATCGACTTACACGCCGGATCTCGGTGTATGTACGGAGTACAGTACGCAACGGATGGACTAGGCTCCCAATTGGGCAATTCTCCATCACGTGAACGATCGATGCATGCCCCTACGAATTCCTAGAAAGAATAGAGTTCAAGCCCAGAGACGGGGGACCGGGAGCCACGTTGGCGATGATGAATGCATGTGCATGGGGACGGGGCTTAACGACCAGAAATAGCGTGGAGCATCAAAGCGTGGAGCATCAAAGCTTGGCGGCTTTTGAAGTCTTGTTTTTCCGCTGTCCCGACAACAAACGGTGGACGTTATCCACCAGTTCACGGCTGGAACGGATGAAAGGAGCACAGAGCTTAACATACTTGCGCAAGAGCATGGCTGTATCACTCATCATGGACAAACCAGGTCCCGGGGCATTTTGAAGAAAAAACCTCACGGGATCTGTTGGGGCTCCGAGTCAAAAATAGATTGGGTGGCAAAGAGGCGCGGAAGATGCGGCTCCTCGACTGGCGGTTGTCTGTGCGACGAGATTTTAGCATCTCGTTGCTGGAGTCTGGAGTCTGGATAAGAGCGACATTTCTCGCAGTCAGCCAGCGGACAACCGCGCAAGCACCCGCCGTTCCCCAAGATCAAAATGCGGGCCTCCGACGCCTCCGTGTCAACCGGCGCTCAGCAACTCGTGCTCAGCCTCCCGCCGGTGGGGCGGTCCAAGAAACCGGCGCGGCGGCAGTGGTCCAGTGGTCCTTGGCGAATGTGAGCAAGGTGAGATTGTGATGTAAATAACCTAGGCAAGGTAAGACGCCCGCTGTGCGGAGCCTCACGCGAAGGAAGCGAGCTGTGTCATCGGGCCAACAAGATGTGCCGAAAACAAAGGTTGAGGAGAGGAGAGAGTTGACACGGCAAGCCAACAGAGGTTCTGGAAACGAGGGAGGGCAGGCAATGTGAGCACACGTGGGATTAGTCCGGATACATGTGCCGTTTCCCAAAATAAAGCACGGCGCCCGCTGGCAGGTCTGGAATGTCATGCGGGTGGCAGGCAGCATGACGTCTCAGATGGCTTGGGTTGCGTGGCCACGTCGTTATGGCCGTTGGCTCCCGGACGGCAGAGGAGTCCAGACACGAGGGAAAAGAGCGGGCCCAGCCACGGTTGCCGTCGAGGTCGGAAGCTGGAAACGGGAGTCCTTTTCTGCTCGTTCTTTGTTCGTTTGGTGACGTTGCTCGGCTCCGTTTGCACAGAGAAAAGGTTTGCCGACTGCGCGCGAGCTGCTGCGGGCGGCGTCGCACGACCAGCGTCCAAAATGAGGCTGGCAGACCCATCGAGGCAATATATACATAAGCACAGCCAGGCCAGGGGCCAGCGGATCCAATTGTGCATGAAAGACAACGGGGATCGCTGCGCTTAGCATGCAGTATGCACGCCGAGCCCAACAGCAGGTCCCCTATTCCGTTGACGGGTGACCTTGTTGTCCGAGACTCCAGGGTGCCATCATCTCGTACCTACTTCGTACCATGGGGACCATCATTGCCGGAAGAGGGCAAGAAGGGTGTAGCAACTGGTCATGCTGCTAGAAGGCGAAACAGCGGTGGCAGCAAGCGACAGCCGCTAGCAGTTCAGCGATGGAAGCCCTGTAGAGGTACACTTGCAGGTGATTAGGCGCCAGTTGGCAGAACCAACCTGGGATGCACGACTGACGGCAGGTGCCAGGGGCATCCACTTTGCAAGGCAGGTGCATTTTGATGCTCTCCGCCTGCCCCTTCCATGTCGGTTGACGTTTGAACCGCCAGCAAACGAGGCTTTCAGCCGTGGCGATCCTCAATTGCTTTCTTCTCCCTACCAAGGTTCTGCTGCCCAGCACCGGCACCGCGTCGCCAACGCACACAGCAAACCCTGCGCCCTGCCCTGCCTCCAAGGTTAAGACATACAGCTTGCCTCTCTCTGCCCTGGCCAGCCTGAGGTCCAAACCCCCTTCGCCCCCAAACGTCATCGCGTCCCCACCAGACCCTCCAGCACCACGGTCCACGCTGTGCCCGTCGTCGATCCAGAAGGTTTCGCGTACGGCTCTTGCGGCAGCACACGACGGAGCACGTACGTACGAGTACATACGAATCACGCAGGGTGTGTACGAGTACGTCCGTACAGGTACAGGTACGTCCCTCCCCGTGCCGTCCGTCTGCTTGTCCGCAGGCCCGGCTGTGCTTGCTTGGCTGCACTTTCCAGGGGGCTCCCGCGCCGCTGTTGGCTGAGCACATACGAGTACTGTACTTCGTACAGTTCCGTGGTGTGTGTGTGTGTGTGTGTCTGGCAATCGGGGTCTGACGCGCATTCCGTCCGAAGCAGGCTCTCCTGTCCACCCGTCCCGTGGCCCCCGTCAAACCCCGTGGAGGGTCCCTTCGCCACTGCCTTCAACTTGCTTGATTGCTTCTCAACTCGATCCTGCTCCTCCAGCTGCTGGTGCTGATACTGCTGTTGTTGCTTCCCGCTACTGCTGCATGTCAGACTAGCTCCTGGACGGACGGTCATGTTGCCCAATATGACGTCGAGTAAGTCCTTTCGAGCTGCCATGCTCCCTTCTTCTTTCTCTCTCTCTGCCCTACGACCCAATTCCGACCCCGACAAGCGTTCGCGGAAGACGCCTCGGCGTAAATCGAGCCTCGACCTGTTGAAACTTCACCTACACGAGCACCCTCATCGTCCAGCCGCCGACGACGCCGCCGAAGCAAAAGGCCCGGTGCAACAAGAACCCACCCTTCCATCCTCCAAGGAGCATCTTACAGGAGAGCCAGTGCCTCCTCCGAACCGCCTGCGCAGCAAATCAAAGACTTGGGGTGCCCGAGTTTCCTCGTTCCTTCCCCCGCTTATATCCCACGACGTAGATCCGAATTCTCAGCCGATCTCCCGGAAACCTCTTTCCACCACGTCGCCAACCGAACCGCCTCCTCCCCCTCCGTACGATCTTCACGAGTCGTCGATGGCCGCCCTATCCAACGACGATTTCGGCAACAACGTGGCTGTTGAAGCCCGGTCCGCACATACACCGCCACCAACAGGGCTAGGCCTCCACCATAACTCGACGATGATGAGCTTGCCGGAGCTGGATATGGGAGAACTCTCGCTGTCGGGCTCCGTGAACCCCCAGATTATGGCACCGATTCCCCCGTCGCCGGAAACGAAGCGGGCTACCTTGACGAAGCAAGAGCCGGCAACCCTGACGGAAGCGCGTAGGGGCAGCGACGACGCGGCCAAGCAAGGAAAGCTACATAAGGAGAATCGCGACTCTAGACGACGGAGCAGTTCCCTCCAACAGCCCCAGCTCTCCGATTTACAGCAAGGCCTGGCGGCACACGGAACATCTCCCATTCCAGAGCCGAGGGGTCGACGAAGCATATCCGCTCAAACCCCGTCCATAACTACTGATGTCGCACCTGGCTTGCGGGTGGCGTCCGGCCCGGTTAACCCGCGATCACTTTCTACAAAGGACGGTAGCCAGAGCCCCTCCAGAGGAAGACTTCGGAGAAGTTGGCTTCCCGGTGGAGGCAGGTCTCGCTCCAACTCCATGGATGTCAGCAACGGGGGCAAATCGGACGCCTGGGTCATGTCCGATGACGCGGCTCAGGCCGAGTACAACTCAACATTCCTCAAGAATGGAGAAAAGGTAAACAACGGCAGCCTTGTCCAGGTGAATAGCGATGAGCCATACTGACACTCTGCTTCGCAGGTTCCTGAGCTATGGAACGAAAATGGTGCCGTCTACGTCTACTTGTACCCTCGGGGAACCGGATGCGGACCGTCGTTCAAAGTGCCCGAGTTTACCGTCAGCTCTTCCTACGTCTTCAATGAGCTTATGCAGTCCGAGGCCGATACCCCGAGCCAGACTAGAAGCCGTGCGAGGAGTTTCGGAGGACGTGACAGCCTCAGTGTTGACGATGCAACTCGAATTGCATCGCCACCTATGTCTCCGCCGCTACCCGAGTCGCCGAGTTGCATGCGCTTGTATCTTCCGACTGCTCCCCCAACAGTATCTGGCCATTTGTCGGCGCCGGGAGAGGGCTCGCACGCAGAGCTGGACCGGCTGATTGCCGTCAGGAATTTGTTCGCTTTCCTGACAGGCCAACCCCTAGTTGGCACCAAGTCGCGGCCAACCATATTCCAGGCATTCCTCGAGATTGCAGAGCTTCTGCAAGAGTTTAGCTTTTCTGGCATTGGCGGAGATACATTCGGTGAAGCCGTTGATCTCAGCTTTGGCTTTTACTCGGACCAGCTGGGCCTCGCCGATTGTCGCCACAGCCGAGAGAAGACTTTGGAGGCTCTCATCTTGGGCGAACGCATGCGATCCTTGGATCTTTACAATGAGGCGTTCGCACACGCCGCGGGGAAATACTCGGCAATCATGGACCTTCGGCTACCGCTGTTTGAGCAAGTCTCGTTACACACTCGCCAGCGACTGGAGCGAGCGCATCTGGACCTCGTGAATCGCCAGCACAACGTGAACGAACACCTGGAACAGTTCGATTTCCCCTCTCTATTTGCCGGCATAGCAAACTCAACATCGATTCCCGAGCTCAAGCATGTGCGATTCAAGGTCTGGAGGAGCTCGTTCAGTAGAATGCGCTCGTTCCTCCTTGGCTACTACAAGACCACGTTTGGTAGTTGGCCACCCAAGGCCAGCAGCAAGAAGAACCCATTCGCAGAGAGCGGTCTCAACAGACTTGTTCTGAAAGTCTTGTACTCGGACATGTGTGCGCTTTACGATCTGCTCGTCGACCGAGTCAGCTTGACCTCGAGAGTCATGGATGAGGTGCCCGCCATCTCTAATGCCGCAGACAAGATGACAACGTCCGCCCTTCGGAATATCATGTCCGAGTTTGATCGTTCCAAACCCCCGGTGCTACCTCCCATCCCCTTCGACCTCCCGCAGCTTCCGTCAATGACGGCCATCCACGAGACGTTCAACTCTCTCTCAGCCAAGGACCAAACTAGATTCGAGAAGAGGATTAAGGAACATGAGCTGCTTCTCATACTGAACAAGGGCTACAACTACGACACCAACAGCATCACGCTTCCCTTCCTGGACCAATTCAAGGAGTTTGAGATGCGTGAGGCCAAGGGCAAGATGTGTCAGGACCTGGTTGATCAGCGAATCGGCTACTGGCTGTTCCTCTACGTCGTCCTCCAGTCGTTGCCAATGCTCGTTGTGGACGCGCCGGGGTTGAAATACACTGACGCAGTCGAGTACTTCCTGTGCCAACCCCCGATGGGCAATCCGCCGTGGGTCGAAGACAGAGAGGTCCGCAAGATGTGGTACGAGATAACGGGAGGCGGCGGCCGCCTCGTTGAGTTGTCCGCCGATGCCGTCATGTTCAGCGTGGAGGCAACATACCATCGAAGCCACTGCTGGCTGGCGGCAAAGCAGTGGGAAGGCATCGATGGTGCCGATGCTCCCCCGCCGGAAGAACCAGCGATGTCTCCTCTTCAACCGCCGCGTCCGATATTTCAAGGCGGCGACGCCTTTGCAGCCAACCCGCCCCCGGCCGCCGGCCCAAGCACACCATCACCACCCCCTGGAGGGCCTCAACCGGCGCTGCGGCCGCGGACTCTTTCTCCGGGAGTAAACCGTGCGAGTCAAGCCTGGCGCTCCAGTATCGCCATAGGCCTTGAGCCAGTGCCAATGGAGCCCCCCAACGTATTTGGAAGTCATAATCGGAGCAGCTCCATGGGCCCTCGACCACCGAGCAGCCACATGGGTTCTAGGAGCGCTTCGTCAGGAAATCTCGCCGGGCTCACGAGGAGCTCGACTCCGACGGGTCAGCCAGCGGCCACTTCTGGTGCTACCTTTGACGACATTCTGGGTGACTCGCAGAAGAAGTCGAACACCAAGAAGAAGGGCAGATTCTTTTAAGTACGAGATTGAGGCATACGGCGTCATTTCAGAGACACGGAGCCACCTTGTCCGCAAGCCGAGCGAGAAGGAGCGTGCATCTTACACCCATTTGGAGAGCGTCATTTCCGAGACTTTTATTGCTTTTTTTTAGATAATCGCATTCTGTTCTGGAGTTTTGTGTTTTTTGGTCTCCACAACGAAACTAGATGAAGACTCTTTCTGCCCAGCTGCAGGGCTAGCTGGGGAAGGCATTTATCCTGTATATTGAGCAAAGGTAATAGAGCAATGTCCATAGGGCAAGTGGATAATACAGAGGCTGTACTTGGCTACTTGTTTGTGCGCGTACCCCGTATATTGCGCTGATATTCTTGTCGTGGAGCAATTCATTGCTGGACGGAGTGTCAACTTGGGGTGCTGCTTTCTTGTTCAAAACTCGCTGATCCTTGCCAGTTGGTCAGTCGGCATCAGGGCTGCTCGTATGATGCTGTGCCGGCATTGTTCAACCATGCGAGGCGTTGAAAGGCAATAGGCTCTGTTCGTGGAACCAGCCTCTCTCGTCGGCGACTTGGTGTCACCAGTGATGGTACATGGCCACGTCTTCCCTTCCCTCCTTCACTGCCCAAGACTCGACAACTCGTCGACCTCGACGAGCTCTACCCACCGACCCTCTGCTCAACTGTCTACACTCGACAACGAAAACAAACGCCCACTCCCCATCACCATCGACTCGTGATTCACGGATCTGCGCAACGGGCCGTCAACTCAGTCCGGTCTCTCGAGTGACTCTCAGCACTCGGGTCACTGCTTAACAGCCGCTCTCGACGGTGAATGACAGTAAATGCTGTTTCCCTCCCCGAGGAGCATAAATACAGCCCAGCTGTCTTTCAAAAACATCATGTCCATCTACTATCTACTCATTCCCCCACAGCCAGCTCATCAGCCACCCCCAACAACAGCAGATCCCACCACCGCATAAACCGCCACATGCATACCCAGATTTTCAAGTACAAGTCCTCCTCTCTCCGAAACGCCTTCGCCATGTGCACCGAGCACATCTACAAGGTCAAGTGCTCCCGCTGCGGCAAGGAGCAGGACAGGTTCGGGCACACGCTGCCGTGCGACGACTACCGCTCGACGGTGCACCAGTACGAGGAGGTCTTCAAGCATCACGAGGTGCCGGCCATGATCCGGGCCGAGGGACACGCCGTCGCGACGAGCAGGAACGATGAACCTACGTCGGTGATCTGCCCCGGGTGCAAGCTCAAGCTTGGGCTGGCTTGGGCCGCTGATCAGTAGGGTATGTGGCCCAGGTGGTGGGCTTTGGATAGGGCCGATGTTGCGCTCAGTGGCCCTGGCCCTTTGTTGACGATAGCCCGTCTTTGGAAGTAATAAGACAACCTCGCATATCCAGTTAACCAATATTGAACATTCCTGATCAGCTCGATTTTTCGTTGTGGAAACGAGCCAAGCCCCTGCGTGTATTCTCCATTGGTAACAATATTAGCATTAAAAAAACGTCTTCGTTCCGGGTATTGTTGCTCGTCCCTCCACCCAAAGAGCCGTCGCAGACGTGCTCCAGCCCATCCGTCTTCGTTTCTGGGTCTAATCAAGCCTGATCCGCGTCCACCGTCCCCTCTCCGTGTGCCACCACCTCTCCTTCTCCCTCTTGTCCGCCACGACGCCCTCTCTCCAGTTCCAGCTCCCATCGCAGCCCTCTCGCCCGCCCGCCAGGATCTCTCCGGCGTCGGCCCCCAGGTCCGCCACGTCCAAAAGCCCGCCCTTCTCGTCCGTGGAGCCTTCGTCGGGGAGGAGGTGGTAGTGGATGTCGCTGCCCACCGTTCCCATGTATGAGCCCAGGCCAAACGTCTCGACCAGGCTACCGTCTTCGTCCTCGACGTTGACTTCGAACCGGTGGGTGTCTCGGGCGCTCTCGATGCGGGATTGTGCGGCGAGGCGGGCGACGAGGAGGTTGGTGCACGGAGAGGGCGCGTTCAGGGACATGCCAGGGAGTGAGCTTGTCGTTGGCGACTTGGCGAGAAGTTTAACCGGCGAGCTCGGTACGCTGTTCGAGCTGGCTGAAATGGCAAGGCTGCGGAAGCGGTCGCTGGGCAAGTCAGTCCTCTCAACCGGGCGACACAACCCCTGGAAAATTCCCTCCGGGTCGTTGGGCGCCCTCAGAGTGCTCAGAGCGGGGAACCCTCCAGCCTCGATACTCCTTGCCAGGATATCGTCAGCGGCATTGGCGCTCTCCGTGTGGCTCGTGATATCCCAGTGCAGTTTCGAGACACTGGCCGAGGCAAGGTATGGCATCATCCACAGGATAAACGAATCCGTCTCGGGCATCAGCGGCGGGAAGGACTGAACAAGGGAAAATGTGACGAGTGACGTAAGATTCGATAGGATGCGAGCCAGGGCCGGCAAGGAGGTGAGCGGCGTGTGGCGGAGTTGAAGTTTTCGGAGCGGCTGGCTGTTGGATCGGGTGGCGAAGTAGGAGAGGCCATTCGAGCTGATGCCAGGAATGTTCGAGAGCGTAAGGGTCTTGAGTCGCGGGAGCGAGAGGAGGTTGGCGTCGTTGAAGGCGTTGGCCGGAAGGTTGGATAGATGCAAGTGTTGGAGAGCTGGTAGGACAGTGAGAGTCCTCGCAAGTAGAGTGTCTGGCGCCAGGCTCGCCTCTGGCAGGCAATGAACCGATAGGCTCGTCAACTTTGCCCAACTCCTGTGCTGTTCGAGAAAAGCAATCTCCTGGGACGGTTGCAGAGTAGCCGGCATCATCTGTCCGCATTGCGACAATCCCTCGAGGCATTGCTGTCCCGAGACACTCGACGGTTCGATCAGCCAACTCATGTCTTTCAAGTTGGTCCGCGTGGACAGAGCATGAAACAGCTTCTTAAACGAGTGATCGTAGCCAAATGTCGGTCCAGCGAGGCGTTCCAGGTTTGGACACGCCATCACCAGCGCCGCAACCGCGTTCTCATACTGCTCAAACGGCGAAGTCCCCCTGGAGCTCGCTGCGGCGGTGAGTCCCTCCAACTGGGGCACCTTCAAGGACCGGACAAGTCGTGCAAGGTCCGGGTTTGCGCGCAAGGTGCGCCGCAGCATCATCATGCGCGACCCTTGCGCCAACTTGTATTTCTTCCTGTGGGCTAAAGAATCCGGTCCAACCAGGAGGATATCTTGGTAGCTGTTTGTTCCCATCAGCGACGGATTCCTCGCCAGTGACCGCGTGACAACTCGACTTACAGAGCGAGGCGCGCAACGTTGTGCCACTTGCGCGAACACAGAGAAAGACTGCACAGATCCCGCATCCAGCAGGTCGCACAGCTATCGCTAGGCCTGTCGAGATGCAGCTCCTTGAGCATCTCGAGGACGACCTCGAGGACTTCACTCGGCAACGACGCAAACATCTCGTCCGGCTTCACCTTGCTTCTGAGGCCCTTGATTGGTGCGGGTCGCTGGTGTTGCAGGTAGCTCGGTCTCCAGCCCGCCGACTCGACGGATTCGTAGCTTGCAATGCTCCCCCACGAGGGGCTTCTCGTTCTCAGGTTCAGGTTTTCGTGTGATCGGCTTGTCGACAGTGCGCTATTGGAGCCTCCTCCCGAAAGCTTCCTCGGTCGGTTCAGTGTAATAGGAATCGAATCCGTAGACTTGTTCCGGTCCTTGGTCGGCGTTTGTAGGCCAGGATACATCGGGTACGCTGGCGTCGGAGTGTTTGCTGTCGAGGGGCGGGTTCTTGGTCTACTCATTCGGGGGTGCTCCGGGATGGAGTAGAGTTCCGGGATCGTCTCAAAGGACGGGGGAAGCATTGGCCGCGTGGCGACTGTTGGACTCATGTCGTATAAATTACTCCTCGTGCAGGGTCTCAGGGTGTCAATCGGCTCTCGTCTCGTGTCGGCACCAACTACAGTCGCGCGGTATCGCTAACAACGCAGAAGCCAGCCTCTTGCGCTTCAACTTCCTGGGTCCTTGTCGTCTGCCAGAAGCAACTCACGGTGAGCGAAGAAATCGCAAAAAGATGGATTAGAGGATGGGGAAATCAGAAATCAAGGTAAAGGGGCGTCCAGGACCTTGGATATATTAAAAATGCCCTTATTGTTGTCCCGATATTACGCAGCTAGCATCAGCCCCAGGCACGGAGGCTCTGTCTGCCGCTGGTAAATCGGCGCGCTACTCCACGATCCCTTGGAAACCTGACGTATGCGGGCAGCAATAGTCTGTCGCCGTCTCCGCTTGGCACGCCGTAGTGCGAGGCTTGCGAACCGGTCCAAGGGGCCGAATTGTGGGCATTAATCAAACCACCAACAGCTCGTGGGCTGGAAGAGGAAAATGCGCAGTCAATGTCGGCTGCTGCGACCCTCGCGAAAGGGGTCGACTTGCAGCCGAGACATGGGCAATTGGATTCACTCGAAATCTTGCCCAATGGGGAAATGGGATGGACAGACGCATGTCTAGCCGCTGCAGGGTTCTGGGAATGCCGTGGACCTTGTCCTTTGACGGTGGGTTCGTTGAGAAACAGGGACTCGTCCCCCGTGTTGGGATGAATGGATGAAGGATCACCACGCGCACGTGCATTAGCATGGCTTCCGCTGATGAATATCCGATGACGGTCTTCCCTGGCAACGGCGAGGCATCGCCCATGCTCACGGCCCAGACATGGCGCCGAAGCTCGTCGGCACGCTCGTTGCTTTCCGCGTCTGCCGGCGTTGTCAACAATGAGGCTCGACCACAGGGGGTCAACGTGTCATATGACGCTGGCAATGTCCTCATGTCCATCGCTGCGACTTCATAGCCTGATTGGTGCACGAAAGGAGGGTCCAACTGGAATGGCATTTGCCTGTAAAGTCGGATCGCCGTTGGAGAGAAATGCTGAGGCAATGTGAGTTCTCTTGGGCTTTCCTCTCAAGCCGTCGCGATGCTCTCTGAGAAGAGACCACATGCAAGGAACAGAACAATACACCATAAAGGGGGGCGAATACCAGTGAGGCTTGCGACAAGCTGCGCATCCAAGGGAAACTCCAACTTGGCAGCTCACGGCCTCTCTTGTCGACCCAGACACGGCTCAGGCGGGTAGGTGTCAGATGACGGTTGTCCTCTGTGTCTCTGCGGTTCTCCTTTTGCCCCTCGATCCCCCCATTGGGCTCCCTTCAGCTCTCTCGATGGCATTCGGCTTCAATAAGTACGTCGCTCACCTCACATGCAAAGCCGCCAAGTGAAGCGCCCCCAAAAAACGCTTGCCTGCGTCCACGTCGCACATCTGTCCTGTCGTCGCTCGTGGCGAAGCCTGCGCCGAAACATTGCATCCAGCCAGGGAACACTCACTCACTTGAGCTCGCGCGCTAATATTGCAACAATGTCGCTGTCCCACCGCCACTGCCGTGGTTAGCGTTTAGAGGCTCGGCGGTTGCTCGAGCTGAATGCGGCCGACTCAGCCATCTGGGCGAAGGCTTGTTCGAACCAAATGAGATGCAGCCTCCTACGGGCCGGTGGCGACAACCTAGACCGACGGCTGCCTTGCAGATCCAGGGTAGAGCTAGCCAAGTGGCTGTATTTCTCAGGTGACAATCCCACAAACAGCTCAGCTGAATGCACAACCTTGCCAAGTGGCTCCGGGGTGTTGCGAACTGTCGCAAAATAACATGCCCAGATCTATTTGGGAAGAGTTCTCCTTGTACGGACTACTCTATAAGGTGTTCCAAGCGCCGTGTTTCCAGTCCTATCACAAGCTGCGTGGTATTCCGTCACTTCGTGCATTCGTGCTCGTCATCCGAATCGCAGTCGTCTTGCTGGCCGTGAGACGAGATCCTGCCTCTCCGGCGACCCGTCGCCGTTCACTGGCGGCGCCTCCTTACCAGGTCCAACGCCGTGTGTCCTCTTCATGCCAGTAATCGCCGCCAGACTAGTCCGTGGCTCTGGATGCGTATTTCTCTGCGTGGGGCTTTCCCCTGGGACAAGACCTTCATCAGGATGGAGAGTCCTGCCGAAGCCTCTACCGAACAAATGTTGAGGCGTGCGAAGCGTGGCCATCTGAGACGCGCTGTCACCATTGACGTCTGGAAGATCGACTATTTCCGCGTTCTTGATCCAGTTGTAGACTGGCCGAATGTCAAGGATAGACTTGACCTGGCGATGTTCCGCTTGAGTCATGTGTCGCTTGCGCTCCAGAATGACTTCATCGATGCTGTTCTTCAGAACCAGTGTCTCAACGGACACTGGCTTCTGCTGGCTGATGCGCCGAACTCGTCCGATAGCTTGCGCTTCCACTTGAGGATTGAGAACCGGATTGATAAAGTAGATTCTGGACGCCTCGCGCATGTCCAACCCGAAGGCTGCCTGGGAAATGTCCATGAGGAGCACCCTAAGAGTAGTTACTTTAGAAAATGCTTCGGGCGTCCTAGGATAGCAACGCTCACCTAAACGTAGCGTTGTGGTGAAAGGTGTTGACGTATTGGGCTCTCCGCTCGGTCGTCAACCCTCTAGCATAAATCAAGTGCTGTATTTGAAGCTGTTGGAGGTTAGTCACTGCCAATCTACCCGGGGCTCGAAAGGGACACTTGCCACGTCAAGCATGCTTGCAAGATACCAAGCAACGTTTTCATTTTCGTAGAAGACAATCATCTTTTCTTGCTCCTGGTGTTGAGCAATGGAGTCAATCAAATATGACAACTTGGCCGAAACCGTAGATGTGATTGTGGTGAGCTGCAATGGCGCGGGCAGGCTCTCCGGATTCATGCTCTCCTTGGGATTGACGGCATTGAGACCGCGAGTACGAGATTTCTTTCGGGGCCCGTCATCACCGAGCTTGGTATTCCCGGCCAGGGTCTCGGTCTTCTTCTCCCTACCACCAGGTGTCGTTTCGGGTGTCTGGGCCGCCAGAATCTTGTCTCTTTCAAGTACGCCCTGCTGTATCAGACGGCCGTTGAGAAGGGAGTTGAGCTGCTCTGGCTCGCTGGCCACATTGTGTAGCAGTTTCTGTAGAGACAACAGCATGCTGGCTGATGTGCAGACGGTATCGCCACTCTCGCCATCCAAGGACCAGGTTTGCCCGGCGCGGCCTGGAAACTCCTGGACGCATACAGGCATTTCATGGAATTGGTTACTGAGACCCCTGAGCTTGTTCTTCACTGCCAAGTGGCCGACACCGATGGCTTCCCGAAGCAGCGATTCATCTTCGGGACTTATCACCACTTTTCTCTCTCGCAGGAACCCTTCGGCAGTCTCGACAGCCTTGGCGATTTCCTCGGATGAAAAAAAGGACCCTCCAAAGAAGCTCGTTTGCTTCAAGTTGTGCACTATTTGAAGCAAGCTCTTCTTTTGCCGTGCATGGAAAAAGTAGTCCATGTCGGTTCTCTGTGACTGTACCGAATTGAAGATGATCATCATTGCAAATACGTTCAATGACAACCGGTCCTGGTAGGATCCATCGAGCACGACGATTTTCTCATCAACAGGCGGCAGAAGATCGCTGACTTCCGCTAGCTGATGGCGTATTATGAGGGAGTTGAGAGTAGACTTCAAAGAATCCCACCGCCCATAGCTGCGTGGGTTATGCTTTGGAAGCAACAGGTAGGTATCCCAATCGGCCAACGTATCCTCTGTCTCTCTGTAGGTGTTGGCCCACGGTCGCGCCTTGAGGTACAGGGATGCGATTGAACCCAAGCGTTGCAGATCCTTCTTTTCCATCTCAGTTGAAGACTCGTTCGGTGCCTGACCATTCTGCGAGTCAGGCACAACCCCAATGGTGCCAGTTTGTTCTTCGTTTGGATTGTGGCTGTCATCGACTCCGAACAGGCCATGAGACGGCGTTCCCGTCACTATCCAGCGGGACGAAAAGTTCATGGAATCCAACCCAGTTAAAAGGTTGCTTTTGTGGCCGATCTTGGAATTGCCAAGCTTATGGCCCTCGTCGACAATGCATCGTTTAAAATGTACTGTGGAAAGAGCGGAGTTGCCGATACCCCCCTCCTGCTTCACAATCCTTTCGAAACGGGACTGCGAGAACAGGACTATGTCGTACTCCAAAAGAGACTCCGCTCGCGGGAGCCGGTCATTCTTCGTCAGAACGAGAACCTTTAGTCCCTTGGTATGCTTCGCTATCTCTTGCTTCCACTGGGCCACCAAGTTGGCCGGCACAATGACAAGGCTCGCCGGGGTAAGGTGTATCGTTTCAGGCCGCTCGAAGTACTGTTGCGCATGTCGCCGTCCGCGTCGCAGTGAGGGAGCTGGGAGAAGATAGTAGCCAGGATTCCGTTGCAGGGCCTCAGCACATTTGCTGAACTCGTATCCAAGCTGCGTCTTCCAGGCATCAAAGTAAGACTTCCAAGGAACAGCGTGTCGGGTAGCACACGATGCAGCCATGTCGGCAAGAGATGCAATCTTTCTGCGTTTCAGTGGCTCTCCGCCTTGATAGAGCTCGGGGGGCTTGGTAGGAAAGTCCTTGGTAGCCAGGATGAGAGCAAGGCAAATGATTGTCTTGCCTGCGCCCATTTCTTCGGCCAAGATGCCGCCAGAAATCCCGTCATAGTAGCGCGGTTCAGCAAGGACTGTACAAGCCACAGGATCGAGATACCACGAGGACCCCGCGTGATCCTCGACTGATACAAGCCGAGGGTCAAGCACCTTTCCAGGTGCTGACTCCTTTTGCAGCATCAAAGCCGCCGACCGTCGTTGATAGGGGTGCAATTCCGTTGTCAGGCCCGATACCCCACTGTCAAACAAATCGTACATTGCATCCTGGAAGTGGGATTCGTTGACCAGGCTCGGATCCGGGTTTGGCGATGGAATCCTATTGAATACTTGCAGCAGCGACACGTCGTCGCCGGCATCATTTTGGCCGAGAGTAGACAGGGTAGTGTAACCGGTAGAGAAAGCCAAGTTTTGTCCTTGCCATGCATCTTTGGAGTAGTCCAGTCCACGGAGAACTGCTTGTCTTGATTTCGCCAGGCCAGGATGTGCCCGGTCGACTACTCGTCGGGACACGTCGTCCGGAAGCAGGTACACGCGAATAGTCGCCGCTGTCGAATCCACGGCAGTTATGCGCAACTCGAGATCTATCCAGCGGGCACGGAAGAGAGATGAGAGGTGTCGTAAACGCGGTGTCTTGAACAAGTGTTGCTGCACTTCGAGTGGAAGGTAGGGGTTGTCGCAATGAGTCTCGTTGGCGCCATCTGGGTGCAAATGCTCGCGAAAGCGACTCCATGACTGCAAACTCGCTGATGCCCAGGTTTCATCGCTCAATCCAGCTTCGTCTTTCGAGATTCCAGTGCACCCAGCAGGGATATACCAGTCTCGTTGGATGTGCATGATCGCACCAGTGCGGAAGGTACCGGCGGGGTTCTGTGGCTTTATGCTCGGAAGTCGCCACCGTCGTTGGCACGGCTCTAAACGGGTCCGTAGCCGAGACCGTTACCGTGGCTGGCAGAGTATGCCATGTCGTGTCGACGAGGAACGCTGCGGCCTGTCGAGTGCGCGTGTGTGAAGGAGTGAAAGAGTCGGGGGTGAGTGAGATGGCATGGATGCCTGTTAGCCGTTGGTGGTCAGCTATTGGCACTGTACGGCCGCCTCGCATTTTTGCGCTAACGTACAGTGCCACTCGCACTATACGCCTTCTCGCCTTGGCTGGCAACTGTGAGTTCTGTTCGTTGGAGCCAGATCCAGCCACGGTGATTCATAGGCTCTTTTATTCTGAAACGTAGTCATATTTCTAGTCTCCATCGCTCCAAGAGACCCGAGTTCCAGTCCTTGAAGGACCTTTCGCGCTCAGGGAGCAGGACGTTGCTCGACTTCAACCTCTCCCGAGCCGCCTCGATGGCCTTTGCCGGCATGTTGATGTCTTGTACGTCCGATGTAAGGGGCTCCATCAGCTTGATCCCTTCGTCTAGGCCAATCTCCTGGTACAGTATCTTCATCGCGGCCCTCCTGCCCTCGAAAGCCGAGGATGTATAGATGACGTTGGAGTTCAAGACCCAGAGATACAGCACCCGTGTGGATGCATTCTCCTTCTCCGACGCGTGCGGTGCTATGACGGACTTGGCACATCCTGACCGTGAAATGGTAGCGAGCAAGGTCGAGGCCAAACATTCAGGCCCGCTCGGAGCCCTGCTGGGCGATACGGTTTCACACGTAACCTGCCACTTGAACAGGGTCACAGACAGAGCAAGTGTGCTATATAGACCAACCTCTGTGCTGCAACTGCTGCAGAAGACGTGGAGAAACTTTCCCGAGAACGCTTCTCCCATGGCCAGGGAGCTGGTGCTGCACGTCGTGCCCGATGTCGAGGAAGAAAACTGAACCGTGTCAGCATGTGAAAGAGCAATTGACGTCTGCGCAAGCTATTTGTTTCCGCGAAATGTGCCTCGTCAAATCTTCAGAAATCCACGGCTCTGGAAATACGGAAGATATTAAGAGATAACCTTTCAACCGCACCAAGGGATCCCATCCTCACGTGGGGAGGGTTCGCCGAGGAGGGCCGCCCACAGAGTGGGAACGGTAAGAGTCTTTGTTCTTGGGGAATTGTATCGGTGACCATGCCAATGGGCGGCTCTTAGAGAGCCGGACTGGCCACCTTCTAGTTCCCCGTTGCTCGGAGTGGAAGGGGGGTCACGAAATCGCAAACCGCCGGCGGGACTCACCAACAGGCCATCACAATCCGATTCAGCGAACATGAATGAGGTGATGTCGACAAATCCGACACTTGGCTGCGCAGTTATGGCGCTGTTGGCTCCGTAGCCTCTGTTTGCGAGCGCTTCATCTTCATGTTCGCCGTGGTCGTGGGGCTTATGGCAGTGCCAAAACTCCATCATCTCAGCCCAGTTTTCGCTGGGTAAGTCTTTCCACGACCCGATCTTGCCGCCTTGAACGACAGCGGTGCCGCATCCTCGGCAGCATATCGAGGAGCCGACCTTGATATCCGTAGAGTTCCAAGGCACTGCCTGGTCTTCGGGCGAGAACCGAGTTGCGCTGGCCTCGGCGGGCGAGACAGGCAGCCTCCAACTCTGCTCCGCGGATGCTACCTTTGGCACTGCGAGCACCGCACTCGTTGCGACCGTAGCAGGGAGATCCAAGTCTTCGGAGTGGCCCCGGTGACGAACGCGGAGCCGGCGACCTCCATCGACTACTTCGGCAGACGTCGACGCGTCTGATGGCGAGGGCAGCGCGACTCCGACAGACACCTGTCTGATGTTTGACAAGAGCTCCGCGTAAATCGAGATGCCCGCATTGGGCTTTGCCGCCGCCATGGCATTGGCCTCGTTACCTTTGCCCTCGAGGCGTCTGCAACTTGGTGGATATACGAGCGGCGGAAATGGATGATGAGGTCGTGAATGAACCAAGGAGCGGCAGCGGGCCATCACGTTTTGTCGGGGCATTTTTAGTGACCACGACGGTACAAAACACTGGGGCGCCCGGCCACCCCACCAGCCCACCAGCCCACCCATCTCCACCCTCTTCTCAACGCATCGGACGACGTCACTCTATAACCCACGTGCTCTCTCACCATATTCCTCTCTGTGGTCTGGACAGGGTGACAGCAAAATGTCGGGCTTCTTGTCATATGTGCCCATTGCCAACAGGCTCGTGGCTTCGGATTCAAAGTCTCGCGCGATCAATCTGCCCTCGGTCGAGATCCACAAGATAGAGACCAACCCAGACCGGCGCGCTCGCTGTCTCAAGCACCTGCTCAAGGCAAACCATGTCAACTATTCCATCGTGTACAACAGTCTCCGCTTCAACAACCATAACCCTCACCTCCTCAGCACGGCCTACCTTCTTGGGGCAAGCGAGTCTCAGTTGCAGGACATCTACGAGGCCGAAATCAAGCAATTGGAACCATGGACGCCGTCTCCGGCCGAGCTCATGGACCAGGATTGGATGGACTTTCTGGGAGACAAGCGGTACCAGCGAGCATATGTCGACTACTTCGAAGACAAGCTCGCAATGGAGTATGCCTACGACTGGAAGCAAGAATTACAGCACTTCCTGTTCAGCGGCGATGAGCCTCTATTTTATGGATTACTCGGCGGGTGTATGTGTGGATGGGCCCTTGGTGATTGACTCGTGACGCTGACTCTGCGATAGTCGGACACCCGCTCATCCATCTTGGCTATGCCTATGAGATGGACTGCAAGGAAATTGCCATGGAGGCCCTCGGCTTGGCCTGTATTCAGCACAACTTCCTCCAAAAGTACATCGCCGACACATCTTACACGAAACCATCCCCAATAGCCTCGAGCTCGCCGCTGGATCTGCTCATTCAAATGTCAAAGGATGACCGATTCAAGAGACTCCCAGAGAAGCTCGATTTCCTCGAGCTCGAGGCCATTTTCGATAAGCACGAGGAACTTTTGATGGAGTACTGGAACGCTTGGGAGATGGATGACCCCGTGAAGCAATTCCAGCTGTCACAGGAAGCTGCTGTCGCCCTGCTGGTCACAACTGTCAAACCGGGTACTCATGCATACAATTTCTTCCTCGTCCATCTGCTGACAGCCAGCCACGCCGTTCGCGTTTTGCTCCCCTTCGTCCCTCCCCAGCACCACATCACTCTTGTCAGGGAATGGTGGCTCCTGGTCATCGCGGTGTTCATTGTCAAGGGGCGGCCGCTGCCAGACCCCGACAACCTCGAAAAGAATATTAGCGGCAAGAACTGGGAATATGTGCAAAAGCAAGCACTCGCTTCGCGGTGGTTAAACGATGCACACTTTATCAAGGGTAAGTGGACCTTGCAGATTCAAACATGCAGCACAACCGTGGCTAACACAGACAGCAATCCGATCAATGAAAGAGGCGGCCAAAACATGGGAAGATCCCAACGGGGGCTATCTCCACGCCGCTGTAGCATTCGTTGACAACTTTAAAGGATGGGCATTTTAATGTCAACTGGCTGGAAATCAAGAGGCATCAAGGGCCAGTATAGCAACGTATGTTGACCTAGCTTGCCGGTTCGACGGCTGTGTCGGTGGGGGTATGTTTTAATACCGCGTGTAAGTCACAGAAACTACAACGAAACGGTCTTGTCGATGGTTCGACGTTGTAAGAGACGAAATGGTGTGCGTCCATCCATCGACGTGAGATGAATGGTGGACAGTGCGGATTGATGCTGCATGTAATGCACTGTGCCCTGTGGATCTGCACCTCAACCCAGCCGCGTGAGCTAGGCAGCGCCAGGCCGCCTCCTCGTCCAACCTCAGCTCTGATGCCCTGCCTCATGCCACCATTTGCCCAATTCGACGACTCCAGCCCGTATGGAAGCCCCAAGTCGCAGATGCTCCAGTCGCGTTAATGGCCCCGCCCGCGAAGCGCCGCAGGCGGAACCCCGTTGAGGAGTCGGACGATGACGACGAACCGCCCCGAACCAACACCCTGGCCAACTACCTCCTGTCATCCCCGAGCTCTCCTTCCAAGAATCGAATACCGTCCGCGTCACCGAGTCCTGTCAAGAGCAGAATCGGTGCCGACTCATCGACTGCCGCAGCGTCCCCGAGCAAATCCCGCAGAGCTCCCACGCAAAAGAACGGCACGAGCTCAAGTCCCCGGAAGACCAGAGATGCTGGCAAGAACGAGGAGAAGGGCAGAACGGCCGACCTGAAGACGCTCTTCTCGAAGCAAGCTCAGCGAGCCACGAGGCCAGGCATAAACAGTGACAAGAGGAGCACCCCGATCGACGACATAATCAGCGACCCCATCTCCGAAGACGACGAGATATCGGAGCTCAAGGCTAGCTCCTCCAGCTTAGTTGGGCAGCATGCTAGGAAGCGTTTGAGAGACGGCGCGGAACAGGCATCGGCCGAGGCACCCAGCGCGAGCCAACGCTTTCTCAGGCCGCCGAAGCCTGCGGGCTCAGATGCTCTAAATGACGACTTGCGGCCGTGGTCGGAACGATTCGGCCCCAAAAATCTCGACGAGCTCGTGGTACACAAGAAGAAAGTCTCGGATGTTCGAAGATGGCTGGAAGATGTCATTGCGGGCCGGCTGAGGCAGCGGGTGCTGATTCTCAAAGGCGCTGCCGGCGCGGGCAAGACGACTACGATGCGGCTGCTTGCCCAAGACATGGGCTGTGAGCTCTTGGAATGGAAGAATCCCACGGGGGCGTCCGCCACGGGCTTTGTGTCAACCTCGGCGCAGTTTGACGAGTTTCTTGGGCGAGGAGGCAAGTTTGGGACCCTCGACATGGAAGGCCCCCTGACTTCGACCCCGATGAGTTCGAACGGGATCAACCAAGATCACACCAAGAGGATAATCCTCATCGAAGAGTTTCCGAATACCTTTTCCAGATCCTCGACGACGTTGAATTCCTTTCGAAGCTCGATACTTCAGTACCTCACCGCGTACACACCATCCCTGACCATGTTCGGCAAGAGGTCACAGGCGGAACCGATAAAGCCGGTTGTGCTGGTAATTTCCGAAACGCTGTTGACTACGACGTCGGCGTCGGCAGACAGCTTGACTGCCCATCGATTGCTTGGGCCAGATATCCTCCGTCACCCTGGTGTGGGCGTGATTGAATTCAATGCAGTCGCCCCCACGCTGCTGGCCAAAGCTCTGGAGCTGATTGTCCAGAAAGAAGCTCGGAAATCCGGCCGCAGGAGAACGCCCGGGCCCCAAGTGCTGAAGCGACTGGGCGAGATTGGAGACGTTCGAAGTGCCATCTCGTCGCTCGAGTTCCTCTGCCTCAAGGGCGACCAAGAGGCTGACTGGGGAGCCAAGGTGACGTTCACGAAGCAGAAGAAGGGGGCCAGGGACGGCATTGGCCTGACTAAGGGCGAGACGGAAAGCCTGGAGCTGATATCGCAACGCGAGGCGAGCCTGGGCATCTTTCACGCTGTTGGTAAGGTGGTACACAACAAGCGTGACGAAGCGCCGCCGCCAGGCAACACGGTCGAGGATCTACCGACATACTTGTCACGGTTCTCACGACCTAAGAGGTCGGAGGTATCTGTCGACACACTTATAGACGAGACGGGGACCGACACACACACCTTCATCTCAGCTCTGCACGAGAACTACATACTATCCTGCGAGAGCACGGGGCCAATGGACCTCTCGACACCCATGGACTACGTCAACGAATGCATCGAGTACCTCTCTCTAAGCGACCTGCTGTGTTCGTCTCGAGACGTCTTCTTTGGTGGGAGAGGCGGGTTTTCGGGGCGGGATGCCGGCAGCCAACTCCTCCGCCAGGACGAGATGACGTTCCAGGTCGCCGTCCGTGGGATGCTGTTCTCCCTGCCCAACCCCGTCAAGCGAAAGACGACGACAACGTCGAGGGGTATCGATGCGTTCAGAATGTTCTACCCTACGAGCCTAAAACTCTGGAGGGCAAAGGAAGAAGTCGAGGGCCTCATCGATGTCTGGTCGTCCAAGGTACTAAGGGGGGAGGGGCAACTGCCCACCAAGAACCTCACGGATGGCGCGAATGCATTCCGGAAGCCGCAGGCTTCGTCGGGAGACATATCGTGGATGCAGCGCCAGCAACAAGCCAAAGCCGCGGCATCCAAGGCCAGCGAGCCGCACGACGACGCGCAAGACGACCCTCCTCTGCTCTCGCTGGGCAGTGCCGCCCGTCGCGAGATGCTCCTCGACCGCCTCCCCTACATGGCGCACATCGCCCGCGCCCGCACCCGCAAAACCTCGATCCGGCTCCGCGACCTCGAGAAGATTGTCTCCTTCAACGGTGTCGCCGCCGCAAATGAGGAGTCCGACGCCGAGGACGACCCCGTGTCAGGCGAGGCCTGGGCCACGGACAAGCCCTCCGAGGAGGCCAGCCCTAGGAAGAAGAGCACGGGGATCAAAGAAGGCGCCATGTCGGGCATGCTAGCGCAGAAATTGGTACTGAGCGACGACGATATTGAGGATTAGGGGGCGGCGGCGTGATGACTTATGTACTATAATACCAGGCTTGGCTTCGAATGGGGTATTGCTCTGGCGTTTCTGCACACATGCGCTACTTCGAATTAGATCAAGAACAGAACGGGACCGAGAACAGATTCTGGGCATGCGCGCCATCACGGCGCAGCTTAGGTTTATCATCTCTACATGTAACGCCACTCTGGCAGTTTGACATTTTCTGCACCGTCCCAATACCCCAATACCCGACACATCTCGCATACCTTGACAACCAATTTTCCTTCCCGAATCTGGTGAATCTCCCTCCTTTTTTGCCCTAGGTCAACCCCATACGTTTCCCCAATCGAAGAACCGCCTTAGTGGTGGAAGAGACGGATGTTTTGCTGCACAAAGGTAATGCCCAGCTTCTCGGCCGTGTCGAAGACGGCGCCGTCGTTCTGGCTGCCACCAGGGGCGGCGAGGTACTTGGCGCCGGAGCGGGCGGCGCGGAAGACGTTGTCGATGAAGGGGAACTGGAAGCTCGTCAGCGGTGAACATTGATACAAACTGGGCGTCATGTGTACTTACAAAGGCGTCGCTGGACACGCACACGTTCTTGAGCTGCTTCATCCAGCTCTCGCGCTCCTCCTCGGTAAAGGCAGGAGGCACCTCCTCGAACGTAGCCTCAAAGGCCTCCCGCTCGGGGCCATCCTTGGGCAGCTGGCCGCTGACGAGCAAGTCGATGGCGTTGCTCTTGTCGGGGCGCTTGGTGCCCTTCTTCCACTTGATGTTGAGCACGCGCTCGTGGAAGCGCATCCACCAGTTATCGGCCTTGTCGCCAGCGAGGCGGGTGCAGTGGATGCGGGACTGCTGGCCGGCGCCGAGGCCAATGACCTGGCCGTTGACGGCGTAGCAGACCGAGTTGCTCTGGGTGTACTTGAGTGTGATGGTGGCGATGGTGAGGTCGCGGGCGGCGCTCTCGGACAGGGCGCCGGCGTCCTTGGGGGTGATGATGGTGTTGAAGGACTTGGGGGAGATTTCGACGTCGTTGCGGTGCTGCTGCAGGTTGATGCCGTACACGCTCCGCGTCTCGGTCGGCGCGGGGTTGTACTCGGGGTCCATCTGCAGGACAAGGTACTTGCCGCCCTTCTTCTTCTTCAGGATCTCCAGCGCGGCATCCTCATATCCGGGGGCAATGACGCCGTCGGAAACCTCCTTGGAGATGATGCTGGCGGTGGGGACGTCGACAACGTCGCTGAGGGCGATGATATCGCCAAAGCTGCTCATGCGGTCGGCGCCGCGGGCACGGGCATAGGCCTGGGCCAGAGCAGAGGTCTCAATGCCCTCGATGTCGTTGACGAAGTAGACCTTGCGCTCCTCGGGCGTAAGAGGGAGGCCAATGGCGGCGCCGGCGGGAGAGACATGCTTGAAGCTGGCGGCGGCGGGCTTGCCCAGGGCCTGCTTGAGCTCCTTGACGAGCGGCCAGGCGTTGAGGGAGTCGAGGAGGTTGATGTAGCCGGGGGAGCCGCACAGGACCTTGAAGGGCAGCTTGTCGGCGGTGGAGAAGGCGGCGGCGGGCTTCTGGTGAGGGTTGGCGCCGTAGCGCAGGGCCATGTACTGGTCGCCGCCGGCGGCGTACTCCTTCCTGAAGAAGTCGGAGATGGCGGCGTCGTAGTCGGCCGTGTGCTCAAAGGCCTTGAGGGCGTATCGGTTGCGGCTCGTCTCGGTGATCTCGCCCTGCTCGAGCTCCGTCAGGAAGCCGGCGTAGTCCATGGGGTCGCTGAGGATGGTGACGCGCTTGTGGTTCTTGGCGGCGGCGCGGATGAGGGTGACGCCGCCAATGTCAATCTCCTCGACGGCCTCGGGGATGCTGACGTTGACCTTGGCGACGGTGTCCTTGAATGGGTAGAGGTTGCAGATGACGTAGTCGACCTTGTTGATGTTCTGGTCGGCCAGGTCCTTTTCGTCCGACTCGAGGTTGCGGGCGAGGATGCCGGCGTGGACGGCGGGGTGCAGCGTCTTGACGCGGCCGGCGAGCATCTCGGGGGCCTTTGTGATGGCGCTGACGTCCCTGCGATCGATGGAGTCAGTTCTCATCCCCTTGGGCGGGTGCCATCAGTGTGCGTACTCAACCGGGAAGCCAGACTCGCGGATCATGCGAGCGGTGCCGCCAGACGCCAGGATGCGGACATTCTGCTGGACGAGGCCCTTGGCCAGGTCCAGCAGCCCGGTCTTGTCGTAGACGGAGACGATGGCGATCTTTTGGTTTCCAGACATGGTGGGCGGATGTCTTGACGATGCGTCTGAAGGAGAATGGGTGTGTATCTTATCCTGTCTGGTCTCGTCACGGTCACAGAGAGGTCGCTCTCGAGTTCCCAGAGGGAAAAAAGTTTGGCGGGGTAGGCAGCCAGTTGTTGGCAGATTGATTATCGCGAATGGTGGGCTGGTGGAGCTGCGCGGGGCAATTCGGGAGCGCCAGGTTGGGGCGGGGAGGGTCCCTGTTCAGGCAATCAGGGTACGCTTGGCTGACGTACGAGTACAAGATCGCGCCAGACCGATACCAGTCCATAAACGTTCCTGTAGATCACAGTCTGAGGTACTTCGTAGATAGGTAGGCATGCAATTGCTGGAAATGTCGCTTCACTGTGTGCTGGTAGACGAATGGTTTATCAAGAGTGTATTATGAGACACATAATAGGTACGTATAGGTATCTTGCGCTGTGGAACAAAGAGGACAAGAGAGCTTCAAAGTCATCAAGAACGTTGGTCTGTACGTTTCACTCCGAGTCCGAAGTCTCTGGGAGGTACGCGAATTCCTACACTTTATGTAACCACAGGCTCGGCTGTTCCTCCATCTTGCCCAGAGTGTAGGAATCGTAGTCGTCGCCCATTACTAGCCTTTCCAACGACCGCTCCATCAGATCCAGGGAGAAGTCGCCATCGTCATAGTCGCCCCATGTATGTGACGGTCGGTCATTACCGGGGGGTCCAGCAGTGGCATTGGGAATATCCGCTGTGAGAACTGCGGCAGAAAGACCCAACAATGCCAGGGTTCCGGTCTCGCGTGCAGAATCGGAACTTGCAGCCCCTGTGCCAATACTCCTCGCAATAATCATCACCCAGGCAGTCCGCCGGCTGCTCCCAGAAGTGAAAGCCGCGTGTGGGGCTCCACTGAACTTGATTGCAAGGGGCGACGAGATCGGTATACTGCAGAACGGCCCTCCGAAGCTCTGGAGGCAGTGCATAGAAGCGGAAAGGTTTGCTCCGTAAGCTGGGATCCAGACCCTTGATTCGGGCGGCCTCATATTGCGCGAGAGAGGAGATATGAGTGTGCCTTTCTGGGGACAGGCGGAGCTCGATGTCTTTGAGAATGCCCGGACGATTCACCAAGGGTTGGAGCACTGCGGAGGTCTCGTCCCTGTCACCAGTGTCGCACATCAGGCGCAGCGTCAACGTCCGCGGCTGGGTATATGACAATACATGAGTGGCAGCCGCCTGCCACGCAGCAATCCGTCTTCGTTGGAGGGGGGGACCAGGCCTTGGTGTCGAGCAGTTCAGCAAGTGTGTGGGTCCCTCGACGTGCAGACGAACGACCAAGTCGGTCAGCCTGGCACAAATCCGGGGCGAGAGTTGGCGAAGGAAGCGCAGGCCATACTCGATATGCTCATGAGACACAATGAGGCAGTATTCTGTGCAAAGAAGGGTCTTGAATTCGGTGTAAATGAACCGACAAGTCAAGAGGATGCTGTAGATGGTCCGGAAGAGTTTGTCTGGATACCAAGGGCTCGGGTATTTGCCCTTTCTGGGCTCAAGGACGATGCACTTCTCCTAGTATACAACGCCAAGAATTCCAGTCTCCCGGTAAACCTGCTGTCTGATCCTAGTTGGAAGATCGAGGAACGTCTTCGGATGTCTGCAAGGCAAGCCCAGACATTCGCAGATGCGCTTCTGACGCACGATTGCATCTGGATCATCGAGGTAGACCCTGGAGTGCCTGCAGGGCTGGCCAAGGTATTCGCATATGAAAGTCTGCCGCATCTTGGGTCGTGATGACCATGGTGTTGCAGACTTGAAGTTGTTTGTGATTGGCCAGGCTCTTGAAGTTGGATGGAGGTTGAAACTTTGGAAGCCCAGGCAACCAGCTGCGAGGACGATGGTAGAGATAGAGGGTATTCGTACCTACATAGGATGCCAGCTGTGGGGCTCGGCCTCAGGCACGCCTGGCCCTGGGGGCTGGGAGGTACGTAGCCGGGCCGCCAAGGCGCCATGAGCTAGCGCTCCCGTCAGTGGTCACAGCACGCGACCAACTGACCTGGAAGCCGCCAGCGACGCGCCTTCCCCGCGGCGCTGCCTACCACCCACATCACGAGAGATACCCATCCGCACGCATCCCAGAGTCACGCTCACTCACAGCAGCACATCAAACCGAACCGACAGTCCTCCTCACCCTTCCTCAGGAGTCAGACATAAAAAATTCTCAGAATCCCACCAAAGCCCCCCTCGCAGCCATGGCGCGCACGCCCTTTACCGTCCTCTGCTTCGGCGACTCGCTGACGTCGGGCTACCACAACTACGGGCTCGGCGAGCAGCCCTACTCCGAGGTCCTCACCGACAGACTCAAGGCTGCGCTGCCCGACCGCGACGTGCAGGTCTTTACCAACGGCGTGCCGGGGGACGTGGCTTCACTTCGAGCGTTTCGGCAGCGGCTACAGAGGGAGTGTACGATGCCTTCCGTGTCTTCTTGGTGCTATGATATATGCTCTACAGGCTTGACAGGCTCCTGCCCATGTGTTATTGAAGGATGATCCATGGTGACTGATAGTACTCTTACAGGCGAATCTCGCTCATGTGACTGGGTGCTCATGCTCGCCGGGACAAAGTAAGCTACCTCTCCGTTCCTAATCCTTCAGCTCTAACACCCTCAGTGACCTCGGGCACCGCATCCCCGTCGACAAAATCCTCGCCGCCCTCCAGGCCAACTGGGACATTCCCCTCGCCAAGGGCAGCAAGGTCCTCGCCCTGACTGTCCCCGAGTGCCACGCCCGGCTCGAGTGGCTCGACAACAACAGACGCCAGCTCAACAGCGGCATCCTGGCGCACAAGCAGCCCAACTTGTAAGCCGCTGCCCGTGGTCTTTGTCTGCTGCATGGCATGTGCTAATCTCGACTCCTGCAGCTACGCCTTTGACCTCTTCCCCAAGATACCGTACCACTCACTTTCAAAAGAGGACCGGGACACGTACTGGAATGACGGGGTTCATCTGACAGGCGATGGCTACGACTGGATGGGCGGCCACGTCGCAGACGCACTGCTGCAAATCCTCTCACGAGAAGGGAAATCCCCCGAGGCGGCAAAGCCAAAAACGCGGAGGCCGCCCGCGAAGAAAGACGATGAGCGGACGCTTGATGAGGAGGCAGGCAGCCCCAACCAAATCAGCCAGGGGTACGTGGTAGTCAGGAAGAAGGACTTGGACTGAGGATTGACGATCGTCATTCAGGTCAACCCAGCACATCTTATAAACCTCAATGATACCCCTAGACTCCCCTTGTCTGCCGTAACGCCTTTGCCATGATCGTTTGTGTACCTCTATGCCGCCATTTCCTCATATCACGAGATTCGCCGCCACAAAGTCCTGTCCGAGGGTGTTAGCATGTAATCAGCATTCGTCGCCGTGGATGGCTTACTGGAAACTCCTTTTGCAAGGAATTGGTAATGTTCTCGACTTCCTCCGATAGACTCTCGACGTTTGCATCCCACCGCCGCATCTCCTTGCCCGTAATCACCTCGGCTCGTCCGCTGCCCTTCTCGCCCGACGCTTCCCCGCCCTCGAACCAGATGATGCCCTCCAGCTGGTCCATCCGGCCAACCAAGCGCCCTTGCTCAATCATCCGTGCGGTCGTCTCCTCGGCCTTGTCTGCGTTGAGACCCAGCAAGGAACCCAATGCCTCGAAGCGGATGTTGCTGTATAACCTCGACGCGCCGAGCAGGTTGTGCTCCACGATTGCTCTTGCAAGAACCGTCGACCCGTCAGATGTCGTGGCCAGCTGGTGCGGTTGCAGGCCCTCGGCGAACTTGTCCACCTCTTCTGGCGACAGCAACCGGTCCAGGAATATCTTCTCCAGAATGCCAAACTCGTCTAGCTGGACAGACCGCTCATCCTTGTAGAGTCGACCCAGAGTGCGGCTCCTCATCGGGCCGGCCGGGGTCAGGATGGCGCACTTGATGGCCATGCCCAGCGTGTGCAGGCGCTCCTCCTCGGCAATGGCCGGCGAGAAGCTAATCTCGTGGTAGCGCTGCGACGCCGACAGAAAGTCCCTCTTGGCGTCCTGGATGCGCGCCTGCGACAGCCGAAAGTGTAGGTTCAGGTCCTGGTCGGAGACGGTGTGCATGATGTTCTTGAGCTTGTTGATGTAGACGTCGGCGGCCGTCGAGTCGTCCACCTCGAGGTAGTTGCGCACGATGCGGATCCAGATGCGAGCCTTGTCCTCGTCAGTGACCTTGCGCTGCGAGCTGTCGAGCGGGATCGCAGCCAGCGCTTTGGCTGCGTCGCCAAAGTCCTCGTTGCTCTCGTGGGCCGTGGCGACGAGCTCGCAGAGCGTGGCCGTGGCGTCGAGGAACGACGACGGCTGGCCGGCGAGCGTGTCGAGCGTGCGGCCGCCGACCTCGATCCACATGTCCTCGTTCTTGAGGGCCTTGAGCGTGGCGATGAAGGCGGCGAGCACGGCGCGCGTGGCCACGACGCCGAGCGCCTGGCCGAAGAAGGAGTCGACCATGGCGTTGAGGTCGTCGATGGCCGTCGCGGGCGTGGAGAGGGCCTTGATGTCGGCGAGGAGGGCCTCGTACAGGGGGGCTTTCTCTCCCGAGGCAGACTCTACGTGGGCGAGCGCCTCGGCGAGTTTGCTGTTGGGCGCCATGGCTGCTGCTGCTGGGATCCTCGCCTCGGCCGTGGTCGTTGAGGTGAGGTGGTTGAGTGAAGTGGGTTGACGATGGAGCTGTTGCTGGAGATGGCCTTGTACAGGCGGTTCAGCGGGGAGCTATGGCGGGGTAGCTGCCTGGCGTGCCCCGCGACCACTGGAGCTACAGGGTAGCGCGGTTCAACCCACTCTTGTCTTCATCAATACCTTACTCTTTACTTGTACATATCGCGGTCCGTTTCACATCACTTTTCTCTGCATACTACTTCGTATATTGGCAAGTAATCCTCACTGCTAAGGAACCTACAAGCGAGCAGGCAGGAAACTCGGTTTCGTGAAGCACTTACAGTGATGCTCACCAAGCACATATACAAGCTACAAGTCTTCAACACCGACCATGATAGGTCCAAGTCACGATGCAAACCAAGGCACATCATCATACACATGGGATATTTGTATATAACTGTCTTATGCCAAAAACCAACAAATCTTGAAAAACAACAGCAGCATACAAACCACACGCGCACAACGCCAAATCCCAGCACTCCACAAGAATCTACCCACCCTACCCATCTATTTGTTATGCCACAGCAGCGTCCGCAGCGAGTCCCACTCGTCGCAGTCCTGGTAAATGTACGTCATGCTGCTGCGCAGGCTCGACTGCAGGTCCTCCGGGTGGGTCCGGAACAGCAGCATCACCAGTCCCCACGAGAGCGACGCAAACGCCGGCCACGCGTAGTGCGTGAGCCGCGAGTGCAGCGGTTCGCTCGACACGACGGGCAGCCCGTGGCCCGGCTTGACGGCCAGCCGCGCCAGCGCGAGGCACACGCGCGCGAAGATATAGATGACGATCTGCTGGCTCACCGAGGAGACCTTGCCCGTGCGCTTGGAGCGCTGCCCGAAGACGATGTACCCGCCAAGGAGGCCGCCGATGAAGGAGTCGTAGGGGCCTGGCGAGTCAAGTGTTAGCGTTGGATGCCGTCTGTCTCGACAGGGTTGATATAATGAACGCAGGACATACCCTCCTTGCCCGGCGTGGGACCGTAGTACTTGAGCCCCAGCATCGTCAACTTGTAAATCGTCGCAAACCTCGCAAGGTTGGTCGCATGCTTCCTCGTCGCCCTCAGCACCAGCGAGACCTTTTGCCGGAACCTGTCGCAGCCGTCAGCAGCCGTTGCATCGTGAGGGGGGTTGAGTTCGCAGGCACGTACGTTCCCGACCGGAATAGGAAGATCATCCTGCCCAAACGCCCGCCACGTCAGCATCTCGTCCGTCTCTCCAAGGGAATACAGGGAGATGCTCTTACACCAGCGCGTGCGGGAACCGCACCTTGGTCCCGTAGACGGCGCCGTTGCGCGCCGTCTTGAGCAGCGACAGCACGTCATGGTACCGCGGGTCGACAGCGATGCGCTCCAGCGCGACCTGCATGTGTTTTCCTCACGGTCAGCTCTCCCCTCTCTAGATGCATCCAGCGCGCCCCCTGCGCCTCGCCATCCATACCTTGAGGACCTCGAGCGACGACGCCATTGTGCCTCGGCTATTCTAGCCGCGAAGCCGAAGCGGGATGCGAAGGGGAGGGAACCGCAACGGCGGCCTGGGGAGGGTTCAGCAGCGCAGACGTTTCCCAAGTTCAGCGCATCGGAAACGAATTCGCGCGCGGGCCTTGTGTTGCGAAAAGTCCCGTCTGGTATGGTATCGCGGGATTGAAAGGCGGAAGCTGGGGGTTGATGTAAGTTGGAGCTTGGAGGTTGGTCGTTGGAGAGCCTCGGGACGGCTCCGCTGCCAGTTTGAACGCGGCACAGGCGGTCGGCGTATCAGCGAGCGCCCCGCGACGGGCGGATGACGCACTGGCGCCGCTGAACCCCGAGACTTGAATCCAATGCGGAAGAACCCCCGTCCTGGGCATTGGCATGTGATCCTGATCACGGGTCAGCGGATGACAGCACGGGGACTTTCATGTGCTATTGCAGCGCATTCCAGTTTATTTCTATCCAGCGCGCAATCTCGTCGGTAATAGTAGCGGTGCATCTTTCATCACAGTTGCCCAAGCAACTTTGCGTTCCCTGGGCTGCCCAGGTACCTAACTAAGTTACCACCGGCTGCGCAAAGACGCCTACAAGTGTTCGATGCTCACAACCAGATACATCCCCAGCATCTCAACACCACCGCTCGTGCGGCTCCCGCCACTTCACC